>CM062391.1:18127471-18769397 GCA_031304145.1 Cardiospermum halicacabum | reverse complement strand
GTCATCGAAAAAACAAACCAATCAAATATCTTAATAGACTAAATTTATTATAAAAATTTAAGGCGAACATTCTCAATTGGAAAAAAACATTATCACATAATATAAAAAAAACACTAATATAAAAAAACACTAATATATCTTTATACATTAAAATTTTTCCAGACAAACATTTAAATTAAGTTTTAAGTAAAAAAAAAAATAAACATTATCTTACTTTTTGACAAAATAAAATTTTTAAGAGATATGTAGTTTAAATCATTTTGTTTACTTATTTAGTAATAAAAATATTTTATGATATTGTTTTTTTTAGTATGGTAGTATGCATATTACTTCTTTATATTAATTTAATTAATAATTTATATATAGAACATAATAAATATTATTAAAATTAATACTTATTAGTATTATTAATAAATAATACTAAATATTAAAATAGCGTTTAGTGTTTTAATTAGTATTTTTAATAAATACTGTTTGGTAAACTAGCGTTTTAATTATCTAATAAAGTTTAAAATGACGTAAAAGGACATATAAAAACGATAATTAATTTTTAATTTAAAATATGATTTTAGAATAAATTAATTAATTATTTTCAATAAGTAACAAAATGTGAGTAATATATTTATAAAAATCAATTTTTTTTCTATGTCTTTATAAAAAAATATTTAATTTATTAAAACCAAAATTAAAATAATAAGTTAAGAAATAATTATTACAAAAAATTTGATAAAGAGATTGATTTTACGTGGATAAGTATAATTTTGGAAAAATAATTTTAAACTCTTTGATTGAAACTCTAAACGTTGCTCAGATCAACGTTTACAAACTCTTTAATTACTTTTAGAGTTTTGACTGAATCAAAACACTAAACTCTATCAAAAACTCTCCGGCCAAACATAGCCAAAATAATAAAAGAGAGCATCATAATTATAGAAAGAATAGCTGAATTTAAAATTAAACCGTAAACATAAATGTAAATGTAAATATAATAATAATAATAATAACAAAACATATAAATCATTCATTGGACTGATACAAGAGCATCTCTAATGTAAAATGGATTGTTGCTGACAAAATTGAATATGAATTTTAATTGTGGATGACATGGAATGATTTTAAAATTGAAAAAAGAATTTATCTCCAATGTTGTCATGGATTGTTTTATTTATTTTTTTAAAAATAAATTTAAAAAATATGTAAGGAGATAAATAAGGAAATATAAGCTAATTTGGCTGTGAGATAGACTATCTGAAACTCCATATTCAACATCAGATTGTGGATTTTTTTCTTGCCACATATTGTAGATAACCAATTGCAGTTTCTTCATTGGAGAGTAAAATTTAAACCTTTTACTTACGTGGCAATCTAAAAACACAATTCATCTGCTACATTGAAGATGCTCCAATAATTCCAAGAGTATTCATTGTAATTGTAATTTCAATAGTATAGTAATAGATTTTTTTTAATTAGTTTTATTAGGTTATTTAATTATTTTTTGTTTAATATTTGATACTAATATTAATTTTTAAATCAGTGGTTAGATATAAAATTACCAAAAGAATTTATTATAGGTATAAATATAATTGAAAAGATAAAGATATAATTAATTATAATAATAATGTTATAAAGTAAATTATATTTGACATTTTCGTTGAAAGCTATTTCTGAAAGAGCAATACTACGTAGCCTACTCTTTTGTACAACTTTCATTGCCTATTCATACGTGACAGCAATTGATTTGGACATTAAATACATAAAAATAAATGCATAAAATAATTAATAACAATTCAACCAATTATGTACTGACATGTATGAGTAGGCAAAGATAGTAGTACAAAACAGTAGGCTATATAACATTACTCTTTCTAAAGTAGTTTTCATATTACTTAAAAGTTAATTGAAATGCTAAACGCTAACGTTATCACCAAACATCCATTTATTTTAAAATTAATTTAAAATTTAAACTTTATTTAGTGTATGTTTGGCACTAGATGTTACATTAGCTGTTGAGTTAGCTGTTGAAGTAGTAATTAGCTGTTAGTTGTTAAATTAAATGTTGAAATAGCGATTTGACATGAGTGTTTAGTAATAACAATTAGATGTTGAAGTAGTTGTTAGATGTAAAATTATGTAAACAATACAATATATTATTTT
Source organism: Cardiospermum halicacabum (assembly GCA_031304145.1). Classification (NCBI taxonomy): domain Eukaryota; kingdom Viridiplantae; phylum Streptophyta; class Magnoliopsida; order Sapindales; family Sapindaceae; genus Cardiospermum; species Cardiospermum halicacabum. Next base: position 18,767,243 of record CM062391.1, on the reverse strand, counting down.
TACCTTACAATATAATTTATTAGCGTTAGTATTCATTTTTAAACAATTTTTTCTTTCAAGATTTTTAATTTAAAACCAACCATCATTTAGTTATCAACTAATTAAAAAATAAATAAATATAAACTAACTAAAAATATTGTTTAAAATTTTTTAATCATATTTAATCAATAAAAATACTATTAAAATTAAGCTAATTTAGTACAAATAGAAGCTTTTAATATTATTAAGGGTAATTTAGTAATACTCATAGATTGATAAGGGTAAAATGAGAGGTTTTTGATAAGCGATTCGTGGAAAGTACTTGAAGTAGCGTTCTGGAAATCGCTAATTAAAAATCTAATCGCTAATCAAAAAGTTTCTTCTAAATGGTTAAATTGTCAAATCATTAATGAAAAATTTAATTGCTACTTAAAAATCTACCTACCAAACACATACTTAAAACGTTGTTACTAAACATCCATAATTTATAAAATTTAATTTAAAATTTAAACATTATTAGAGTCCCCAACACCTATTTTGCCCGACACACAATAAGTCTCTTCTTCATTTTTCCTTTGAGAAATAAGTCATTTCCGAACTTTTTGATTCTCAACTAAAATACATTTAGATGGCGTTTGTTTTTCTTTAAAAAAATCTTTTTGCTATTTATGTCTAAAAATAAATGAAATCACGTGGTTTGTTTTTACCACTTATATCTTAATATAATATAAGTGGTAAAAAGTTTTTTTTGTAAAAAGCAAAATTTTTCCACTCTTTCAAGTGGTTTAAAATGCTATTTACGTAAATATCTTTAATGTATTATATATATATTTTTACAACTATCGTTATTCTTGAAATTATCATTGATTTATTTCTGAATCAATTAAAAGCATTTATTTCATATTGATATCAACAAAATTATGAAAGCTATTTTTATTCCTAAATTTCAAAATTATTGAAACTATCAAAAATTATTTTATTGAAACGCTCAAAATTATATATATATGTTTCATGATCAATACAGTTCATTATATTTTAAGTTAAAAATTTTAATTATTTTAATTAAAAAATAAATTCTACATTTATATGATATCATTGCAAAAATAAAAAATTTAAAAATTAATTACTTTTGAAAATACTATTTTTAAATAAAATTGATAGTTTATTTTAAACAATTTAATTTAAACTAAACCAATATATTATAATATATATAAAACTAAATAAAATAAGAAAAAAGAAATAATAGTATAATATAAATTTTCTTAATTGATGGAGAAAGGTAAAATAGCAAAAATAATTATATATAATTAGATATAAAACATTTTAATTTAACAAAACAAACCGTATATCTAATCTATTTTAAAAAATACTTTTTACAAAAAAAATTATAAATAAGATATAATTAAATAATAAATAAAATAACAAACGACACCTTAATTTTGTTGTATTTACACCTACTCATATTTTAATGTTGCCTTGTGTGTTTTGATCAGCACAATTGTTGAGTTCATGTGTTGATACGGTAACCAAAATAATCTTTTGCTTTTAATTGGATTCAAGTAAGTTTTTTTTTTTTTTTTTTTTTTTTTTTTTTTTTTTTTTTTTTTTCAAGTAAATTGCAACCAAGCCTTGGTCAATATTTATTTGTATATTTTGTATAATTTTTTATTTATATTTGCAACCAATCTACTTGATTAACAATAAAAAGTCAACTCTAAGAAAAAAAAACTCAAAAATGACCAAAATACCTTTATAATAAATTGCAATTTGACTACATAATTAATATGTAATTGCAAATAGAAATATATTTTTGTTTTTATTACAATTTGTCTAAATAAAATTATAATATTTGAAATAATTATAAAAATAATATATAAAATTAAATTTATATTATTAAAAAACTTTGCAATTAAAGAAATTAAATAATATTCAATATTTGAAAATTAAGTATTTAAAATTTTATAAAATTAAGTACAAGTTTAATTTTTAATTACAAGATATTATATAATAATTTTGTAGAATAAGTTAATATGAAATAAGTTAGTTCAAATACTAAACCATTAAAAATGTATAAAAATCTTATATATTTGTATATATGGAAAACGAAACTAATATTTTTTTTTTAAAATAAAGGTAAAAAAATCATGATTTTTTTTAAAAAAAAAATATCAAAGTTACTTTCTTTAATTTTGTCTATTATTATTATTATTATTATTATTATTATTATTATTATTATTATTATTATTATTATTTTTTAGGGTTATAATGAGAGTGGGTAGTTCATTTATAATTATACATTATTTAGGTATTGAAGTTATAAATATCTACTATTTTAAATAATCTGATTGCAATTTATATAAAATATAAGTATAATTCACATGTCACTATGTGAAAAAAAAAAAAAAAAAACAAAAAAAAAAATCCTACCAGCATTAAATTTAATTCAAACTGTCTTAAGTAGGTAGTCTGATTGCAAATATAAAAAATAATGTATAAATTTACAAATAAATATTAACAAAGTAGCCTATTATAATTTACTCTTTTCAAAATTTTAATATATTACTATAATTCACAAGTCAATTAATAATTCATAAATTTGAATAAATATTGGCTAAAACATTGGGATGCCAACTGTACCACTATTACTTTAAAGCAATGATCTAAAGTTTTTTGATTGAGAGTTAAAAAGCTAGAAACATTAGAGTTTGGTTAGTTGTGTTTAGGAGGTTGAAAGATTTACTTGGAGTTGTTATTCTTTGTTGAAATATATCTTCAAGTAAGTTGTATGCTTGTTAATCTACCAATTAGGAGTGTTCTTATTTTACATTTCGTTTAGTAGAATTATAGATTTTCAAACTCCAACAATACAAAGTGGTTTGTAGGGATATTGTACTCAATATCAAACAATCCCGCCATCGAATGTATAGACGAGTCGTTGCTATCAAAGATTTGGTATCACAAATTAAATGGAATCCTAAAAGCAGGAGTTATTTAGATTGTAGGCACATGAGAGCTGAGAAATATAGTTTTTGTTGATGGAGAATAAAGCTAGAAGAAAACCGCCTCAACTCTCGAAATCGGAATTTTTAGAATCCTCGGAGTCGGAGAGGAGACAAGGAAGACACAAATGTGCATTTATTTTTTTTAGAAAAAGGATTTTTCTTTATGTATAATATCTATTTTATAAACGTTTAAATCCATTTATTGTTCGGATTTTTATTTAATGTCTACATAAATAAAACTTTATAAAAAGTTAAATTTAACCGCTTATTCTAAATAGATAAGTGAATTGTTGATGTATAATTTTTTTTTATATATTTATACCTTTCTGACAAAATTAATTGTAACACTTTAAAAACAAATTATTTTCTCATTTGTATCCAATGAATAGATTGAGAGAGAAAATTAATATTTCTTGTCATATGTTGAATCTCATATTAGTTAAAAATAGAAAGTTTTTAATTTGATGATGTGTTGACTGCCATGAACCATGTTAAGACTGCTAGCACTCTCTGGAAAGTCATTGAATCAAACTACTTAGAGTCTGACATACCCAATAGGATTATCAGCCTTTATAAGTTGTTCAGCTTTAGGTTTGTCTCTAGTAAGTCTGTAAATGAAAACCTTGCTGTCTTTAAAAGGCTTGTCCAAGACCTTAACAGTAGAACCAAAGAGTCTGAACGTCTTAGTGATGAGTATCATGCTATGGTTTTACTTCATGCCTTACCTGAGTCTCATAGTGTTGTCAGGGAATTCATTTCCTTTAATAAGAATGCCCTTACCACTAAAGACATTATGGATGCTTTAAGCTTCAGGTTTGTTGGTGAGGAAATGATTAAAAGGGAAAATGAAGGTCTGTTTGTCAGTAAACCTGAGTCTAGCATTAAAACCAAGCCAAAAGGAAAGAAGCCTCAGAAAGGTAATTGGATTAAGTCTAAACAATCTGATAAGGGGAAGGGTAAAACTGGTAAGCCTAGTGATAGAAAATGCTACTACTGTAATAAGACCAACCACCTTGTCAAGGACTGTTTCCAAAAGAGGAAGGATTAGGCAAGTGGCAAACTAAAGAGTGTTGGTGTCTCTAACTCATTGGCTGTGATTGATTCTTTTGTTGAAGGTATGACTGCTATTATTGAAATGAATGCTCTGTCTGTGCCTTGTAGTACTTTAAATGAATGGGTGATTGACTCTGGATGTACACATCATATGTCTCCTAACAAAAATTGGTTTGCTGACTTGAAAACTATTAGATAGGGTGTTGTGATTATGGGTTCAGATCACAAATGTAGAATTCTTAGTTCTGGAACAGTCACCATTAGACAGTATGATGGTAGGATACTTACCTTGGGGGATGTGAAGTAGGTTCCTGACCTTAGAAGAAACGTGTTGTCTGTTAGTAAATTGGGGGAGTTGGGTTTTGACTGTGTGTTTAAAAACCAGAGAGTAGAAGTGGTTAGGTGATAAGTCTAGAATTTACCTATGTTTTAACATCTTTTATGAGTAAAAATGTAATGAAATTGAAACTAAAAGATGAGATATTGAATGCATTTCCAGTAATTCTAGACTATTATTGCTGAGACAGGGACTTGGATGAAAAGTTGTGAAAAATGAGCTAAAACGTGCAAACACAGAAGAAAGAGGGACTAAATCAGAATTTCATCCAAAGTCAGCTAACTGGCGAAATGATGATGCTAAGAAAAAATTCGCCTGAAAATCTGCCCATGATTCGGAGTGAAGGGCGACGTAGCAGGCGACATAAAGAAATCTTCGCCCTAAAGAGTAAAGCATGAAAGGCGACTCAGAGATTCCTCGCCTTTGCATATCGCCTTCTAGACAGTAAATCAGGCGATGAAGATGAAGACTCGCCTACCTTGAGGCGATGTTTGAGGCGATAAAAGAGAGACGTCGCCAAAGCTAAGGATTATCACAGGCGACATTGGATGAGATGTCGCCTAAGAAGATCTTATCTAGAAGGATGTTTTGGCGAAATATGTCAACTCGCCTAAGTATCAGGCGACATATTATGGTGACATTGAGGATATTTCGCCTAGAAAGAATCGAAGCTTGGCGATTAAGACAAGCGAGATGTGAAGAAGTCGTTTGGTTCAGGCGAAGGAACATGCGACATAAATGGAGAAAAATGTTACTTCGCCAATTTGTGTTTCTTTGTTGATTTTATTTCGAAATTGCCACTAAGCCAAACTCTATAAATAGGAGCTCAGATGAAGCAATAGGTGTGAAGTTTTTTAGAGAAAAACAGTTTTACACGTTTGATTTTTACTCTTGATATTCTGTTATACTTTAAGAGAAATTCTAGATTCTTCTATACGCTTTATTCAACATCTTCAGAGAAGTTTCTTGAAGAAGTTTTGTGCTCTGTTTCTGTTGATCATTGAGATTTAGCTTGAAGATTGTGAAGCAATAACTGTGACAGAGTCTAGCTTCAATCTTCCTTGGTAAGATTTAGATCTTGAACATGTCGACGATGATTTCCTGTATTTGATTGAATATGCTGAAGTAGATGTGCTAGCTAAAAGCTCTGTTGATTTGTTGAATCTTGATTGTTGATTATCATTTCGATTGCAAAGTTTCTTGTTCAATTATAGCCAGATATACTGGATTTCATGAACTAATTGAATTACAAGGATGAGAGTTACGTAATATTGTTAATCTGAGACTTGATTTAGACCAGAGATGACGATTAGGTTTCAGATCTGAGAACAGAGGATCGTAGTACTAGAGATAGACTACAGATCTATTTTTCTACAGATTGTGCTTATCAGTTGTATAGGTTATATTATAGAGATATATGCAACTATATGATTGAGATCTGTTAAATTGAATCGAGAGATCTTTTAACAGATCACTGATGATGATCTAGAAGGTAAATCTGTGATTTAAGATGAAACTTGCATGAGAAGTTAGTTGAAATCAGATCTAGCAAATCAGTTTATTCATAATTTAGATCAATTGCAGAATAGAGTGCTGACTTGAGTTTTCATTGAATGAATGTCATGAGATATTTTTACTTCACATAAACTCTATAATTCCATGATTCTCGATTCTATGATTCATTTTGTATATTAATTCTTTCAGCAATTCAGATTAAATCTTAGTCTCAATGATGCTTCTTAACTTACGATCCCTGTGGAGACGATATCTAAAATACTACATTAGACGTTGATAGGAATTTTGATTGAGCACTGTAAATTGAATATCAGTCGAGTTTCGTCCCATCATTAGGACAGATAACCGTGAGGTAGTAATGAAAGGAAAAAGGGCTGGGAATTTGTATGTTCTTGAGGGAGAAACCATAGAAGCCCTAGCTACCTTGTCCAAACCTGTAGGAACCCATGAATTAGCAAGCTTGTGGTATAGAAGACTAGGCCACTTAGGAAGTTTTGTGATGAGAGAACTTCAGAAACAGGGTCTGATAGATAAGGATTTTCCTTGTGAAATTTCTGAATGTGAAAAATGCATTTTGGCAAAACATACAAAACAATCTTTTGGAAAATCTATTTACAAAGCAAAACATGTTTTGGATTATGTGCATTCTGACCTTTGGGGTCCTTCAAAAACTAAAACATTTAGTGGATGTACATATTTTCTATCTTTTACTGATGACCACTCTAGATTCTATTGGACTTATTTGTTAAAATCAAAATCTGATGTTTTTGAAAAGTTTAAAATCTGGAAAGCTTTGGCTGAAAATGAAAAGAATAGAGAATTGAAATGTTTGCGAATTGATAATGGATTGGAATTTTGTAATGAACCATTTCAGAAATTCTTTGAGGAAATTGGGATAGAAAGACATAGGTCTGTGAGGTATACTCCTCAACAGAATGGGGTAGCTGAGCGTCTAAACCGAACCCTATTAGAAAGAGTTAGAAGCCTACTGTTCCAGGCCAAGCTACCAAAGATCTTTTGGGGAGAAGCCCTATGCTATGCAACCTTCTTAAAGAACAGGTCTCCTTCCTCTCCCATTGAGTTTAAAACCCCCTATGAGTTGTGGTATGGTAAGCCTCCTAACTTGAACTCTATTAGAACGTTTGGTTGTAAGGTGTTTGCACATCAAAAGTTAGACAAACTAGACCCCAGGTCTATAATTGGATTGTTTATGGGATTTCAAACAGGAACAAAAGGTTTTAGAATTGTTTATAAGGAAAATTCAAACTACAAATTTATTGTCAGTAGGGACATAATATTTTTTTGAAAATGAATTCCCTAGTTTTCTAGATTATGAAAAATCAAACTCTGAAAATTATAAAAACCTGTGGTAAGGTTACTAACATTAATGAGCAAACTGAAACCTTGCCTGAACCTGAAATTCCTTCAAAATTTGAATGATAATTAAGGGATTACAGAATCAAATCCTGAAAATGTTACTGCTAGTCCTGAAACTGGAGAAAATCCAGATAATGTTGTATACCCTTCTGAGATAGAAAGTGATGATATCTACCATGAGCATAACTTGGATGGATACCTACTTGCCAGAGATTGAGAAAGGAGACCCACAAGAGTACCATCCAAGTTTAAGGATTTTGTTGATATTAACCTAACAATCTATGCTTTGAATTCACAGGTTGAGGCTGATTATGTTCCCAATTCCTACAAGGAAGCTATCCAGTGTCCAAAGGCGGACAAATGGTTTAATGCCATGAAAGAATAGATAGCTTCCTTAATAAAGAACAAAACTTGGATCTTAGTAAAGAAACCTGCTGGAAAGAAATCTGTAGCCTGTAAATGGGTATATAGAATCAAAGAAAATTTAACTGCCTCTTATCCAAATCGATTTAAAGCCAGATTAGTAGCAAAGGGCTTTACATAAAAACCTGGTGTTGATTTCTCTGAAATTTTTGCACCTGTGGTGAGGTACATTACTATTAGAATAATGCTGTCTTTAACTGCTCACTTTGATTGGTTCTTGGAGCAGATGGATGTTAGGGATCAGTCTGAGGGATTTTCTGAGTCTGGTAACAAAGTGTATTTATTAAAGAGATCTTTATATGGTTTAAAACAGTCTCCTCGTCAATGGAATGAGCGTTTTAATAGTTATGCCATAAAATTAGGTTTCAAAAGGAGCTTATTTGATGCCTGCTTGTATTTCAAATATGTTGTGAATGAGCCTGTTTTCTTATTATTATATGTTGGTGATATATTGCTTATGGGTCCTAATTCACTTTTATTGAGTAATGTAAAGACTGAGCTTAGTAGGAATTCGAAATGAAGGATTTGGGGGAAGCCTCCAAAATCCTTGGCATGAATATCACCAGAAATCGAGGTAAACATCTTCTCTGTCTTGATCAAAAGGATTACATTCTTAAGTTGCTTAAGAATTTTAATATGATTGATTGTAAACCAAATGGCCTTCCTTTATCTCCTGGTCATAATCTGGACAAGAAATATTCTGAAAATGAAAATATTTTACATGACATACCTTATGCTGAAGTTGTAGGAAGTGTAATGTATGATATGTTTTATTCAAGGCCTGATTTGGCTTATGCTATTAGTATCCTAAGTCGTTTTATGATGACTCCAAGGCAAGAACATTGGAGTGTTATGAAGGGTTTTCTTCGATACATAAAAGGGACTATGGATTATGGTCATTTTTGGTAGACATTCTGAAAATGTTTGCATTCATGGTTATACTGATTCTGACTTTGCTAAAGATAGTAAAAATAGACGCTCCATTTCATCTTATGTATTCACTGTATGTGGGAACTATATTTCCTGGAAATCTAGATTACAATTTGATGTTGCTTTATCTACTACTGAATCTGAATATATTGCTCTGACTGAGGGAATTAAGGAAGGACTTTGGATTCAAGGTTTGTTACAGGAAATTAAGTTTCTTGGGTCCAAAGCTATCATTCACACTGATAGCCAGGGCGCCTATCATATAAGCAGGAATCCTATTTATCATGACAGGACCAAGCACATTGGGGTGAAATACCATTTTATCAGGCTTAACGTTTTGAATGGTGTTGTGCAGGTTGAGAAAATCAAAACTGATCTTTATCCTTCAGACATGGGAACCAAGGTAGTGACTGCAAAGAAGCTTCTGTTCTGCAGGGACTTCTTGCACATCTGCCGGATCTATTGCTTGAGGGTTTTTGGAACCTATGATGCAAATGAAAGGAGACGTTGAGTGGGTACCATGATTGAAAATGATGCAGATCAAGATCAACTTAGTTTTCTGATTGTTTTATGATCACAATAGAATGTATATTAGGGGAAATTATGTTGTAATTTCCATTCTCTTGTTCTCTGTTCTGTAACAGGTTTATGATGGTTTTGGGGTTAAGTTTGGCATTGGGCTTTCTGAGTCCCTGGGCTAGTACAGCCCCATTTGGTTGCTACTTGGATTCGGGGCTCCATCACCTAAATAAAGATCCGCGCCTATTTGCCTTCTTACCCGAGACTATCTAACTATTTAACCTCTTTTTCTTCTGTGTGGTCAATTTTAGTGAGAGAATTTGTTTCTCTCTCTCTTGTTGTGTTGCTCTGCTAGGGTTTTATTAGATCTTCTGTTTCTTGCTTTGTTTGTATGAGATCTTTGTGATCTGTTGTAATCTGTACAATCCTCTTGCTGATTCATAGTGCAATCTGTCTCCTCTCGCTGAGGTTCCCGTGGATTAGCCTTTTTGGGTGAACCACATAAACTTTGTGTTTGTTTTGTGATATTTTGATTCTATTATTGTTGTTTGATTCAAGAACATTAAACAACTTTTAGAATATAATTAATATAGTTTTTTTTTTTCTAAAAGTATTTTGATGTATTTCTGATTTTTTTTAAATAAAAAAACTTTAAAAATTTATCTTAAAATAAAATTAATATTAAGAATAATAATTAAAAAAAATCTTGTAGTAAATGAAGTTTTTTAAAAATCAACATGAATTAAATGAAAAAATTACTATTAAGTAACAATAATATGATTGGAAATCATTGGTCAAGATAGTAAATATACCATATATGTAATAGATTTAAAAGATGGAAAAATGAAAAATAAATAAAGTGCTTAAACTAAAAAAGTAAAAAAAAATATTTAGAGTAGATTTAGATAAATAAAAAATAAAAATTAAATAAACTTGAAATATGAAACAAACGGAACTAAAATGTAGAAATAATTAATGGCAGAAGAGGAGAGGAAACAGAAATTTCATTGGTTGTTTTCTTTATCGAGGAGTAGTCACTTGTCTGTCTCCATGATGCCATGATTAATAGAGTGAAATATGAAAAAAGATAAGGTGCTAAAGAAATTAAAAGACAAAAAAAATGAATTGGTTCATTTAACGAGACACGGTTTGTTTTGATTTATTCTACTATTTTAATAAAAGTAGGCCATGAATGTACAAATGTACCACCAAATTAGTGCAAAATGCACTGAAGTTACGACCCGGTACAATTATTCCAGTTGTCTATCTGAATGTGCAAATGCGCATAGGTATATTTATTTTGTAATTTTTTTAACTTATATATACTTACAAATATAAAATTATAATATTATCACTGCAAAACAAATTCAGAATTTTTACCGTCAATTTTATAGTTATTCTGTAGCTAACTCTTGGAATTGCGGCTAAAAATAGATTGCAGTTAAAACACCGTAACAAATTATAATAACTATGAAAATTTGTATCCGTAGCAAATCAGTTATGGAATAACTACAACCACTCTATAGCAATAACATCTCCTGCATTTCATACAAATTCCGTAGCAAATGTGTTTGGTAGCTAACATTCTGAAGCAAATTCTTAGCTATTATGGTTTGCTACAAAAATAATTTCCTAGTAATATTGTAGCTAAATTTCTAAAGCAAATATGTAGCTAACTTTGTTTGCTATATGAAAAATTCTATAGCAATTTTGTAGCAAAGTTTTGAAGCAAATCCGTAGCTATTAGTATTTGCTACAAAACCAATTTCATAGTTATGTCATAGCTAAATTTCCAAAGTCAATCCGTTGCCTGTTAGAACAAATTCCATAGTAATTCCGTAGCAAAGTTCCAAAGCAAATCCGTAGCTAATATTGTTTGCCACAAAAAAGTTTTTGTATAATTACCATTTATATTCTGTAGCGATCTTTCGTAGCTAAGCATTTAGCTATTGGGCTTTAATTCCATAGTAAATCTATAATAAACCCAAGCAATGACCAAAAAAAAAAAAATTCTGTTATATGTACAAAATTTTATGCATTTATTTTAAATACTACTATAAAGACTTGAAAAAACAATTATAATTAACATTAAATTTCAAAGTTATCTCATAATATAAAACTTCAAATCTAAATACATACAAAAGTAAAGATAATGTATATAGTTATGAAAAGAATGAGTAAAAACTAAATATCAATAAAAGGGAAGCTGAGATAATGGAAAACCTAAACATATAAAATAACATAAATGTATCTAACCATCAAAGTAGTTGTCGTTTGGTGCCCTATATCATTAGAATCAAATGTAGGGGAAGGTGATGCGTATGATTCCCGCAATTTTCTAGATTCCCTCGATCTTGTTTAACCATGTTTATAAGTTCTCCCATCATCTCTCCAAGTATTATCTGTCGATCGTTAATTATAAAAATCATTTCCTGTTGAGCAGACGAAGCTGTTGCATTTGTTGAAGTATTCGAACCATATGAGGCACACTTAATAGATCCAAGGCTATAAATGCGACTTTTTTTTTACTACTTGTTGCCTCGATGAATAACAGGTCATCATCCAGTTGAGTGCTATGAACTTGATCTTAATCTACTTCTAGGTTTGTCAAAATAGCATCCGTAAGTCTCTTAAAATTATCTTGCAATATAAATGTATAGTTAAAATTTTTTAAATTCACAATTCAAAAATTATAATGATTCATGGAAAAGCGAACTTACATAAACAATTTGAGAGCGCTTATCGATAAATTGAAATGGATCCCCTCTTTTATCTTTCATTGTAAGCATGTTAAGAAAGATATTACTTTTAGAAGGTTCTCTCTTTTCAACATCTTGTTCCTTTTACCAAATTTACAATAAAAACATAAATTTGTGACATGTATACATTTTGCAAAAATATTTTGCAGCATAACTTGACATAACTAATAGAATCCAAAGCTAATTAAATTAAATTCTTGTGAGAGTCCTGTAATAGAATACTCTATTTAAACCAGCAAAGGAAAAACAGTATATCAAGTCTATGGTAGAGACTAAATTTTTGGTTTTTTTTTTTCAAAACTCAAAGACAGACATATGGAGTACTATATAATGATAGACCCCTACCTGTTACGGAATGTGATGTGATATCCGCTATTTGGTTCCATTGTTGCTTCTAGAACCAAAGTCCAAGAGTTCTTTCTATTGAAAGAAAAAAACACAAGCTAAACAAGGTAGAAAACTACATGCTTAGATACGCATTTGTTAAGTTTTTTCTCCCTTATTTATCTATTGAAAGAATTGTAGATGCGCCTCCATCAGTATTGTACACAAACCTTACAAAAAAGAATTTAATTTACTTAATTTATAGTTGAGATAAATTTTTTTATGAATAATAAAAAAAAACAATGTAGACAAATATTTTTGTACAATTAGTTAGCTGCAGCTGTGTCTTTATACAATAATAAACATCAATTGAGGTGACACAACTTACAGAGCTATAATTCAATCAATTCGAGCGGTGAAGTAAATGTCAATAATCCAATAAAACAGCAAAAAGAGAAAAAAACAATCTAATAGATCTACCAATAAGCCATTTGATATATGAAAAGAAAAAAAATTATTTTTTTATACACACATCATTATCAACTACAAAGCTTTCCTGCATTTCTTTCTCAAAATGAAAAATGAAAAATAAACATAATTGATTAAGCATGACATTGACATTATTCCTGCACTATTTTGTTTATTATTTTTAGACCTTATTGAAGATTTGTTACTAATTTGTCTGTTTTTGTAATTTTGGACAGATTGGAGGCAATTATACAAATATGAAGGTTTTTGAGGATTATTGACAACAATTGCTAAAGCAAACTCAAAGTCAATAAGATTTCATCTAAAGACTTATTTTGAAATAAACAGATAGGATTTTTAGGATTTTTATGTTTTGAATTTATAACAAGATTTCATCTGAAGACTTATTTAGAAATAAACAGATGGGATTCTTAGGATTTTTATGTTTTGAATTAAGAACTTTTAAATAAGGATTCAGAGGAGATTTTTAATGATTTTCAGTTTTGTAACAGAGTATATATTTACTCTGAGTGATTTGAATTAGGGAGTTTTAGTTTTCAATAAAAACACTCTGTCTCTTCATTCTTTGTACGCAATTTTATTGAAGCGATGATGTTTACTGTGCCCATGGGGTGCTAAACTAGTCTCATCCAACTAAGTCAATTATACGTGTTATGAGAATTGTGTTTTAATTTATATGCTTGTTTAATATTTGTGTATTCTCTATGGGCATGGTTAAATGCACATGTTATTCTAATTACTTAATTAAGTGTGCAATTGATTGGTTAATTAGGATTAACACATTGCATGTCAAATAGCTCGTAGTTAATTTGGCCTAGGTAATGTTGAGAGTGCATAATCATAATTCAAGAACTGTCGTACTAATTCAATTGGTTATGGTCACGGGTCTTTTCTAGTTCTTAGTGCGGTCTACTTTAGATAAGTGATTGATTCGAAGGGTCGTACCCGATCAGTCTAATAGCTAAGGAAAAGTTTGGTTATTAGGCACGTGATAAGTCTAGAATTTACCTATGTTTTAGCATACTTTATGAGCTTGAATGTAATGAAATTGAGCTTAAATGATGAAATATTGAATACATTTTTATTAATTCTAGACTATTATTGTTGAGACAGTGACTTGAATGAAAAGTTGTGGAAAAGAAGCTAAAACATGCAAAATCAGAAGAAAGAAGGGCCACATTAGAATTTCATCCAAAGTCAACGAATTGGCGAAGTGATTATTCTTGAAACGAAGATGTCGCCTGAATGCATCGCCTCAAGCTAAAAGGAGAAGGCGAAGAAGCTGGCGACATGTTGAAGATCTGGCTTTAAAAATAAGAACATATGAAGCGAATTAGAATTTCTTTGCCTTCATATATTGCCACCCTTAACAGGACATTTAGGCGCTTAAAGTTGAACCTCGCCATACTTTGGGGCGAAAAGCTGAGGCAACATGATTGTTTGTCGCCAAGATTAGAAGTGATGAAAAGGGCGACATGTTTACTATATCGCCTAGATTAATTACGAATGAAGAACTAATAAGGAGAATGAAGATTATATCGTCTGATGGCAAGCGAAATGGTCGAGCGATAAAAGCAACTTTTCGCCTGAGTAGATTGTCAGCCTGACGATCAAGACAAGCGAGATTTGAAGAAGTTTGTTGGTCTAGGCGAAGGAACTGGCGACATAAAATGAAGAAAAATATTTTTTCGCCAATTTGTGTTTCTTTGTTAATTTTATTTCAAAATTGCCACTGAGCCAAACTCTATAAATAGGAGCTCAGAATAAGCAAAAGTGTGTGGAATTTTTGACAGTAGATAGTTTTAGACGCTTGAATCCACTTTTGACATTCTGATATACTTTGAGAGAAATTCAAGATTCTTCTATACGCTTTATTCAACATCTTCAGAGAAGTTTCTTGAAGAAGTTTTGTACTCTATTTCTTTTGATCATTGAGATTTCGCTTGAAGATTGGGAAGCAAAAACTGTGACAGAGTCTAGCTTCAGTCTTCCTTGGTAAGATTAAGATCTTAAGCATGTCGATGATGATTTTGTACTTTGATTGGATATGCTGAAGTAGATGTACTAGCTAAAAGCTCTATTGACTTATTGAGTTTTGATGTTGATTATCACTTCAATTGCAATGTTTCTTGTTCAATTATAGCCAGATCTACTTGATTTTCATGAGCTGATTGAATTACAAGAATGAGAGTTACGTAATATAGTTATTCTGAGATTCAGTTTAGACCTGAAATGGCGATTAGGTTTCAGAACTAAGAATAGAGGATCGTAGTGCTAGAGATAGCCTATAGATCTGTTTTTCTACAGATTGTGCTTATCAATTGTATAGTTTGTAGTATAGAGATATATGCAACTATATAATTGAGATTTGTTAAATTGAATCGAGAGATCTTTTAATAGATCACTGAATATGATCTAGAAGGTAAATCTGTGTTTTAAGGTGAAACTTGCATGAGAAGTTAATTGATAACAGATTTAGCAAATCAACTTGTTCATTGTTAAGATCAATTGCAGAATAGAGTGCTGACTTGAGTTTTAATTGAATGAATATCACTAGTATCTTTTCCTTCACACCAATTCTATGATTCTTATGATTCAATTTGTATATAAAATTCTTTTAGAAATTCAGCCTAAATCTTAGTCTCAATCATGCTTATTAGCTTACAATCCCTGTGGAGACGATATCTAAAATACTACATTAGACATTGATAGAAATTTTGATTGATTACTGTGAAATCTTATATCAGTCGAGTTTTCATATACTCATCACAACAAAATTTTCCTCATCAATTTCGTGGCGCCGTTGCCGGGGACTATTCTTTGAAGATTATGATTTATTTTGAACTGCGCTAACATGATTTATTAAACTCTTTTTCAGTTATAAAATTGTTTGTTCCTTTGTGTAGTGTATGCAGACAAGATCTAAAGGTACTCAAGACTTGCAGTTTGATCCTGAACTAGAAAGAATTGTTAGACAATCTAGATCACTAACGAGATCAGCAGCAAGAACTCAGTCAAGAGTGATAATGTCTGGAGAATGCTATAACAGAAATAATGACAATGATGTACGAGGAGATCCTGAGAGGATGACTCTTCGTCAATATTCCATTCCACCAGTTGATGGCATGCCATAGGCCATCAACTTACCAGCATAACAACTCATAATTTTGAATTGAGATCTGGACTCATCCAGATGGTTCAACAAAATAAATTTGGAGGAGGAACTACTGAGGATCCTAATCAGCACCTGAACACCTTTCTGCATCTTTGCAGTACATTTGGACATAATGGAGTCTCAGAGGATGCAGTTAAACTTTGTTTATTTCCCTTTTCACAGAGTAACAAAGCTCACTCCTGGTTATACTCATTGCCACCAGGATGTATCAATAGCTGGGAAGATCTAGTTAGGAAGTTTTTAACCCGCTACTTTCCTCCCATGAAGATGGTGAAACTAAGAAATATGATTTCTTCTTTTCAGTATTTGGATGGAGAATCATTATATGAAAGCTGGGAAAGGTTTAAGGAGCTGATCAGAAGATGTCCTCACCATGGCATAGCATCTTGGAGCATTGTGATGACATTTTATAGTGCCATGCCTCCTCAGATCAAAATGCACATTGATTCCTCAGCTGGAGGATCAATAATGGATAAGGAGCCAGATGATGCTCATGACTTCATCGAGTTGCTGGCAAACAATGATTTTGGATGGAATGAAAGGGAAAAGGCTGCAAACAAGAAGCAGTCTGGCGTTTATGAGTTGGAGTCTTTCAATACATTATCTGCTCAGATAGCATTGTTGAATAAAAAGATGGACAATATGGTAGTCAATAAGGGCCATCCAAAGAAGACTTCAGTTAATTCTATTGAAAAACAGAAGACTACTCTGGCAGATCATGCTCAGGAAGCAGCATTTGCTGATAATGGAGAAGAGCCAGAGGAGTCAGAACAAGTAAATTATGTGAATAATAGTTATGGGAACCAGCAGAGGCCATACTATCAACAGAGGAACCAACCATATCAAAATCAGGGTTATTACCAAAGAAATCCTCAACCTGGTTACTAACAACAAGGACAGACTTAGTATCAGCCGATGGGATAGAAGAAGCCTAGTATGAAAGACCTTCTAATTAAATACATGGAGAAGACTGACGCTATTCTTACCAATCATACCACTTCAATAAAAAATTTGGAAACTCAGATGGGGCAACTTATGCAAGTTTTGAATCAAAGACCCCAAGGAGCACTTCCAAGTGACATTGTGCCCAACCCAAAGGTTAATGATAAATCGGAGGAGGAAGCACAAGTGCTTGCTATTACACTGAGAAGTGGGAAACAACTGGCGAATTATGAACCTCCTGTACAAGATAAGGAAAATGAAGAAATCAGCAAATCTATTGCAAAAGAACAGGAGGCTGTGAAGATTGCTTTACATTTTCCTCAAAGAGAGAATAGAAAGAAGCTGGATAAGTAGCTTGAGAAATTTTTAGACATGATGAAGCAAATCCATGTCAACATCCCATTCATTGAAGCATTGAAACAGATGTCTGTCTTTGCTAAATTCATGAAAGAGCTGTTGTCAAATATAAGGAATTTAGCTGATGTGGGATGCATTAATGTGAATGAGAGTGTGAGCCAGCTTATCAAGTATCAGATTCCCAGGAAAGAGAAGGATCCTGGCAAGTTCACCATACCTTTGACCATAGGCGACAGATTCAAAGGAAGAGCTCTATGTGATTTGGGAGCTAGTATAAATTTGATGCCTCTGGCTATCTATGAAAAAATGGGGATAGGGCATTTCAGACCTGATAATGTCTTATTACAGCTTGCTGACAGATCTTTCTCTCATGCAAAAGGGGTGGTTGAAGATATGATAGTCACAGTAAACAAATTCATGTTTACTGTAGACTTTATAGTGCTTTATATGGAGGTGGATGAAGATGTACCTCTATTACTTTGGCGACCATTCCTGAGAACTGGGCGAGCAATGATAGATGTGGCAAATGGTGAACTCACACTCAGAGTTAATGGAGAGGAAGAAAAATTTAGTCTTTTGGAGTCATTAAAATTCCTATACGATTTTAATGAAGTCAAAAGTGTGCAACTGGCAGCTGATGAGGAACTGATGGACAAAATTCTCACTCTAAGGAGTTCTAATCCACTGAACAATGTGTTAATTAATGAAGTGGATATGGATGTTCCAGAAGAGAGTGCTTACAGTGGAGAGCTTGAATGCATGACTTCTCATTTTGTCCTCAACATTAGTAATGTTCAACCATCAGCTGATCCATTGTTTCCCTCAACTGAAAAACCACCACAGTAGGAACTGAAGGCTCTTCCAAGTCATCTTAGGTATGCATTCCTTAACTCTAAGGACTCTAGCTTACCTATTGTGGTTTCAAATGATTTAACAGATGACCAAGAAGAAAGTCTGCTCCAAGTGGTAAGGAAACACAAGAAAGCCATTGCATGGACAATAGCAGATATCAAAGGAATCAACCCCACTTTCTGTACACACAAGATCATCTTGGAGGACAAACATACACCAAAGATTCAACCTCAGAGAAGATTGAATCCAACTATGAAGGAGGTTGTGAAAAAGGAAGTACTGAAACTCCTTGATGCAGGTATTTTTTTTTTCCAATATAGGATAGTGAATGGGTTAGTCCAGTACAGTGTGTGCCAAAGAAGGGAGGGATTACTGTGATTAAGAATGAAAATAATGAATTGATCCCTACTAGAACTGTCACATGGTGGCGAATGTGTATAGACTACAGAGCTTTAAATGACTCCACTAGAAAGGATCATTTCCCTTTCCATTCATAGACGAGATGTTAGATAGACTAGCAGGACATCCTTACTTTTACTTTTTAGATGGTTATTCTGGATATAACCAAATTCCCATAGCTCCAGGTGATCAGCATAAAACAACTTTTACTTGTCCTTTTGGAACCTTTGCTTATAAAAGGATGCCATTTGGATTGTGTAATGCACTAGGAACATTTCAGAGGTGTATGTTAGCTATTTTTACTGATTTCATAGGCAAGTTTCTAGAGGTCTTCATGGATGATTTTTCCATTATAGGAGACAGTTTTGACGATTGTTTGAATAATCTTGAAAAAGTGCTTGCATGATGTGAGGAGACTAACCTAGTCCTCAACTGGGAAGAATGCCATTTTATAGTAAAAGAGGGTATTGTTTTAGGCCATAAGGTGTCTGCTAGAGGATTGGAAGTAGACATGGCTAAAATAGATGTTATTTCTAATTTACCTCCTCCTACCAATGTAAAAGGTATTAGAAGTTTCTTAGGACATGCTGGGTTCTATAGGCGTTTTATAAATGATTTTTCAAAGATAGCTAGACCCTTGTGTGTTCTACAAGAAAAAGAAAAGAAATTTGATTTTACTGATGATTGTTTGAAAGCTTTTGTGCAGTTGAAAGACAAGCTAGTTTCAGCACCAGTCATAATTCCACCAGATTGGAATTCTGAATTTGAAATCATGTGTGATGCATTTGACTTTGCTGTAGGTGCAGTGCTGGGACAGAGAAAGGAGAGGCTTTTCAGGGTCATTTATTATGCTAGTAAAACGTTGGTGGAGGCTGAGAGAAATTACACCACCACTGAAAAAGAACTACTAGCAATAGTCTTTGCATTGGATAAGTTTCGATCATATGTATTAGGGTCTAAAATTATCATCCATACTGATCATGCAGCATTGAGATACTTATTTGCTAAGAAGGAGTCTAAGCCTAGGTTGATAAGATGGGTGCTCTTGCTGCAGGAGTTTGACATAGAAATCAAAGACAAAAAGGGCACTAAAAACGTAGTAGCTGATCACCTCTCAAGACTGCATATTAAGGATATGGAGGCTCAAGTTGACATCAATGAACAATTTTCAGATGAGCAACTTTTCCTTTGTGAGGTAACATTTTATCCATGGTATGCTGATTATACAAACTATTTATCATGTAAAGTGTTACCAGAAGATTTAAACAGTCATCAGAAGAAAAGGTTCCTTCATGAGGTTAAGAGGTACATATGGGATGAACCCTACCTATTTAGGAGATGTGCTGATCAAGTATTAAGACGTTGCATCCCATATGAGGAAACATAGGACATTATCAAGCACTGTCATTCATCAAAATATGCTGGTCATTTTGCTGGTACTAGAACAGCAGCCAGAATTCTGGAATGTGGTTTCTATTGGCCATCTATATTTAAGGATGCACATGCTTTTGTAGCCAACTGTGATAGATGCCAAAGAATGGGTAATATTTCTAAGAGGCAAGAAATGGCTCAGAATTATATCTTAGAGGTTGAGTTGTTTGATGTCTGGGGTATAGACTTCATGGGACCATTTCCTCCATCAAACAAGTATGAGTATATACTTGTAGCATTTGATTACGTATCCAAGTGGGTAGAGGCTATTGCCTGTATTACAAATGATGGAAAGATAGTAGAGAAATTTCTTCAAAAGAATATCTTCACTATATTTGGCATACCCACGGTACTAATTAGTGATGGAGGGTCTCACTTCTGTAATAAGTTGCTAGAAAAGGTGCACAAGAAGTATGGAGTAATCCATAAAGTTACAACAGCTTATCATCCACAAGAAAATGGGCAAGTGGAAGTTTCAAACATAGAATTAAAGAGAATCTTTCAAAAGACTGTAAATGAGCCCAGAAAAGACTGGAGCTTCAAGTTAGATGATGCTCTGTGGGCTTACAGAACAGCTTTTAAAACTCCCATTGGAATGTCACCCTTCAGAATGGTATATGGTAAGGGATGCCATTTACCAGTGGAGTTAGAACACAAGTCGTATTGGGCTGTAAAACTTCTGAATATGGACTATGAAAAAGCAGGAAAGCAGAGACTTCTACAACTAGATGAAATAGATGAATGGCGCCTTGAAGCTTATGAAAATCATGAGATATACAAGCAGAAGATGAAGAATTACCATGACAAAAAGATTGTCAAGCGAGAGTTCACACCTGGACAATATGTACTGCTTTACAATACCAAACTTAGCTTCTTTCCAGGAAAATTGAAATCTAGATGGTCTGGACCATTTAGAATAAAGAGTGTTTCTCCTTATGGAGCTGTCGAATTGTTTGATAACAAGTCTACTGATTCATTTGTTGTGAATGGACACAGACTGAAACACTATTTAGGGGGGGACATCTACAGGACAAAAGATATTCTTTATATTTCTGATGCTGTAGACATGATGGGAAATCAATAACAAGCTTGCCATGGTCGATGCTAATGACCTTAAACAAAGTATGCTTTTTACACAATTTGATTTTGATTGGATCAGTGTTATAATTGTTTAAAATTGTGTAAGTTTTTGTTTAACCAAGTTCATGTTTTGCAGAAGAATTGTTGTTTTCAGATGAACTTGAAGTTTAAAGAAGAAGGCGAGATGTCATTCTTACTGCCAAAATACTCGCCAAAGCTGCTTATCAATTGGCGAGGAATAACTTCCTTCCGCCTGTATTAATATTCTAAAGATGGCGAATTATGGGATATCGCCATGCTTGGTCGCCTGGGTGAAGACGAGAAAGATTAGTCATGCCAAGGAAGAATCTCGCCTTGTTATATCGTCTAGTGCCAAGTAAGGTGAGGCGAGAGTTCAACACATTGTCATTGTACCTCGCCAAACAGGTATGTTTTCTGGCGCTAAGTTTTAATTGTGCCAAATTTCTTCGCCTGAAAACAGGTAAATTTGGCGAAGTATGATTTATTCGCCTGGAGAATCACTTGTTTTGAAAATACTTTAGGTGAGATAGGCTCTTTTCACCTCATTACTTCGCCTGAATTTCTTTGTGAAGGCGAAGTCTTCTTTTTGATCGCTAAGGTTCACATTGTTTAAGGCGAAGTTAAATATATTGTTCTTTGTATTCGCCTTGCTCATTTTAATTAAGGCGAAATTATATATATATCGCCAGTGTAGGATGATTTTAAGGCGAATTATTCTTCTCGCCTGTTTTTTTTTTTTTTTAATTCAACAATATATCTACTTTTAGCAGCTTCAGAAAACACTCTTCAAGTTAATCCTCACTTCCCATATTTTCGATCCCAAATTTAATGGTAAGTCCAAAGGGTAGAATTGAGATTACATCTCTTGTCTTTATGGTTTGGACTGGATTAGGGACCAAAGAAAATGTTTTAATGAGAATGGAAACAAAATGGTTTACCTCACAAGATATCAAGGTCTGGTTATATCAAGCAGGCAAAGGCTATTTAGTAGTTTCACTCACTTTCTCAAATCAGATCATTTTCCTTGGCAGATTAAAGACAGAACTTTACCCGACCAATGCCCTGTACACTTGAGGAATGTCTGAGAAATTCAAAGCAATCCTATGAAGGTTCTGATTTCTATAGAAGAAATTTTGTAAGATAAATGTGTTTAATAAGGAAGAGAATAAAAATAACCCCTCTCATGAAGAAAAAGGCACAAAATAAAGCTCAAAACCTCACATACCACTCAAGGTTTTCTCCACTCTTTCCTTATCAAAACTCATCAACTTATTCACAATTCAAATCTAACCAGAATCTTCATTAGTGTTCAAAGAAATTTGTCAAAAAGTAATTGCTCATCAAAACTACTTGTTTTGAACACTTATTTTTCTATTTGAAATCTCGTTTTATAAAGAACTAAATCACTTTGAATTATGAGCAATGTAAGCTCAATCATGTACTCAGACCTATAATATCCTAAAAAAAAACTAAAACAAAATCCACAAATAAAATCAACTTAACCAAAAATAGAACATAAACTAACTAAACAAATTACTAGTAATGTGATTTCTATTCCACCCCTACTTAAAAGAAAGCAGTGTCCTCAATGCGTAAGAGAACAGGAAAGACTATAAAGAGATAAAGGGGATGTAGAAAAAAATGAATAAGAGAGTTAGGCAAAATACCTGAATGTCGCCATTATCAGATGATAAGTCGCCCCAATTAAAGGCAAGAAGAAAATTGGTAAGGCAAAATAAGAATAGGCGAGAAAGAAAATGATCTCTAACCTTAGGCGAAATACCCAAGCAAAATATAAGAGTCGCCATTTTAGAGTGACATAGAGGAATAATGTCATGGCGAAATATAGGTCCTGTAGGCGAAATGTTAGGCAGAAAAGTAGACATGTCGCCATAAAAGAAATAAGAAAGAGGCGAAATAATAGATATATCGCCTCACACATTCGCCTGTACTATGTTAAAGAACTTTTGAACTAGGCAAAAAAAAAACAAAGACCTCGCCTAAGTCGAGGCGACATCGCTGGCGATTTGAGTTCTACCTCGCCTCAACACAATTTTCAATCAAAATACTTTCAGAATAACCTGTAAACTTCAAAATTCAAGGTGAGAAATGATTACTAACTCAATGAGTTATCCTGCAGACACAACTCACAATGGTAGGAAAAACAACCCCTAACTTGAAACGTAAAACTCTCTACACAAATTAAGATTAACAATCACATTACTCTTTTAACAGTTAAAAAGAAAGACAACAGAATTAATCATATTACTCTTCATTAAAGATGAAAAAAAAGACTCAAGTAAACACATTACTCTTGCATTGACAAAATAACAAAACAAATCTGGAAAATTTACAAAAGAAACAAAAATTATATAACATCTAACAACTAGAAATCATCGAATGAGGCATCTGAAGACTGGGATTTCTGAGGAGATTTAGTGTTCAATCTCCTTCTCTTAGGCTTTGGGCTAGAAGCTCTAAGGTTCAACTGTTCTGCCACCAACCTTCTGATTTCTCTGTCAGCTTCAGCTGTACTGATAGGATGAATAGTAAAAGCCCTGTTGGGTGGATAACGCGTTGGGTTGGCCTGTTATCTCAGGAATTTGCTAAACCTTTGAATCTGTCTGAATATGATAGAGTAATATCCATCTGGAACAGACAAAGCAGAGGTTGGCTCCCAAGAGCAAGGAGTCTTGTTGTAATCCAAAATAAGCATTTGTTCCAAATCTGCTGAAGTAACTGCAGGATCACTAAAAAATTCCTTGCTTTCTTTGGCTTGTGCACCCTTCTAACTAGTTTTCTCTTCGTTTAAACTATATATTTCAGCATCAGAAGAGCTTGTAGATGAGAACTCCATCCCTCTGAAAAATTCATAATAAGGCATCCTATTGTAAGTACGGAAAAACTGTCCTAACATAGCAGCCACTTCTTCCTCATTAAAGGTTCTAACTTCTTCTTCAACCAAAGGCACTTGACTAATAGGTTCAGGTTGAAGAAAGGATACTATAGCCAGATTCTGAGAAGAGCTATCTCTGTCTATAGGAACAGGATCCTCAGTCGAAAACATTCCCATCCTTGCTTGATTAATTAGTCTCTGAACTTCTGGATAAACAATGTAAAGCCTTGGGATGAATTCTTCTATAGTGGGAAGTTGAGGTTGAAAAGAACACTTGACAGGTCCAAAATGAGGAGGAACCTGACAAGTGTATATGAGAGGCTCTTGGATATAAACTTCTGGAACTGGAAATTGAACCTCACTCTCCTCTAGTTGAGACCCTGAACCTTCCCCTCTCTCTTGAATAAATGGAGGTTGTCCAGCTGCTTCAGCAAAAGATGCCAGCAAAAGACCTTGCTTCTTAAGGTCAGCTGTATCAATCTTTACGCAATCTGAGGAATCAGACTCATCAACACTTTCTAATTCAGGCTCTACAGCCTTTTCCTTTCCTTTCTTCAGTACCCTCTCATCTTCCTCCATAACTTCATTAGTGGCTCTTTCAGTAGCTAGATCAAATTGATCACCTAAATTTCTTTGGAGGTGATCTTCTTCAAAAAGGGAAACAGCCTCATTATTAGTCAACTCAGGCTGGCTGTTCATGAGCTCTTCTTGCTTAAAATTAGGATGCTGGTAATCATCTTCTTCTATTTCTTGCTCAACAAGTTCCCTGATGTTTACCCCTCTTCAAACCTTACAACACCTACTGGAGATGCACCCTGCTTGGCTCTTTGTAATTCCCACAATCTCAAAAATTCTTATGGGTCTGAGATGTTGTTGAAGAATTCGGCTATTCTCTCTTCAACCTTCCTATTAACCATCTCAGAAACTATAACCTCTAGCTATTCTCTTGATAAGGGTTCAGCTACCCTCTCATTCTCCATCCTTGAACTATGAATAGGAGCTGGAGTGGTCTCCTGTACTGATCTGTCAACTGAAGCAGGTGAAGAAAATTTATTCTTCTTTTTACTTGAGCTTTTAGCATCCCTCACTGCCTTCAACTTAAGAACTCTCTCAACTGCTTCAGTACAGGTGGTTTCCTTACGACCTCTACTCTCCCATATTCGGAGTTCTAATTCACCAATGTGAGGCTTAGAATCTGCTAGCCACACATCCTTCTTTTTGCTCTGAACTCCATATCTCTCCAACAAACCAGTTATGAGAGATGGGAAATATAAAGTCCTTTGCCTGGACTTTTCCTTCCTCAGACTGCACACCCTATTCTGAAGCTCAAAAAATATCAGCTGTCCCAAGTGGATAAACTCCCTTTTGTTGAAATCTCGCAAAAACTTCTTCTCATCTGAAGTGAATTGACTGCCTTTGTTTCTAGGCATCACATTATCCCTCAGCCATGTTAAACATATGGCTGTGTGAATGTCTAATTCACTAGCCAAGAATCTTCTTCAGAACCTTGAGTTGGATGTTGAAACCTTCTCACACTCCTCAAGTCTCCAATAGTTAATTCTGCAGCATCCATCCTCTATCACCTTGATGTTGAGCTTCCATTAGACCATAAAAGTTGCAAATGGTCTCTGCAGATACATCCACTTGATGATCTCTGATGACAAAAGGAGTATCCAACTCCTCAGGGGCCTCATTGTAGAACTCCTCTACTAAGGTGGCATTAACTTTCTTAGGTTGCTCCACCAATTTCTTCATGAACCAGCTGTAGAGGTAATTTCCAAACCTTTTATCCTTCAACTCATCCAAAAAAATCCCCTTCTCCTGCCAAAATTGCAGGTTTTCCTTTTGCAGTGGGCTCTTAACCTGAGATTTATCCTTGATAACCTTAGGTGAACTAAGCTTCACCTTTTTCCCTTTTTTACTAGCCCCAAACTCTACTGCAGCTTGTCTCTTAGCCAAAACTGATTTATCAACTGAAACACCCCACTTTTCAGCATTTGGTGAAAAAGGGGTTGTAGGTGTATTGCCTACACTCTTCTTCTTGGTTGAGCCAGATGAGCCAATCTGTAATCCTTTCTGTTTTGGATTTTAACTGATCTGACCCAACAGACTTCCAGATTTCTCTTTAGATGCCTTCCCCTTAACAGCAGCTGAAGTAGAAGGGGTCTTGGGAGTCTTCTCCTTTGATTTTGGTGAAAAAGGAAGAATTACTCTGACCTTGTAATTCTTTTCATCAAAGATCTTCGGCTTGGCTGAAGTCTTTTCCTTCTTGTCCTTCTTATATGGGCTAAGAGTACTATCACTCTTTCTTTTGACCATTTAACTGCAATTTGAAACAACATTTCAACAGTTATAACCAAATATCAAATTGACAGAACTAAAAATCATTAAAGCAGTGGCATTATCAATATTGAACAACTGACAGTATATTGCAACATGGTTTTAGCATTTATCAATCAAATTTAACAATCAAGACCTTAAACCATGTTTTACAGCTTAAGCACTAACAACTACTGTCAATCAACACAATCAATTGCATTCGCAAAATGTAACACTCGGCTAAAATCATACGTAAAACCTAAAGAGATTAACTCATTATTACCGTTAAACATCGCTCTATTAACATCCTAACAGTTGCAATCAAGTTATAAATTTAGAACAACCACAGCTAGGCAATATTGTTACGAAAAACAGAGAAGCACATACCTTGTTTGGTTACTGTGATGAAAGTAGATTCAAAATGAGAAGCAAACTGAGAGATTCGCGATTTAGGGCTTTTGTGAATATGAAAAATCAGAGAGCAAGTAAAAGTAACGGTAAATCGATTTTGGGTTTATAAAAGAATCCAGAAATAGGCGCAATTATGCAAAAGATAGGCAGAAGGCGGAAAGATCCAACCTCGCCTCGTGTCATACAATGGTAATATTTGCCTACGTGTTCCCAAAACATTTCGCCATTTTATTAAATGCTAGCGACATAAGTGAACGAAATGTTTTATGTCACCAGGTATTAGGCTCATTAACAATTTTTTTACAAAAAAAAAACATTGTCTTTCTTTTTAACTGTTAAAAGAGTAATGTGATTGTTAATCTTAATTTGTGTAGAGAGTTTTAGGTTTCAAGTTGGGGGTTATTTTTCCTACCATTGTGAGCTATGTCTGCAGGATAACTCATTGAGTTAGTAATCATTTCTCACCTTGAATTTTGAAGTTTACAGGTTATTCTGAAAGGATTTTAATGCAAAATTGTGTTGAGGCAAGGTAGAACTCAAATCGCCAGCGATGTCGCCTCGACTTAGGCGAGGTCTTTGTTTTTTTCACCTAGTTTGAAAGTTCTTTAACATAGTATAGGCGAATGTATGAGGCGATATATCTATTATTTCGCCTCTTTCTTATTTCTTTTATGGAGACATGTCTACTTTTCTGCCTAACATTTCGCCTACAGGACCTATATTTATCTTACAGACTTTCTTCTATAGAAATCAGAACCTTCATAGGATTGCTTTGAATTTCTCAGACATTCCTCAAGTGTACAGGGCATTGGTCGGGTAAAGTTCTGTGTTTAATCTGCCAAGGAAAATGATCTGATTTGAGAGTGTGAGTGAAACTACTAAATAGCCTTTGCCTGCTTGATATAACCAGACCTTGATATCTTGTGAGGTAAACCATTTTGTTTTCATTCTCATTTAAACCTTTTCTTTGGTCCCTAATCCAGTCCAAACCATAAAGACAAGAGATGTAATCTCAATCCTACCATTTGGACGTACCATTAAATTTGGGATCGAAAAGATGGGAAGTGAGGATTAACTTGAAGAGTGTTTTCTGAAGCTACTAAAAGTAGATGTATTGTTGAATTCAAAAAAATGAATGAGAAAAAGAGACACAAATAAGTGAAAATGGACAGTGTTCATAAATAAAGTAGTATGTGAATAAAGCATCATTGAGTGGGGAAACACTAGAGAGTGAGGAGTTGAGGGATTGAGAGGAATTTAGTGGTATGTCCAAACTTTGATTCCTTTAAGAAATTCCTATCTTTCATAAGCTAACTTGACTCCATTTTCCCTATATATACAAATCAGAGATTCTAAGGCAGACAAAAAGGCAGTACTGAACTTAGAAAACTCTAAGTGCTGTACAGTGTAGGAGTAAAGTTCAATGTTCGTGAGGTTCTTAAAGTTTTCTTCATACGTGCTTGTGAAACACTAGAATCACATTTGCCTTGATACGTAACTCTGATTCTGAAAAGTGACTAGTGTATTGTGAGAGTAACCATTAGGATTCTGAGTGATCAAATACTTATGAGAGACTACTGTGAGGAAGTAGTTTCAAAACTCTAATACTTGGATCTTTTCAGATACTTTGCAACATGAAGAAAATGACCAGTTTTGAGTTAGTTGATTTGAAATTTTGAAAGAAAAGCTAGTCACTGTTTGGAAATTTTTCAAAACATATTAGATGGATTGCTTTGAATCATGATATAAGTTTGCACTGATTGTTGTCTCAGTAGATTTTTAGTCAGTTTGCTTCAGGACAAGTAAAAGGCTAAGTTGGGGGTAATTGATAAGTCTAGAACTTACCTATGTTTTAGCATACTTTATGAGCTTGAATGTAATGAAATCGAGCTTAAATGATGAGATATTGAATACATTTTTTATTAATTCTAGACTATTATTGTTGAGACAGGGACTTGGATGAAAAGTTATGGAAAAGAAGCTAAAACATGCAAAATCAAAAGAAAGAAGGGCCACATTAGAATTTCATCCAAAGTCAACGAATTGGCGAAGTGATTATTCTGGAAACGAAGATGTCGCTCGAATGCATCGCGTCAAGCTAAAAGGAGAAGGCGAAGAAGCTGGCAACATATTGAAGATCTCGCTTTAAAAATAAAAACATATGAAGCGAATTAGAATTTCTTTGCCTTCATATGTCGCCACCCTTAACAACACATTTAGGCGCTTAAAGTTGAACCTCACCATACTTTGGGGCGAAAAGCTGAGGCAACTCGATTATTTGTCGCCAAGATGAGAAGTGATGAAAAGGGCGACAGGTTTACTATATCGCCTGGATTAATTACGGATGAAGAACTAATGAGGCGAATGAAGATTATATCGTCTGATGGCAAACGAAATGGTCGAGCGATAAAAGCAACTTTTTGTCTGAGTAGATTGTCAGCCTGGCGATCAAGACAAGCGAGATTTGAAGAAGTTCGTTGGTTCAGGCGAAGGAACTGGCGACATAAAATGAAGAGAAATGTTGTTTCGCCAATTTGTGTTTCTTTCTTGATTTTATTTCAAAATTGCCACTGAGCCAAACACTAAAAATAGGAGCTCAGATTAAGCAAAAATGTGTGGAATTTTTTAGAGTAGACATTTTTAGACGCTTGAATTCACTTTTGACATTCTAATATACTTTGAGAAAAATTCTAGATTCTTCTATAAGCTTTATTTAACATCTTCAGAGAAGTTTCTTGAAGAAGTTTTGTACTCTGTTTCTTTTGATCGTTGAGATTTAGCTTGAAGATTGGGAAGCAAAAACTGTGACAAAGTCTAGCTTCAGTCTTCCTTGGTAAGATTTAGATCTTAAGCATGTCGATGATGATTTTGTACTTTGATTGGATATGCTGAAGTAGATGTGCTAGCTAAAAGCTCTGTTGACTTGTTGAGTTTTGATGTTGATTATCACTTCAATTGCAATGTTTCTTGTTCAATTATAGCCAGATCTACTGGATTTTCATGAGCTGATTGAATTACAAGAATGAGAGTTACGTAATATTGTTATTCTGAGATTTAGTTTAGACCAAAAATGGCGATTAGGTTTCAGATCTAAGAATAGAGGATCGTAGTGCTAGAGATAGACTATAGATCTGTTTTTCTATAGATTGTGCTTATCAATTGTATAGTTTGTAGTATAGAGATATATGCAACTATATAATTGAGATCTGTTAAATTGAATCGAGAGATCTTTTAACAGATCACCGAATATGATCTAGAAGGTAAATCTGTGTTTTAAGGTGAAACTTGCATGAGAAGTTAATTGATAACAGATTTAGCAAATCAACTTGTTCATTGTTAAGATCAATTGCAGAATAGAGTGGTGACTTGAGTTTTAATTGAATGAATATCACTAGTATCTTTTCCTTCACACCAATTCTATGATTCTTATGATTCAATTTGTATATAAAATTCTTTTAGCAATTCAGCTGAAATCTTAGTCTCAATCATGCTTCTTAGCTTACAATCCCTGTGGAGACGATATCTAAAATACTACATTAGACATTGATAGCAATTCTGATTGATTACTGTGAAATCTAATATTAGTCGAGTTTTCATATACTCATCACAACAAAATTTTCCTCATCAGTACGTTGTCAATAATTATAACTGTGACTATTAAACTGCATATATATACTTAGTTTCGATGATCAACACTACGTTGAATAAGTTCACTTAGCTGGATGTTTAAATATCATTGATTGTTTTATTCTGTTAGTTTCATTTTTAGTTTAATTATTCATATATTCTACACCCCCCAGTTTTATTTGATTTGGTCTTAACATTTGTAATTATTGATTTCCGTTCTCTGTGAGATCGACCCTATTTGCTGCATGTTTATTTGTATTACAGGTTAAATTTATATTGACGGATTCGACACCTGTCAAATTTTGGCGCCGTTGTCGGGTAACGGTATTAATCAATTTTTTTTTCTGTTTATGACCAGATTTTTTTTTGTCATGCCTTACTTGTGCCCATAGCGTCAGATCAAAACACATATCCTTAAGATGTTTGATGAATGACACTCAGAACCAGACCTAACGACAAATGAGGTAAGTGATCTTTCTAATCAGATTCAAGAGTTACCTACTGCCTTATATCATTTGGTTGTAGTTAAAGCTCAAGAGTCCTGTCCACAATCAAGGCTATGTGAATTTGTGCAACACCTGGACACCTTACTCAAGTATATCCAACATGGCAATATGATATAGCGGATCATTTTAATGTAGCAGAGTTTTATGAAGAGCAAGAAAGATATGATTTCTATTACAACACATATGATGAAGGATGGACGAATTACTCTAATCTAGGATATGGGTCAATGAACTATCAATTGAATGAACCAGTTCCGCAATATCAGAATAACCAATATCCAGGTAACTCTTTAGCTGATATTATTGAGCAATTGACAACTAACACGCTTCTATTTCAACAGGAGACAAATGTTAGCATCCAAAATTTGGAGAAGCAAATGAGTGAACTAGCCACTACTGTAGGCCAGTTAGAATCGCAAGAAAAGCTTCCCTAAAAAACAAGTTAAACCCAAAGAACATTAGTGGAGTTACCTTGCAAAGCGAAAAATAATTGACAGACGATCGTTGCGCCCATGGCAAGAAACCCTAACTGATCGCTGTGCCCATAGCAAAGGGTTGAAAAAAGACATTAACGTGGAAACCCTAACTCAAGGAAATAACCATGCCAACATCGAAGAGGGTCAGTTGGAAAAAGAGATCGACGTCAAAACTAATGACCGTGTTGTACTGGAAAAGCCAAAATTCCCAAAAATTAAACCAGGATTTCTAGGGATACTTGAAAAGACTAAGAGGGGCAGAGAAGAAAAAGATAGTTTTGAAACTTTCAATAAGGTTGATAATGAAGGCACTGAAACATTGCATGAACATGACATGTAGAAACATCTGGTATGTAACAGTTCACCTTTTTCTATGCCCATAACTAAGTTACGAGTACCCTTTGTTGTGCAGGTGACGAATTTGAAGTTATATTACAAAGGGTTTCGGGTTGGAATATCATATTGGCTTCAGTTTAATACTGCAATAGCTATTGGATGAAATTCGAAGTTGTGTTCGCCAGTCTGTGCCCACAACTCCTACCTCCACAGTATTCAATGAAGTATATGTCTACCTTTTCTTTGGTTTTACTAAAATGACTTATACATTGGGACAATGTAATTGCTAAGTGTGGGGGAGGATATTATCTGCATCTTTATTTTAGTTTTATTTTTAGGTTGTTTAGATTATTTTTTCCTTTAGGATTATTTTAGGTTGTTTAGATTATTTCTTTTAAGATTTTAAGTTTTTCTTTTTAGTCTTGTTTTACAAGTCTTTGGTTCTTCTTCATTACTGCCTTTAAGGTGAACTTTTTGTGTCTTTTTATTGATTCACTCTTAATAATGAATTTTTAGACTGATTTAGGAGTTGTGTAATATATGAGACTTAATTTTAGTGTGTGCATAAGATAGTAGCAGATGCTTTTAGAGCTTATGATAATTTAATTTAGAATCACCAATGCTAGGATACTTGTGAAAATAGAAGGCAATTAGTTAGTACGCAGTATAGCAAAAAAAAAAAGAAAACAAAGAAAACAAAAAAAAATAAAAAAATAAAAATAAAATTAGAGATTGATCATGTGACTCAATATTGTCAGTTGGGATTAGTGGATCGACATTAATTCCCCTTAAATTTTTGTATGTATGGAGCCACTGATGGTAGGAGGATTGTCCCCTTTATGGGCCAAAATCAGTTCGACCAAAGTCACGCATTTTTAGTTTTTCTATTCTCCTTTGCTAGCTGGAATAGGTGACACGGCACTTATTCTCCTTAAGTGGCTTATGTATGGAGAAGCTAGTGATTAGAGAGGGTTTAGTACCTTTTTGGGGCCGTTTAAACCTAGAAATAACTGGAAGTGTTGATTTGAAATGTCTTGCTGGTTGTTTAGGGTCAAATTAAAAAATTTAAAAAAAAAAAGAAAAAAAAAGACCCAACCAGTGGCTTTAAGAATTGGTTTTGTATTATTATTTGCTGCTTAAACTTTGAAGAAAACTGATTGTTTTTCTTATTTACTTGTGGTACTGGTATAGTGAATTCTTTTGCGAATTATCATTTGTTCTCCTTGCATCTGCTTTAATTTAAAGATGGAATTTAAATATGCGTGATAAATCTGATGACAGCTCCCTTTTCTTTTAATTTTTCATTATTTTGAGTGATGTAAACTTTTATTGTGGGCACGGTTGAACATGGTTAATTTTTTTTTGGCAGCAGTTTTGTGAGACCGATTGAGTCTTCTTTTAAACATTGGTCATGGGCATACTAGAGTAAGCATGAAATTGACATTATTCCTGCACTATTTTGTTTATTATTTTTAGACCTTATTGAATATTTGTTATTAATTTGTCTATTTTTGTAATTTTGGACATATTTGAGGCAATTATACAAATATGAAGGTTTTTGAGGATTATTGATAACAATTGCTAAAGCATAGTCAAAGTCAACAAGATTTCATCGAAAGACTTATTTAGAAATAAACTGATGGGATTTTTATGTTTTGAATTTAGAACTTTTGAATAAGGATTCTGAGGAGATTTTTAAAGATTTTCAGTTTTGTAACAGAGTATATATTTACTATGAATGATCAGAATTAGGGAGTTTTAGTTTCAAATAAAAACACTCTGTTTCTTCATTCTTTGTACGCAATTTTATTGAGGCGATGATGTTTACTGTGCCCATGGGGTGCTAAACTAGTCTCATCCAGCTAAGTCAATTATACGTGTTGTGAGAATTGTGTTTTAATTTATATGCTTGTTTAATATTTGTGAATTCTCTATGGGCATGGTTAAATGCACATGTTATTCTAATTAGTTAATTAAGTGCGCAATTGATTGGTTAATTAGGATTAACACATTGCATGTCAAATAGCTCGTAGTTACTGCAAGTATATTTGTATTACAGGTTAAATTTATATAGACAGATTCGACACCCGTCAGTAATCAAAATTTTGAACAGAGACTTTATATCACATGTGAGGCATTAACCGTTTAATAACCATTGTTTCTAATAACTGACTAGCTCATAAAACAAACAAACAAAATGTAACACCTAACCCTAGCCACGGGCGAGCAGCAAACGGAGATCGGAACGTCATATTACAATCATTCATTCATTATATTAAATGCATTAATAATCACAATATTTGAAATAACCCTGCTATAACATACAATCAAGAATCTTCTTATAAACAATAGAACATAGGATTCAAATAATTCATTTATAAATAGTAAAACTTGTGTTCAAAATCATTAATATAATAGACATCCATTCAACAATTTACAATCCCAAAAAGAACATGTCCAAAACATAAGGACTTAACATATTTAAAAAGTTTACATATCCTTCCAAAATCAAACGAAAGCATTAAAATAACAGTTTGTAATATCTTTCCAAAATAATGAAAAATGCAATGCTGGGACCTTTAATCTGCTCGATCACTTGTTTCACATTTCAATAAAAGAGACAAGAAAAATTGAAGAAAAACAACGTCAGACTATCGATATCTAGTTAGCAAGTCACACTCCAACAAACACAAGCAAATGCGTCTATTGGTTCAGACAATAATGAGGCTGCACACAAAAGCACCTAAAGCTAACAATCAATCATAAGAGAATACAAACCCACCTAGTTTCAATGTTATTTACAGGCTCAATAAAGTGAGTTACTCATCTAGTTCCAATTATGTTCATTATACATATACATTTGATAACATTAGGTGTCCATTCAGTTTTTCTATATTCATTTAAACCCCTAAAACAATCAACTGTCCATTAGGCATTCATCACATAATAGCATTCACGTTAAGGTTCCAATTTAATTAGACTACCCCTAATCTAGGATCAATAATAAAATAGGATAAATTATGGCGAAATAACCAATTAGGCTGAAGCCACACAATAGGGTCCAAATAATGAAATTCGTAGCACCGTTTAATCCCCCTCCGGACGGTCAACTACCTAAGGATTCCATTGATTAGGTCCCAAGACAACAATATAATAAGCCTGCAGACGGTGGTACTGTCACATCAAATAGAAGTCGTCACTCAGTTTTTAATAGTGGTTAGTTAAACCAAAAGTCCTATGTTTCTAATAAGTTGAAATATCTTGGGTACCCCTAATGACATGTCATTCCATCACTATTTCAACCACGACTAGGGCAATCATTAATTATCAATTAGGTGATAAAAGCACACAAGTCAATTTAACATTTCACATTACAATATGTATCAATTCATTGGCTTTCAATCAACATTTGTTGGGTACTTTACTAGTGGCTTATCCATTTATTTCCAGCTCTAACTAACCAAAGTCTAAGTCTAACATGCAATACTCCTATCAGCATATCTATATCCAATAATAAACCAACAATAGCAACACTCATTATTCCATTGTATCATCAATATCTATCGTTACCAATTAACAATTCATGTGATTAGGTTGTTATCCAGATTAATTCACAATTCATTCAACAAACATCAACCACATATGAAGTATAAAATGACATTTCTAACCTTTATTCCGTCGGCAAGCTAAGCTAAGCTAAGCATCGCCGATACGATCCTCAGTACGATCTGCGTCACTATTTCGCCTAACAATATCAAGGAATAAGAATACCCTAAGACAATTGGAAAACTTATGGTGCACGAATAACGAAACTTAGACTAATCGCATAGGAAATGATAATCTAACGAATAATGAGCGACGACGATATCAAAACTACACAAAGCCCCAATTCAATTCCATGATTTTGATATCTTCCAACAATCTAGGGTTTCCACTCAAACCCTAACCAATTCCTAATTGATATTCAACCGTAATACATCTATGCCTATCCCTTATAACAATCAAGAACATGCTAGTAACAATGAAAGATCGATTTAGGGTTGATAGATACTTACCGGAGTCACACCAACGTAGTGATAGCGAGGAAATCGAGAGAGAATCGCCCTTGCGATGAGAGAAATTCAATGGATTGAAAAGAATGAGAGACTCGACTGATTTAAGTTTAAAAATCTCGTTTCAGTGTCTAGTGACAAGGCTGGCAACATAGGGCATATGTCGCCAGAGCGAACCGAGAAGAACGCTTTTGGTTTGTAGAATTTGCTCAGTGGTGACATGGCTGGCAACATAAAGCCTATGTCGCAGCACTAGAGACATAAAGCTTATGTTGTCAGCACGACAAGTGCCGCATACCTTCGTTTTCTCCTTCATTCGACATCATTTTCACTACCCGTTACGATGAAACACCAATTTAACATTGATAGACAATCATATAACAATATAATCATCAATGCTTCACTTTGATTAAATCATAATTAATTCAGACATTGTAAAAGAATGTTTACAATTCAAAATTCAAATATGGTTCAAAAGTACGAAATCGTTTAGCCCAAAAATCGGGACATACACTAAAACCATAAATTGCCAAAATAAGTTATTCCTATACTTCAACTAGACATCTCAGCATCTAAAATCCTAATATAATTATGTATATTTTTGCCTCCATGACTATTCTTCAAAGAATGCTGTTATTTATGTTTTAAAATAAAAATTCTAATAGTAAGCAGTGCTATAATCCTTCTAATACTTATCTAATATTAGTTAAACAGTAAAGACAAGATATAACTAATTTGAAGAACTAAGAAGGATAATACTGTCAAATGGAAGTTCTAACAAAAACCACATCAACACATGTAAAAAAAATTAGGAAAAGAATTTAAAAAGAAAAACATTTGTAATGCGTTTAGCATGATGCATTTGAAATTGATCCGCCTA
This sequence comes from Cardiospermum halicacabum, assembly GCA_031304145.1. Taxonomy (NCBI): domain Eukaryota; kingdom Viridiplantae; phylum Streptophyta; class Magnoliopsida; order Sapindales; family Sapindaceae; genus Cardiospermum; species Cardiospermum halicacabum. The sequence continues at coordinate 18,730,776 of CM062391.1, read as the reverse complement.
CTAAGACTTGTACCTTCCCCAGCAACCTTAATTTTTATTTTTTTTAGATGCTTAATTAGATATGTTCACATACTCTGGAATCTACCATGCTTCATGCCATGAATTCGAAACATCTTCCTCAATAAATTCAACTCGAGGGTGTTTTTTCCACTTGCATATCATGTCTCTATAGCATGCTGCTGCCCTTTTAAACCCATAGATCTTACCTGGCCTTCTATTTCAGGATCCCATATAAATAGTTCCTGAAAAAATAAAATTTAAAAAATATATATATTTAAATCATAAAAAATATATTTAAATAACAGAGTTAGCTATCAGTTCATGATATACAATTAATTCATGTACCTTGAACTCCTTTCAGTAAAATCCTTTTATCTCAGTAGGTATCAGCTTCCATCTCCAACCATCCTTAACTAACTTTTCTTTGAAGCTATTTTTAATTGCCTCACTTACATTGTATGAAATATATGAAGCATAAGATTCTCCCTCTCCGTTTGATGTAGCATATGTTATTAGCATAACTTTTGGTAAATATGTCCCTCTAACAACAATATTCCTATCAGACCTAGTTGTTGGTGTAATATTAATATTGTCTATCCCTAAACTATTATTTATTGGAGGTGTAGATGCAGCAGTAGCAATAGGTTCATGAGATATGAAGGGTGGAGATTCATGGACATTAATTGAGTTTGGAGTTATTACTTGGGCATTTGCAGGTGGAGATGTATGATTTGATGTAACATGAACTCTTATAGGTGTCGAGGTAGGGGTTGTTATGGCTTCAGTAGAAGGGGTAGATATTTTTGGATGTCTGGTTTTACAAGATAAAAATCTTGCATCCCAAGGTTGACTTCTTGATGCGAAACCACGACTTTTTGTGATCCCGCGTCTTGTACGTAAAGTTCCTTTACATTTTCCTTTAAACATAGCTATAGTAACAAATTAGAATATTTAAAGAATAAAAATGCAAATACTAATAAAAACTAGTTATAAAAAGTGCAATAAATATATAATGATTATACATACAAAAAAAAAATCCACGGACTCAAATATTGAATCGACCTAAAATATAATTAACAAAATAAAACACCTAAGAAATTGAGTTACAAACTCTATTGAACGCTATAAGTAGACCAACTTATTCATCATCACTAGTAGAATCGCTGGATTTGTCAATCTCTTTATCGGATAAGTTGGGTTGAACAAAATCATCAGGTACTTCATCATTTTCATGTATTTCAGTTTCATATCTATTTGGATCATTTAATTATTCAGATAGGACTCTCTCTGTTGCCACAAAAGGTTGGATAACCATATCTTCTTGGAAAGGGGTTTCAATATTATCATTAAGATTGATGAAATGATAGGCTAATTAATTATTCATCGTGCTTTCACTTTGATAATAGCTAACCAGTCCACCTTATCTTGTCTAAGAGATGGATATGACATATAACAAACTTGCTTGGTCTTGTGTGGCTAGAATGAATGGCTCATTATTTTTAATCTTCTTCTATGATTAACATCTGCTATGTTATAACTTGGATGAACTTTCATTCGAGAATTAAGATGTGGATTATAACAATCATACTTGAAAAAAACTGTACGCTTTATAGGCAAAGCTGAATACTCCAACTCTGAAACTTCCACGAACTTACTATAATAATCACTTGAAATATCTGAATAGTTTGTATCTCTAATACACGTACCACTACTAGATGTGACTCTATTTGCACTTCGCCCCTCTGTTTGAAATTCGTAGCCATTTATAAAGTATCTTGAAAACACATTGACCGTGTATAAAGAACCCAAAGCTAAATCCTTAATGAATATCCACATGATTTTCCGAATTATGAACCAAATGCAATAACCTATATTCATATAATTAATTAATAATATTGATAAATATTATTCAATTTGATTAACTTACATGATCTTTGAATCACGTGGGAAACTCGATCTCTAATTGTCTATTCAACCTTATACTCGCTAATATTGAGGAAAGCAGACCACCCCAAAACCACCGAACACTAAAACCACTAGTAGTTTTAATGAGCTGTGGGTGGTTTTTGTATTTTTGAGTGGTTTTACTTACTATAACAATTATTAAAATTTTGATTTAATAATTTAACTAAAATTTAAATATTCTATTAAATAATTTAAATATTTTTATTTTAAAAAAAATTACTAAACTAAACTAAATTATTATGTAGTTTAGTATTTTTAAAATATTTGGTTCAATAATTTTTAATTTTAATTTTAATTTTTAAAATTTTCTAAATTAAAAAAAAAAATTATTGTGTAGATTAAATAATCTTTAAATGTTTGGTTAAATAATGTTTAATAACCTTTTGTTTTAATTCTTAATTTTTAATTTCCTAAAACCTATGGCAATAGATTTTTTAACGATAGGTATGTTTGTAAGTTTATTAAAAGAATTATACTATTATTGTATTATAATTTTATAGTTTTTCAAATAAAATATCAATAAATAAACATGTTTAAAATTTAAAAATAATTAAAAAAAATATTGATATATTTAATGTTTATTTTATTTTTGAAAAAATAAATATAAGAATAAATTTCAATTGTTCATTAAAAACTATTTAAATTAAATAATTTTGGTTGTGTGTATAAAATTAAAGGCTAAAAATAAAGATCATTAAAATTATTCAAACATTTAAACAAAATAATTAAATTTTTTAAAAATTATTGATACTAGTTACAGTTTAGAAAAATTAAAAATCAAAAGTAAGAGGTTATTAATTTTTGGAAAAAATAATAAACTAAAAAAATTTAAAATATTTGAAACATAATACATAATATTTAGTTTAGTAGAAATAAAAGTTAGGAATTAAAATCATAAATTACTAAACTAATTAATTAAAAATTAAAATTTTCTAAAACTAGAAAAATTTTTGTTTAGTTAAAGTAAAATAAAAACATAAAAAAAATAAAAAAATTATTGAAATTATTCAATAAAATATTTAAAATTTACTAATATTATTAAATAAAATTTTTAAAACTATAAAAAATTATTAAAATTAACAAAACTACTTAAAACACAAAAATCAGGTACACCTCCTCAAAACTACTGGGATTTTAGTTTTTGGTGATTTTAGAGTGATTTGGTAAAAATTTACAAAACTAGATATTTAAAATAAAATTTTTAAAAGACTGGGTAGGTTTTGAAATTAACCATTTATATTAATTTGTTCATTTAATTCCAACATCGAACTATTGACAATGATAAGTATTGCACCAAAACCAAATCAATTAACAACCTCATCATATATCACATGTACATATCAATAACATGATATGATTCTGCCTTCTTCCTTTAGGATGAGGAAAAGTTGGAGTTGAATTAGGAAATTCACTAGATAAAAGATTTAGCTACATGATTGATTTCTCAGATTTCTTGATTCACGTTTCAAAATTATTCAAGCAAACAATCTCAACATCCACTTACCAATCTTCATTCTGGAATTCAATCCGCATGCGTAGCTTCACCGCATGTTACTCGTAGAATGAAAAAGGAAAAAAAAGATATTATTGTTTCTCCATATATTCATTTACGGAGCTGCTTTACATATATATGTGTACCAATTTTGTAAAAGACTAAAAACACCCTTTTCAATAATACCTCCAGGTATGGTGTAAAACGAATTTCCAAAATATTTAGGATGTATAATATCTCATTCAATTATATTCTTGTATTAATTATATTCTTGTATTTAGTTGGTATGTTTTTGCATTTGGGCTATCTGATGTGAGCAAGTTATTTGGCCCTGTGAATTATGTTTGTATCTAGACTGGTTCAGGCACTGGTCCATATGGGATCTACGACTTGACTCGTTGTGTTGATCCGCTCCATCACTTAAACTAGGTATAAAATGTTCTTTTCTCTTCCTAAACAGCTTTGAGTGAGAGTTTTGTATCTTTTTATTGCTCTCGCCCCTATTCTGCTGGGGTTTAAGGCTTTACTTTATTTCTTTAGGATTCTTTGCGAATTGGTGCTGTAATCTTTGTGATTAGGCTCTTGTAAGGTTTTGTAGGATTTCTCATTCATAGTGGAATCCTATCTCTCGCTACTGAGGTCCCGTGGACTAGCCCATTTGGGTGAACCACGTAAACTAGCTTGTTTGATCTCTTTCATATTTCGGTTTTGTTGGTTTTTGTATGTTTATCATTCTACAAAGTGGTATCAGAGCATCTAGAATGATATCTAGGACTGTTATATGTAGATTAGGGTTTTGATGATGAATCTTGAGTATTCCGCTTGTATTTACATGATCTACTTGCATCTTTGTGACTCTGTGTTCTTGATCTGGTAAGAATTCAGTATTTGATGGAATTTTCTTGATCTTTTGTAGATCTTCAAAGTTCAGGAGAGTTCTAATGTTTTTGTCAAACCTGAACAGAGTAGTTTTAGGCATCTAGGTTTATTTGTATGTTTTTTGTCATTTTTACGTATCTGACAAAAACTTTGTGGAGATGATTGGTACCTAGAAGCTTAATCGGGGAAGGGTAAATTAAAGAAAGACGCTTAATCTACCAGAGGACAAGCTGTAACTAAGCAGCCGAAGGCAATTCCTAGAGAAATCAGAATTGTGGAAGAAAGCAAATTCTGATAGCCTCAGAGTTCTATTGTGTTGCAGCTTAGGAAGTTTGAGCATTCTCTAAATCCTATTTCTGTTATTTTTCATTTGTTACTGTTGTCTATGTCATTTACTATTTGTTAATTGCTTATCTTTTTGGTAATTTTTGGGCTTTGGCTGTTGGATACAAGCTTAGTCCTTGTTACTGTCCCAAATGATTGCCAGTGCATTTGGGTGGCTTGCTTGATATAACTGTAAGGATACAGGTTCTGCTCTTGTTAACGCCTCAAACGTCCGTTGACACGTTAACTCAGCTTGTGTGAGGCCCTTTGATCTTGTGTTCCTTTTAATAATTGCCTGAATTTGTTTCTTGATTCTTGAGTATAATCTATTTTTGTGATTCACAAACTGCCTGACTAAGTGTATTTTTTTTTGTAATTTTTTGGTTCTATACACTTGTTAATACTCTACGTGATCATTCTGACCTCTGTGGTTTATTGCTTTAGATTATATTTTTGTATTGGCATATTTTTTGTATATGGTATTGATTCCCATTAGTCGAATATGTGGTTTTGTTTTATTGTATCTTGTGATCCATTATGCTCAACTTCTCTTTGTGATTGTTTAATTATTTCCTCGTGATTGCTAAGTAATTTCTTGATGGTCTTATTCAGTTATTTCTTTGTGATTGTTCTTGGATAAGACTAATTCTTGATTGTTGTTGATTAAATTGTACCTAGAAATTATTGATAAAATTTGTGTGAAACTTTGGGATATAAAGGTGTGTTAATTGTGCTAATGAATCTGTGTGATACATGTGTGTGTTGTGTGTCGATATTATTGGTTAATCTTGTGTAAATCAATGTGATGCATAGACATAATTAGTGAATTATGTATAAAATTGTGTAAGTAGGGAATGTGTCTTTTGCTCTTGACTTTGTGTAACTATATTATTAACAAGGATTGTTTCTTTAAAATGTTATATGAAACAGAGTGTTTGTTGAGTACATGGCTTTATTTTTAGATTATTTTGTGTATCTTCATCTACTTGTTGCTACTGTTAATAATTATTTGAGTCTTTGTGATTATTAAAAGGCTTGCTTAACTTCTTTATTTATATATATATATATATATAAATAAAGAAGTTAAGCAAGCCTTTTAATAGTCACAAAACTCAAATATTTATTAATTGATTACTTTGTATTTGTGTTGAGAAGTTCCTTGTATTTCTTCATTATCTGTTGTTATTCTTTGATTGATTACAGTTTATTTAGTTTTTTGATTGATTGCTTGGATAATTTGCTTATTATTGAGGATGTAAATTAGTTTATTTTAATTGTGAACCAAAAGTTTGTCTGATTAAATTGTTGTATTTTAAAAACGATTTTTCACATAGTTTTGAAACCGTTTGTGGTGGTTTTAAATATGGTTATTGATTTTTATTTTAAAGATTTTACACATTTACTCCATTTTAAATTTTTATTCTACAGTTAGTCTATTACCTATTTTTAATGGATAGAAATAAATAAGTCAAATAGTTTCAAATGATATAGTAGCCACTTTTAGATAAGTTGCATATTACAACTCTAGACATGTATAGACAATTATGTAGTACCAGAATGATTTACATCTAGAAATTATCTATGAGTATTTGTAAGCATCTCACTCGAACTGCTATATATTCATAGTATCTAAAAGTTTAACAATCGTGGATTCAAGAAGTATCATAAGTTGTATTTTTAAGTGAATTATGATATGACCCAGTGGTACTTAAAAAGACTTAGAGTTTTCTTTCATGTTTCAGGTAGTGGGGTGTTGATGCAGGTGATAGCCGAGGAAAGTGACTTTGCTGATAGAATAGGATGTTGCATATTTGTTTTGTATAAATTTATTTATTAGTGTTCTAAATAATGGATATAATATTAATGATGATTATTTTAGGATTTGAGATTATATCATACATATGCTTAAGTACTTAACCTTTGCTATAGTTCCGCATTTTAAAATAAATATTGAGTATGAACATATTATGAAGTATGGTTGATTAATAAAAGAGTAAATTACACTCAGACCCCCGGAACGATTGCTAATTACAGGCATATACACATTTTGGTTTAATTGACAATCAACCCCTTAGACCGTCAGTTGACTGTTTAGATATGTTAGTTGACATGGTTGACTTTTTAAAAAGTCTATTTTATCCCTATTTTACATATTGATTTTCAGCATTATTTCAATTATTTTTATAAAAAAAAAACATAATTGATATTATTTTCACATTATTTTATTTGAAAAAAATAATATTATAATTTTTATTATTATTTCAAAATATTTTTTAAAAATTCTGTAAATAATTAAAATAATAATGTAAATAAAAAAATTTTAAAAATGTTGAGGTAATAATTTATAAAATCAATATGTAAAATAGGACAAAATAAACTTTTAAATAATATTATAATAAATATTAAATCAAATTATTTTTTAAAAAATGTGTAAATAATTAAAATAATAATGTGAATAAAAATATATTTTTTAAAATGTTGAGATAACAATTAAAAAATCAATATGTACAAAAGGGTAAAATAGACATTTTAAAAAGTCAACCTGATCAACTAACTTATCTAAACGGTCAACTGACGGTCAATGGGATTAAGTGTCAATTAAACCAAAATGTGTATCGGCCTGTAATAAACCATCATTCAGGGGTGTGAGTGCAATTTACTCTTAATAAAATATAAATTAATAATATTTTAATAGCCTTAGGAGGGTGAGGTGTTACATTTGTATTCACCTAAACACACACTTTTGCTTCGATCGGGCCTCCTCCTCGTAGGTTTACGCCTGAAATATATAAATGCATAAACAAATACAGGTTTACAGTAATTGATGAGATGATACTTAATGAGCAAATTGTTAACTTACTACAAGAATACTACATGGGGAGCCATGACGTAAATTTTATCGGTAAATATACGTAGTTTATGTTCAGAGATTTTTAACATATTTGGCACAGATGAAAAGATAACTGAAAGAGATTGCGGACACTATCTTTACTATATATTAAAAGTGTGGATAACTGGTCTTACTTTTTTTTTTCCCTTTTTTACCCTTATCAATCTAATATATTTACATTAATTTTTTCATGTTGGCTGGAAATTATTTGAAAGCAGTGGGGCTAATTTTGATAACAAGATTCAAGATAAGGAAGTTAATAGCAATTGGCCATGTGTTCGACCATTTAAGGAGGTAATAGCAAATTAGCCATGTGTTTGTTGATCTTAACAAAGCCTCTCTATATAGTAAATATCTCAACCTATTAATCTTGGTTGCTTCCAAAGCATGCCATGTGTTCTCTCTTCTTTCTACTATTTTCTTCATTGTTGGACTTAACAATGAAGTATTTATAATATTATTTATGCAATTTTACTAAGTACAAATTAGAAATTGTGGGATTACATTCTTATGTTTAGTTTGGTTTTGGTGTGGAATAGCACACCATTTGGATAATTAAAGATGTTATTATATGTAAATTGGGACTTAGAAACAATCTCCTAATTAGATTAAATATCAATTTTGACAGTGAAAATAATTTGGACTTTTGAATTAATGTTCAAACCATCTATTAATGATATATACATCATTTTTAAAAAGTATTGAATAGTATTATTTTTAAAAAGGATTGAATGGATTAATTTAAAATTTTAAAAATGATAAAATATCATAAATATAGTTTTTAAAGTTAGGAATAGTTTATTTTTCAAACTTAACACCTAATGTAACAAACTTAACACTTAGGCTGTATTTGGCGTGACCAGCGTTTTATTAGCGTTTAGCGATTTGGGTAGCGTTTAGCTTATTTCTAAGTGTTTAGTGTTTTTAAATAATGGATAGCGTTTAGCGTTTTAACTAGCATTTTTAATAAATACTATTTGGTAAACTAGCGTTTTAATTATCTAATAATATTTAAATGACGTAAAAAGACATGACATTAAAAAATTATTATTATTAAATAAATTATTTTTAAATTAAAAATATGATTTCAAAATGAAATTAATTTTTTTCCAATAAATAACAAAAATATAAATAATACATTTGTAATAATCAAGTTTTCTTTTTCTCTGTCTTTGTAAAAAAAAATAAAATTAATTTATTAAAAACAAAAATAAAATAATTAATTAAAATATAATTATTATAAAATAATTTGATAAAAAGAGAAATTAATTTGGATAAGGATAATTTTGGAAGAGTAAGTTTAAACTCTTTGATTGAAACTCTAAATGTTGCTCTGAACAACGTTTTAGAAACTTGGTGAAAAACTCTGATGAAAAGATTATAAGTTGAAGACCAAACACAGATATTTAATGCTTTTAGAGTTTTGACCGGGTCAAAACACTAAACTCTGTGAAAAACTCGGGTGCCAAGCATAGCATTAATGTTAACACTTTTAAGTGATTTATGGTATTTCTTTTTAAAGAAAAAATCGATATTAACTGATTTTATATGTAACGATTAAGATTTTTTTTTATTTAAATGTGAATGCAAAATGCTGATTGATCTCTTTTTACATTCGAAGTAGATATATTTGAGATTGTAAATTTTAATAAAAAAAATAAAATTTACTAAAATTAATTACTATTATGTTATTATAATTTCTATGTTTATATGTAATTGTAGATTTCAAAGGAAATAATAAATATTTTGGATTGTATATTTCAATAAAAAAAATAAATTTTATCTTTTTACGTTACTTGCATAATTAAATGTTACATGCTTATTGTATTTATATGTGTATATGTAATCATAATAAATACAGAAATTATTTGTATTTTCCATATATATATATATTATAGAATATCATAAATTATTTATTTTAATTAATAAAATAAAAAATATATTTGATAAATTGATTATTTATTTATATTTATTTTATTTAAGTTCACAAAGAACAAAATTATATAAATTATAATAATATGTATTTATGTATTAAAAAATAAAAGATAAAATTATTGATCTACAAAATAATTTTTTTTTTTTAAAAAAAATAAAAATTAATAAAATAATAAAATGATAAAATTATAAATTGACATCTAATTTAGAAAATAAACCAATAACATTATTTGAATGGATTAAGAATTAAGTGGAAATTAATAATAGTAATAATAATAGTGTTAAGTGAAAAAAATAGTAAGAGTTGAAATATTAATATTTTAAAATGAAAATTTATTTAAATTAATATAAAATAAAAAATTGAAATTAAATAATTTTAATATATTTTTAAAATAAATTATAAATATAACATTCTTATTATATAATTTATATTAAATTTATCTTATATATGGCATGTCAAATATTTTATTATTTTTTAAACTGATTTTAAAATATTAAAGAAAAAAAATAGGACCACCTGCCTTGCAGGTGGTACAATACTAGTTATCATAAAAGAGTGTATTCGGTCCCGCTTGTCCTGTATGACGTATGAGTTTACAGGATATAGACCATAGTTTACTATCATTTTGCTTTCTTCTGACTTGTTTAACAATATTAAAAAAATAAATAAATAAATAAAAATACTTTACTTAATAGCATACATACAGGCATACGCGGATATATGTAATCTAAACATAAAATGTGATACGTATATATTTTGGAGTGCGTGTGATTATCAAATAATCACTTATTGAGTGGTGATATGTCAAACATAATATTTATCCGACACAAATTTACATTCATCCATTATTATTCTATGCGTAAATTTAGGATGGAAGAGGTATATGTTTGGAATTTCACCACCCCACACAAAATTATTTTACCATTACAAACATCCCTAAACATATACTATATTTTAAAATAAATGATGGGCGTGACATGTACTATGTTGTCAAGACCAATTAGAGTTTATATTCCTTTCCACTACACACGATCCTGCAGCACAAGGGACCAATAGTGTAAAGCACGTGGACATGCGGAAGGATTGTTCACTACAACAAATTTGATTTTTTATACCTCAAATTTAATATCTAATATTTTAAAATAGGTATAATTAGAATAATTTATACCTCATTCTTTAACTTAAGGTATAAATTTTATAAAAGGATTAATATCAACACTTTAAATTAGGTATCAAAAATATTAAAATTACCTATATTTTAAAATTAGATATTATATTTCTAAAATTTTATACCTACACCTTAAATTAAAAAAAAAAAAAAAAAAAAAAAAAAAAAACCTTATTATGATTTTGTTGACAATATGATATATATAATATAATGTAATGTATGTTTTGGTTCAGTCTGTCCGGTATGGTACTCTGGGAAAGGTGGAGCTGGAGCTATTTTGAAATCTTCTTCTAGGGATTTTGTATGTACATACTCTATACTCTACTTGTTAATCAATTTTTTCTTTGTCTGAATTGTGGCATTGTTATATATAGATTGTGAGATTACAAGAAGGAGTTGGTTATACTACAACAAACAATGTTGCTGAATACATAGCATTGATTTTAGGATTAAGATATGCCCTCAGTTATGATTTCACCCACATTCATGCTCTAGGCGACTTTATGCTTGTCTGCATGCAAGTGATGGGTAAATGGAGAGTCAACAATCCTGTCATGAGGATGTAAGACAACTCATATCTCAGTTCCAATCTTTTCAAATCCAGCATATCAGAAGAGTACTTACTCACTTTAGTATCTGTTTTGTGAATTTTAAGGTAATGCTATTGTTATTTTTGTCTATGTCATATGATTGGAATGAGGAAGCTGATTATGAGGCAAACAGGACTCTTTATCTTCAAGGTAAGTTGCTTCAACCATGTATTGGATATTTACATACTTAATGTTTTGTTCAAATTCTGATGGATGGCTCCATTTATGTGTGTTGTAGATGGTGAAGTGGTTCCAACGTATGCTTACTGGCATCAATGTTTATCTATCTAGTTTAGATTTGATCTGTCTTTGTTTTTATTTGACTGTCAGTCTTCTGGTTCAGTATCAGTAGGGGAATGGTTGTGATTAGGATAGTTGCAAGTATATATATATATATATATATATATATATATATATATATATATATATATAATAATCAAACTTGGAAGCATTGGATCAGTGTGATAGTGCAACTGATGAGAGTATGCACAGATTGGGGTTATGAATATGAATAGGATTTGTTTTTTTTTCCTTTCAATTATGATGTTTATACAAAATAACATTGTTTTATTCATTTAATAAAATAAAGACATAAGAGTCTCAGCTCTCAAACTTTGCGGAGGGTCAATTTAGCCCCTCAACTTCCAAATGATGGGTCAATTAAGCCCTTTTGCTGATGTGGAGGCTGATCTGGCAGCAAAAAGTGTTAATTTTAAAATGTCAATTATGCCCTCCACATCAGCAAAAAGGGCTCATTTGACACAAAATTTGAAAGTTAAGGGATTAAATTGACCATTCGTGAAGTTGGAGGGCTAACTTGAAAAATATAGTTAAGTTCAGGGGCTTCTAAGACCCCTAAAATAAAGCTTTATACTAATTATGAAGTCTTATTTTGAGAAGTTTATAAAATTTTGGAGATTTTGGATAGATTCTTGTTTATAATGAATTTTATAAAATATTTTGGTTTGAAATTGTAATCAATATCAAACAATGTAATCAATATCAACCCTAAACCATTAAGTAAAACTCAAAAATGGTGGAGTGAACATCACAATGTTATGATTTCAGTTCAAATATAACATGAAAATAGCATAACCCAGTGATCTAATTTATAACACTATCATAACCTAGTGATCTAATTTATAACACTATCCTTCTTTAAAAAAAATAATAAATATCATTATAATCAATTAGTTTTGAACTCGTACTATAGTTAGATATGGATCAAAGCAATGAAATGTAAGATGCATTACCTATTAACAACATAAAAACTAAGAACATTAATAAATGTAGAGCCACAACGTGAAATATTTTTTGCAGAACATAAACTAATGAGTAATACATCCGCAGACTTAAAACCAACAACATAACAAACACCTTTTCTTATATTAGAAAATTCAATCAAAATCATACAAAATGTAGCTAAAGGACTATATTATCAAATTCGTAGAATCTATACGAGAAAAGTCATCCGCATTAACAATACTAACCATTAATGTAATAAAGTAGTTCATATTTAATTAGCATAATTCTAAATTAATACCTACCTCAAATGTGTACCTTAACAAAACTATGTTGATGTTAACGCAGTGTACAATTGGACTACAAAAATGCAACTCTTTCCAAAATATTTCTGATATGGTGGATAGTTTACATGATTTCGCACAATGTATCCAATCGAGTTACTACATTTCTTCACCAGTACAATAAACCAGTAACTGAATGTAATGTCAAGCTTCTCACACATAAATGGAAACACAAAGAAACTTCAATCAGTGACAGGATGAAGAAAATAAATTAACTATTTGGTACTAAAGAAGAATAGGAATGCGTGAAAAAAAGGAATTAGTGATGAAAATGGAGGAATTCTCTGTTTTCGATGGAGGGAGTAGAACTATGGATAGATGAAATCTTCTAACCGAGTTTATCAAGGTAGGGTTAATTTAGGTATTCCAAATTTTAATTTTTTTTTTTAAATTTTACAATTCTTTTTATTATTTATTTAATTAGATTTTTAATTAAAAATATAAAATTAGAAGCACAATCTATTGGTTGGGAGCAAACCAACTTTACAAATATTATATTTCTAAAAATTTTAGATTGTTCCTATAAATAAAATTCAAACTTTAAAAAAGTTTATATATATATTTATATATATATATATATATAATCAAAAAGCTCATAAAAAATTAGTCAATTATACTATTTTAAAATTTTAAAAATGATAAAATTTATATTAAATTAATAGATTGTATAATAAATCTTTAATTATATTTATAAATTATACTATTAAATTTATTCATATAAATATAACTATTTAATTTATCCATATTAATATAATGGGCTTTTTTCATATATATGTTTTTTAAAGTTTGAATTTTATTTATAGACCAAATTTCAAATATTTTCTAATATAAACTTTGTAAAGTTTGGTTTCCATCTCATAGGTTGTGCTTCCAAATTTACCCTCGAGTTAACGTTTTCCAAAAATCGCTCACTTCATATATTTGGGATCCACGATCACACATTTCTGATATGAAATCAGAATTTGTGATTAATTAGTTATTTTATTTTTGATCTAGGTTCAAAGATATCTGAACAGATTTTAGAATATTTGAAGTCAAATCAGAATGACAGTACTGAAATTAGAAATTTAGTAAAGGGTAAAATTGTCAATGCGACCTATTTTTGAAAACCAAACTTTCTGAAGATTTCTTTTTGTAAAATTTGAAAATGGACTTATAAATAAAATTCAAACTTTTGATGACTTATTTTCAATAATTTCCACTAATTTATATTTTATTAATTTCAGGAGGATTAGAAGAAAATTTTAAAGTTTTATCTTTTAAAATCTGTTTTTAACTAATATTTTTTAATTAATATAAAGTGATTTTTCCTGTCAATTTGTTTTTCATGTATAAAAAAAAAAAAAAAAAAAAAAAAAAACAAATATTTTAGTAGGACACGAATTAGTTAAACCACTAATTTATACAGATTTAAATAAAAACATTTGAAAAAAAATGATTAGTTTAACAATTAACTACTTAGTTTACAAACAGCATGAACCGGCGAGTAACCTAAGAGAACAAATAGTCTACTCAATATTAATGTCACAGCGGTACTTCACTGTGTATTTAATAAAATCGTTTGGAAGGTGGGATATCAAGCTTACCCACCATGTATACAATTCGTCTGAATGTTGAACTCATCATGTATATGGCACATTTTATACAACCTAAAAAAAAAATTATACACAGATGTGCTTCGAACAAAAAGTCATTCTAACACTTACCATCACAAATCATTGTATTTATAATTTTATACACTGCATCAGAAGAAAAATGGAAAACTACCCAACATAGAAGAAGAATGAATCAAATTCCAGTTGCTTAGCAGATTCAAACATATTCTCCCATACTAAAACTTAACAAAAGGTCTGTGCAGCCAGAGAGATAGCACAACAATATTCTTCAAACATCAAAACACCAACCAAACAAGTACATAGCACTATAATTCTCGTACTAATACAATGGCAGGACTTAGCATTTGTTGAACATTGCCACATTCACATAACACAGATTCCACCTCTTCTGAAAAACCAAGAAAGAGGCTATTGAAAAACAAACAATTAATTAATTTACAAAAGAAACAGAAAATGAAGTTTATGCAGTTTTCACCTACACATCCAGTCATGTCTATTTTCAAATGCCTATAAACACCATACATATAATTCTATCAGAATCAAAGACATATGAAAATGCAGCCCATGCTATTAGAGTCATTAATTGTAAACCTGGGAAGCTATCATGCTATTTAACAATTAAATAACTACGAGAATTTCAGGAGCAATCATACCATTTTTCTCGTACCCTAGGCATTTGACTGGGCAACCTTGAACTTTGAGGAACAATAGCCAGCAATCTGCACCGAAATGAAAAACATTCATGTTTAAAATTCCAGTCAACCAGAAATAAATAACTATAGTGAATGCTGCTTAAAAAAAATAACACTTTGATGCCATAATTTTGTTGCACTAATGAAGAAGAGATAGAAAAGATGAGTTTTGTATTCAACTCTATTATTTTTTTCTTCACTCATATAAAAATGAGATTACAAGCATCTATTTATACTAGGTGGTAATATGTAACTGATGCACAAACATAATAACACAATTAATGCAATGAATGCACACTTAAATAAAATTAAAAACATAAACCGCTAAAATATTAATCACCTAAGATAAATGCAAATTAATTCTTTCAACACTCCTCCTTAATTTGCATTTTCGTCTTCATGCCAAGTCCTTCGTGTTGCCTACGAAAATATTCGTGTTTGAGTGGCTTCGTGAAGATATCAGCTAATTGATCTTGAGTCTTCACATACTTAAGTTCAATCTCCATCTTGTCAATGCACTCTCGAATGAAATGATACCTAGTATCAATATGTTTACTCCTCTAATGAAACACTAGGTTCTTTGCTAGAGCTTGTGCAGCCTTGTTGTCAGTGTAGATAATTGTTGCTTCTTCTTGACAAACATTAAGTTCTTTCAACAACCTTCTCAGCCAGATAGCATGACATGTACATGAAGTTGTAGCAACATATTTAGACTCACATGTAGAAAGAGTAACTATGGCTTGCTTCTTGGAACTCCATGTAATAGCACAATCTCCCATAAAAAATATATACCCGGTAGTAGTCTTTCTATCATCGACATCTCCCACAAAGTCACTATCGCAATATCCAACAAGTTTGAATTCACTAGATGAAAAATACATCTACCCTAAGTCAATAGTACCTTTCAGGTAGCGAAGAATTCTTTTTGCAGCTTCCAGGTGGGTGGATGTAGGAGCTTCCATGTAGTGACTCACTACTCCAACAGCAAAGAGAATATCGAGTCTAGTGTAAGTTAAGTACCTTAAACTTCCTACAAGACGTTTGAATAGAGTAGGATCTTCTTTCTTGCCATCATCAAACTTTGTAAACTTCATTCCACATTCTATGGGCGTGATCACAGGATTACAATCAAGCATCTTGAACTTCTTCAAGACTTCCTTTGCATAACTTTCTTGATAAACAAAGATTCCCTCTTCCGTTTGCTTTACTTCAATGCCCAAGTAGTGGGACAATAGCCCAATATCTGTCATCTCAAACTCAATTAACATAGCCTTCTTAAATGCTTCAAGTAGGCTAGGATTATTTCCTGTGAAGATAAGATCATTAACATAAAGAAAAACAAGAAGAATATCACCTTTCTCAAACTTTGTGTAGAGAGCGTACTTATGAAGGCAACAAACAAAACCATTCTCCTAGAAATATTTGTCGATGCGATTGTTCCATGCTCTCGGTGCTTGTTTCAGCCCGTACAAAGATTTTTTCAACCTCAACACTTTATCTTCTTGTCCTTCAACTTCAAACCCTGGTGATTGTTCTATGTAGAATTCCTCTTCAAGAAAGCCATTTAGAAAGGCTGACTTGACATCAAGCTGAAAGATCTTCCACTCTTTGTTGGCTACGGGAGCAAAAACTTCATCATAATCAATTCCATGTTTTTGCTTGTATCCCTTAGCTAGAAGTCTTGCCTTGTATCTCTCCACTTCTCCTTGAGCATTCTTTTTAGCCTTAAACACCCATTTGACACCAATCGCTTTATGATCCTTGGAAAGAGATGATAACTCCCAAGTTTCATTCTTCTCAATGGACTTGATCTCTTCCTCCATGGCTTTCTTCCACCTTCTATCTTCAAGAGCTTCTTTGAAACTTATAGGCTCAGTTTCAACAAGGAGACAATATAACTCTTCAAGAGGAAGTGTGGTGCTTATGCTTCCGTCATAAACTTCTTGGAGGCTTTTAAACTTTTGTGGTCCAGTAGATAAACCTTCTTGTGATGAGCTTCCAAGAGATGAAGGTGTTGATGCAGGGGCTGGAGAAGGTGGTGGTGTCGCTTCTTGAATGGGCATCATAGTTTCAGGAACTTGTTCTTCAAAATATGGAAATAAATCATAAGTCTCTTCTCTGTGCTCCTCCCACCTCCATGAAGCTTCTTCATCAAACTTGACATCTCTGCACAGCAAGCCCGGTAGATGGATTGTATAACTTGTAGCCTTTCGAATTTGCATCTTAACCAATAAAAACATGCTTCGCACTTCGATCATCTAACTTTGATCTTTTTTGTTGTGGGACATGAGCATAAGCAACACTCCCAAATACTCTCAGGTGAGCAACACTAGGTTTCTTCCCGCTCTAAGCTTTTTGAGGAGTCATCTCCTTGACACTCCGAGAAGAAGATCTGTTCGACAAGTAAACCGCACAAGAGACAGCTTCTGCCCAGAACTCATTGGGCATGTTCTGGGCTTTCAACATGCTTCTCGCCATGTTCAGGATAGTTCTATTTTTCCTCTCGACAACACTATTCTGTTGTGGTGATCTTGGAACCGTTAATGGACCACGAATTCCCATTGTCTCACAGAACTCGTTGAACTCCCTAGAAGTGGATTCTCCTCCTCGATCTGATCTTAGGGATTTGATCTCATAACCACTTTTCTTCTCAACAAGTGCTTTGAAGATCTTGAATGCACCAAACACTTCTGATTTTTGTTTTAAGAAGTAGACCCAAGTCTTTCAACTAAAGTCATCAATGAATAGCACAAAATACTTCCTGTTGCTGAATGAACATGGAGTGACGGGTCCACACACATCAGTATACACCAATTGGAGTGGCTTAGTTGATCTCGAGGAAGCTTCTTTGGGGAAACTATTTCTAGAATGCTTTTTCGAGAAGACAAGCATCACACAACTGGTTTGGATGGTTGATAGAAGGCATCCCGTTTACCATCTTATCTCCTCCTAGAGACTTGAGTGCATCAAAATTTAGGTGACCAAGTCTCATGTGCCAACGCCAATCTTCATCGTCAACACTCACCTTCAAGCACTTAACATCAAGAGTTTTGAGGTCTAACTTGAACATTCTATTCTTCATCATCGACACCTTGCAAATCAAATTGGCATTTTGGTCTCGAAGCTAAAGACACAAATCTTTCATGAGAATTTCATACCCTTTTTCGAGAAATTGACCCAAACTCAAGATATTGCTTTTCAAGTCTGGCACATAATAAACTTTATCGATAAGCCTATGACTCCCATCTCGTGAAGAAATTAGAACGGTCCTAATTCCATGGATCTTGACTATCGATTCATCACCAAATGTAATATTCCCTTTTTTCTCGGCAAGCTTCACGAACTTGGATTTATCACCCGTCATATGATTGCTTGCGCAATTGTCTAGGTACCAGGAACTCTTGTCGCCGTCATTATCCTCTCTGAGTGCTAACAATAGGGTTGCCTCTTCTTCACTTTGCTTTATGTCAACCAGGTTAGCTCTCTCCTCCTTCTCGTTGGTACACTCCCAAGAGAAATGGCCATACTTATGACAATTTTAGCACTTGATGTTAGACTTATCAAGTCTTCCGCCATTCTTTCCTCTTCCTCGACCTCTTCCATGACGTTTTGAGAAGGTATGATTTCTACCTTCTTGGTTCCCGTCACCTTGACTTCCTCTTCCTCTTCCTTGTTGATTGTGACCACAGCCACGTCCTCTACCTCTTCCTCGATACCTTTGGTTTTTGTCATCGTCTTTTAAGGAGACTTTAGTTTTGAGAGCATGCTCCTTGTAGGAATTTCTCAAAATCTCCTATGCTTGCTTTGCGTTGGTAGCATCAGCTACCTTCAAGAACATTGATTCATCCAACCCTTGATGGATGAGGGTGAGAGCTTTTTGGTCCTTCTTCCTTGTCTTTTTTCCTTCTCATTCAAACCTTTAGCCCTTAACAACTACAATCCTTTGCAAGCAACGCTTTCATTCGAAGTCATCAACTCTCATAATTTTCTTTAGTAATGCACAATGATCAGGTTAATTAAGTAATTATTTTTAAATTTTTTCAAAAAAAGAAAAAGAAAAGAAAGAGCAAGGGATTAGGGTTCTTCAACACAATCCCCACAGTCAATTATCTACTCACTTTAATCCTTCTATCAATTATCCAGCAAACTCAAATTTAGCTCACAGATCTGCTCCAATACCAATCAATCTCATTACTTCCACAGATCACTCTACCCTTCTCTCTCTCTCTCTCTCTCAATCTTTCATTTTGTCTCCTTTATCTCGTTCTTAACCCTCTACCTTCTCTTCATATGCCATCGTCATCTCCATTTACACTTAATCACAGTGGTGTCATTGACTCCCAATGATGGTAATACTCTAACTCCACCGTAAATGGCATCAATAACTACCCCTCGACAGGGGAAATTTCCTAACCCCACTAACAATGGCAGTGACAACGGTGAGCTCCCACCAATCTCTTGTTCCTGCTTTCTTCATCTTTCATATATATATATATATATATTGTGATTGTGTTGAGGAGCTATGTCTAGCTGTGGAATTGAAGGGAATGGGAAAGGAGAATGAGAATGAGAATGAGAAATTGTGATAAATGATGAATCATGAAGTGGAGAAAGCTGTGTGGTCTTTGATGGATTGTGATAATAAAGTGAGGATGAAAGTGGAGAAGATGAGTGAATACAATAGAAAAGCTTTTGGGTTTGGTGGGTCTTCTTTTGTTCACCTTGAAAATTAATTAGTTTTTAACTTTTAATTTTGGGTGTTAAAATGTCTACGGGACTCTCAAATTTCAAATCTCAATCTTGGTAATTAAGCTACTCAACACCCCATAGATATTACTCTCACATCTTTAACAAAGATGAAGGAGGATGAAAAAAGGAAACGGAAAAAAGTTAGAAAAAATTTTAAATTTTTAATATTTTTAAATTATAACAGATGAACAGTAAATCTAACTATGCTTAACGGAAAAGTTTTAATTTAGAGAAAAACGAAACTGAAGTGGTAAAATGGAGATAAACGCAAACATTCATGGGATTTTTGGGATTATCCCTATAAATTACACTATCTTTCCGAACAAATTTTATATTGCTTACGTTGGGGCCTTCAAAATCTTAGGTGAGAGTTTAACTTTAATTTGATTTGAGTTTAATACTCCTCATTTAAGTAAGTCTATTCTTTTTTTTTCTTTTTTCCATGATTTCGGACAAAACCTTACCTCAGTAAGCACTTATAGGTGGGAAAATGGATTTGTAATATTCATGACTATTTATGGTATGATGTTGCCCACCTCCTTTATTGAAAATATTGAAATATATTTACAAGAACTATCGTTATAATCAATTGAAGCTGAGATCAAATAAAAACTCTATTCATCAAACATCAAACGGCTTCGCAGATTTTACAGAACATCACCCGATTCAGTTAACTAATTCACTGATGAGTAAATGTTGTTGGACCTAGTGTGTTATATAGAACGTGAGTGGATGTGTGTGAAAAATTAATCCGTGAATTTGAGAGTCTATACCTGAGAGTTGGGCATGTTTGTCATTTTTTTCCATATGATGATAATGTATGTATTTATGTCAATAGGAGGGGATTTTTATGTAATAGATCGAAGAGTATATATGTATGCTCTTTACTTTACCTGATTAAAACTACAATCTCACCAACCTCAATCAAATATGTGACTAAAGTACCATTTTATAATAACCCTATATTTGAAAATATCTAAGCGGTTGAAGACCAACCATTTTTTGAATTGATATATTGGCACCAATTGTTATAAGAATTTCTATCACAAGAAAATAACCCACACAAATCTTTATGTGAATGTATAGATAAAGGTAAAATGTAGAAAAAACAGGGATAGGGTTCGGGCAAGTAGCCTTATATCCATACCCTACCTATATTTTTTAATAACCTAATGGATACGAGTAGGGTATTATCGGCGCGTATGGGTACATCCATGAATATATCCATATATCTATAAAATTAAAAATTTATTTAGTTTATATATCATTCTTCCATATAAAATAAAAATTTTGTAATTGAATAAAATTAAATATAATATATATAAAGAAACTATCTTATTTGAGTTATAAAAACATTATATTCTATATTTCATAATTTATTTGTATTATTCCTACCCAATTATTTGTAATAAATTATTAGTATGCGATATTTTAAATTTTTTTATTATTAATATTTGGTATTAAAGTTAACAAAGATATTTAATTTGAAATAATATATATTTATTACATTAAACGAGTAGTGATATGGGTAGGATACTTTTGTTTTTTTATCGATACCTTACCCATATTCGTGGCTGATATAAATTTATGTCCCTATCCATTCATTGCGAGCGGATATTCAAAGGTACATGGGTTGACGGGTAAAATTGCCCTTTCTAATTTGGACATAGAATTTAAAAGTGATTTTTTCTAATCTACGATCCATGACTGAAATAATCAAATCCATTCTGATTGCATACAACATCTTATTTTATTATCACTAACTAAGCAATAACTCGGCGCATCTCGCGATGCTTGTATTTTTTTAATGTAAAATTAATAAGTTATTATATATACATATATATATATATATTTATATTGATTAGGTATTGATATTTTTTATTTTTATACGTAACTTATATATATATATATATATCAAAATGACTTAGAGGTTATGTAATTTAGATTGCTTGAAAATTTGACACATGGCATATTAGGGTTTGACAAAAATTGGTATTCAATATACTAGTCTTTATTTGGAAGCTAAGAAGGATTTGAAGACTCTTTTTGAAGTGAAAGATTTGAAGACTCTTTTGGAAGTATTATATTTGATTAGGAATTGTATTTATGACTTATTAGAATCGCAATTAGGAAAGAATCTTTTTCCTCCTTTTTAGAAATTCTAGTAATATTAGGTTTCCTAGTTTATTATGATTTACTTGGTGAGTAAGTCACGGTTCACTATAAATATGATGTTGTAGTCTTCAATTGTAGAGACACAAAATTGAGAGATCCTGAGTGTCTTCTGAGTTTCTTTCTTGTGAGCTTGGGTGAGACTTGTAATTGGGTTAGAGAGTGTTTTCTGGTTGTGGCTGTAACATCTTTTGCTACATAGTGAAAATCTCTGTCCGTCCTGACGTCCGTGGTTTTTTTTCCCATTTTGGTTTTCCTCGTAATTCTGGTCCGTTAATATTTTGTTTCTTATCTTTATTTTGTTTATTTATTATTGATCGAGACAAATTCCGCTGCGACGAGCCCGATTTTACTAACATGACACACACATGACATTCCTTCTCTAATCACAATGTGCCACGTAAATGTATTATATCCCCATCTCATTAATTAAGTTACAATCAATTGTCAACCCCTCACTTCATCTTCTCTGCTGTTTCTTTTTCTGACCCCTCATTTATCTATCATCTTTTCATCGTGCCTTGTACAGATTTCTTTGTCTGCCGAAATCGACCAAAAAGCAAATATTTACTTCATTCATTTTTAAAATCTATGTTTGCTTCTTTTATCTACAAAATCTGCCTACAGTGAAAGGTTTCAAGGAGGTCGTGGTTTGTGATTAAAAGTTGGGAGACCCGTGTCTAAGACGAAATGAAGAGATCGATGGTGGAGCTATCCAACGATGAAATATTGAGCGAATGGGTCGCATAGAAAGCCTTCAACATAAAGATTGGGTGAGTGAAAGTTGATGTTGTAATTGTAATCAGTTTTATATTTATTTTTTTTTTGTATAAGTTGTTGATTATATGGATTTCAGTATGATTATAGGTTGATTTTTGGTGCGAAAAGTGTGAGAAGTTACATTTATGTCGAGAAAAAAACGATTAGATTTATTTATTTTTTCTTTGAAAATTAATTATGTAGTTTGTGCTGTTATTGGAATTTGCTACATACTTTTTTCTATTATTGCTTGTATTTATGAATTGGCATAGGAGTTAGATTAGAAATATTCAGTGATTTTCGACAACCCTGATTTTAACATTACTGAAAGGAGTGGGTAGTACAATAATAAAAGGGATATTTTTTGTCACTGAATCTTAGTTTACAAGAAGAATGATAAGAAGGTATTTTAATTTACACCACTTTGAGAATTTGACAAGTGGCAGCAACTGTTGCACAATTAAAATGTGACACGCCTTTCTCTCATCTCTCATTATGTTATAATGAAAATTGATTAGTTTTTGAACCTCTCTCGCTTCCTCTCCCTAAACTTTCCATATTAATATCATGACTTAAACAAAGAAAACCATATGAGAGAGAGGTATCTGACCAAGAATGAACCATTGTTGGTGACTGGTTTGATGAATGATTGGAGAGCTTTCAAAGATAAAATCACAGAAGATAAACGAAATGATGAAGTCATCGAAGGTGGAGAAGAATAGTTTAGTGACAAAGGAGCACTTAAGTGTCGACCGGTTGTCCTGACGATCGCGCTGTAAACATTATGGTGAGATCATCATTTTCTACACTTTTCTCCACACCTGCCAGATTTGCTTTTAGATTCCTGATTTTATGTGATCGGATTAAACAGGTGAACGACCCAAGTTTATACCTTCTTTCATTAATTTGGCAAGGTAAAAATTTGAATATTTTACTTTGAATGTAAGTTCTTGGATTTTTTTTTATGGGATATTAAGATATTGTGTTTGCTCTAATAATCAATTTATACTAATTTCTCTTTATTTAATATAACAGGAGTCTAAAGTTTTTGCATTAGCTTAAAGTGGGGATTTTGGAATCATGATCAGCTTACGTAATTTTCTTTCTAGGTTTCTGGAGGTGGGTATTTTGTGTTTTGATTGAATAGGATCTACTTACAGGTGCAATTTTTTTTTTCAATGTAGATAAGGTTGACAATATTTCTTTGATGTGATCTTTGAAAATTTCCGTAGAAGCATGATTATTTTAGATTGTAATACATCTAGGTAGCATTTGATGGAAGCGAGTCAGGAAAATTTAGGAGATAATGAAGAAGAAAAGGACGAATTAAGATGCTGGAATGGAAGCCTGAGAGTGACACTATACGAAATACAAATCATGGGAGGATCTTCCGGAGAACGAGGCTAGTCTCCTCCGTCCAATTGACAATTCAACTATCTACCATACTAGGTACCGCAGTCGCCTATTTACTTCCTCTTTTGGTTCATGAATTCAGAAAAGTCTAAATCACTTTCTATACGTTGCCATCGATCTCTCTTCAGTAATGCTTTAATTTAGTATTCATTTTATTTTGGTATTTTAATGAGATAGGCATGATGAATTATGTGAATTGGACTTATGCACTTTGCTTTCATCAGTAAAGCTTCTATATTTTATTATTGTATTTATTGTTGTGAGATATTTGGCATGTTTTGAGCTTGCTGTAAACGCCTCAATTTTTTTAAATACTTATGAGAATGCTTTTACTTATGGATGTTTAAACTGCAAATTAAAATTGATTAATATTTAGAAATGTTTTGAGATTGGTATAACTCTATAATAGATCTTATATACTAAATAGTATATATATTAATTATTGTTGTCTTTTAACATTCTTAATCTACTTTTCTGAAATTATTATATGTGAATTGATTTTTAGTGGTTGAAGATTAGGAGATAAGTGTTTATTTATGTTTATAAAATATCATTTCTTGTATTATTTCCAATTTGAGGGGTTTCTTATATTGTTTTCATTATATTAGGGAATAAGAAAAATATGAATGGGAGTTCGCAGCCCAATAGACAATATACAATACATTTTTATAGGTCGAAAATGAACTCTGAGCAGGTTACACAACCAATTGTAGTACCATTCTTATGGAAACACATTCTTGGAAGACCGAAGGATGCTGATAGTGAGCCTCAACATCAGGAAGAGGTCTCTATCACTCTAAGGCTTCCAACATTGAGGAATTTAGATATTGTAAAATATTCATTCGAAAAGGAAGTTGACAAGAGGCCGCAAAACAATTTATGTGTTAGGAATGACATTCAGAAAGGGGTTCTAGATTTTGAGAACAAGGATGATGATGAATTTATTTTGAGGCCTTGATGCTTTGACACCAACTGATTTATTTTCAACTGATCCTCAAACTCGAGATTTCATGATGAGGCCTTTTTTACTTGCTATCCAAAGCAATGACTTAGGAACCACCTCAATATGTATCAAGGAAATAACCTGCGGTAGCAATTGAGCAACCAAGTGTTGTTGAGCCAAAAATGATTAACGAAGTTGTTAGTGAAGACATTAAACCTTCTCTGAATCAATATATTGGCATATACCATTATTTTGAGGATATAGATGATGAAGAAGAAAACGAAGAGGAAGTGGAGGAGTATGATGAAGCTGCCAGCATCCCAGGGGTTATGGGTTGAATTAGTCTGGTAACGGTAAACCCCCACCCTGATAGAACCATGATTAGGAGTCTGACGCCACACTACAAGTATAGAAAACATAAGAGTTGAAAAGTCAAAAATAAAAATTCCAACGTTTATTCCAAAATCTTCAATAAACCATAAAACAATCATACAGTCCAAAAAAAATCCCAAGAATAAAATAAAGCCAAAGTCTAGTAAGCGTAAAAGAAAAAAAATCAAAATCAACAGTACAGTCCCAAAACAGTCCAGTACAAATGTCGGTGATAAAATAAATGAAATATATGTAAACATGCTGATGATGTATATCGTGATCCAAGTATGAGACAGCGCCTAAACAATCAGGGTACCTACACTCAACCTAGGATTTTATTCCCAAATTAAAAATAGGATGAAATAAAGGAGACGTTAGACTATGAATTAGTTTAAGTTAGCGCTCACGTTCCAACACACACATACAAAGTGACTTAGACTCGCCTCTAATCATGGGAGCACACAATGCAAGGCTCTACAGACTCCTTAGAGTCCACTATAACAGTCAACACACCAATCATCCTATCAATCAGCAATTTATTGATTATCTTCCTTTAGTCGAAACTCAATTATCTGTTATCTATATACTCATTCAAGTTCAATTATCAACCTAAAAATAGGCTCCTAAAGTTCACAGTCTAAGGTCCTAATAATTTTATAGGGCGCTAGGATTACGTCTTTGGGGGCCCGAGGAAACCATATTTTTAGTTAAGGCTTTCAGTGGAGGTTCCGACATTAAAATTCTGTGTCTAGTAGATTAAGTCCGGTTATTTAACTTGTAGAATTATAGTTATATATGACAGAAAAATTAACCAATTCGTGATCACTTAATTAAGTTTGATTCATACATCAGTCACAGTTATTTACTATCCATTAACAGTCCATTAACATAGTTCAACAACCAGAAACCAAGTCGTCATTAATTAATAGTTTAACTAGTTATTTACCAGAATTATGTCCAAAGCAGCTAATAATGGAAACGGGATTACAGTAGCAGTAACAGTATTGCCGAAGCCCAGTAAACAATATCAGTATAGTAGTTTCAACTATAATCAGTATAGGCACTTCAAGCCAATTATTTCAGTAGTGAGGATCCTCTATCCCTAGGCATGCCTATATTCTACTAGTAGTCTGACTAAGGGCAAAACTCATAGTTCCGTTTGTTTACTGTTTAAACCAGATTATTTAAGTACCATGTTATTAGTTTCAGTGTATGAGCATTATAAAAATCAGAGTACAATGAAGTCTTATTTTGTCAATTTATTAACTTAACAGGCAGTTTGTCGTGTTTATTATCATCGTTAAATAGGGCAGTGTAGGAGACAGTTTCACAATTCAGCAATACACGACACATGCATATAACATTCAACAAACAGAAAACATCATATCGGACCAAAAACGAACTACTAACCTAACACACAGAGCATGACAATCTGAGCAGAATCCGACCTATGCCGCTGCTTGATCAGCCTCTCCGTCTAGTGCTCCTACAGATTGTTACACAAACATATAAATACTACTGCAGCGAAGCAAAAATCGACCCGGAAACCGACTCGACAGACCAGAACCAACCCGATTAAAACCCCATTACAACCCATATTCGAACCTAAGACATCTTACCATGATTCACACCACCGATTCCAATTACCCTCTCGAACTAAAAATCCGAACGCTCAGAATCTCTCGACCACTCGAACCTGATTGGAAGAACCCACTTAAAATCAGAAGGAACAAATTCCATTTAGCAGAACCTGGAATGGAACGAAGGAAACTTACCGAGAATCGCTGGATTTCGTATAGATAGTTCTAGTAATCTAAACCGAACCATGAACAGAACAGAACCCGAACGGAAACTCGAAATTTAGAACAGGAAATACTCGAGAAGACAGACTAACTGAAACAGAAATGGGACAGAAAACTTACCAAGAACACGTCGGAACCCTAAGGCGGAACACTTCACCGATCTTCACACAGAAAGCCTCTCTGCCTCTCAACTTACGTGATTAATGGTTAAGATTGAAATCCTAACATTAAATACGTACTTATAACATGTTGTATAACCAGCTAACCCCTTTTAACCCCAGGAATTTGTGACTTAACCCCACTAACTCAGAAAAATTACAAATTTAACCAAAACTCTAGACAATTTTCAAATAAACCCCTAAATTACGACACGAACTACTAAACCCAAAAACGGTCCGTTACAAGTCTCTAGGCCGCTTAAACCCAATGCTAGCATTGAGATTTAGAACCAACTCTTCAATGTCTAGCAGCTCTGAGTCTGGGGTTAGAACGCCAGTAAAAGATGCAAATGGTGAACCACGGGTAAAAACAATCAAAAGGGATGAGTGAGTCATGTGTTACTACATACATCAAGATAAGACAATGGAAAGAAAGCTGTTATTAAGCATGTTGCTTAGATGGTTAAAGCTCAAATTATAAGTGTTTAAAGAAGTTTAAGTTTGTGTGCTTAAGTGAGTGATATTCTTGGAGCTATCATTAGATGCGATTCAATGTTGAAAGCTCAATTTTTGGATGCAGTTGAAGATTTGAATTTGGATGCAGTTGAGATATCATTAGCTATTGGTAGATTGTATAATATAAACATCAAGAGTGAGATGGTATTTGTCAAGACTCTGATATGCTTTTGTGGAATGCGGAAATAGCTGTGCTTATAATTTTTTAATTGATTGGCTGATAGCTTATGTTTTTATTTTATGGACTGAAAAATGAGAAATGATGTGTAATGGCTACAACTCACAACATCTGATAATAGTTTTCTAATACACTGCAGTTTGTCGTAATTTTTACTAATATGATTTGTAATTTTGGATTTATTTTTGAGAGGTGGAGAAAGGTTTCCTGATAAGAATTTATACAATGTTTTTTTAGGTTCTGTCTCGGATGCTAATAAGAGAGATGGTAAGAAGATCAGAGATCTTCACTTAAGGACAGTTGTGTGAGTTGGCAATCAACAATGCCCTCCGAAGAATACTAAAAGTGCGTTTTGAATACTTCTAGAATTTGAAGATGGCAACTTGTGTTATTGGATCAATATCAAAACTACGTGGAACAAATAGTTGCTTTTTTCTTTATTACAGATAATTAGAATATAAGTTTCAATTTGAGTAAGTTTGAAGGTATTTATATCTATGAAAAAATCAAATAAAATTAATAAAATTAAAAAATAAAGGGAAAATTACATAAAAATGGACCAAATAAAGTTTAAAAATTCAAAACTAAACCAACAAAACTTTATTTCTATTTTTGAGTCATCCAAACTTTGATTTTCAAAAATACACCTTCTCACATTCACAAATCCTCTTCACAGACCACATTAAGAGATAAGTGTAAAAGGTCTTTACAGAAGGGTAAAAATGATCAATTTAGTTCATTTTTGAAAAGTGAAAGTTTGAAAGATTATTTTTGTACAATTTTTAAAGTTGGGCTATATAATGTAAATAAAAGTTATAAAATAAAAAAAAAAATGAAAATAACCCAAAAATAAATTCAAATAAATTAATATCAATTGAAATTTATTAACTAAATAAAATACAAGTAAATTATAAAGATCAGATTTTGTAATAAAATTTCAAATAACTTTATATATATATATATTAAATTAAAAATATTTAGAATTTATTTTGATTTAATAAATAGTTACATAAAAATAAAAATAAATAAATAAAACTATTTCATCATTTCACATATTAAATTTATATTAAAACTAAAATATATTTTATTTTTTAAAAGAAAATTGATAATATTTTTTATTAAATAAAAATAAAAATAAAAATAACTGATTCTACCCATGTGAAGAAAAGTAAATGGTTGTACTTTCTATTTTTGTATAAATAGAAAATATTTAAATTTGGCCAATAATGTATTTTCTATTTGGAACATTAGACATTTTTTTCATGTGAAACATCAAAAATATAATTTATCTAATTAATATCGATTGTTGAAGTAATATGCTATAGTTTGTGTTAGGAAGATGTTTGGTGTACTAAGAGTGAATAATTTTGTATATAATGATGCTGAGGATGTGGCTTTGATTGAGTATGTGCATTTGAGGGGATGACCATGTTGTTAGGATTGTTCCCGGTCACGTGGGGACTATGGTTATGGGCTATGTAATATTAAGGCCCATTAGGTTTTATCTTAAATTGGTGATATATAAATTTAAGATGAGTTATCAAGTTTTGGTGGTGACAGACTTTGAGGCAGAGAAAATCACGTTTCTTCAGGAGTAGATTGGTCTACGTCATTCAAGTATTGGTTTCAAGAGTTCAACAAGTGAGAGATCGTGAGAGAGCGAAACACTGGTGAGGGGAAACACTTGAGTGATTGGTGAGAGTGTAGGTTATTCATTGTTGAGTGTTGGGTAAGTGAGTGTGTACTCTTCCATCTCAATAATATTATGGGCGCCTCCGTGGACGTACCTGCAATTTGAGGAACCACGTAAATCTGTGTCTACTCTTTCTATAGGTTTATTATTATCCATTACTGCTAGGGTTTTATATTTGCTACATGTTTCCGCATTAGGTTAGCATAATATATTCTTGCAATCAGGGGGTTTTTTCCTATCAAAGTGGTATCAGAGCTTAGGTTGTAAGATAGCAAAGATGAGTATAGATAATAATCGAAACTTGAGTAGAATGATTACTTTGTCTAGTTTTAATTATCACGTTTGGAAGGGTAAGATGGAAGATCTCTTGTATGTGAAGGATTTTTACCTACTTGTGTTTGCTTTGGAGAAACCTGAAGATAAGACTGATGCTCAGTGGAATTTGCTACATAGGCAAGTATGTGGGTTTATTAGGCAGTGGGTTAGTGATAATGTTTTAAATCATGTGAGTTGTGAGACTCATGCTAGAACCTTGTGGACAAAGCTTGAGGAGTTATATGCTTAAAAAAACCGGAATTAATAAATTATTTATTATAAAGCAGATGATACAACTGTAGTATGATGATAGTGCTTCATTGATAGATCATATGAATACCTATCTAGGTATTATAAATCAATTGGCGAGAATGGGTTTAAAGTTTGACGATGAGATACAAGCTTTGTGGTTGCTTAGTACACTTCCAGATTCATAGGAGACCTTTAGGATGTCTTTGTCAAATTCTGCTCCAGATGGTACAATAACCATGGATATGGTGAAGAGTAATATTGTGAATGAGAAGATGAGGAGAGAGGCTCAAGGATCAGCATCTACTTCAGAAATCCTTATTACAGAAAAGAATGGGAGAAGTAAGACTAGAGGTCAAGGGAATATGAATCAAAGTAGAGGGAAGTCAAATAGGTACGCCAATGTTGATTGTTAACACTGTTAGAGGAATGAGCATATTAAAAGGCATTGCAGACAATTGAAGTCTGAAAATAACATTGACACTAGTTAAGAAAGTAAGGTAGAAGGGGAAATGGACGGTGATAGAGTTAGTGCCGCTATACTTGTGACTTTATGCTGGTATATGATGGTGCTATAAACTTTGTAAGTCATGAGACTAGTTGGGTGATTGATAGTGGAGCTGTTTATCATGCAACCTCAAGGGAATATTTTTTTACATCCTACACTGCTGGTGATTTTGAGGGTGTGAGAATGGGGAATGATAATGTAGCTAAAGTCATTGGATATGGTGATATGATATTAGGATAGATAATGAATCCAGGGTTATTTAAAAGAATGTCAAACATGTCCCTGATATTCGTATGAATATTATTTCTACAAGTAGGCTTGATTATAAAGGATATTGCAACAAATTTTGTGATGGTCAATGGAAGCTCATTAAAGGAGCTATGGTAGTGGCCAAAGGTAAGAGAGAATCTAACCTGTGCATGTTGCAAGGTATAATTTTAAAATCTTCCATTGGTGCAGTTCAGGGTAAAGATAAAGCTAAACTCTGGCACAAGAGACTTGGACATATTAGTGAGAAGGATTTGACCCTTCTAACCCAGGAGATGAAAATTTCTAATATGAAGAATATAGAAAATTTCTAATATGAAGAATATAGAAAATTTGAGGGGGTGTTCCCACTGTTGGGGAGGAAAGCGAAAATTGGTTAGCTTTCATAGTTCTTCATATACAAGAAAATTAGATACACTTGATCTTGTACACTCGGATCTTTGTGGGCTAATGATGGTGAAGTCACTTGGGGGTGCCTTATATTTTGTGACCTTCATAAATGATCATTCAAGGAAGACGTGGGTTTATACCTTGAAGACAAAAGATCAAATATTGGATGTGTTCAAGCAGTTTCAAGTATTGGTTGAGGGATAAACTGGGAAAAGGTTGAAGTGCATCAGAACTGGTAATAGAGGAGAATATAAAGGCTCTTTTGATAAGTATTGTAGACAACAGGTATATGCCATTAGAAGACTTCTCCGAGAAAACCTAAGTTGAATGGTCTAACTGAGATGATGAATGGAACACTGGTTAAAAAGGTGAAAAGTTTGCTTTCACAATCACAATTGCAAGAGTCATTCTGGGGTGAAACTTTATGTACAATTGTACATGTCTTTAACCTCACACCATGTGTTTCATTAGAGTTCGATGTACCGGAGAAAGTTAGGACAGGTAGAGATGTGACTTACGATCACTTACGAGTCTTTTGGTGTAAGGCTTTTATGCACGTTCCTAAAGATGAAAGGTCCAAGCTTGATATGAAGTCCATGCATTGCATATTTGTTGGTTATGACCAAGATGAGTCCGGGTATAGATTTTATGACCCGATGGTGCAAAAGCTAGTAAAAAGCAGAGATGTTGTGTTCATGGAAGATCAAACTATACAAGATATAGAAAAGTTTGAGGTTGCGGAATATGGCAACAATGATAGTTTGGTTTATTCGAATTCGGGTTATGCTCATGATTGTGAGTTATTAACTGACGGGGGAGAACACAAGTTTAATATTGAGACTTCAAAAGGTAAACATGAAGAGATTTTCAAAGTCTTCAAGGAGATCGTCGGGTTCGCGTATCCCCCACATAATCGGGAAATGGGAGATTTGTTAGCCCATCCGCAGTGCCGTCTCTCACCCCGTCTCTCGTCTGACACAAAAATTTGTTTGATCGTCTCTTTGCGTTGAAGCGACTTGAATTTTAAAACCAAGTCTCTCAAACGAGAGACTCGTTTTTGCAGATTAAAACCGAATAAGATAGTGACACTTGTAAAGCTAACCTAATAAATTAAAGAGCATGACATATTTGACTTTCAACTCTTTTAAAATTTTAATATATTATTTTATTATTATATTTTAAGAGACGTTATGTTATAGCCATTGTTATTTTTTACCGTTGATTTTGTTTTATTTTATTTTTTATCATCTATATAAACACTAATTCAATTTTTTTCACTCATTCTTCTTCTTTGTTTTTCCAATTCTATTTTTACCACACATTTGGATCCAAATGAATCGGAATAATGTTCCTCCTAATACTTTTGGATTTTATATCCCAATTCCAAATCCAAATTCTCTTGAAACATCAAATTCTCAACCTACACCCATTCCTAACCAAAATTTTCCAAATCAATTTCAACCCAATAATTTTGGATTTTATTTTCAAAATCCAAATTTTATGTGTCCAAACCTCTTTATGGATGCATATCCATCACAGATTTGGCGCCCGAAAGTGCTACCGAACGATCACCACAAATGACACCAAAATCATCTTTCAATCAGCTTCCTAGTGATAACATTGAAATTGAAAAAAGTGGCCGCTCTAACACCAAATGGACGTGGGAAGAAGACGAGTTACTCATTAGTAGTTGGCTTAATGTTAGCAAGGATGCTTCTGTCGGCATAGATCAAAATCAAAATACATTTTGGAATCGGATTCTTAAATATTGTAAGAAAAACAACTCAAATTTCAAGAAGAAAAATACAAATGGTGTAAAGCAACGGTGGTACAAAATTAACAGGGAGGTAGCGAGTTTTTAAGGATTTTATTCTCAAGCGGATCGTCGTCGACCAAGTGGGATGAATGAAGATGACATAATTGAGTTTGCACAGAAGTTATTATTTGAAAAATATGAGAAAAAATTTGTTATGGATCTACATTGGAATGTGCTGAAAAAGGAAGCAAAATGGAGAAATATTGATATTGATGGTGGGGGTTTAAAGCGAACGAAAACAAGTGCTTCTGGGACATATATGTCACGTCCGTAATCTGGGGCTATTTGTCTGCTTAATTTGAAATTTTTCATAAATTTTTTTATTTATAAGGGTAAAATGGGCATTTTAGAAAAATGTTGACTTTTCCGATTTGACCAAATGATTTGACTAGTTTGACTTTTGGGTTGGTTTTGAAAATAATTTTATATTTGAGTTAATTTTGTGATTATTTTATAAATGGGGTTGCTTTTAAATTAATTTGTAAATATATGGGTTGGTATGAATATTTGCCAACCATATAAATTGAAAAGGGAGGTTTCTAATTCATTTGTTACAAAACCTAGAAAGAAAGCTTTTACGTATTCTTGAATTCTCTCAAATCAAGAACATACACTCACATGTTTCTAAGCTTTAGTTGTTGAGGATTTCACTTAGGATTTGGTATTGGTCTCTATTTCTTCATCCTAGGTAATGATTCCTTCTCTACTCTTAACTTTAAATTGATTTCTATTTAATTTGGAGATTTCTATATGAACTAGGGTTTGATGATTTGAAGTTGATTTCTAAAAAATTGATTTGGGTTTTTACTTCAAATGGATTGGGTCTTGAAACCCTTAGTGCAATTTCACAATTTTGGTTTTAATTGAGTTCTAATTGATTTAAATTGTTCTTTAGTGTTAAACCCTAACTTTCTAGAATTGGGAATTTATGAATTTTATGCTTGATTTGGTGTAGACCAAGTTGAGGATCGCCGACCGGAGTAGATTCGGTTGATTGGATTAGCGAATAAGGTTAGTAGCCGTGTTAACGCCCTCACAATTGTCTGCTTTTGTCTGTTTGATTGTTTTCAAATTGGTTAATTGATATAAGCTGAAATCTGATTTGATTGGCATAATCTGCTGCATTTGATATAAATTGTTTAGGATATTGCTGCCATTTTATCTGTATATGATCGGACATGTGAACTAGTATCCTTATCTGTCTGCTATCTGTCTGTAATTTGGAATCTGAATTCTGTAATCTGTTAAAGTTCTGTCCTAAGGTTAATACGATAACACCAGCATGCTGTTAGAGAAAACTAGATGTATACATCGATGCGGGAAAGCATATATAGCCTTGATTGCCAACCACTTTCTAGATGCGACAATATCATTTTTGGAGCTTGGCTCATTTCTGGATACGACGACATCATTTCTGGGATCTTTGATCCATCTCTGAGGGTTTAACCCTATCTATCTGATTTCTGTTTCCCATTTTGTTATTAAACTAAGGACAAGCCTGGTAAGTTAAACACCTAAATAATTAGGTAATTTGATCTTTGTGATTATGAATTGTTTCTGCTTCTGACTATGTATGTTTGACATGTTTGTTTGATTCTGTTTGATGCTCGTTATTGTCTTTTGGGTTCTAACTTTGGATAGTATGAATTGTGACTCCTAACTGGTTGTAAGTGCTAGGAATAGACCCAACTAGATAGCTAGACTTTGAATAGCAATCAACATAATCTGAACTAGGCTAAAAATGTGTCCAGTGTCCGTAACCGGACAGTATACCGAGCTATATACCGGATTGTCACTTAAAAACAGGAAAACTGGACGTAGGATGGTCTCTGGCCGAGCTCCTTACCGAGCTGGTTACCGAAATACAATTCGGTTAGCCTTGAGATCATTAGATTCACTCTCCGACCGAACTAGTTACCGAACTGTAGTTCGGTATAAGTCTCAGAAGACTGTTCAACCTCTCTGACCGAGCTGTTCACCGAGTTAGGTACCGAATTACAATTCAGTGTGTTTGGGAGACTTAACTCAATTTGTTATATATATATATATAGATTAGCAATTCGACTAATCTACTTGATCAACTAATTTAATTATAATAATTAAGTGACAACTTTACGTATAATATAAGGTAGCCAATTAAATTAATTTTAATAAAGTATTAATTGAAGTATAGAACATATAATCATTTATTCAAATTATATCATACATTACTTTTATTTTAATAGTTATTATTCAAAAGTTGTGCGGATTTTTTAACCAACCAATTTTACATTTTTATTATCAATTACATACAAAATCAAATTCATTTATCATTTTAATATCAATTTAATTCTAATATTAATTAAAACCTTTTGGAATTTTGTAACTTCTCATGTCTTTTTAAATTTTAACTTATTATCATTTACTATAAATAGATTGGAGTCATTCTTTTATATTCTCTTAAACTCAATTAAATTATAACCTTCCAAATTCTAAACTTTTATAATGAGTAAAGATAAATAGCTACTCTTGTAACCCACTATTATTGGCTACTCATATATGACGATGTATGACTGGATGATTTTCTTTTGCATTGATTATATATTTGCTTTTATTTATTTATCATCCAATAGTGAATTGTCATCTATGAGTAAGTAATAAAAGTGGGCTACGAGACATTAAATTTTTAAAAATTAAAGACTATCTACCTACATAAAATATGTTCTTCAGTATTCTAATATAAGTTACACATATAATTTATATTAAATTATTTCAATATAGAGAATTTAAACAAACAAATATAAGTTTAACATCTTCATCTTCCTTAGATTTAATCAGTAATTGAAAAAAATAAAATTAATTTTAAAGTTTACATTTATAAGTGTGACAAAACCAATTAAATAGAAGTTTGATAATTTATTTCTCTCAAACAAAAAAAAAAAATATATATATATATATATATTATATTTTAGCTATTATCTATAAGGATGACAAGCAGAACCGGTTCTCAAGGAAAGAGAATGCATAAGAGAATCCTTATCAAACCATATTAAATGGGAAGAAATAGAATGGATAAGAGAAAGTAAAGGGAATCAATGTGAAGAACAAAATATCTTCGAAAATGCATACTAATAAATAATAGTATTTTTATCTTTTAAAATAAATATTTAATAAATGCTTACTTTTATTGTTTTTAACTTTTAATATACTTTTTATTTTCTAATTTAAAAGAATTTTTTATACCATTACTAAATAGTAGTTTAAGAAATTAAGAATAAGACCCTATCCATATCCATATCTTAATTTAGTAACTATAAACTATTCAAAAGAGGTTATCAGGGATTGTTATGTTGTTCGAGGGAAGAATGAAAAGGGTTGTGAATTGGATATGAAGAAAATGAAGATAAAAAAAATAAATAATAAAAGATTATAACTTTCTATTTACAGAAGATGAAAGAATAGCGTACAGAAATAAAGATGAAGGACGGAAAGATTTTAATTTCAATTATTAAGTTTATTTAATCACTAGGAGAGAATGAAAATAAGAAAAATAATTCATGAATTAAGAGAAAATAAATAAATAAATATTTATATAGATAAATATTTTTAATAAAATTGTATTTTCATAAATAATAAACTAAAGTTTGAGTGAAAGATAAAAAATAAAATAAGGAAACTGTTTAACATAAAGAGAGCATGTTGTTTATGAATAAAATCTTTTAATATCCTTAAATTGTTGATTGTTCTCATGATTCTCTTCATATGATAAGGTATAAACTAAATTAAAAAATAAAAATAAAAATCAAACAACATATAAATTAATTCCACATCACTTCTAATGAAATACTTTTAATCTTTTTTCTTAATAATATTATTATTATTATTATTTAATATGCACTAATTCAAGTTATAAGAGTATTTATTGTATTAATTGAAATTCATTGCATTTTTTCGTAAAAAATCATTTAAGAAATCATTTAAAAAAAGTTTATAAAAATTACTTTAAATTATAAAAATTTGAAAAAGAAAGTTGAAGAAATTATTTAGTGAATTAAAGAAAAAAATTTGATTAAAACAAAACAGAAGAATCTCCATCACATCAAATTAGATAAAATGAAAAAATTAAATTGATATGTTTTAATTTATTAATAAAAATAACTATAAAACCAGAATATATTTTGACATTTTTATCACGGTAGAATCCTTAACAAAAATTAAAAAACGAAATTAATTAATTACATTACATGAGATTAAAGAAAAATCAAATGGAATATACATAAAGAAAATAGTCTTCAAGAAAATTACATGTAATGATATAGAATAGGAGGTTTTGGATTATCATAGTCATAATAAGAGAAAAAGAACAATATAATTTCTTTAAAATAATTTTGGAAGAAAATGGTATCTCCACATAATAGCTAGAGCTTCTTCATGGTATCAAGATGGAGGATAATGACAGAGTTGTTATCGTTACAACTTCATTGACCCTTGTGTTCGAGAATCGTCGTAATGAAGTCTCAAAACAAACAAGAATTAGAATTTAAAAATAAAAATTAAAACAAAATCAAAATCATATCTGAGTAAGTGAAAGTAGAAAAGAAATCTGAATCTTACGAATCGGAGAAGACAGCTTGCTTACTCATGACATAGAGAGAAGGAATTCAATTGATAGAAAACAGGAAGGAGAATGCGAATTGGATAATGTATGATTTTGAGATTAGAGTAGACTTTTATGGAGGGAAGCTCAAAAAAAAAATGAAGAGAAAGGATTTTAGAAAGTAAATGGGGAGAGAAGAATAAAATGGTAAAACATAATTCAAGGACATGTAATTTTTTAGTTGAACAATAGATGACACGTAGAAAACAGATGGCACCTAGAAAACAGATGACAGATTCTCAAGTTTGGTAAACTTCCTCGTTTTGTTATATATATATATATATATATATATTTAAGGCCAATTAAGAGTCCTAATTTATAAATAAACTAGTAAAAATGCTCGCGCTTTGCGCAATATATATATATTAACTATTTTAATTTTTATCCATATTATTAATAATTTTATAATTTGATTATAAATTTTAAAATATATTTATAAAAAAAAACATATTATATCTATATAAAGCAAATCAAATATTCCAAAATTAACATAACTCTAATTGATTAAATACTATATGAGAAGAATTTTTTATTATTATTATTATTATTATTATTATTATTATTATTTGTATTTGAATATGGTCTTGTATCAAAATTTACTCCATGAAAAAATTAAATTTATTTATTTATTTTAAATCTAGCTAGTACTGACTTTTATTTTTAAAAATAAAAAAATAAAAAATTGAATTCAACTAATAAAATGAAAATAAAATATATTTACTAATATAATTGATATCTTATTCAAAGTAATTTAATTATTGATGAAATGTTAGGATTAAGTCGCATTCTAGATAATTTTACTTACAACACTGCAATCAATATCTTTTGTAAAGCGGGAATGGTGAAATAAGCAACTGAGCTTTTCAAGTTGATGAGAACACAAGGTTCGACTATCAACTATATGCCATCATGATTGCTGCCCTTGTTGAGGATAATCAAATGGAGGAATGCTTTAAGCTTTTGGGGTATATGATAGACAGTGGTTGCCTAGCTGATGTTTCTGACCTACACAGAACTGTAAATATAATGTACCTGACTCACATCTATGCATCATTTATTTTCTTCATAAAAGAATGAAATTTCCACTATCACACGATCACATCAATGCAAAAGTTGATTTTTATACAATACAGAGTAATTAGGCAATCAACTCACCTTATAGCAAGTTTTGTTCTTGCCAAATCTAATATATATATATGCATTATACAGTTGTTCCTCCAGCAACTGAACCAGCAAGTAGATCAATCACTGGCCTGTAGAACACTTGCTCCATTTCCTCTATAGGAAACAAATTCCCAACAATCAATACAAAGATGAATAAGAGTACGATAAATCCTCTTGTCTTTCAACCCTTTGTTACAGATAATTGGTCTACTTGTTTATTGATAGTATCACTCTAAATTTATTGTTACATTCAATGATTCTTTTGTACAGCTCTCTGATCCTTTTTATACAGTTATGAGAGTCTTATTCTTATCAAACAAGGCTCACAACACGTGTCAAAACTAACTAAAACAATAACAACACAAAACAGAATATTATCAAAATCAGTACTCTATCATTTATCTCCCTC
Source organism: Cardiospermum halicacabum (assembly GCA_031304145.1). Lineage (NCBI taxonomy): Eukaryota > Viridiplantae > Streptophyta > Magnoliopsida > Sapindales > Sapindaceae > Cardiospermum > Cardiospermum halicacabum. The sequence continues at coordinate 18,691,129 of CM062391.1, read as the reverse complement.
ATTCTCAAACAAGTTTACATGTAAACTTGCTCAAATTCCTCCTTCTGTAGCCATTGTTGAGGATGCCGCATTATTCTGTTGAGCAATAAAATCTGGAATACGAATTTTCATGTCTGTGTAATCCTCCCATGTGGCTTCATCAGTTGTTTGTCTCTCCCATTATACTAAAATCTGCACACTGCTGTAATTCCCTTTTTGGACCAGTTTCCTTCCCAAAATAACATGAGGAACTTCACCTGCCAAACCATCTTCAACTACTTTTGGCAATTTCTGAGATGGAACAACATGTGTCCCAAGATGCATTTTAAGAGCAGAAACATGAAACACATGATGTATTTTACACCCATCTGGAAGCTTCAACCTATAGGCCACCTTTCCAATTCTTTCTTCTATCATGTATAGTCCATAGAACAGAGGCAATAATTTGTGATATTGTTGGCCTGTAAGAGACCTCAATCTATATAATATCAATCTCAAATACACCAAATCACCTATATTAAACTCCAATTCTCTCCTATGTCTGTCAGCAGCCAATTTCATTCTCTGTTGAGCCATTTCCAAATTTGATTTAAGCAAACTCAACATTCTATCATGATCTCGCAGAGATTCCTCCACTCCTTCAAAGCTAGAGGTACCTGCTTCATAAGGAACTATAGCCGGAGGAGGTCGACCATAAACAACCTCGAATGGGGTTAGTTTCGAAGCTGAATGATAAGAAGTATTGTAATGAAACTCTGCCCATGGTAACCAAGATACCCACTTGCGAGGCTGTAAACTTGTATAACAACGGAGATAAGTTTCCAAACAACGATTAACTACTTCCGTTTGACCATCCGTTTGAGGATGATAACCAGAGCTCATTCGTAGCTTGATCTGATGCAAGCGGAAGAACTCTCGCCAAAAGTCACTTACAAACATAGGATCTCTATCGCACACAATAGAGTTTGGCATGCCATGAAAACGAAAAATGTTATCGACAAAGACCTGTGCAACTGAAGAAGCAGTATAAGGGTGACTTAATGCAATTAAGTGACCATACTTACTCAGGCGATCAACGACAACAAAAATCACAGATTTACCTTGACAGAGAGGAAGACCAATGATAAAATCCATAGAAATGTCAGTCTATACATTTTCTGGAATGGGAAGAGGTTGAAGTAGCCCTGTAGGAGCCAATGTTTGGTATTTATGTTGTTGACAGATTGAGCATTCAGAAACTAATCATCGCACCTCCTTCTTAAGTCCTTCCCAATAGAAAAATTTCTTCAACCTCTGATATGTTTTCAAAAATCCTTCATGACCTGAGATTGGCAATGCATGATGTAGAATAGAAATTCTATGCTTCCAAACTGAATGAGGACTCAACACAATTCTTCCTTTATATTTAAGAAACCCATTATCCACAGAATAATGTGAAAATACCCTGCCTTCAATTATACTCATACGAACCGCCTCCATTTTTGCTTTTATCCAAGGATCAGATTCATTAAATCTTCTCAGCTCATCCAACCAGTGAGCATATAGGTAAGAGATTCCCATATACTCACTTATTTCATTAGTTTTTGAATATGAACCTGTAGGTAAGAAAGTACTATCCAATGGACTAGTTAGCAGCTGAAAGGAATTGTAAGAAATTCTAGATAAAGCATCAGCAGAAGAATTATCAATACCCCTTTTATATTGAATTTCATAATCATATCCTAAAAGCTTGGAAACCCATTTCTGTTGGAAAGGAGTTGTTGCTTTATGAGCTAAAAAATAGCTCAAGCTTTTATGATTAGAACGAATCACAAAATGTCTACCTTGTATGTACTGATGCCACTTTTTAATAGCATGAACTACTGCCAAAAGTTCATGCTCATAAACTGAAGCACTCTAGTTTCGAGGAGCCAAGGCTTGACTAGTAAATGCTATCTGACGTCCATCTTGCTGCAACACAGCTCCAATGCCAACACCAGAAGCATCTGTCTCAATAACAAAAGTTTTTGAAAAATCTGGCAATGCTAGAACACAAGGAGAAATCATGGCTTCTTTAAGGAGATTAAATGCAATTGTAGCATTCTCTGTCCACTTAAAAGCATTTTTTCTTGTTAACAATGTCAATGGATGACAAATCTTGCCATAATTGGGAATGAACTTACGATAATACCCGGTAATTCCAAGGAAACCACGCAATCCTTTGATAGATGTTGGTATAGGAAAATTAGCTATTACCTTGAGTTTAGAAGGATCAGCAGAAACACCTTCTGGAGACACCACATGACCAAGGTATTCCACTGATTTTACCCCAAAAGAGCATTTGCTTTTCTTTACAAAAAGCTGGTGTTGCTTGAGTATTTGAAATACATGAGTTAGATGTCTCATGTGAGACTCCCATGAAGAGCTGTAGACTAAAATATCATCAAAAAATACCAGCACGTATTGATGCAAACAAGGCTTGAAAATAGAATTCATCAAGCTTTGGAAAGTAGCAGGTGCATTGGTGAGACCAAACGGCACTACTAAAAATTCATAATGCCCTTTATGTGTACGGAAAGCAGTTTTAGGTACATCATCCTCAACAACTCTGATTTGGTGATATCCACTTCGCAGGTCCAGCTTCGTAAAGAACTTGGCCCCATACAACTCATCCAGTAAGTTATCAATGAGTGGAATCAGATATTTATCTTTTACAGTAATGTCATTAAGTTGCCTATAATCAACACACATCCTCCATATACCATCTTTCTTCTTTACAAGTAAAACCGGCGAAGAGAAAGGACTATGACTATCCCTGATGAACCCTGCATCCAACAATTTCCTAACACACTTTTCAATCTCAGTCTTTTGTAGGGGACCATAAGTATAAGGTCTCACACTTGTAGGCTTACTACATTCTAAAAGGGGAATCCTATGGTCATGAAATCTAATAGGAGGAAGAGTGGTTGGATTTTCAAAAATGTCTCCAAATGATTCTAAAAGAGTTTCTATTTCCTTATATTCTGAGGTAGGGTCAGACTCCATCATTATATTATTTCCTCCTACCATATTGAGATCAAGTTGACAAAACATCATTCCATAACAAGAATCGGTTAACATACATTTCCCCATTTGTTGTGCAGAGATAAATTGCATAGGTTAATGGTTTAGAACCAGCAATTGTCTCCTTCACATCATTTTCCCAAAACTCCATTGTCAGCTTGCTAAAATCCCACAAAATAGGTCCTAGTGTACATAGCCATTGTACCCCTAAAACTACATCACAACCTCGCAAAGGAAGACATAACATATCTGACATATATGTATAAGAACCAATTTTTAAAGGCACCTCTGCACATACTCCTTTACTCTTCACATGCCCACCATTTCCGATCATAATATCAAAAGTTCGAGACTGATCTATAGGCCATCCTAAGGCATTAACCAATTTTTAGTCAATGAAATTATGAGAACTGCCTGAATCAAGTAATACAATAACACTGTGACCTTTTATCAATGCATTCACTTTCATCGTTTTGATAGCTGAAGAAGCTGGCTCACTAGACAAGGCACTTGTAGTGATGCAACATATTTCTAAGGAAGACTCATTTGAAGTCTCTTCCACATAATTCTTCAACTTTATACATATCATCATCAGTAATGTCTAAGATAAGAAGTTGCTTCTTGGCACATTTATGTCCTTTAGACCACTTCTCATCACAGTAAAAACACAATCCGCTACGTCGTTTATGTTGGATTTCATCAGGTGTTAACTTCCTAAAAGGCACATCTTCCTTCAAGATTTCATCCGCTTTTTTAGATCCCACTGAATCTTTAGAAAAATTTTGAACTCCTCCTTTAGGTTTAAACACATTACCACTATATCCACATCTACTCTTTTGTATCTTAAATTTAGCTTGCATAGCATATGAAATAGCTTTATGAACATCAAAAGGCTTAAACATTTTTACCTCATGACGAATCTCTTCCTTCAAGCCTCCTATGAAACAACTTAATTGCAGGGAAGGTCCCAAATCAGAGATCTTCGTTGATAGGCGACGAAATTCGGAGACATATTCCATCACAGAAGCACTCTGTTGAAGACGAAATAGGGACTCAACATTGTCTTCAAATTGATGAGGTCCGAATTCTCGTCTGAATGATTTTGTGAAATCATCCCAACTAACAAAGCCATCAACACCACCCCTCCACTGAAACCAGTCCAGCGGCTCTCCTTCCAAGTTAAACGATACAACCCGTACCTTACGATCTGAATCTACCTCAAAATAGTCAAAGAATTGCTCAACCCTAAAGATCCATGTAAGAGGGTCTTCTCCTACCGTATACTTTGGAAAATTCATTCTCGTCGTTGAAATCCGTCGCCTGTGATCACGATGGTTATGTCTGTTGTGTTGATATTGATCATCATTTTGTTGATCATCAAATCTAGGGTTTCGCTCCTCATATCGACGATCATTGAATTCATAGTTTCTCTCTTCATACCGACGATCTGAAAATCTAGGGTTACGATTATCAAATCGACGTTCATCAAGAGGTCTTCCAGTGTAGTTATCATCCTCTGCTCTTGATAATGAATTGCGACCTATTCGGTGGTGTGAACCGTGACCATTTCTATCATCGGGGCCATCTCTCCCATGATCAGACCATTCCATTCGTCGATGATTGAGTTCGAGCATCATCGAATTAACCTTCTGATCAGTGATTACAGTTCTTTCAGTTAACATATTGAGTTATTCTTCAATTCTTTAAAGTGTTGCTGTGATTAGAGGTTGATTAGTTTCCATTTCTGTTAATCTTGTATCCATTGTTTGACGTCTTCTTCGCACCTTAGCTCGAGGCATACACAGAGGAACAGCTCAAGAGGCTCTGATACCAAAATGATAAATCCTCTTGTCTTTCAACCCTTTGTTACAGATAATTGGTCTACTTGTTTATTGATAGTATCACTCTAAATTTATTGTTACATTCAATGATTCTTTTGTACAGCTCTCTGATCTTTTTTTATACAGTTATAAGAATCTTATTCTTAACAAACAAGGCTCACAACAAATGTCAAAACTAACTAAAATAATAACAACACAAAACAGAATATTATCAAAATCAGTACTCTATCAGAGTAAACCAGATTGATGAAACAACTAATCAATCTTACTTGTAAAATCCATGAACACCCTTTTGCTTCAGTAACTTCTTTAGAGATTGATGCGCCACAAGTGACTGAAAACCTTCGGTTCTCGTATATAGAATCAAAACCACATTTAAGACTTAACACAAGTAAATATAAAAAATAATAATAATTTTTTAAAAAAAAAAAAAGACCGGCAAGAGGTTTTTAATCCGCAGTAGGAGTCAGCAAAAGCTCCGAAAGCACCACTAGCAAGAAGCTCCTTGACATAGATAGGCAAAGTATCAAGATAAGAAAAATCTTGACCATCTACAAGTCCAACCATATTTGTGGACAATGTAGACCCTTGCGAAGAACCCATCTAAACCCAATTTGACAAAAAATTAGCTGCTCTGTAACTTGAAAATATCTTTATCCCACCTATCTCTCGACGAAGAAGAATACGCCATTTGTTCAAATATCGACAGATCCAATGGCCTAAGAACACCCGGATTTATTATTTCCGGCACATTTACAAGTCGATGACTATCACGATTTCCAACCAAATAGTTTGAAGTTCAACCAAACTGGAGCAGCTTAAACTTAAAAAATGATATCAATTCAACATTAAAAACTGAAATAATTCCCAGAAACTCAAAATATCCATCGCCAATTAACTTTAAAAAATACAATTTAATTAAACAATATGATCACATCAATAATTTACTCTCTTTAGTATCGCCAATTAACTTTTAAAAAAAATACAATTTAATTAAACAACATCATCACATCAATGGATTAAAAAAGCAAAAAATAAAAAGGTATTGAATAATTTACTCTCTTTAGTCCATTGAATGTCACATAAAACTATAAAACTCTTCCATCTCATCATTGATCATCTCCTCTTTATACCCACTCACTCAATCATCCTAGTTCACAGCAAAACCCACAAAAAAGTAAAAATTAAAAAATTAATTTAAACAAATTCATACAAACCCAAGTAAAAAAAAAATAAAAAATAAAACTAAAAAAGTTACAATAAACAGAGCATAATACATAAAACATAAATAAACAATTACAAATGATAATGATAATAAAAAAGGGAGAGGGAGAAAGAGTGAGATTATTGGCGGGTCCTCCAAACCAAGTAAAAAGATTCAAATAAATCAATATAAATTCATACGGATCCAAAATATGTTTGAACTGGAGTAAATTTATTAGTGAAGATACCGAGAGGTAGAGCCGGGGGCGATGGGTAGAGGTCGCGTGAAGTGTGCGGCGGCGGTTGAGACTTCATTAGTTCACTTGACTTCATCGTGGGGTAAATCGATTCAAATTTGATAAGAGAGAGAGAGTAAGCGAGCTTGTCAGTGTCTGTGGGAATTCGATTTTCTAAGTTTTGCAATTTAGACTTATAAAGTCGTTGATGGGAGAGATGAAGAGATGTTGAGAGAGTTGAAGAGAAAGAGACTCTGTGAAAATTGACGAGAGAAATAAAGAGACTCTGTGAAAATTGACGAGAGAAATAAAGAGATTGAAAATTGACGAGGGAAAGAAAGATAGATGAATAAGAAGGGACCATATAAAAACATTGAAAGGACACGTGCCAAATTATCATTGGGAAATAGACGCCACATAGGAGGCACATGCCAAATTCTCGAGCAAAGTTACTTGCTCATTTTGTTTTATATATATAGACTAGTAAAATTGCTTGCGTATTGTGCGAGAATATATTTTTTTATTAATTTTTAATTTTTTTAATAATATTAATATAAATTACATTCAATTTTTTAAATAATTAAAAATATATTATCTTATAAAATAATAATTAAAATTTTAATATATTAATTTATATTCAATTGAGTACGTATAAATTTTAATTGATAAAATATTATAATATTTTTTAATTTTACAATTATTTTATTTGTTAATTTATATATATAGTATTAAATTTTATAATTTTAATTCAAAATATGTATAATACTTTATTTTTATTTAATCTTTATATAGATATCGATAATTGATAAGGGAGGTCCTGCATTCATCTCAATGTATTTACCTGTACAGAGGTAATACTTGCTGCTGTAATAGTGACCATTGCTTTTGGTGAAGAGATTATTTAGGACGGTAGGTGTCTAATGTTCGATATTCCGTGTGTTGTACCTATAATCTTAATATAGTTTCTACATAAAACTATATTCAAAATGTACTTGGAGAATTGCTCATCTTATCGAATTGTTTTTTTAAATAATAATATATTTAAATATATTAAATAATAATAAGATATTTGAAGAGATGTAATAAAAGAAAACATCTTTAATTAATACATTAATGAATGATAATATACTAATTAGTGACATATAAGTAAATAACTTGAAAAATGAACTTTATTTATAAGATGCTATTAATAATGGCATTTGAGTAAATAATTGGAAGAATGAACCTAATTTATAAAGTGGAATGCAACCATTTGAAGCATGCCACATAGGCGTGTTTTGTAACTCTCTTATATAAATATATAGATATTTAATATGTATTATGTTATCGTTACTCACCCAAACAACTATTATAAGCTTTTTAAATTTCTATTAATTATATACCTAAAAAAACGTTATATATACTAACTTTTTATTGGAAAAGAGGGGATAAGACATAAACAAAATTAATTTTAATTGATTAGATTGGTGGGTTGAAATTGATGTATATTGGTGGAGAAATTTTACTATTTAGTTTTTAATTTTAAAAATTTATTTTATCATAAATATATGTAATTAAATTTCTAGATAGATAAAACTTCTTTATATTTCCTTCAATTACATATTAACTCATTTAAAAAATTTTACCAAAATTTTAAATTTGACGATTTTTCCGACTTTTAATATCTTAACAAATTATCACTCAATAGCAATTAATTAAAACTATCTATCAAATAAATGGTTCAAATTTATAATATAATTTCAGAAAAAAAAAAAGCAAATATTCCACTCCTCTAAATTTCTATATTTCTCTTCACTTAAATAATAAATTTTTTTCAAATACTAAATTCCAACTCACTAAATCAGTGTATGATTTTCTAGATCGACATTTTGATATCATCATCCACCCTATATACAAAATTTAATTTATATATTAAAATATTATAAATATAAAAACAAAAATGATTATAAATAAATTTACATATAAATATTTCATTAATAAAAAATATATTTTATACAATTACGTAAAAAAATCATATCTATCAGACTATAAAATGGTAAATTAACTGTATCTCTCTCCAAAGGACCAATTCTCCAGCGAATCGTGTATATTTTTCCTTCCCTATTCAGCAACAGACCATATTTCTGTCCTAAACACTGTAGTGCATACAAGTTGAACCTCTCATATTACATTTTCTATATTTACAACCACAAGCATATATTAATGTATTCAGAATCAAGCTTAACCAGTGACTGTATACACTAATTCCACCAATATCAATTGATCACATATAAGTACACATGATTCATTAACATGCACAAAAAGATCAGATAGGTTGCATTTCTTCACAAAATCTCACCAGATAGCGAGGTATTTTTGATGTCAATAGCAATATTAATCAATTAAATAACAAAATGGCATGCTTATATTTACATTTGTACACCATACATACCTCTCAACAAACCTAGTGTTGGTGGGAGAGTTTACTATGATATCAACAGCGTTTTCAAGAAGATGAGCATAATCGGCTTTTGAATCCATTTCAGGCTAATGACACGCTCTATGTCTCTTAGCAGTAATCAAGTTGTAAATGAATTGTAATGCATCCAGCTTTGATCAGGGAGGCTATATAATAGAGTCAAAATCTATTCATTAAAATAACCTAATCAATGTCAAAACTAAAGCAGCCACAAGTACATACCTTCTACTTATATCAATGAAGCCTCTAGTTTGGGTAAAGTTTGACATCCACGACTACAATATTTTAAAAATATATATTAGAAGATAATCAAATCCAAACATCCTGTATCAAAATCAAAGCCAAACACAGATATGAAGAATTTCGCAAACAAAAACTCACATCATGAGCTTTCGCTATTTCATAAGTAAAAATATAATCTCGCACCAAAAGAGGTTGCCGAATCGAAAATCAAATATTGAAATTTAACCGAAATACAAAAAGAAAAATCAAACCAAATTTAAAGCTGAATTTGAAGGGAGAAATAGAGATTATCGCCATGAACGGCATGTCAAATCAAATAATTGTTTTACCATGGTTGTCAGTAAAACGACTATAAAACAACACCAATCCAAACTAATTGAAATTTTCCTTTAATATAAAATTTGTGTAACAAAAGTGAAAACCATCGAAGTGCAAATACCCACCGTCATGTGAACATTTTGAGGCCCTAGAAGCACAAAGGCTTCTCTTAGTCTATATCTCTATATCTTTGAAATCGAGAAAAATATAATAGAGAGAATTATATCAGAATAGAAGATTAAAAGCGAGTAACAGAAAATTCTTTTAAATGCTATTTTTAATTTTCATTAATTTTCAATTTAAAATTAAAGAATTGGAAATAAAAATGATAACGGGTAAAGAAAGATGAATATAATAAGACAAAATAAGAAGTCTTGAATTAATTGGGAAGATAATCAAACACGTAATATTTTAATTTGAAATATATAAATTAATTGCGAGAAAAATGAATAGTATAAGACAAAATGAAAAGTCACGGATTAATTGGAAAATAATTGAACACATATAATATTTTAATTTGAAATATATGAATTAATTATGAGAAACCGTTAAAAAATACAATAAAATATATAGAGAGAGGTTATTCATAACATACACAATAAACCGAAAAGTTCAATATTAAATACATTTAAATATCTCGATATATAAAAAGATGTATTTAATCTTTAATATTAATTTAATGCATAAAACAAAAAAGGTCAATAATAAATATATTTAAATATCTCAATATATGAAAAGATCTATTTAATACTTAATATTAATTTGATGCATAAAACTTACCTGTAATGATTTTATTTATTTTTAAAAGTATTTTTTATATATATATTTTACAATGTGAATTATAAAAACAAAATCATAAAATATTAATTTCATATTTTTAAGCCAAAGACACGTGTAATGATATTATTGATACAATATTTTCAAATTTCAAAACTTTTAATTTTCTTTGTTTTTCCACTAAAAGCTCAACTCTCAGCACTTCATATCAGCTTGGTGGACCCGCTGAGAGTTGCTATTTTATATAGATATATAGATTCATATATTCTCCCTAATTGCATTTGCTCTCATATTCAATGGAATAATCATAGAGAAATAATAGATCTATTGTGAATTGATTGGAAAACCATAAAATTTGGATCGTGTATGCCATTTGAATCAACATTTTGTACATCATTGTATCATGGAAGGTTTTTATTTATTTATTTATTTATTTTTTTTAAATTCTATTCGGAATTCGAAATATTGTGTGCTACCTCAGTCAACATAATTCATAATTCAATACGTTTGAAAACTTTATTACAAAGTTATTGATGATAAGATTAAATTATTCCTAACAAGTGGAGTATATTTATGTCGTTTTATATGAACAAATATTTATTTTATTATAGATATCAAAATTTCTAAATTTAAATAATTACTTAAAAAATATAATATTTTATAAAGAAATATGAATAATGAATGAATTTTATATAACACATTATTTTTTGGAAATTTTTAAATTTTATTTTATTCTTAAAATAATATCTGATGCTTTTGCGAATTGAATAAGAAGAACAATTCGTTCGCTCAATTCATTTACTGAAAATATAATGTCAAGTCTGTTCTTTAGAAACCCTAAAAACCCTTTTTATAAGGTGTTACTATTAACCCTAACAAGAAAAGAAAAACAATTCTAAAATTTTAAAAAAAAACTTAAAATAATTAAAGTCCGAAAAATCCCTCTAAATGATCCCGAAACGCCAAAATTCATCGTTGATCATTTTTAAAGGCAATGAGTTTGGTTCAGAACACCATTTCGCTTCAGCCAGTCAAATTTGGGCTCAAAATTTCATACCCAATATCAATGCCGAAAATCCGGATATCAATATCAATTTAATTTTTTATTTCTTAAAACAGTTATAATTTGTTAAAATATTTTTGAATTTACCTGCATGAATAAAAATGATGATTTTTAATATTTCATTGAATAATATATTTAAAATATAAATAAATAGATATTATTTTTAAAAAATAAAATAAACCCAAAATATTAGGAAAAAATTGTTGCATTGGATTATAAAGCTTAAAAATATATGGAATGTAATTTGATCATCAGGAAAAAAAAAATATATATATATATATAATAGTTGGCAAAACATATTATATAATTAAATAATTATTATAATTTAAAATTATTTTATTCAACTACACATTTATAAAATAGAATCTATTTTCTTTTGGAAATACTCCATTTTATGGTTCATAACAAATTTTTTTATACATTTATTATCAAAGAAAGAATCAATTTATCTTGTTCCACTGTACTATCCACCATTCAAAACACATGTCTCATCCAAAACACATGGTTCAGAAAAAGGTATGTGTTTAACTTATTGTTTATGTTGACCTATGTGCATACTAGAAGCAACATACATTAAAAAATAATAATAATAATAATAAGCGGTAAAGGAAAGGGAGATTACTGTCAACTGGTCGACGATAAATCTCTTGAAAATACCGTTCAGTTCACCAGTTAAGAACCCCAATTAAACTTTTAAAACACAAACGCTAATGCCTTCAACTCTTGAACTCTTGGAAACCTTTCAATAGGTTTCACTTTGCAAACACTGTTTGCAATTTCACGTTTCAGAGAATGATCTGAGATGTGATGTTTGGGATGATTAGAATAATGAGATGGGGACTACATTTATGGCAGTCCTTGGCTAATTCACTTGAACTAGAACTCATTTGAATTCAAACTCTTGAATTCTTATCACCTGATCTCTTACTAATCCATTACTTCATGGACAAGTAAAGAGTTCTGGGCTGGGCTTATCTTGGGTGGACCAATCACCCAGGCCCAATGGTGCCAAGCCCACATCAATATAAGGCTTGGGCCAGCCCATATATATATATATATATATATTATAAATCCAACATTCTCCCACTCACACAAGAGAGGTACAGCCCACAAAGGACCGTCAAGGCTTAAACAGAAAAAGCACGCGTCGATCAATCAATTGGTTTTATACGGCAAATAACTGGTGTGATCAAATGAACCAGTTTCTTTAATAAAGAAGAACAATCTCGAAATTCGCTTCATATCCCAGACTACCATGATTTGAATTCACTTAAGACATGTTCGGTCCCAAACGAACCAATTTTCTGAAAACTTCGAAGTACTTCTAATCACAAATGTGTTCCCAAGAACCACAGTCCGCTAGCATGTGATTTAAATAGTGTGAATACAATCAGAGTCTTCTAATTTGCTCTTGTCCCAAAAGTCGATCAAAGTAACCGACATCATGGTTATGTCACATAGGCCGAATTTACCGTAGCCCTAGAAAGACACGCCAATGACACAGTCATCACCCCAACACTCCGGATATAAAAGAGATTGTACTAAGGATAAATAAGTATGGGACTTTGCACGATAAGGAGTAGGGACTGTTCTCAAACTTATCTCCCATAGGGTCAACTTATAGCTCGCACGGTATAAAAGCATGTGCGACAATGAATCTTGCCTCTACAATAGGCGCGTATGTCTATTATGATAGTTCATTGTCCGGACGATAGCACAAAACTATTCCTCAAACTTGATCACTCCCACTTTCCAAGTGCGATGACTCAAAAGTCTAGTCCGGCTTATTAGGTCTCATGATTGTGGTTCTTATGAGCGATTCTCAATCCATGTTGGAGAATCTCATCTTGACGACCAGGTAAAGGCAATCATTGTATACACCCCTCTTAGTTCATGAAACTCCTATTCAGAACATGAGTGTATAGATCTCATATTGCATTATCACTGGATAATCAAGGCAACTGCGCGTGCAAGTGCGCAAGTCTCTCAAACCTGATGACATACTCATGCTATGCAAGTCTGCTTCTTGCTACTCCAGGAGATTGCTCCATGACTCAGAATGAAGGCATAACCGGAAGTTGACTTCCTCTCATCTAAGTCGCCACCCCAATCAGCGTTAGTGTAACCCACTAGATGGCTGTCACCACCTTGGTAACATAGACATAATCTGAGGTTCCTTTTAGATATGCTAGAATTCGTTTCACAGCAATCCAATGCTTTTGTCCTAGATTAGACTGATACCTGCTTACCAGTCCTACTGCATAGCAGATATCGGGCCTTGTACACAACATAGCATACATCAGGCTGCCGATGGCATTTGCATATGGAACTTTCTGCATCTTCTCATGCTCTTGCGGAGTTTTGGGGCACATCTGAAGACTCAAAGTCTGCCCTTTTGCAATGGGTGTATCCATAGGTTTGCAATTAGCCATATGGAAATGTTCAAGGATCTTTTGAATGTAGAGCTCTTGCGATAGAGCCAATAGTCTCTTACTTCGATCCCTTGAAATCTTGACTCCTAATATATAAGCAGCCTCACCCATGTCCTTCATCTCAAAAGTTATCGACAACCAGTTTTTCGTTGACAACAGAATGTCCTTGTTGTTACAAGTCAAGAGAATGTCATCGATATCTAATGACAGCAACACAAAACCGTCACTGGACTTCTTCACATAAACGCAATGGTCTTCTTGTGTCATTTGGAAACCATACGACAATACCAAGTCATGAAATCTCAGGTACCATTGCCTGGAGGATTGTTTGAGTCCATAAATTGACCTCAAGAGTTTACACACTTTCTTTTCTTTGCCTTTAGTTATAAAACCCTCAGACTGTTCCATGTAAATCTCTTCCTCTAGTCCCCCATTGAGAAAAGCGGTCTTGACATCCATTTGATGAAATTCCAGGTCCATATGTGCGACTAAGGCCAAGATTAGGCGAATAGAAGTGAATCTCACCACAGGTGAGAACGTCTCCTCATAATCTATGCCCTCTTGTTAGGTATAGCCTTTCGCCACCAATCTTTCCTTGTATCTCTCGATCGAACCATCAGCCTTCCGTTTAACGCAAAGGAGCCATTTATTTCCAATGGTTATACATTCTGGCGGTAAGTCAACCAAGTCCCATACATGGTTACTATTCATCAATTTCATTTCCTCTTCCATGGCTTTCATCCATAGATCCTTGGCGGGTGAATTGAGAGCGTCTCGCACAGGTTATAACACTAGTTAAGTTAATAAAATAAGTAAATAAGACTCCAAATTTTGTCATCATAGAAGGGCATCACTTCTATTTTAGGAAGTAAAACTAATCTAACATCAAAATTTGCAGTGAGGTGATTGAATATATTAACTTTGTAAAAGATCTGTTTTATCCTTCTTTTGATATTTGATTGAAATTGTAGTGGTTCGAAACTACAACTGATCCAGATTGACTGGACCGGATGGTTCAGAGTCCGGTGGAGACCGATTTCAAGTGTTAAGGGATCCTACAAAATGGGAAGAGAAATGTTCGAGCAGACCTGGGGACACCGATGTGGTGTCTGCCGTAGGCACTCTGACGCTCAAGTCAGATTCGAACTTAAACAATGGACTTAAAGAAAGTAATGGAATAAATATTGACTTCCCGTGAATAAACGTTCCTATCGGAAGGGAAAGCCTCGGAAGGAAGTTGACAGACACTTTGTGAAGCTCTGGGTTTGAGTGATTATGTCCAGGAGAATGACCGTAGTCTGGGACAGTACACCGGAGTGTGATCAAGGGCGATTGAACGTGAAAAGGATTTAATTGTACTACCACTATCCATTTCGGCAGCGTTTCAGTAAAGAAGAGAGTCCCCCTTCTTCAGAGGATGGTCTTCTATTTATAGAGGACCGAGAAACGGTCAGGTGGATCTTTCCGAGATCCCTACGGAAGGATCTCTCTAAGACCCGGGATTTGGTGGTCAGGTGTCTTGGTCAATTTTGACTGACCTCGGAAGGTGCTGGGCCAGTGGACTTCTCAAAAGAATGCGGTTTTAGCCCCTCGAAATGATTGGGCCTGGGCCTGGACCATGGCCTGTTGAAAGTTTTGGGCTTGTGTCTTTGAATCCGAACCGACCATAGAGATTTGGGCCTCTACAGAAATAATTAATTTTTTAACAATAATATTAAAAAATATATTAAAATGAGCAACACAAAATCTCTATCTTCATCATCCCTATTACTCTACCATCATTATTACTAATACTGATTCACTATTATCTACTATACCATCATCATTAGTATCATCTTCTTCATCCAGCTAACAAAGAATCCTCATCATCTTTCTCATTATCCCTGGCCACCATTTCTCTCTTACAGTCAAGATAGCACACACCAAAATTTACAATCACAATCGCAATGTCACTATACTCTCTTTATCTATCGAAAAATGAAATGACCAAAGAGATTAAACGAGCTATGATTATATCTATTATGGCACCATGCTCTAATGCAGGGACAGAGCCAGAAACAATAAATAGGAGGGCTAAAAAGGAGTGGCCCCGCGTACGGTAGAGTATATTTTAAAAATGTAATATGTATTTTATTTTTGGAATTTTTATTTTATTTATTTTATATTTTATTTAATTTTAAAAATATTTAATATAAATTATATACCAATATAACCTAATCAAAATTTTTATATATCATATGATATATTTCAATATATTTTTAAAAGTATATATTATAAGTTACATACAATTATAATTTATGGAAAATTATACGCCATAATATAATAAATATTTATTAATGTGTATATAAATTTATATTTATTGAATTATTCGTATATAATTTTAGAATTTTTAAAAATATATAATATAAATTATTTACTATTATAATTTATTAAAATTAAAATATTAAGATATATTATTTATTAAAATTTAGATATTTAAATCATATTTTAAAATAATTTTTTATATAATATTTTTAATTATAAGATTTTAAATTTAGAAAAAAAATTAAATATTTAAATATATAATTTATTAAAATTTTATATATTCTTTTAAAATAATTTTTTATATATTTTTAATTATAAAATTTTAATTTAAAAGAAAAAAAAGCTAAAAAGAAAAAGAAAACAGCCATGGCAAAGAACAAAAACTGCTTTTGCAATTCAATGCATATATTTGCATACTATTAAATACTTCAGAGCCGTCGGGCCATCGCCTTCACCGGCCCCCGACTCTGTCTAGACTCCAATGACGATCAAATTTTATTTTATTTTTTTTATTTAGTAAATTGAATAAATTTTGAAATTTTAAAATTTTTTTGAAAATAATTTCTTTTACTTATATAATACCAAAAGTTTTTAAATGGAATTTTTTTTAATATAGTTTTGCTTTTTAATAGTATTTTAAAATAAATATATTAATTCTTATTATATATTAACTTTTTTTAAATTTTATATATATATATATATATACAGTAACGGAGCTGGCATAGAACTATTGGGGGGCCAAAATAAAAGTGTAATATGAAATTGGAAGGATTTGAACCTTCAACCTTATAGGTTAACCCTATCTACTTTACCAACTAAGCCATCATTCAACTTAATTTTAAGAATGCATTAGTAATATATATAAAGATATTTAATGAGCTGGGGGGCCATGGCACCTGCGAGCCCCCCTAACTCCGTCCCTATATATATATATATATATATATATATATATATATATATATATATATATATATAAAAATAAAAGATACAATTGAAAAACCAAATAAATGGAATTGGCCTTTTGTACTAATATATATTATTATTTAAAAAATCCGATAAAATAATATTGTTGTTATTATTAATATTGAAATATTAATGGTTTATTTTTAAAATTTATTTATTCCTATTGTCATTGTGTTAATTGAGGTACAAAGCTAAAGTATGTTTTAATTTTTATTTTTTAAAATATGATCATTACCATCTCATTTAAAATAAAAATCATGATTATATTTCTAGCAAAATAATTCTATTCCGTTTAAGTTTAAAAAAGAAATAAACTAAAACATTAAATAATTTGTATTATCATGTATTTAAATAACTTTATCAGTTAATTATATATATAAACTTTTATCCTCATTGGTTGTTATAATTATCGTTTATCTCAATTACTCACCGACTTGATGCCCGACATTCTTCTTTTATTCCGACATATGGTTGTGTTCGGCGCAACGTTTTGTACCGTGTTTAGTGTTTTTAAAAAAGTTTAGCGTTTTTCTATGTGTTTAGTATTTTAATAAATATTGCTCGGTAAATTAGCGTTTTAATTATCTAATAAAGTTAAATAACGTAAAAGTACATAATATAAAAAAATATTTTTAAATTTAAAATATGATTTTAGAATGAAATTAACTTTTTTTTCCAATAAATAACAAAAATATTAATAATACATTTATAATAATCAAGTTTTTTTTTCTTTGTCTTTATAAAAAATAAATATTTAATTTATTAAAATCAAAATTAAAATAATTAATTAAAAAGTAATTATTATAAAATCATTTGATAAAAGAAAAATTAATTTTAAATTAGTATGGATAAGGATAATTTTGGAGGAGTAAGTTTAAACTCTTTGATTGAAACTCTAAACGTTCTCTGAGCAACTTTTTGAAAACACTATAAAAAACAGATATTTAGGCTGTGTTTGGCCATAATAGCGTGTTTTATAACGTTTAGCATTTTTATAGCATTTAGAGTTTTTTAAAGCGTTTAGCGTTTTTAAGTAGTGGTCAGCGTTTAACTAGTGTTTTAATTATTTAAAAAGTTAAAATGATATAAAAGAACATGATATTAAAAGATAATTATTGTCAAATTTAAAATATGACTTTAGAATAAAATAATTTTTTTAGTCAATAAGTAAAAATAAATAAATAATATATCTATAAAAATAAACTTTTTTATTTTATAAAAAATAAATATTTAATTTATTGTAAACAAAATTAAGATAATTAGTAAAAAATAATTATTACAAAATAAATTAATAAAAATATAAAATAATTTTAAAATATGAATAAGGATATTTTAGTAAGAATTTACTGATTATTATAAAATAAAATAATAAAAAGATAAAATAATTTTAAAATATGAATAAAGATAGTTTAGGAAGATTTTTTTAAACACCCTAACTGAAACTCTATCCATTGCTCCGTTTTTAAAACTCTATGAAAAACTCTAATTAGTAGATTATAAGTTATTCAACAAATAAAAATATTAAATGATCATAGAGTTTTGATTCAGTCAAAACACTAAACGCTTTAAAAAAACACGAATAACAAACACAGTCTTAATACTTTTAGAATTTTAATTGAGTCAAAATACTAAATTCGATTAAAAAAAAACTCTGCTGCCAACCATAGTCATGAACTGCACTATTTTTTATAACATGAACTCCAGTATCTTTAAATATTCATAAAAGAAAAAATTAACATTCTTCTTTCAAATATTTTATTGTATGCATTAAAAGGTCAGATAATAATCAATTATAAGGGTTTATTAAGATTGAAGTTTGATTCCTCCCACCTTCTAGTTTATTTATTTTAAATAATCATAATAAAAAATATCAATCTTGCTGGATGCCAGAGTACTCAAATCAATATTTAAAACATGGTTATTAAAAATATAAAATGGTAGTCATAGTATGATTATAAAAAGTATTATAAAATTAAAACAAAATTAACTAAAATGGTAGTTATAAAAATCTGATTGAATGTAATTTAAATAAAAAAATCTAAATAGTATTTATTTAAAATGATTTTAAAATGATGATTATTTAAAATATTTAAAGTTGATAGTGGGACAAATTAAATTGATATTGAGTTATATTATTTAATTATATATTTATATTATTTTATATCTATATACTTTGAAAATTTTAAATGGGAAACTTTCATAAATAGATCTTACTAAACTTAACATTAAGTTTATAGTCCACAAAAGTTTAACTTTCATAAACAATCCTTTCAAAACTTTATATTCATATTATAATCCATGTTACATTTTTACCCTTACTTTTTAATTAATATTACAATACTGCATTTTTATTATTTATTAATATTTACAGAATATAAAAATTCAAAATTACCTTTATTAAAAGTAGGAAGTTACTATTTTACCCATATAATATTATAAAAAAAATAAATTCTCCACCTAATCCCCCATCACACCTCCAAGACAACTCCATCATCTCCCACCTTCATTTTCAGTTTTCTCTTCGTTTTCCTCTCTTGTCGAAGGTCTAGTTCAGGTGAGTTAATCGTCATGGCCATTTCCTTTTTGTATCATGCTTCATGATTATTGTTGCTGTTATCTTGTGTTGTTATGACTTCTATAGATATTGGGATTTTTTTTTACGTATTCTAAATTTATGATTTTGTATACTGGTTATTGGTTGTAGGGGAGCATAACAGTGATTTGACTTTACTTTGGTATATCCTTGTGGTTGATGGTTTAAAGTTATGGATTTTGTTGCTGTGGTGTTTATTTATGATGGCTTTTGGGATGGTGTTAACTATACAGGGGGTAATCCAAGTGTTGTCATGTTTAATAAGGATGTTAAGTTAGAAGACTTAATTGACAGAGCATATATGAAAGGATCCATCGGTAGGGATAAGTATAATTTGAGGTTGTTATATATTTTGGAAAACCCTACAGGTGTGAATATGAGGATGGAAATTGTAGACGAAGATAACTTAGAATATGTGATGTCCCAAGACCATAAATTTATTCATGTAGAGAAGGTGGATAAAATTCATAGACAACCTTCTATCAAAAGGAATTCCAACAAAACCACAACTAATACGAACAGTAGAATACCAGATGATCCCGACTTTTGCGATGAGGATTTACGTGTATTGAATGAAGTAGGTATTTTAGATGCATTTGATAATGACCAGAGGACTTTTTATTATGCCGATGAGGACCACGAAATTGATAATGGTGCTGCAAGCGAAGGTGATAAGACGATGAATGATTGTAATGGTGACTTGTGATAGTTATGGCATAAAAGAGCCTAATACTGATGGACCTGCATTAGGGACAAGTGCAATAGGGGAGGTAAATCGGATTTAGGAGTTACTAGGCATGACGCACTCTGGGTTTAAAGAGATAAAAGAATATGCTCTATCTTCACCTTATGAATTAAGAGGTCTTACTCAAGGTTCTTTATTTCTTAATAAAGATGATATGAATATCGTAATTGGGAGATTTTCCTTAGAGAATAAGCTTTCTCTCTCTGTGTTGCAGTCCAACGGCAAAAGATTGGAAGTAGCGTGCATTGAGTTAAAAAACGGTTGTAAATTTCGATTCAGAGCAAGAAAAAGCTCCGGAGATTCTTCTTTATTCCATGTGACATATTTTAATCCCAATTGCACATGTCTTTGTGATCCGGACAAAGCAGAGAGAAGGACGGTGGCTGCAAAGGTTATTGGTTCGTTTTTTTCATCTCGTGTGGCCGATGCAAATTTTAATCCCACTACAATAATTAGCGAGGTTCGTGCTCGATGGGCAGTGCGTTTGTTATACAGTAAAACCTGGCGAGCATTACAGTATGCAAAGCAAGTTGTGTATGGTAGCTACGATGAGTCTTGACAGCTATTGCATCCTTATCTACACATGGTGAAGATAACAAATCCTGGCACTGTCACTGCAATTGAAACAGATAGAGAGGGACATTTTAAGTACTCTTTCTTTGCCATGGGGCAATGCATCGATGGATTTCAAAAGTATATACGTTTGGTGCTTGTCATGGATGCAACACAATTGAAAGGTGAACTTAGCGGCGTCATTTACACGGCTATGGGTCTAGATGGGTCTGACATGATATATCTAGTTGCATTTGGTTTTGCAGATAAAGAGAATGTGGCCGCTTGGACATGGTTTCTTAAAAAGTTACGTGATGCGATTGACATCTCCGATGATCTTATCCTCATTACCGATCGAGGGAAAACAATTCCTAAAGCCATCGAAGAAGTATTTCCTAAAATCCACCATGCCAATTGCTATTTTCATCTGAAAGGTAACCTGGCTAACTTGTATAAGGGAAAAAAGTTTATTCTCGAGGTTCTGTGGAAGGCAGTGTATTCTTACTCACAAGAAGAGTTTTTATCTCTATTGCAATCTCTTGCCATTATCTGTCCAAAAATGCATGAGGAGTTAATCAAACTTGGCCCCTAAGAGGTGGTCCCGTTCTTTTTGTCCAAGGAAAAGGTGGATAATAATGACAACAGGTATTGCGGAGTCATTAAATAAAACAATAAAACCAGCCCGCAAACTTCCAATAACTACTGCACATGAATTCCTCAGGCACTTGGTTCAAAGATGGTTTTCTGCTAGAAGTACATCGGCTTCCAGACTCGATTCATCAATGATAGAAACGGTTATGGATCATATAAAATCTTGGGAAATGACTGCTAAATAATGTTGTGTTTACCCCCATTCAAGACAATGTCAGGTACCAAGTTAGGAATGAAGATCTAGGTGATGGGATAGTAAATGTCTTGGATAAGTCATGCACTTGTAACAGGTGGGGTATGGATAGTTTGCCATGTTTTCACGCAATTGCCTATGCAGGGTATAGTAATTATTATATTACAATAGTGTTGCAAGTTCTAAAACATGAAACTTCCTTTCCAACCCAATCCGTTGAATGTCGTCTATAGGTTTGCACGTATTGCTGTCAGTAATCTCTGTTACCCGTATTTTAGCAAAGATTATTTACTGCATGCTTATTCGAAGCCTATTTTACCGGTTTCGGATAAGGGTACATGACATGAAGTAGTTAGAGATTCGAGAAAGGTTGTCCTCCCTATGATTAAAAAGAAACAGGCGGGACGACCCAAAGAGAAAAGAATTCCTTCCATGGGTGAGTTCCACAAGAATAAAAAGTGTGGAAACTGTGGTCTATCTGGGCATTCACGAATTACTTGTCGGAATCCACCATTGGTTTGTCAAAATTGTGCACTTCTTGGTCACTCTGTTGATACATGTCAGCATCTTCAATTAAAATATTTTAAATGTGGTATGCCCGATCACTTTACTGATTCATGTACAAAGCCGTCACAGACATGTCAAAAGTGTGGTCTGACCGGTCATACGAAAGATTTGTGCCAATTTCCTTTCATTACTTCATCCATGGGAAGCACCACCATACCAAAAACTGAAGTTGGATCGTCTTCAAAAAAGCGTCGAGTGATGCATTGTCATCGATGTGGTGGGGCACGCCACACCGTGCGTACTTGTCCTGAGTTGCGTGAATGTTATAATGCGCATCACCTAAATATCCTGGATGATGGAATTGGTAAAGTGAAAAATGATGTTTCAACCGTTAAATTGTAGTCTTCGAAGCGTCACATTCTGATAGGGCAACAACTCAAGAACTAAGCATGAATCACCTCCGAATCAATAGATGTTCCCAAACCTAAATTCAATCAATCTACAAGAACCCTTCACCCCCAAAACAGCAAGCAATTGGTAACAAAGAGTATAAGATGTGAAAGAATTGAATTAACAAAACAAGTCAATACTTACTTGATAAGTTGAATCAATCCTTAAAGTAAAATAGTCTGGAATCAAACCTTTATACTCGAAAAAATATTTTCTAATCAAGTCTGCCGCCAACGCACATAAATAAGGGTTTAAATACCCTTTACAAGTCAAACCCTAAGAAAAAACCTAAAAATCTTAAAGGCTGGGCTATTAATCAGAGGCCCAAAACTAATTAATTCATGCACATGACTTTTAAGTGAGGCACATGCATATTAAATACAGATCAGAATATTTTAAAGCCCAACATAATAAAATAAAAGAAGCCCAGATAAAAATAGCTAAGCCTAAACCCATTTGGTTAGACTTGTGCTTTAGATATTTGGCCAAGTGTTTTAGCCTTTTGGACTTGGTTCTTCTAATGTACATAAACACCTCGGCATCTCTTGAAGTTCTTCCCCAAGCTTGATCATCATATCCTCTTGAAGTTCTTGTGAAATCAATGCTTGTACATAAATCTGAAGTCGTGTTTTGAGTTTAGAAGAGCGTGATCTTATAATTGGACCTGCTGACATCATCAAGACTTCATCATTGCTTTGGTGAGTTGCATCATTCCCTCCCTCTTCAAAAGGATTCGACCTCGAATCAGAACCTACATTCATAAAAGGAGACAAATCATAAACATTAAAAGTAGCACTAACACTATACACACCTGGTAAATCCACCCTATAGGCATTATCGTTGATGCGCTCAAGTACTTGGAAGGGACCATCGCCTCTAGGATCGAGCATTGACTTTCTTTGCTTAGGAAATCTTTCCTTCCTGAAATGTACCCAAACCCAATCTCCAGGTTCAACCTTCATCACCCTACGCCTTTGGTTGGTTTTCTGAGCATACTTCTTGTTCTTGTCCTCAATGTGCTGCCTAGCTTTCTCATGTATTATTTTAACCACTTCTGCTCTTTGCTGCCCATCTATATTAACAATCTCATTCAAGGGCAAAGGCAACAAATCCAATGGAGTTAATGGGTTAAAACCATAAACAATCTAAAATGGAGAATAACCTGTAGAAGAATGTATGCTCCTATTGTAAGCAAACTCTATCAGAGGTAAACAATCTTCCCAAGTTTAAAATTTTTACCCACAACAGCACGCAATAAAGATCCTAAAGTTCGATTAACCACTTCAGGTTGGCCATCAGTTTGAGGATGACAAGTACTAGAAAATAACAATTTAGTCCCCAATTTACCCCATAAAACATGCCAAAAGTGGCTTAAGAATTTAGAATATCTATAAAAAACAATTGTTTTAGGAATGCCATGCAATCTAACCACATCCCTAAAGAACAAATCAGCAATATGTGTAGCATCATCAGATTTATGACATGCAATAAAATGAGCCATTTTGCTAAATCTATCCACTACAACAAAGATGCTATCACAACCTTTCCTGGTCCTAGGTAATCCTAACACAAAATTCATAGAGATATCAACCCAAGGACTATTAGGAACAGGTAGAGGGGTGTACAACCCGTGAGGCTGCACCTTGGACATGGCTTGCCTACATGCTATACAACTAGAGCAAACTCTCTCAACATCATTTTTCATGTTAGGCTAATAAAAATGCTCTTGTAATATATCAAGTGTTTTAGCAATACCAAAATGTCCCATCAAACCACCATTATAAGACTCCTTAACAAGCAATTCACGCATAGTACATGTAGGAATACAAAGCTTGTTATCTCTAAATAAATACCCATCATTCCTATAAAACTTCTTAAAGGCAACTTCTTCGCATGCATCATACACATTGGCAGAATCAGAATCTGATTTATACAATTCTTTTATATACTCAAATCCAATCAGCTTAGAACCAGGAAAAGAGATCAGAGCATACCTTCTAGATAATGCATCAGCAATCACATTTTCTTAACCTTGTTTGTATTACACAACATATGGGAAAGTCTCTATGAACTCCAGCCACTTAGCATGCCTTTTATTCAACTTACCTTGGCCTTTTAGGTGCTTCAAACTTTCATGGTCAGTGTGAATCAAGAATTCCTTAGGCCATAGATAATGCTGCCAGGTTTGTACAGCTCTCAGCAATGCATACAACTCCTTATCGTAAGTTGAATAATTCAACTGAGCACCATTCAACTTCTCACTAAAGTAAGCAATAGGTCGCTTTCCCTGCAACAAAACAACACCAATACCTATCCCTGAGGCATCACACTCTATTTCAAAAGAAGAAGAAAAATCAGGTAAACTCAAAATAGGAGCAGAACAAAGTTTATCTTTCAAAGTATTGAAAGCATGTTCCTGCACCTCACCCCAAATAAAACCTACCTACTTTTTAACAATCTCTGTCAATGGGGCTGCTATAGAGCTAAAATCCTTGACAAATCTCTTGTAAAAACTAGCAAGTCCATGAAAAGATCTTACCTAAGAAATACTTGTAGGTCGTGGTCACTCCTTGATTACCTTGACCTTCTCTTGGTCCACCTCAACCCATTAGAAGAAATAATATAACCAAGAAAAGTAACACGATCCATGCAAAATATACACTTTTTCAACTTCGCATACAACTTTTCTGCCCTAAGTGCATCTAACACAGACTTAAGAAGCTCAATATGCTCATCAATGCTTTTGGTATAAATCAGTATGTCATCAAAATATACCACAACAAATCTACCAATAAAAGATCTCAACAAATGATTCATCAATCTCATGAAAGTGCTAGGGGCATTAATTAACCCAAAAGGCATTACCATCCACTCATATAAACCATGTTTTGTTTTAAAAGCAGTTTTCCACTCATCACCAATTTTCATTCTAATCTAATGGTAACCACTCATTAAATCAATATTGGTAAATACACAAGCACCATGCAATTCATCAAGCATATCTTCTAACCTAGGTATAGGATGACGATACTTTACCGTTATCTTATTAACAGCTCTGCAATCTACACACATGCGCCAACTCCCATCCATCTTAGGTACTAGAATAATCGGTACAGCACAAGGACTCAAACTTTCTCTTATATGACCATTTTGCAGCAACTTTTCAACCTGTTTTTGGATTTCCTTAGTTTCTTCTGGGTTAGCTCTATAAGCTGGTCTGTTTGGAATTTGTGCTCCGGGCATGAAATCAATTTGATGCTCTATTCCCCTAATAGGTGGCAACTCCTTGGGCAGGTCCTCAGGAAAAAGGTCTCCATAATCCTGCAACAAAGAAACAACACAACTAGGCAAACTTGGGTCAAGGTCAGATTCATTAAAGTAAGCTTCCTTGTACAAGAGTACAAACAAGCATCGACTTTCCTTATAAGCAACCCTTAGATCTCTCATTTTTGCATAGAAGTTTTGTTTTTTTTCTGCCTTCTCTCTCATTTGGGCCTTTTAATTGAATTTCTTTTGAGGCCTCTTTCCCCTCTTTTCTTCTCTCATTCCTCCTGCCTCATCGTCTATCTTTTCTTTTATTTTCAATTTCTGCTCTCCTTTTGCAAGGCTCTCAGCCTTCCCCTCAATTTTCGTCAATTCTTGTTTTTCTTGAGTCTTTTCAACCTTCCTTTGTTGCATTGCTTCCATACTTCTTTTCAATTGCATTTGGTCTTCATAGACCTCTTTTGGTAGCAATGGAGTAAGAACAAACTTCTGATCCCCCATGGAAAATGAGTACCTATTCTTAAATCCATCATGTAACACTCTCCTATCATATTGCCAAGGCAATAAATGACTTGCATGCATAGGTACAACATCACAAAGAACTTGATCAGAATACTTACCAATGGAGAAATTCACAAGAACTTGTTTATTAACCTTGATTTCTCCCATGTCATTCAACTATTGCAGCCTATACGGTATTGGATGCCTCAAACAATCCAACCCCAGTTTTTCTACCATCATTGTGCTAGCTACATTAGTGCAACTTCCCCCATCAATTATCAGGCTACAAATCTTTTCATTCACTAGGCACCTAGAGTGAAAAATATTTTCTCTTTGCTGAAGTCCATCTTCCCTTGCTTGAGCATTCAAAACACGCCTAGTAACAAGTAATTCACCCCTGGGTGTATCCTCAACTTCCACATCTAAATAATCCTTCAATTCAGGCATTGAACCAGAATCATTTTCATCACTACCCTCATCTTCAGAAATAACTTCCCCACTTCTTACAATCATTGTTTTCTTATTCGGACATTGAGAAGCAATATGACCAACACCAAGACATTTAAAGCATTTAATAGATCTATGCTTTTCTGAATTAGAATGAGAAGAACTAGAAGTTTTTAAATTACCTTTCAGATCTGTCTTGTTCTTCTCTTCTTTTGACTTATCCTTGTACTTCTCATCTTTCTTGGACCATTTGGAGTTCCAACTTGCTGTAGAGCTCGAATAAGAAGTCTTGCTGGGCCCTTTGTACTTGAGCTGCTTCTCTATCTTCATAGCCATGTTTACCATCTCCTCTAACTCAACGTAATGGTGCAGCTCAATGACGTTTGCTATGTCTTTATTTAAACCAGTCAAGAAACGTGCCATGGTAGCCTCCCTATCTTGTTCTACATTCGCCCTAATCATGGCTATCTCCATCTCCTTATGGTATTCTTCAACACTTCTACTGCCTTGCTCAAAGTTTGGAGCTTTTGATGTAGCTCCCTAAAAAAGCTAGGTACAAATCTTTTCTTCATTACCCTCTTCATCTCAGCCCAAGTCTCAATAGGATCCTCTCCATTCCTTCTTCTGTTCAAAACAAGCTGATCCCACCAAACAAGTGCATAGTCATGGAATTCCACAGCAGCCAGCTTCACCTTTTTTTCTTCTGAGAAGTTATGACATTCAAAAATCATTTCTACCATTCTCTCCCATTTCAAATAAGTTTCTGGATCATTTTTGCCTTGGAAAGAGGGTATTTTAATCTTGATACTACCCAAGTTTCTATCAACATGTTCAACTCTATCTTCTCTCTTTGCATTAATTCGGCCCCTATAAGATCTTCCTCTTCCTCTATCATTTCTTGCTCCCGTTCTGTCAAATCTAGCCCTATTCCATTCTTCTTCATCCCTCCTATCTTCATATTCATCCTCATAGTCTGAAGGCACTGGAGTTAGTTCCCGTTCATTTCGCCTTCTTATTACACCATTAGTTGGAGTCTCTCTTTGCAACTCTCTAATGGCCTGATCTTGCCTATCAAATTTATCACTAACATCTCTGAACATGTTCTCAATCCTTTGGAACTGTTGTTGCATTGCCTGCAATGTAAAGAATGTGGTTTGCTCAGCCTCACTATTCTTTTCCTCCTTGTCACTACTTTTAACTTCATTTGAAGTACTCATGATGTAAAACCTGCAGGAAAAAAAATTAGAATAGTTCCTCACACACTCCCTCACGTGTTTCACTCCAAGTCAGAATGGATACCCTCGTGTTTCACTCAAAAATATGGCTTTTACCCTCAATGAGCTCACCTACTCTTGCCTTTTCCCACTCTAAATTCAAGCACAGTTTTACTTGTCCAGATTGATTACTACTAACCAATAAGCATAACAGCAACACAATTCAATAGAAGGAAACAAAGAATACCTAAAGAAATGAAGAAAGCACAAAACTAGATGCAATTAACTGTTAAGCGAAAAAAGAAATGAAATAAAACTGACAAAATATTAGTCACATACGAGATGAAGAAAATGTATGTGGACGTTCTTTTTTTTTTTAAAGGAAATTGAGCCTGGAAAGAAATAATTCTAAGAGAGAATAAGAACAAACAAGAAGAAAGAGATTATGAATGGTTTAAACAACGTGAGTTTCTCTTCTGGTCATCTTTTTTTTTCTTTCACGTTTTTTTTTTCAGATTTTTTTTTCACAATTTTTTTTTCAGATTTTTTTTTCACGATTTTCTTTCAGATTTTTTTCCACAATTTTTTTTCCAGAGTTCCACACTTTTTTTTCCTCCGATTTTTTTGTTCCACGAATTTTTATTTATTTATTTTTTTTTTAAATAAACAGCTGAAATAACAATACCAGAAAAGAACTGACAGAAAATTAAAGAAAAAAAAAGATTGAATTTAACCTAGGCTCTGATACCAAAAATGATACGGCAACAACTCAAGAACTAAGCATGAATCACCTCCGAATTAATAGATGTTCCCAAACCTAAATTCAATCAATCTACAAGAACCCTTCACCCCCAAAACAGTAAGGAATTGGTAACAAAGAGTATAGGATGTGAAAGAATTGAATTAACGCCACAAGTCAATACTTACTTGATAAGTTGAATCAATTCTTAAAGTAAAATAGTCTAGAATCAAACCTTTATACTCTCAAAAATATTTTCTAATCAAGTCTGTCGCCAACGCACATAAAGAAGGGTTTAAATACCCTTTACAAGTCAAACCCTAAAAAGAAACCTAAAAATCTTAAAGGCTGGGCTATTAATCAGAGGCCCAAAACTAATTAATTTATGCACATTACTTTTAAGTGAGGCAGATGCATATTAAATACAGATCAGAATATTTTAAAGCCCAACATAATAAAATAAAAGAAGCCCAGATAAGTGCTTTAGATATTTGACCAAGTGTTTTAGCCTTCAGGACTTGGTTCTTCTAATGTGCATAAACACCTCGGCATCTCTTGAAGTTCTTCCCTAAGCTTGATCATCATATCCTCTTGAAGTTCTTGTGAAATCAATGCTTGTACATAAATCTGAAGTCGTGTTTTGAGTTTAGAAGAGCGTGATCTTGTAATTGGACCTGCTGGCATCATCAAGACTTCATCATTGCTTTGGTGAGTTGCATCACATTCTGTAGTGAGTTGAGTATTGTATACCAAACATTAAGTTATATCCAATGTTCTTATTTAACTAATTATTCTTATTGGTAGGTATTCTGTCAATGTTGGAGTATGTATATTGTTATGTATTTGAATGAGAAAATATTATACCGAATCATTGTCAAAAAATGCCCCAGGTGGCTCCCTGAATATCGGAGCATACACAATACGCATTTTTACACTGGAGGTATATTCATATGTTAAGTATTTTAGGTGGTGTCTGCTGAACAAGCTCCACCTCAAACGCGATTATGTACTGGACCATTTTGTCTAAAAGCATCTCGAATGGCATCCACTTAAATGAACGCCACTTGAAACGGAAAAAAATTATGTTTGGTGTCTATGTTCCAGTGGCAAAAAGCATTTCAAGTGGCGTACTAACTTTCATTCTATTTTTCAGCATCAATACATTAGACATAAACATCATCAAATCCAGATAAATAATGGTCAATCCCAGCATCTCCAAAAATTCAAGCAAGATAGGAATTCCAAAATTCTTGTTTTTAATAAGAGATTTATACCCACAATTTCCTTTTGACACCCCTTCCAGATACCATTTTTAGATGATATTGTCACCTCTATTGTCAACGTGGTCTCAGCCCAATAAGTGTCTGTTTGAAACACTGGCGAGTCCTACCATTGTAGTGCTT
This sequence comes from Cardiospermum halicacabum, assembly GCA_031304145.1. Classification (NCBI taxonomy): domain Eukaryota; kingdom Viridiplantae; phylum Streptophyta; class Magnoliopsida; order Sapindales; family Sapindaceae; genus Cardiospermum; species Cardiospermum halicacabum. Next base: position 18,661,011 of record CM062391.1, on the reverse strand, counting down.
ATCTGTTTATCAACCGTTTGCATACAAAGAACATCTTTGAACCAGTATGCAAGCGTGGATTTAAAACGTATTGACAACTGTTTCTAGGTAGATTACAAATGGGTAACCTGACGAAGAAGACCCCTAGGCTTAGTTTGGAAGAGTTATTAAGTATTAACAGTGTGATACTAGTGATTTAGGTTTCCGATCAAAAGAATACATTTCCTAAAGTGTTCAATGGCAGTACTTACAGACTTGTTTCATAGATTGACTTCCGTTGCTACACATGTACAATTGGTAACCATCACGAGTAAAAGTGATACTCCTCAAATTTTTGTTCGAGCTACTTCCTGGTTAAGTTGCACAACTCTAGAGGGTAAAATGGAGCTCCTTGACATATGGAATTCATTCATTCACTTGTAAACTTACGGTTATTAATTCGTTCAAATTAACATTACATCGAATTTATATAAAGTTGGTGTCCATTGTAGAAACCTTATTATAATACACAGTTAAACATTTCCTTTGCCATTTGGAAACCGCTACCTTCCATTGTAAGATCAGTCTCCTTCACTAGTGCATTATTAATCCTTCATAGGTCAAGTCGGTTTTCTTTATCTTAGTATATTAAGCGAGTTAGAAAGTTTCCCTACATCATAGATTATTGTAGTTCAAACGAGCGGTAAAAGTAGTCTAATGCTATTACGAGTATGTTCAATTAATCCGGTAGGAATTGCATGTCCAGTATGTGTCTGTCACGTGTACAACTACTGTCCTACGATAGTTAAATGGTCTTCTTTCATGGGTCAACTGGAACCACCTACTACAAATAAATACTGAATATAATAAATTTAAAATATTGTATATAATTAAAATACAATTTCATCTGAATTTATTTCTATTTTTTTAAAAAAAATTGACGTAAAGGCAAATGATAAATACCAATTAGTGTAAACAATCTTGGAATAGACCACAACCTTAAAAACCCCAAATCTATATACTATATATAAAAACGTCTCCACGCATGTGTAGAAAAGCACTCACACCCTGCTTTTCAAATTATTACTTTCTTTTTTATTAGTTTTACATATGAAATAGGTTTACAATTTGGTAATTATAAAGCTGTTTACGAATAATAAATGTAAATCAATTATTTCCCTACTAGGGACACTTTTTTAATATTACAAAGGATTCGACGAAAATCTTCAGTTGGGATGTAGTCAACCGGCTGTATGGCATTTATTCTAGATTAGGAATTAAAAATATTTCTAATATAATATTATTTTATTAATCCTCTCATGATCAGCCATGAATTCTGTATTATAAAACAATATTTATTGGTTAAAGTACATTTTGATCGATCATTAATGTAAGATTATCAGAACTTTTATACTAAATTATTTTAGGAAGTAATTTATCAAAATCATAACAAATGTAATAACATTTCCTTATTATTTTGCTTATGATTTCAGTTGCAACAAATCTTACCCTCTATATAAAATTTATAAATATTTTATTTACATATTTTTAAATAATCTAATTTTATTAACTTTTTTACTTAATTTTTACAATTGTTTTTATATATTTTATAAATAAAAAATAATAACATTAAATACATAACGCAACATTTGATCTTTACCTAATATTGTAATAATTAATTATTATCAAATGCATAATAAAATATATAAGTGCCATTTATTTTAATATTAAACTCATTTTAGGTCCGTATTAAAATATGAGGCCAATATTATCAAATTTATTAACTATTATATTAAATCAAGTACACAATTCAACTACTGTTTAGGATAATTTATAATTTAATTTTCACAAGAATAAATAAATTAAAATAGAGGATATTTAAAGTAATTACTTAAAATCCTTAATGATTATTTTGTAATATAAAACATTAGTGGCTGCAATTTGAGTGTGGAGAATATCAATCCTATTAAAATGAGAATTTTTCAAAATAGGAACTTACTAAACATTATTTTAAGTTTTCTTAGTTAGGGTGGCCTGAAAACTAACTACTGCCCATGGTAATGAGTTGAAGACAGTAATGGATTATGCAGCAAATAGGTGATCAACCGGTAATAGACTCTCTGAGATCACATCCTAATAATAAAGTGTATAGCATTAGCAACAACGTTAATCGAAGAACGTCATCATTGTTTTGCAGTGATCCGGAGTGACCTCAACTGTTACTGTTTCGAGAGTTGGAAATATCATGCGTATGTAGCCCGACAACTTACTTTGTGTGTGAGATGTAGAGTCACATGTGTAAACATAGTTCAGACCCGTTATCAAACAGAACTCTGATAATGAAAAACAAATCTCAGTACCTAATGAGGTACTGAACCATAATTCGTTTGTGATGCCCTTATGTACCACTCGTGATAGTACTATATGGAGTAATGGTTGATAGAAATATAAATTTTGCATATCCACCAAATGGCCGACGCATGTTTGTCGTAGTAACTCACATTGATGTGTCGTCAAAATGAAAGTAGACTTCTAATCCTTCCCAACGACACCGCAACTTGAATAAGTGCAAGACTGCTATAGAGATGATCTTCGGATGTCCTAGGTTGTTCCATAAGTTGATTCATGTCATTAAATAGGCGGCGTATTAAGATCATACGCATTGGACGCTTTGGACAGAACTCAATGTAGCATTTAATAAGTTAGTATCTAAAATCCTGAATGAGATCACATTGGATGACCAAATTAGAAAGCTATTTCAAAGTCGTAGGTTCACACTTAATGTCTGCACAGTAGATGCCTCCACCATTATTATGGCACAAGTTCAGAAAGGTGGAAACAACAAGTTTGGGAGTTAAAGCCCGTACGTGCACCTCCGCTCTCTACAGGTGGCTTTCAACAAAATGTTCAACAACACTAAAATGGTTTTTTTTCAAGGATTAAAATGAATCTGACATACCCAACGAGGCCATATAAGTAATGGAAATTGCAGATTCTGTGCCGACTTAATGACATCATATTAAATTCAATAGTGTCTTTCTTATTATGGGGCCTTAACTCGAGTAGGGAACTTATTGATTTTAATGTATATGGTATGCTGAAAATATTTATGACGAAGAAGATCCAATAATATGTGTTGTAGAATATAGGTTCAGATGATTATAAATTCGGATAAAATCAAGTAAAATTTATATTACAAAGTAGCGTAATTAACCCAACCGGACTTCAAGTATGATCATAAATATCGTAGAGTGAAGGAAAATAGAAGGAATAACTATTATTTTAATTCAATTAGCGTTTTAATATGCAAAGTTGGTACACTATGAATTACGCACCTAGTGGAAAACCTGTAATAGATGTTGCTGCAAGCGCCTGTATTCAATGAGAGGATAACTTGAGATCAAAGGAAGTGGGTTCTCATTTATGTGAGAGGATAAGAGGCAATCTATCAAAGTGAATGTGGTTGTGGTTTCAGTTTATATACGTGATGTTGAGACAACCCTCATAGAACTGCAACATGATAGGTTTATGATCATTAATGGTTAAACAATAAGTTTTTATACAGAAATATGCATAAGTGAGCCATGTTGTTTGTTTGTATTGCCATAACACTGGGTACTATTGTAGTAGGTTGACAGGCCTATAGTTGTACATATTGTTGTACATATTATAGTAGGCATTTGTTTAATCATTTGAAATTGCATTCTAAGACAACTCTAACCAACGCCCAAGACCCCGTGTGGTGAACAACGAGTGATCCGTAATGACTACTGTATAGTATTGTCCCATGCAGACTGAGTTTGAGGTGACATCAATTCCTACAACGACTATATTGAGCGCGACACTGGAGAGAGAATCAAATATACTTTTTCCACGTTTTAAAATTAACACGTCTTATATATTTAAAGGATTAAATAGAAACGTTTTTTATATTGATTATTATTATATGTGTTTTACTTAGATATGTTTTTATGAATTATTTTATAAAATAAATTTTAAATATTTAATTGCTAGTACAATAAATTGTAAATATAATTAAAATAAATAATTTTTAAAATTTTTACTTATTAACTAATTTTGAAATTCTTTTTTTAAAGTACTTATTATCTTTTTAATCATATGTAATAGTACCTAACAAAATATATTTGCAAAAAATTAAAATGCAATAATATATATATCGAAGTTAATAATGGTTAAATACTTGAATAGTAATTAATTTAATTAAATAAATACAGAAATTCTTATATTATTATTACAGTTTATTTTTTAATATTTAATTAAGTTTTTAATTTTATATTAATAAACGTTAAAATATGGTATGTGGTTGGATAAATATGCTTTTTTCCGGTAAAAGTCGGTAAACAATATAATTTACGAAAATTAAAAATAGAGTGGAAGTTGGTGGATGGTTGATGATGGTTTGAAGAACATGCATGCTCTGCTAGACAAGTGTATTTCACTATCAATTTATTATGACGAATTCTTTATTTAATTATTGAATCCAATAAAATCACACCGAAATGAAACAAACCACAACGGACAGGTATTATATTCTGTGTAGGGGTGGTTTATGAACTTTGCAAAAGATATACCATATTGGTCTAAAATACAACCGGGCTCATACACTATCTCAAATGTAAAACGATAGATAGCTTAGTAATAATAGAATAATAGAACAGTAATGTTGGATAGTGTGTTGGTAAGTATGATTTAAAAAAAAAAAAAGTAGGAAAATAAACTAATAATAGTATTGAAATTTAAGAAAAAAATAAATAATTTGATAGTATTGTAGCCTATCATAGATTATGAAGTAATTTATTTTATTAATTCTTATACTTTAAATACATCTTCATTTAGTAGTTAAATTTTTTTTTTGAAAGAATAAAATCCTCTAATCAGTAGAAATAATAATATATTCAGTGAGCATATCACACCTGAATTTAGTTAACACGGCCAATATAGAAAGTGAATATATAAAATATAAAAATTGGATACAAATTAATCACATAGCAGTTGTTTAGATGGCTGGCACTAATTTTTGGTAAAGTTTAGTTCATTATTATTACGTGTAGAACTGATATGTAGTTTGGATTTATGGTATAGTGGTAAATTTTTTTGTTTGGATTACAGATATGGTATGGATTACAAGGATGTAAATTGTCAACCATTAATCACCTAGCAGTTGTTCAGATGGCTGACACTAATTTTTGGTATAGTGTAGTTGATTATTATTATGTGTAAAACTGAAATGTTGTTTGGATGGATGATATAGTTCTGGAAAGTGTAGTCAAATTTTTTGTATGGATTAAATATATGGTATGGATTATAAGAATGTAAATTGACCACGATACCATTGTGTTTATTGTTTATAATCATTATTAGTTTTAGATGAGTCAATTTTAAGAAATTAATTTAATAGCACGATGTTATAACGTAGTTATTTATTTATGACTAATTTGGTAAAGTTAAAAACTAATGTGTCGTTTTGTTTTTCCTATTAATATTTTATGTTACTTTACTGCAAATTCGAGTTTTATTTAAGTTCATTAAAGTGCCCAAAATAATTATTTTAGTTTTTTTAAAAAATAACCACTTATTATAATTAGATTACATATACTGGATTACCACATTAATCAAGTTTAAAAAAATTATTGTTCACAAAATTTATTAGAATTGCTTTTTAAATTTTTATTTCTTAATTAAATATTAAATATTTAATAAAATAATTATAGCCAATATTGTGAATTTTAATTTATAAGTAATTTTTTTTTTGTCCAAATTAAATTAAGCGTATTGTTCAAATATTATTTTATATTACAGAGTATATACAAATAGAATATAAGCATTGCAAGTAGACTATATCTTGTTTTAAATGGTTAAAAATATGACCACATTAAATAATAATACGAGAACCATGTCAATAGATTTAAAGAAGTGAAAATTCATAAAATTAGACCTTATTAACTTTTTTTTTTTAGTTTTAAACTAATCCTAAATTTTTTTCACTTTTAAACTTTTTTATAAAAAAATTATAAAAATAAACTTTTAAAAAAAAAATTTGCAAAAAATTTTGTCAGCTTCCCGGTGTGTAATACCTGGAAGCAAAAAATCATTTCCTGGTATTACACACCAGGAAACTGACTTGCTTTTTGTCTGTTTCCTGGTGTGTAAACCAGGAAATGATTTTTTACTTCTCGGTATTACACACTAGGAAACAAGCAAAATTCATGTCTGTTTCCTGTTGTGTACTACCGGGAAATGATTTTTTACTTCCCGGTATGTAATACCGGGAAACTAAACTTCAATTTTGCCTACTTCCTGGTATATAATACCTGGAAACTGCTGTGACGTCGGACCCTTACCCGATTATTAACCCGATAAGAGACCAACGTCACCTCATCAAATTATATTTACCAATTAATTATCCATTTACTAATGTCATATATTAATAATTCGTTATTCGAATCATACATCAAAACATTAATTATATGTACATACTAGTAACATTCTTTATACAATACAAGTATTTAATTTACATATCAAGTATCCATATAACAAGTTACACTTTAGCCCGTAGGCCAATTTTTCATCAGTTCATCAAACTTCTCTTTATTATACAAGTATGCATTCAGATTATACATATAACTATACATAACACCATGCATTTTACTTATCATCATTCCTTCTCTTAACAATTTCATTTGCTTCACATGGTAACCTGCCCTAGTCTTTTCCTGAAACCATATCTTCATACATAGAGTGGTCCTTGATGTTTTCCCCCGATTGCATTTCCTGGATTGTTTTTAAATAAAGGAAAAAGAAAACATAGAAAATAAAACGTCAGGCAACAATGCCTGGTTTGTACCCCGTGCCCGGGGCATGCAACACAAATGCTTACCTTTATTTTCAATACAAATCAATAATTCAAACAAGTACACCCAAGATCAATCAATCCATAAAATGATTCCAAACATCATTACAAAGGCAAATTCATTAAAGTTTCCAAGAATCCAAATAATGTAAATTTTCATGTTAGTTTAACTTACATGTGGTTAGTAAGTCATATAGGAATCCATTTATTTCCATATATTCTATTATTCAATAAGATTTCATTTAGCCTTATACCTTTAATCATTTGAGATTTTAACAGAACTTATGTTAGTTATTCATTTTCTTATTATTGATAGCCCTCTTAGAATAACCTATGGAGGAAACGGAACTGTTTTGGCCCGAGAGCCGCCGATAGACCCGAAGGCCGCTAATAGACCCGAAAGCCGCCGATAGACCCGAAGGCCGAATCATCATCATCATCGTCTCATTTCATTCAACTTTCAGGGTGAAGTGCACTTCTAGTTCCTAAGGCATGCCTTTCATCCTCTAACGGTATTCTTCAAAGGCTATCGCTTCAATTCATCCTTCATATATTTATACTATTAAATCATTCTTTTATTAAGTACTAATGATACCATCATCATTCGATTCGATGCTAATAATCACATTACTTCTATTTCCAATAGGATGCATAAGCATCCAATATCATCCATAAATTAAACATTTCTTTCAAATATTCTTTTACAAGATCTCTATTTATGTCATCTTTACATTTATGTATAAATTATCTCACATTATACAAGTATGCTATGCTAAGCATCAAGTAAAAGTGTTGTTATAAAAGTTTATTATCTAGTGGTAACAATTCCAGTTTTCAAACAAACTGAGTAGTTCGAATTCGATTTGGCATAATTTATTCTATAGGTATTTAATTAACTTCAAACCACTTCTATCATTTTCGTAACTCATCCTTATATGTTATGATGGCTTCACTTGTCATTAATTCAAGGTCAAAATATTTTTAATCATCTCATTTTTACCATTCCAGATTCACTGGAATCTGGGACAGTGTTACAGGGCTGATTTCACTTTACTTAAAACCTTATCAAATCAATTCCAATTATCATGATTTTTGGTGTGAGTCTTATTTGAGGTCTTAAATTTCTACTGTTTAAATTTCAGTACATTTTGAGTCTTTTAGCTTAGGTTTTGGTATGCCACAAAATTAGGTTACCAAACTGCCCTGTTAGGGACAGTTTGTATGTATTGGACTCTTATCATTAAAAGACTTATCAAATGAACTTATTTCACTTTCAAATTTTCCAGTCTACTAAAACACATGTAATCCAACATTTTTCACTTACCTAACTTTTTCCAAATAGGCCTCTAGCTATTTTTCACGTTTGTATCAAGTTTTAGACATGTCCTGTTTCAGGACAGTCTGCATGTATGGACTCCTTGACATCAATTAGGGTATTAAATGGAATTATCTCAGCACCAAATTTTACTCATTCACACAAGACTTATAAAGGAACATTTCATTCTCGTAGGTCTTGGTCTAATTATATTTCTAACTATTTTTTAAAATTCAACCAAATTAGAGGACAGTTTCAGTATTTTCTGGAGTAGGCTGGAATTGTTTTCAAAACCATATCATTTTATTCAAACAAACATCAACCATCACAAATCTATTATTTCTTAGAGCCAAATACTTCAAATAAGTCTCTACTAACTTTATAGCATATGTCCATGCTTCCAAAAATATTGATCAAAATTTTTAAACTAACAAACAATTATATACATCACCATAAAAACCATTTTAGCATGCAAATCATATCAAACTTGGAGAGGTTTTGAGAGTATGGAAGAGGTTTCGAGAGTTAGATGGAGGAAGAAGAAGAAGAAAAATGGAGATGGAGGATCTTAAGGGGTGGTTGGCCACAGGAAAAAAATAGAGAGAAATGGAGAGAGATTGAGAGAATTTTAGAATGGTATAGAATTCTCTAGACAACTCCCCCTCCCCCCTTAAATACTAACCTCCTCATGGAAAACTTTAATTTAGTCCCTCACCTTTCTAATAATTTCATTTCACTAGGAGGACAATTACCAATAACCACCACAACTTCAATCTATTTGCACTTAGGTGAAAACTTTTCATTTTAATGCATCTATACCCTTGGACCAACTTTGACTTGCCCTAAATTAATTAAGAATTAACTTTTAACCCAAATTAAACTTGGAAATTAAAGAACATAGCCAAAATTTTCTATAACACCTTTAATGCATTTTACCACATCCTATGTATAAAATGACTGAAATGCCCTTTGACTTTCCTAAAAATTACCATTATGCCACTAGTACCCAAGTTACACTTCTTATAGTTCTAAATCATCTCTAATAGCTTATTCGTTATTCTAACGAAAAATAAAAAAATAAAGGTTTACCGATAAATTCTAACCTATATTTGCGGACCTTACAACTGCTGTGTATATTTTTTTTAATATCGAAGGGTAAGATGGTCATTTTGGTCTATTTTTGCAAAAAATAAATTTAAAAGTTTAGTTTTGTAAAAATTTGAATGTTGGTCGAAAACTACAAGTTTTTTAATATAAAAACTCAAAAGTGCTAATGACCCTTTAAATAATATAAAATTATTAAAATTAAACTAAATCATCGTTCAAAATTGACCACAACTATTTCAAATTTTTCACTGAAAATTTTTGAAGAAAATGTTAAATGAATTAACTAACCAGAACTCTATCTGTAATAATCAAAATGAATTTATTGAATAAAAATATAAATGACGTAAATACAATTAAACACCCCGAAAATAAACCTTAAGATGCAATCCTACAATGTGCAGTCAGATCAACAATGGATCATGATAATTTTGTAATTTTTATATATTTGGTAGTTATTTTGTTATTATATAATATTTTTATTAAAATTTTGACCTTTTATAATTATAGTTGATAATATATATACTTTAATTTTTTTGAATTTGAATATTTCATTATTTTATAATTCATTTTTTTATATGCAGTATAGATATTAAAATGTTTATAATTAAAGGGTTTTCTTGTTGGATTTGTGCTTATTTTATTTATTTATTTTTTATTTATTTGCCATAAATAAAAGATTTGGTAGAAAGGTTGAAGTTTGTCTAAATATGGAGGGATTTGTAAATACCATTTATTTTCGTTGTATTACAAATAGTGTATCTTTTTGGATTTGATATTTTTAATTTGTATACCACGAATACATGTTGTGCTACAAGGTTTGGATATAGTAAATGTTGTGATCACATTTAGAGAGATTTTGCACGTAATTTGTAATCTATGTTATTAATAGCACTCATTTTGTAATGAAAAATATTGAAATATTAAATAAATTTTCGTTGTGTCCCTTATTGAAATTAATTAATAAATTATAATATTTTTTTAAATGGTTATGTATATTAATAATTTGATTAATTTTGAATTTTAATTTTTTAATGAACCAGGGAAAAGATTACTTTTGATTTCAAAGTTTATGAAAATATAGTAAAATAATTAAGGTGTAGCAGAGACATGAAACTACTTTGTAGGTACTGTTGGTGTAAAAATTATGGCACATTGATGGTGTATCCAATTAAAGTGTTATACAATATTGTTGTTGGACGGTGTTATGAATAAAGAGCAGTACTCACGTTCCGTATGGTTCAATCACGTTTTTTTTAGCAGTCGCTAATTTTGGGTTGTACCAATTGTCAATTAAAAGAAAGAATATAATTGTCAATGAAATGTGAAAGGTAATTAATTGTTAAGTATTTGTAGTTGCATGTTTATTACGACCCCGCAACCCGATGATGCTGAACGTCCCTAATTACACATGACACATTTTTTGGGTGTGAAACATGCAGATAATTAGCTTTGGAATCGGCCGATAGCACTGAAGACCACTATTACGTGTTCCACAATGTTATCTCCTCACTTAGACTCTAGCGAGAGAAATTATTCGAATGGTCATAAATTTTTAGCATGATTCCAGCTAAAAACGTGTCGTGTCGTACATTTGTACCTGAATTACCGCCGATAAAAGTATATACTTAAACAATTTGATTAATAATTCAATTTGTATTTAACTCATTTTCCGCAATTTTGTCTGGTCCATTGCGTACTCGCCATTAATATGTAAAGTAATATCGAATTTGAAATTAAAAGGTAGTGAATCAATAGTAACCGATCCCAAACCATTTATCATATCACTAATTTCAAACAAAATTAGTGTGTTTACTTGGAGGTCCTCCAATATATAGAATGTGCAATTTATATCCAACTCTATTATACTCATTTGCAATTGTATAATTTATAAATTTTAATTTTACCCTCTTAACCATATGGTTAAATATATATATATATATATATATAATTTGTTAGTTTTATAGTTGCAATATTTCTAAAATAATATAAATTACGTTATATTTAATATATACAGTTAAAAAAATAGGTATATTAAACCATAAATCCTTTTTTTTGATAATATTGATAATAGTTAATGGTCTAGTTTTTAGTGTAATTTTACTGAATAATGTAATTAATTATAATTCAAAATTAGAAATCATAAACACTAAAATACATAACTTGACTGTTACAAATTTTGATAACAGCATGGAATTAATACAAGACACAGTTTATTACATAATAATAATAAATTTAAAAAAAAACTATATAATGGTACATGTAAAGTATAATTGCCTATAATAAAAGTCATCATTTCCGTAACCCACAAAATGTAATTTTACACTTTCATAATAGTGTGTGTTGCACTAATTCAATAATTTACTCTACTATTTCATATATTAACTTTGGATAATCAAATTGTTATTTGCCAGCGTTACTTGCCATGTTAAAAATTTACAATCTCATAGTCCTACCTCCGTCCCATATTAGTTGGGACATTAGGGTTTTGTATACTATGTAGGGTTAAACTAATCTTGTTTCAAATATTATGAATTATGTATAAGAAAAAATATAGTCAAGTCCGATATTGTTTTATTCGTTCTATTGTCTATTTTTAAAATATGAAATTACCATAATATTTATTCGTGTATAATTAAAGATATTTACTGTTGAAATTATGCATTGGCAATTATGGAAAAAGCAAATCTTGCAAAATTAGTGGAAGGAAAGGGGTATAGTATTATGTTTTATGGTTTTGAAAAAGAAATAATTATGTAGGTGGTAATACATAGAATTAGAGTTAAAACATATTGGTTATTGTAATTAACCGTCCATTTATATTAAATAATAAAATTAAAATATATAATTATTATATTTCAACAATATTACTATTTTTTGTTTAAAATATTAGTGTAAGCACATCAAGTGAAATTAATAATATTATAAATTTTAACTAATAAAATTTTCCCAAAATTATTAAGATCAATATTAGTTGACCCTAGAATGAAAATAGGACGTTCATAAGATTAGGGTTGTTATTGGGTCGGAGCATGGCCAAGTTGGTTGTACCATAATCCTAAACCTTTTAATCTTATTTTACTGAACTCAAATACAAATCCAGTACGATTTGACGGTTTTGAATTGAGTTTTATCCACGGTTTTAGGTGGATTGATGGATCAGTCACATATATAAAATAGTACAAAATATTAAGTATCAAAGAAATCTCATTTGTAGTCCAAACATTCTGATACACAATCTTGAACTTATACTTTAATTGAAAATATTTTAAGAAGGGAACTTGTGAAATCCAATCTTTCAAAATAATAAATGGAACTATGGCTAGTTTGTTACATATTCTGTATTGGAATGACAAATCAATCCTTAAAATAATGATATAACAATTTAGTTGAATGTCAATAATCTTTCATCGCACTTTAAATTCAAAATAAATCAAAATATATCTTCTATTCAGTTATAATCATTGGTCTGTTTATATTTTCCACGAATGTAAAAAAAAATAATTAAAAAAATGTATTGACCAGAAATTCTTTGGAAAAAAGGTGAAAACCAGTATACTCATATTCATCCACATCGATTTAAGCGTCAAGTAAATAAAAATTTTAATAATTATTGACTGGGGTTTCGGGCAGATTAAATTGTTGCTACTTAACCCGACTCCACATTCATGATGAGTGTTTGCTTTTCATCCGAGTCTGACGCATGAATTAACAAAGTCGTAGCTAGTTCGAATTACCTTTACGAGTCCAATCTAGTTCGTGAATTAATGGGTCAAATTGCATTATCTGGATAGGGTTGCAATGAAAATCAAGATAGAGTGACAGAGTATAACTTAGATCTGAGATAGATTAGGGGTGCGGGTGAGACTATATCTGACCGACACGCATACCCTATCTCAAATATAAGGAATATCATATTGATATGGAATGATTTTCAATGCAATCGGATTTATATTCTATTTTCATTTTAGAGTCCAAATATTAGTCTCGCGATATTTGTGCCTAAATTTTAATTTCCTTATTAATAATGTGAGAGTAATAATGTTAAATCGTGTAACCTAATTATAAATTGTAGTCATTTACTATATTTTTAAAATGTTGTAAATATATTGTTTAATTATATTTCCTGTAATAAAAATTATTATACTGTACAATAAATATTTATTGTACTCTAGTGGTGGTTTGACCAAAACCAACCATGGTATCTTACTTGATTTTGGGAGTTTATAATTTATGTATGACTTAGACTTGTGGTATGTGTAGTTTAGGTACAAGCTTTTATTTGTAATTTTTAAATTATAATTGTTTATTTTGAATTACAATTGTCATCAATTAGTTCAAATATTACTTGCAGTGATTTATTTTCCATTATTATTTCAATTAATTTAATAATTAATTTAAATATTTAAATACTATTATTTTTAAATATTTATTAATACAAAATCATAAAATCAAATTTATTCTTTAATTGTTGTAAATATGAGTAAATCAAGATATACATATATGGTTAATCAATTGGAGATTCAAATTTTAATATATAAATTTGCAAGCAGGTCAAATAGAATGTTGAGTAAAATAGGAAAAAAAATAACGGGAGTCATGAATGTAGAAATCTAATATTCAAGTGAAAATTTGGTAATATGGTAGATGTGTTGGAATTAATAATCATAATTATATACACTAAGTTAGAGATGCTATCATATAAGTATTGTCATAATTATTATATATGATGCAATAACACCGAACTTGATTGAAGAGTCATGCATCAGGAGACAATCTTGTACTTGGGTTTAAAAAGTAAACAAACATAGCAAACATAAGTTCCAGAAATAGATAAGACAAAACCATATTTTCAGAATGGGATTAGCATCACGGTTCCCAACAAGGGAAGTGGTAGGATATCTGCTGCATATCTAAGCATTTAATGCAAGTAATCATGAATCATCATTACTACTGTTAATACATGTAAGTGGGTACAACTTATTTCTACCGCAAATAACAATTGTAGGTAATGACGTTGCTTAAGTTAAAATAATATTAACCGCTTGCCAAAGTTGATCTATGGTATCTACATCATATCTTTGCATTAAATGAGATCTGTATGTTGATATGACGTTGAATACTATTACCTTAAAGAGATGTGAATAAGGGATAAAAAAAAAGAGTTATACATGCCATAAGCGAGAAAGGGAAAGTGCATGGATGTTTACAAGCTTCATTTAATGCTCCACCTACCTTCATAATTTAACCGATCACGGACTGAAGAAGAATATCTTATATAAGAACTAAGGAAGAACAAAAGTTAACTAATCTTAAGACGGTAAGGCAAGTGATATCCAAGTTTACTCGGAACACATCAAGTTTAAAAATCTGTAATAAAAAGTTTGCTACTTCTTTAAGGTTTGTGATGGGTAGATCAGGTATGTGTTTTTATGTTTCTTACACCCAGAGCTTGATTGTGAAGTACGTGTACATTACATATATATGAAATTCTTGTCTGTGTAGGGAAGAGAGTGGAGTCTGCAGAAGTGGTGGTTTCGAATGTCGCAAAGGTTTGGTTTCCTAACTTTGCATAACCTAGTCAGTTTATGTTTGTTTCCTCAAATGTCTCTATTATTCGGTCTGGTACACCTCCCCATGCTCATCTGTTATTATATAATACAGGTCAAAATCGAAGGAACCTCGTGTGTTGGAAACATGGAATGTATGGATGAAAAATGTGAAAATAACGTATATAATGAGTACATATACGTGTAAACCCTAAACAATTAAAGCATGCAACTCATGTATTTTGCAGGTGACGATGAAAGGAACGAGCCATTTCCACAACTATGTCAAAATCCTGGCTTCGCAAGAACTTCAGAACTGTTTATTATATTAGAGAACATTAAACGTGAATGCACCTGGTACACGTATGTTAAATGTGACTCTGCTACTGATTTCATGAAAGTGACCAATTTCATTACGAGCAAAGAGCACTTTATTATATCTAAGAGCTTTAGGTATGTTAAATCGTACACATGCAATGCATTGGAAATGCATTTTCAATTGAATTTATGGAATGCTTATTTATATATGCCACTGGATTAATGAGCTGAAGATGATTTTATTTTTAGGCCATGGGTTCCTGTGCTGCCAACACCGAGTAATCTAATGGACAACTTACCTTTTGGAACGTTTAACTTCTTCTCTTTGGTATCATATGTGCTTAATTAATTATTGTGCATTGCTTTTTATCGTTATCCTGTAACTTTTGCTGGTGTAACATCATGTATAAACAAGGGTTCCTTCAGTTTTAAATGAACCTTGTGAGAGCTTTAGCTGAATTTTAGGCATATTGGCGCAGGACATGGGATCATCATCTGCGGTGATTGGCCATGGTATCAGAGTTGTCTTTCCGGGCACTATCGTTTTTGACATTGAAAAAAAGATGGTAAAACTGAAGCGGATGGCTATAAAGAAAGCTCAATGCATGAACAGTATTCTCTGATGCAAGGAAGCAGACGTATTTGATAAATATACCTGTAGTGATTAACTGCGTGTTTCTCATTTTAGTTTTGCCTATGGCTTTTGTAGTAACATGTAATGGCACTATGGGGTTCCTTATGTGTTTTTGGAGTTTACGCCTTATAAGGTGTATACTTTTAATGTTGTATTTCCATTTTCTGAAGATTAGGATTTAGTGGCATGTAGTTGGAATGTTTATGTTGGATAGGAAGTCACCTATCAGTAGGTTGGATTCTGTTAATCCAATCTTAATTTTGTACTTTATTATTTACCCGGTGATGTACTAAAAAGTGACTCTACTTTTTAATAGTATTGTACAATAATTTGGTGATTACGTTAAGTTTATAAAAGTGATTTGGTAAGTACAACAGGTGGAAGTAATAGATGTGTACAAAATGTCAAGAAACGTCTTTAATTATGTAGCCTGTACAACAACGTTGATTGAGTTGTATGCTTATTTGTCATGATCATGAAATTGATGTGAGCAACCTGTTAAAGTGGAATCCTTCACCTATATAAATAGTAACCTTCATAGAAGAAATTATTTTTATTCATTGAAATTATAAGCGTAGTAAATTAGCTCTTGACCGTTTTCAAGTTTGTTGGCCCACTCTAGCTCGATCCTTCAAACTGAAATACGTAATGATTCACCAGTTGTAATTATCATCTGCAACTTTGAAACGAGACTCTGAGAATAGTATAATGGGGAGTTGCTTAAGATAAACTTGTATTGTTCGTCTAGGTTAAATGTTACTTGTAAATATGTATTTATTGGTCTCCATCATGTGTTAAGTGGCTCAACATTATGTTGTAAATAGACCAACTTTGTATACTTTAGAGTTTCAGCATTGTGTATATCCGGGTTCCATCATGGATACAGCCATTTTGCTTCACTAGTAAATTTGAATTCTGTAATGTGTACAACTGGTCTTTGTTTCCGGTAAACTCCTTGAAATTGAACATCATTAATTGTCGCCATCACGTTGAAGTATTACAAAAGACAAGAGCTTACCGACAAGGTGTAGAGTGGAAAATACTATGTTTGAATATTTGAGATATGGTATTTGGTGAGATGAGATAAAGTTAAGGTTTATATTTTGCCCGTGCGCTCAGGGAGATAAAGGATAATAATTATTTGAATTTTGTTGTTGCCTCTTTTTTCTTAACCGAATTTGCTGCCAGTTGATCAATCGAAGGTGTATTTAGTTTCAAGTTTATTTTTATTTGTGAAAGGAATACACGAATCATAATATGTAAAACATTTTACGTAGATGGAAGGAGAAGCCTGCATTGGAGGCATTACTAGGTTGACGATTTTTCCTCCATATCATCATAATTACCTTGACCACATATGGATGTAGTGAGGATACAAATACATCCAATAAATATTTAGTATGTCATTTGAGCCACAAAATTTTAATAATTTGCATACTAGTAGGGAACAAGTAACTTAATTTTCAGTACACATGCTGCTCATCATGTTAGGGCAACCCTCGTTCATATGAGTGGAATTTAAATGACAAAACGACATCACTTAGGGTGCAGCGAGCCCAAGAACTTGGGCCAAACTTGGAGCAACATGAACAACCTCTTCCTACGATTCAGATTTGACAGGATGGCAATCTAAGACCCAAAAAGAAGTTAGGTGATTGAATCTGGCCCATATCAATCCTTTAGACTTTAATTTACATTCATAGTCATCGGGAAACTTCAACCGGGGATTCTCCTCGTGGACCAAGCTTGTACAGTGGGTTAGACATTTACTTTGAAGTCATATACCACTACAATTGCACTTTCCAAAACCATTTGTAACTGCACAACCATGACAGCATTGGGATAACGTAGAGGTTAGTGGATTCTATATCAATATTATGTTGTATGTTCAGTTGCACATATTATGAACAAACCCCTGCAATTTGTTCAATTTTTATCTTTTACTGTAGTTAAATCGTAGGACTTGTAATGGTAGAATCAATATGAAGTAACAATATATCGGAGGACAATTGATTTCTTGAATTGAGTTGTTTTAATTGTAACTGGTTTGCCTTTGTAGATCTAGGGTTTAGTAGTGGATTTGATAGGATATCTAGTCAAAATGCGATGCTGTTTTTCAAATTTTGACATTCTTTTGAGTAGATTTTATGGAATTAGGTCTGTCATTTGGGCAACAGTGATGACAGACTCTAAACACGCTCATTGTAATTGTATGGAATATTTTGATGGAAATTAGCATGATTTTTTTATCGTGATAGGTTCTCAACGCACGAAGAAATTATTTGCATTATCACTTAATGGTGAACCAACGCGCTCTATAGTAACAAGGAGTTGTGAAAAAAAGGGGACGACGTAGAGGTGGAGATGATGGAAATCGTATACAGAATGAAATAAGTGCGAAATTTTTCCGCAGACTACCCATTATCAAAGAAGAACAAATGGCCCTTGATGAACTAGGCAATACACCTGTTCCAACACAAGTGCGGGAGATGGGATGGGAAAGACTTGAGAGTTCGCCCAGCCGGATTAACCTTAGCGTAGTATATGAGTTCTATTGAAGTATTGATTCGGAAACCTTCATGGAATGAGGTGTGATGGTCCATGATGTACGTGTGTTGTTCAATCCGGAGGTTTTGAACAACTACTTTGGAACTCCAAACCTTCCTAACCATAGACAAAGTTTTCCACCAGAGAATGATTATGTCGAAGATATTAGCCAATTTATGGCTGAGAAGTTTTACCACTATCCAATTGGCCGATAGAGAGGTGGACAACAGAAGATAGATCATAGGGAATTAAGCGCAGACTTAGCATTTTGGAATGTTTTAAATAGCAGGGCAGTATCACCAAGGCTTCAACATCAAATCCTCCGCAAGGACCATCCTTTCATCATTTTAGCCATAAACAGAGCCGATAGGATGGACTTGGGAACACTAATATGCAAGAGTTTGGAGTGGCATATTACTTGTGCAAAGTAAATCATGTTTCCTGCGACGATTACTACATTATGCGAACTAACAGGGGTGGATATTAATAGGAAAAATTATGCTTTCTTAAATCCGACAAGCAACCTAGGAGCTAGAGCATATGACAAAATAACTTTAGCGAGAGGAGAACCGCATATAGGGTATGATCCAAGTGAGAATGACGTTAATCTAATTTTGAATGAAGTTGGAATACGTGGTCGCACTTCAGATGCAAGGGCTGAAGTAGGAGGAATAAATAGAGATACTATGAGTGGATTGACTGAGTTTATGGCCCAAATACGTGATGGACAACGTCAAATTATAAACATGCTTGAAAAGTTAGGTGAAAGGGTTGACAGGATTGAATAGGGGAAAGCTGGAGGAGAAGGAATGATGGGAATGGTCGTGAACAGGATGTGGTAGAAAATGTAGAAAAGGCAGATGTTGGTTATGTTGATCCCATGGTTGAGTAGTATGATAATGACATGTCATGATCACTTTCTGTACAACATATTAATGCTGTGATATTTTCATGTCTATCATAAATAGTATGAATATCTTAATCATTTTGCTACGAACGTAAACAAGTTTAAATTTGTTTCGTGTTAATTAAGTGAGTATGTCATGTCGAATTTGAAAATTGCTACTTATTACCTTTGGATGGAAAATTGCAAGTCTACTTAGATTAAAACAAAATCAATTCAGATGGAGGCTGTAGTTTGCACTCAACGTGAAGCGTTGCATAATTTGCGTTTCATGAGGAGTTCAACATCTACACTCCACGTGAAACAACCAAAAGGCGTTCGTCGGTGCAGGATTTCTATTTGAAATATAAAACTTTGTTCCTGAAGGTGAATAAAGTGGCTCGTGAAGGGAACCGATTTCATATCTGACCGCTATAAAATATTCCCATGTATTGTAACAGTTTAAGTACGTTATAGTGGAGTCCGCGGTTAAGGATCCGCCCAAAAACCCCATTTGACCACACAGATATGAATTCATCAGGAGATGAATTAATAACGGAGGTTCAAAGCGTCTCGCAGGGAGTCAAAAAAAGGACTCCATCAGAAACACATTTAGTTGTGAAATAGATATAGAAAATTTCTAAATGTGAATGACATCAATTTTACTACTGAAGGATAAATTTTCTCCTTCGATGGATTATAATTTTCTCTCTAAACTTGACCAATTAATTGCAAAGCCCATTGTGTTTCAAGTGCAAGTTAGATTTTTGGATCTAGCCAAATTTCAGAACATAAATGCGTCTTAGATAGAGCCCAAAATTTAGAATCCATCCGAAATGTATTTACAAAATAAAAGGACTAAGTTTATAAAAGATAAAGTTCCTATTTGAAGGAGAAAATTTTATCGGTGGAAGACACAGATTTCGCTCGTGAATGAAACTGATATCCATGAAAACATAATTAGATGCTAGGCTCCACCCAAAACACAATTAGGCTCTGAGTCTAATTTATTTTCCTGGAGTGCGATGCTAGGATAAGTAAATAGATCACTAATTGAATTGGATTCCTTCATGGGTAACTTTGTTATCCTTCACTAATACAGAGAATGAGTTTACGGTCAATCTTGGTGTTTGGACTCCTACAGAACCGCATCTGGCCTTTACGTATGAATTCGTCGTCCAATGGCAGAGAAATCGTTTCAAGTCGAGTCTAAATTATATGTCGAGTATCTCGTATCTGTACTTATTGTGGCCACCATATTACAGCATTCACCTTAACCACAGCATAATAAGAAGTTTGAAGATTGTGTGTCGATGACCAAGATTCTTGAAGATGTAAAGCTCATAATTAAAATTGAGTGAAATGGAAATTATGAGGAAATGGTAAAAAGGGCAGTTTTGTCTTTCAATTTTTCATTTAATAATATGAGTAAATAAACTTGTAAATAAAAGGAACAGTGAAAGACAATTTTGGTAGGAAGGATTATTGCTGAAAAATAAGTTTTACATGGATTAAAAACTTATAACAACTTAGTATGGCTTATAAACTTAAGTCCATTGTTTGGTGGATTAGTTTTTGCAATTTTCCCAATTTTAATTTTATAAGTTAGCCCATGCACAAATTTTGGTATTTGTTAATTCTATATAATTGTCATTTTGTCTTTATTAACTCATTCTTATAGATTTTTTTTTTTTTAATTGTGATGTGGGTAACACATATCATCCATAACTAAACATTTAAAATATATGGCAATTCATGTCATATGTGAAAAATCGCGTGCTCACGTTGATATGGAAGGGCTATTTGAGATTAAATGAACTATTGGAGGTTCGAAAATTTGTATACAAGATCCACAAATCAAATTCAGTTAAGTAAAGGGGACATGTATTATTTAGCGGGACACATGATTAAGTATATATCTAATAGATTATGATTAAGTAATAGATTATAATTAAGTATATATCGAATTGATTATTCATCCGCTTAGACACCTAGTTTTAGAAAGAAATAGTGGCAATTTTGTCTCTTCAAATGGGTACGATCATTCATTTAAATCCTTGATTTAAATCCTTGAAGTGTGTGAAGTTTCATTTGAAACTTTCAATTTACAAAAGAGTCCATTGGATTTCTAGGCCATAAAAAGTTTACTATATAATTATAGGCCACTTTTGAAAAGTTTGCCAAACTAAACTTTGATTTTCACTCCATAGGCCATTTCACAGCTGTGAGCGTAATTCACAGACTGTGAGCATAATTCACAGCATCTGTGAATTGTAAAGTTTCAGGGGTATTTTGGGAAACTTAGCCTATAGAGGGAAAACTAAACTTTTAAAAGTCTGTTTTTGTATGTTTTTCAAAACAGGCCTATAATTGTATTTTAAACTTTAAAAAACCCATTTCTTAGAATTTTCACTTTACAAAAATTAGTGACTTACATGCTTAAAAATCCAATTTTATCTTGTTCAATATATCACATATACTCACCTACATGTTTATAATTTGTTCTTGTTCAGTATTTTACATGTTTAAGAATCTAATTTTATCTTAGGATTAATTGCATAAGAACATGATATATGTGGATTTTAGAGCATCTCCTCAAATAAAGTTATAACTTATTGTTGGACTTGGGGCTTTTTAGTGGATTGGCCCAAGCCTTATATTGAAGTGGGCTTAGAGCCATTGGGTCTGGGTGATTGGTCCACCCAACATAGGCCTAGCCCAAGTCACTTACTTGTCCATTAAGTAATGGATAGTTAAATTGTAATCTGATAAGAATTCCTATTTGAATTCAAATCAGTTCTAGTTTAAGTGAACTAGCTATGGACTACTATAAAATAGAGTCCTCCTCTCATTCTTCAAATCATCCCATCTCAGAGTATTCTGAAACATTAAATCGCAAATAGTGTTTGCAAAGTGAAACCTATTGAAAGGTTTCCAAGAGGCGAATAGAAGTTTCCACGTTCTTTCTCGTTGGGGTTCTTAACCGGTGACTTGAGTAGTGTTTCAAAGAGATTCGCCGCCGACCGATTGACAGTAATCTTTCGTTCCTAATTTCAGCTTATTTATGTATTTTGATTGATTAGTATGCCTATAGGATCGACATTGGTATCGGAGCTTGTCTATATTATTGTTGGTCGTAGTGATTTTAACATTGTTATTTTTGTATGTATATAACGTAAAATAAGTGCTGGAAATTGAATATTGCATGTGATTTTCGTGGCTATTTTTTTTAATTAATTGCACGACTTTATCCAATATGCAAATTATATGTCCTTGGATTCATCTTCAAATAACAAATCCATCGATATATAATATGAATTTTTTCGATAAGAAACGAAGGAGTTATAGCCTTCCGACCGGAGTTCACCGCAAATGATCGAAGCCCCGAAGACGACAACTAACTGCACAGCTAGAGAGAGGACGCCGAGAGGAGCAGACAGCCGCCGCCCCGATTGCCGTCGCACCACGACAAGGCAGCGCGTGAGGCGCAAAGAGGCGGCTCTGCTCCCCAGTCAGCACTGACGTGGCGACACGTCAGCATTTTGCTGACTGGGCATGGCGACACCAGGCGCCACGTGGCGCACAGGTTAGCACTGACTTGGCCGTCTGTGTGGCAGCCACGTCAGCCATAAAGGCTGACTATGGAGTTGACGCGGCAGCGACATGCGGCGACGCCCCGTATCGCTGGCGCGTGCAGCCACCTGCGGCCCTGGCCGGCGCGTTACCGGTCATCCGCTGACCTCCAGCGGCACGTGAGCGCCACTCGCCGCCATCGGCGACCGAAAAAGAAAATTTAATTTTTAAAAAAAAAATATTTTATTCTCCATTTTTTTAATTAAGCCTAACCTTTTATGTCATTTTTGAGTTATTTAGCATGCAATTTTGTGGAAATTTTTTTTTTATTTTTTATTTACAAAGGTATTTTATTATTATTATTCTTTTTTAATTCCATTTGCATGCTTATGGCATGTGCGTTGGATTGTTTTGCACTGGTTATGACTCAAAGATATGGTTACGTTGTGGTCAACGATTTCTGGGTCCCCACTGAGAGGGCTGCTCAGTATCCGAATAGGCACCTAACACCGACCATCGTCCACGTTTTGCCTCCCGAACTTTCTTACATAATGATGCCACCGCTTTCTTATGGATGCGCTTATCTAGTCCAGCAGCAGCATCTGGCTGCTCCACCACCTCCACTTCCACATCAGCCGATGGGATTTAGGTGGGAAAACCCTATTACCCATCCACGCCCTCAGTAGGACATTATTTCGGTCCACCGCCTCCTCAGCATCCTCCGATGGTTCGTCCACTGGTCCTAATGTACCCTGAGCATCATCTGGTTGCTCAAGCTTTTGTTCCTCCTTCTTCTGAGCAACACCCAGTTGCTCAAGCTCATGCACCTCCGCCGTTTCCGCATGTGCATGGAGCTTATGTGCTTGGAGAGAACATTAACTTTATAGATGACATACTTGCAGAGTAGCAAGCGGCTGCCGAAGTTGAGTTGGAGCAGCAAAATGAGGCAGATGATGAGTTCAAAAATGAGATCGAACCTGAGGAAGATGTCGCCCATTGGAATGGTGTAGAAGAGGAAATTCCCGAGTGGGATGGTGAAGAGGAGGAAGAAGCCCACTGGGCTGGAGAGGAGGAAGAAGCCCAATGGGCTAGAGTAGAGGAGGAGGTCGCGGAGTGGAATGGCGACAAAGAGAGGGCAGTTGTCGATTTAGACGACAACGA
The DNA here is from genome assembly GCA_031304145.1 of Cardiospermum halicacabum. Taxonomy (NCBI): domain Eukaryota; kingdom Viridiplantae; phylum Streptophyta; class Magnoliopsida; order Sapindales; family Sapindaceae; genus Cardiospermum; species Cardiospermum halicacabum. The sequence goes on along the minus strand of CM062391.1, from coordinate 18,637,098 downwards.
ACCTGAGATGTTAGACGAGGCCCAGGATAGTGATAGTGTGATTACTGAGTCAGAGTACACCCCTCTCACACCTTCCAATTGGGACCCAGAGGACTATCCATAGACTATATTTTTAGTGTTATTCATTTTTATTTAGAATTGTTTAGTATGCAGTTTTTATTTAATTTATTATAGATATTTTTTTAACATGAATTCTTTATAATTATTCCTTGGTTTCTGAATATTTAGTGGATTTCTAGGCTTGCATGGTTAGAGTTGTTTGCACACTACATGATTAACGAGTTGATGAAGTTTGAGGATAAGGATAGTGATTAGGTAGATTGCCTATCTTCTCCGATTCCCCCTGAGATTGATTCGATATGTTTCTGATTGTTTTAGCTAATGCATTTATATGATTATCAGATGATTATGCTAGATTAAACATAGATGGTCTTATGTGTTTTTTTTTGTGCTTGTCTGTGATGACCTATGCTACTAAATCTACTGTCACTGAGGTGAACAAGGGTGACAAACTCAATGGAGACAATTACGATATATGGCATCGTAAGATCCTGTATATCCTCGAGGAGCAAGAAACTCTCGAGACACTATTTCGGACTCGATGGTCGAACCAGAGCATGGTTCAACTACACAAGCAAGGCGTGATATGGACGCCTATTTGTCCTGGAAGCGCAAGAATAGCATTGCGCGCATCACTATACTGTCGAGTATCACTGGTGACCTAATGTGTGCTTTTTAGGATTACCACACTGCACAAGCTATGTGGGTAGCACTTAAGGACAAATATGGTGGGACTTTAACCACCAAGCTCCGACGGCTGACGAATAAGTTTGATACTTATCATAAGCGCGGTGATCATACGATGCGCCAACATCTTCGTGAGATGGCTAACATGATCCGCGAGTTGAAATCAACTGGTCATGTCTAGAGGGATGAGCAACAAGTGCAGACAATTATAAGATCCCTCCCAAACAGTTGGAAAAATATGAAGATAAACATGACACACAATGATAACATCAAAACGATTGATGATATCTCCCGTCATGTAGAACTCGAGGACGAGCGCCTAGAGGCGGCAAAATCCTCCGGTCAGCTTTACATGGCTAATTCTAATGTGCGTAGAGGCAATAATGCTAAGCGCAAGACGGGTAATAAGGGCAGTAAGAAAGATAAGGATTCAAAGAATCCTAATAAGCCCGAGACCAAAAACCCTCGAAAGAAGGCTAGATATGGAAAGGGGCAAAAGAGAGACATGGGAAAGATCAAGTGTTTCAATTGTAACAAGATGGAACATTTCGCTCGTGATTGTACTGAGCCGAAGAAAGAGGTATCCTATTCTCATCTTAATATGTCTAATGCTATTGTTTCTAGCATCGTTTTGCTTGCGAGTCTTATTCTATGTGGATTGTAGACTTAGGGGCAATCGACCATGTAGCTTGAGACAGAGGAGCGTTCGTAGAGTACCGACACATACCACATGGTATTAGATGGATATATGTGGGGAACAACTCACAAGTTGAAGTAAAAGGGATAGGTACTCGCAAACTGAGGATGCAAAGTGGCCACCTTTTACTGTTACATGATGTCCTCTACGCTCCTGAGATTAGACATAATCTCGTTTCGGTCTCTATTTTGATGACTTTTGGATATAAACTAATGTTTGAATCAAAAGTTTTGAGTTTGTATAATAACCCTATTTTTATTGGTTCTAGACGAATGGTTGATGGATTTATTTATCTTTGCATTGATGATTATATGAACCCTTCTTATGTCGATAATGATACTAGTTTTACTCTTGTTGCATCAGGTGATATTGATATTTCCACTTGGCATGCTAGACTTGGTTATATAGGACAAGATAGAATAAACAGGTTGGTAAAAGAGGGGATATTAGGATCTTATAATTTGATCGAGTTGCCAGCCTGTAATCATTGTCTAGCTAGAAATTTAGATATATGTGGACTTATGAATGTTAGGGCTAGAAGTAGTGCATCATATTTCATTACCTTCATAGATGACTTCACTCATTTCGGTATAGTCTATCTAATCTCCCATAAGTCTGAAACTTTAGATTGCTTTGGAAAATTTTTGGCTATGGTAGAGAATCAACTAGATAGGACTATCAAAGTGCTATGCACTGCCGAGGCCGAGAGTATCTATCTAACCAATTTCAGATGTCGTGTCAGGAGAAAGATATAGTGAGACAATTGACTATTCCTGGGACCCCTCAGCAAAACGGAGTTGCCGAGAGGAGGAATGGAACATTGTTAGAAATTGTACGATCGATGATGGCACAAGCAAATCTCCCAATATCTTATTGGGCAGATGCACTTCTGACAGCGACCAACATATTAAATAAGGTTCCAACGAAATCAATAACCACTACACCCTATGAGTTATGGACATGTAGAAAACCTGACCTCTCCTATATGCGACCCTTAGGGTGCGCGTGTTATGTACATGATCTTTCTAGCCCATATGGGAAGCTAGGTGTAAGGGGTAAGAGATGTATTTTCATCAGATATTCCGAGCAATCCAAAGGATATGTACTAATAGGAGAAAATTCAGATGGTACCATTTCTGAATTAGAGTCACTTGATGTCGTGTTCCTTGAGAATGAATTCCCCACGAGGGTTGAAGTAGAAAGAGAGACTTCCTTCTTTGAACAAAATGAATCAGAGAACTTAGTTCCTCCACAGATAGATATCGATCCTAGTGGGAGTGAACATATAACGTCCTGGGTCGGGGCCCTGCTTGTTACTGTGCACACCCGGTTAAATCTGAATCGTACACCAATTAATAGCAATACAATCATTACATAATCAGATATCGTGGATCCCACCCACTTTCTTTCGCCTCCACCAGCACTCGAACTCACAACCTCAGGGATATATGGATTGTGAAAGCATGCTGATTACAGAATAAGTGCCTGAAGAATCAGCTCCACTGGTACATGATAGTGGGAGTACACAGATTCCTGATCCTTCGATGCCTAAGTCATCGACTCGAAGAAGTAGAAGAGTCCCCATTCCCCGACGACGTTATGAGATTGAAGGGGAAACGTTCATGATGGCTTCACATGATGGTGATCAACTAAAGAACGTGAAAGAAGCTCTCAGTTCACCCGCCAAGGATCTATGGATAAAAGCCATGGAATAGGAAATGAAATCGATGAAAAGTAATCATGTCTGGGACTTGGTTGAGTTACCACCAGAATGTAGAGCCATCGAAAATAAATGGGTCATTCGCGTTAAACGGATGGCTAATGGTTCGATCGAGAGATACAAGACAAGATTGGTGGCAAAAAGCTATACCCAACAAGAGGGCATAGATTATGAGGAGAGGTTCTCACATGTAGTGAGATTCTCTTCTATTCGCCTAATCTTGGCTTTAGTCGCACATATGGACTTGGAATTGCATCAAATGGATGTCAAGACCGCTTTCCTCAATGAAGGACTGAAGGAAGAGATTTACATGGAACAACCTGAGGGTTTTATAACTGAAGGCAAAGAAAAGAAAGTGTGTAAACTTTTGAGGTCCATTTATGGACTCAAACAATCCTCCAGGCAATGGTACCTGAGATTTCATGACTCGGTGATGTCATATGGTTTCCAAATGACACAAGAAGACCATTGCGTTTATGTGAAGAAGTCCAGTGACGATTTTGTGTTTCTGTCATTATATGTAGACAACATTCTCTCTGCTTGTAACAACAAGGACGTACTGTTGTCAACGAAGAACTAGTTGTCGACAACTTTTGAGATGAAGGATATGGGTGAGGCTGCCTATATACTAGGAGTCAAGATATCAAGGGATCAAAGTAAGAGGCTATTGGCTTTATTGTAAGAGCTCTACATTTAAAAGATCCTTGAACGTTTCCATATGGATAATTGCAAGCCTATGGACACACCCATTGCAAAAAGGTAGACTTTCAGTCTTGAGATGTGCCCCAAAACTCTGCAAGAGCGTGAGAAGATGCAGAAAATTCCATACGCAAATGCCATCAGCAGCCTAATGTATGCTATGTTGTATAGAAGGCCCAATATCTGCTATGCAATAGGACTGGTAAGCAGGTATCAGTCTAATCCAGGACAAAAGCATTGGATTACTGTGAAACGAATTCTAGCATATCTAAAAAGAACCTCAAATTATGCTCTATGTTACCAAGGGTGGTGAAAGCCATCTAGTGGGTTACACTGAAGCTGATTGGGGTGGCGACTTGGATGAGAGAAAGACAACTTCTTGTTGTGCCTTCATTCTGAGTCATGGAGCAATCTCCTAGAGTAGCAGATTTGCATAGCATTGTCCACTAAAGAAGCAAAATTTGTAGCTTGCTCGGTGGCTGTGCAGGAAGCTGTTTGACTCAAAAGGTTTACAGATGACCTTAACCTAACTGAGAGTGAGCCAAATTCAGTGACTGTATGTTGTGATAGTCAGGCAGCTATTGCCTACACTAAGGATGCTAAGTACCGCAGTAAGTATAAGCACATAGAGACTAAGTACCACTTTGTCAGGGTTGTAGTGACAAAGAGATTAGCAACAGTCTTGGATTGTTATGTCTATGTTTTATTTAATAATTGTTTATCTTCATGTGTTTTTTGCATATAGAGAGTTGATTCATCCGAGAGTATGTCGTCAGGTTTGAGAGACTTGCGCACTTGCACGCGCAGTTGCCTTGATTATCCGGTGATAATGCAAGATGAGATCTATACACTCATGTTCTGAATAGGAGTTTCAAGAACTAAGAGAGGTGTATAAAATGATCGCCTTGACGTGGTCGTCAAGATGAGATTCTCTAAAATGGATTGAGAATTTCCCATGAGAACCACAATCATGAGACTTGACCAACCGGACTAGACTTTTGAGTCATCGCACTTGGAAAGCGAGAGTGATAAAGTCTGAGGAATAGCTTTGTGCTATCGTCCAGACAATGAACTATCATAATAGACATACACGCCTAATGTAAAGGCAAGGTTCATTGTCGCGCATGCTTTTATACCGTGCGAGCTATAAGTTGACCATATGGGAGATAAGTTTGAGAACAGTCCATACTCCTTATCGTGCAAAGTCCCATATTTATTTATCCTTAGTACAATCTCTTTTGTATTCGGAGTGTAGGAGAAATGACTGTGTCATTGGCGTGTCTTTCTATGGCTTCAGTAAATGTGGCCTATGTGAAATGACTGTGATGTCGGTTACTTTCATCAACTTTTGGGACAAAAGTGAATAGGAAGACTATGATTGTTTTCACACTATTTAAATCACACGTTAGTGGACTGTGGTTCTTGGGAACAGAGTAGTGATTAGAAGTACTTCGAAGTTTTCAGAACATTAGTTCATTTGGGACCAAACATGTTTGAAGTGAATTCAAATCATGGTAGTCTGGGATATGAAGTGAATTTCGAGATTGCTCTTCTTTATTGAAGAAACTGGTTCATTTGGTCACACCGGTTATTTACCGTATAAAACCAATTGATCAATCGACTTGTGTGTTCTCTGTTTAAGTCTTGACGGTCCTTAATGGGCTGTGCCTCTTTTGTGTGTGTGTGAGAATGTTGAATTTGGAGCTTTTTTTAATGGATTGGCCCAAGCCTTATATTGAAGTGGGCTTGGGGCCATTGGACCTGGGTGATTGGTCCACCAAACATAGGCCCAGCCCAAGTCACTTACTTGTCCATTGAGTAATGGATAGTAATATTGTAATCTAATAAGAATTCCTATTTGAATTCAAATCAGTTCTAGTTCAAGTAAACTAGCTATAGACTACTATAAAATAGAGTCCTCCTTTCATTCTTCAAATCATCCTATCTCAGAGCATTCTGAAACATTAAATCGCAAACAGTGTTTGCAAAGTGAAACCTATTGAAGGGTTTCCAAGAGGCGAAGAGAAATTTCCATGTTCGTTCTCATTGGGGTTCTTAACCGGTGACTTGAGTGGTGTTTCCAAGAGATTCGCCGCCGACCGATTGACAGTAATCTTCCGTTCCTAATTTCCGCTTATTTATGTATGTTGATTGATTAGTATGCCTATAGGATCGACACTTATGGAGTTCTATGATAATATATATATATAACCCTTTTATATTTTATGTGATATTTGGGTTTGATACTCTCTATAATCCTCTCATTCAAATAAAGGAGCACATGTTATGTACTCTTGCCTAATCTATCAATTTGTCAAATCATCTTGTATCATTATTTTTAATAAATGGATCTTGCCGTGTGACCGCCGTAATATGAGGAAAACTTTCTTCATATCTAATCATGGGCTCCATCTCCTAGTCAAGATTTTTGATATTACTTGTTAGACCCTAGAAACTTTCCTTAACTCCATATTAGGCCAATCTTGTCTGGATTTAGTTTTTGGCACAACCTAAAATGTCTCACACTAATATAGTTCTATGAATAAAGTATAATTGAATATAGCATCGTTTGTCTAAAAATTTTTGAATTGTTATCGAAAAAATATCATTCTAGAGGATAACTTTTATAACTACGCATTCATGGGTGGCTGTGAAGAAAATATAATTCTCATACTGAAATGCTATTATAGAAATGGTTGTTATGAAGAGGTCTAATTGTATATAGTATCTCTTTGTATATCCAATGTGGTTTTGGATTTGACATCATCAACAATATATCTCACTCTGGAAACTATTAATAGATTTACATTATTGCATTATTGGAGAGACGATTATCTAGTCGTTAGAGAGAGATTGAGTCTGCATAATGATGTTGAATGAAATAAAGAAGAAAAATATTGTGTTTATCAATCTTTTGGTTTGACATAAAAGTCGTGTCAAATGATTTTTCATATGTCATAGCATTTGATATACAATGTCAATCATGTGTACGTTTTATTGAAAGGGGCCGAGCTATGTTGCGGCTAGCACACGTGTCAGCCCGATTAGTCTTTGACCTTTCATTATGTGCAATTACTAACATAACTCCACAAATAACCTAATTATATATATATATTATTCAAAAGAATAATTGAGTAAGTTATATAAAAAGATTGAGAGAATGATGATGAGAATAGAGAATAAAAAAAAGTGCGTACGGGAACATTATCAAACTCAATTAAGAGATTCATCAGCTTAACCTCATTCATGAAATTCTTCATAGCTTTAGATCTACATTTTCCTACAAATCAACAAATAAAATTTTATGAATTTAGGATTTTTTTAATCTTTTAAATTAATTTTGAATGCGATCCGTTATTAAACAACTCAGTCCCCACTCTCAGAAAAATCTAATTCTGCCAACGAAATGAATTAGTCAACTTGGAAGGTCCACAAGAAATCTAAGAAAATTCAAGAGTCAAAATGAAAAGTAATATGAAAAGTAATGCTAAGGGCCCGTTAGTTTTTGTCGACTTAAGACTAAATGGATCTGAAGTCTGAAATTAAGTGATTTAAGCGATTTGTTCTTTGCAAAAAAAAATATGAAATTCAGCGATTTTTATCTGAATGATTAAGATAAATTTTTTAACTTAAATCTGAATACAAAATGTGAATGACATCATTTTACATGTATGTCCTTGATAAGCGTGTATTTTGTTTAAATGTGAACATGTGAATATATACGATTGTGATTTTCAATAAGAAAATCTATAATTAAACGCTATTATATTGTGATAATTTCTATGCATGTACATGTAATTGTGTAATAAATATTTTGAATTTTGAATTTTCATAAAAATAATAAATTTGATTATAATTAAATGTTCCTCAATTTATATAATTATGTAACTATAAATTTAATGCAAATAATAAATACGATTTTTTTTAACATATTTTTTTCTCTTATATATATATATTAATTAGAATATCATAAATTATTTATTTTAATTAATAATATAACAAATTATATTTGATAATTATTTTTATTATTTAGATTTATTTTATTTAAGTTCAAAAGGATAAAAAATAATAACAAAAATAAAAAATTATATGGATTATAATAATATCTATTTATGTATTAAAAATAATAAATAAATTTATTAATCTATAATACATTTTTTCTTTTTAAAGAATTGATAAAAGGATAAAATTATAAATTAACAACATAATTACTTATTTTAAGTTAGATTTTTAAATGAAAAAACAAATCACTCAAACCATTTTAATAAATTATAAAAAGAAAATTATTAAAAAATATATATAATAGAAGATATTAAGGATAAAATAGTTCAATTAAAAAAATGACTTATTTTAAGTTAACTAAAATATTAAAAAAACAAGTACATAGATATCTTAATTGAATTTAGACTTTTTACATTTAGAAAATATAAATTTTAACAAAAAAAAATCACTACTAAAAATAGTATATAAAACTTTTATAAATACACTAGAAGGTGTTTTAAGGGTAAAACTTTTATAAATATAATAGAAAGTGTTTTAGGGGTAAAATGGTGAAATTCCAAAGAGATAACTTATTTTAAGTTACATCAAATATGGAAAAACAAATAAATGTATATATTAATTCAATTGAGACTTTTTCTAATTAGCACTTAATTTAAGTGCTATTAAATTTTAAGTGGAAAAAACAAACGGAGCCAAAGTTTGAGGGTGCAAATGAAAATTCAAGTTAAAGAGTATTCAGTCAGCACAATTCAAGTAACTTGCTTTTATAGTAAGTTGGAGAGTCGAAATGAAATGAAAAATCATACCAAGGTTTCAAATAGTCATAAACCTATTTAAAAAATAATGATTAAATACATAAATATTCTTAGTCGCATTTAAACATTAATGGAAGGATTATCAAAAATATTTTTTTAATGAAAATATAAACTATATATATTTCAATTCAATAGTTTTTTTAAAAATTGATTTACAAATTTTATAGTACGGTAAATATTTTAAAACTCAAGCAAAATTAACTTACCATTAAATTACATCTAAATATATATTTTAATTTATTTAAAATTATTATATTAATAAAAAATTATATATTATATTTTAGCCGATGAAAGGATGATGTAAATATTATAATAACATGAGTTTCAACAAAAGAAATATTATATATCACCCAGAACATAAGTTAAATATTACATTGTCATGAGTTTCGAAATTATATATATTATACTGTCATGAGGATGTGTTGCATGTTAAATGAATTTTAAATTCATGATCATTTTCCGTATACATAACTTATGTGGATACCATTTTTAAAATAATAATAACAATAATAAAATCAAATAGTGTGCGGGGGTTGAATATGATTATGCATAGTCTGCTTTTTAATGATATATTATATATAGTTAAATCTCTTTACAACTGCTATTTTTTATAAACATTTTAGTATAATAATCCAATTTTTTTTAAATCGATTTTTTATATATTATTTTAATTTTTCATAACAGTAACAACCACAATTTAAATAATATACTATGTAAAAAATTCATAATTTATAATAACAATGTAATATATTATTTTTAATAAAATACTATAAAAATTAAAATTTTAAATAATTATTATTAAAATTTAAAGTTACAAAAGTATTCAAAAATTAAATGGTAAAAGAATTTATAATGTTTCATAAGTAAGTATATATATATATATATATATATATATATATATATATATATATATATATATATATAAACTATTCTTTTACTTAAAGTTTCGATTGAAATTTTTGTCAATACATATTTATTAGGATTGTGATGAGAATTTGGGTATACCCCGGTATCCATTATTGATTTTGTAATTTGAAATAGACTCGAAAACCATTTTGGAAGATTCATATTTAATTAGGAATGGTATTTCCTAATGTAGATTCTATTAGGAAAAAGGTTCTTGAGAATCCTAAATAAGAAAAAAGTTTTGTTGAATGTTTAGTGTTACTTTGTGACTAAGTAACTCAATGCTATAAATATGTTGCTTGTATCTATTATTAAATATCCTGATAGAATAATATAGATCTGGTTGATTAGGTTTGGAAGGTGCCTGATGTGGGTCTGAGAACTATGGAGACCATGGAGATCTTGAGTTCTAGGATCAAGTCCTGTTATCATTTGAAAGTCATATGAGTTTGTGTGTGAGATTGTGACCAATGTATTTGGGTTGGGGAGTGAGAGAGTAGTTTTGGTTGTATTTGTTGCTCTGTTGTTATATTTGAATTAGTCTCGTCGTCTTAACGACTGTGGTTGTTTTTCCCGCTTAAGGTTTCAATGTAAAATCTTGCGTCTTATTTTTTATCTCTATTTTTTTATCTTATATATGTTGGTTTTACTTTGTGGTTACCAATACTCGTCTCCGCTGCAATGGATCATCGATTTGTTCAACAGGTAGTATCAGAGCTAACCGTGTTTTCCTAACAATAATGTGGGTTTGAATTGGGTAGTTTTGAAATATTATAGTGTTTTGAATATTAAATAAATATTTAAAATTATTAAATGATACTTTAAAAATGAATAAAATATTATAATTATCTAAAACCACCTATGAAATAGTAAAACCATTGGTTGTTTTGAATTTGAGGTGGTTTTGCAAAATTTTCCAAAACTAGTGTTTTTTTTAAAAATAGTTTTTTAATTTTTTTTATTTGAAATAACCATTTTGGAAATATATTGAAGATGTGATCTTAGAGTATCTCCAATGCAAATCCCAGTCCTAACTATGGTCCCACAGTTTGCCATATCATACAATTTGGGATTTTTGTCAACTTGGGACTCTTATCTCCCATGCAATGTCCCATTTTGAGTTTCAAGTAATTATTATTATTATTATTTAATATCAAATATTATTAATTATATTATATATTTTTATACATATATTTATATAATACAAGTTTACTTATTGTTAATTTAAAATTATAAAAATAAATTTTAAAATTTTAAATTTATATTTTTCATTGAAAAATCACATCATTATTGTTTTTATTTAATTAAAAATATATGTAATAAAATTTACCGTTGATAAAAAAATTAAAAAAAATAACAAATACTTATAAGAAAAATAAAAAAAATTAAAAGCTGTTTGTTGAAAAAAATATACAAAACAATTAGACTAAAAAATAATAAAATAAATAAGTAAAAAATAATAAAAATGAAAAGATTTAATTCACATTTATTAGTATTTTGAAAACTCAAAAACATTAGGAGAGAGGGAGTGAAAGAATATAAAAATAATAAAATATAAGAGAGAGGAAGTGAGAGAGTGTAAAAATAATAAAATATAGAGCGAAAGTATAAAGATATAGATGCTATTAATATTTGTCATTTTTTTTCTTCAGTTTATATCAATGCCTGGTTGATTCTGTTAGCAAGAAAACGATTTTGAATCATAATAAAGAGTAGAACAGGATAAAATAGAGGAAAAGAAAACTTGTTATTATTGCTATTCACTCTCTGCATACAAACTTTTAAACAAGGTTACTCTTTTTATATAGAGAAGAGTTCTATCTGTTGCTATTATTCGGCAACCAACAGCACTACTACCTAAAAGATAGTCAACAAAACAACTAAATAGAGAAAATAACGCAGACATAATATGACAACTAATAACAATCTGAAAGCAGCCAAGTTTGACTTCAACATTCACCCCTCAAACTTGTTTTACACTAATCCTGTCTCTGAGTTCAAAAAACTCTGTCGTGCAAGTGGTTTCGTTAATACATCAGCCAGCTGCACTTCTGTTTTCGTATAGTCAAGTTTAACATTTCCATTTTGAACACATTCTCGTATGAAATGGAATCTGGTATCAATGTGTTTGCTTCGATCATGATAAACCGGATTCTTGGCTAAAAGAATTGCAGATCAACTTTTAATATAGGTTTAACTTGACAATCTCCTCTCATACTTTCAATTAGTTTTGCAAGCCAGATTCCTTGACATGCACCCCCTGTTGCTGCAATGTATTCAGCTTCACATGAAGACAATGCAACATTCTTTGTTTCTGTGATACCCAGGTGATAGGACTTTCGCCAAGAAAGAACATGATTCCTAACGTGCTTTTACGATCACTGCTGTCACCAGCGAGGTCACTATCACTATAACCAACCAGCTCTTCAGAATCTTGTTTTTTCTCATACACAATCCCCAATCCAACAGTACCTTTCACATATCTTAGTATATGTTTAACTGTATTCATGTGTGATTTTGTATGAGTTTCCATATAACGACTTACAACACCCACAGAATAAGCTAAATCAGGACGAGTATTAACTAAAAACCTCAAACTTCCGATGATACTTCTGTACTCCGTAGCATCTACAAGTGGTTCCCCTTCATGCCTGCTTAGTTTTCCTCTCGGATCCATTGGAACGTGACAGCTATTGTAGCTAGACATCCCTGTTTTCTCAAGTATTTTGCTAGCATAACTTTTTTGACACAAAGTTATATAATCAGAATGTTGTTTCACTTCAATACCCAAATAATACCTCAAGTAACCCAAATCACTCATTTCAAATTTTCTCATCATCTCTTGTTTAAAACTTTCAATAAGTTTTTCAGTTGAACCAGTGAGAATTAAATCATCAACATAAATTCCCACTGCAGTTATATCATTCACTTCTTCAGATAAACTGCATGTTCAAATAAACACTTACTGTAATTAAGAGACTTTAGGCACTGATCCAGTTTGGTGTTCCATGCCCTTGTGGCTTGCTTCAAACCGTATACGGCTTTTCTGAGTCTTAAAACTTTCTGCGGGTTGTGGTTGTCGATAAAGCCATCTGGTTGATTAACATAAACCTCTTTTTCGAGTTCTCCATTTAGAAACACCGTCTTCACATCCATGTGATGGACCTTCCATTGTCTTTGAGCTGCAAATGCGAGAATGGTTCTTACGGTTTCCATTCTTGCCACGGGTGCGAATACTTCTTTATAATCCACACCATATTTTTGCACATAGCCTTTTGCTACAAGACGGGCTTTGTGCTTCACCACTTTTCCATCTGGATCCTTCTTTAACTTAAAAATCCATTTGAGTCCTACTGCCTGCTGTTTTTCGGGCAACTCAGCAAGCTCCCACGTCCCATTTTTTCGGATTGAATCAATCTCCATTTGCATAGCTTGCCGCTAACTTTAAATTTTAATTTCATCTTCATACTGTGTTGGTTCCTCCATTGAAAAAAAAAATACAGACTTACTTCTTCATCCAGTTCTCTTGTTTCATCGTAGATTTCTTGCAAAGATCTGATCTTTCGCGGAGGGGTGGAACTGCTTGAGCTTGAGTCTGAAATTGGTGTGTTGGCAGGAGAGGTTCGTATCGAAGATAAAGGTGTTACATCTCCCTCCTCTATTTCAGTAGTAGCACCCCCTTCATCTCTCAAATGAACAGTAAATGTGTTGAAATTTTCCTGTTTTTCTTCTCTCTTCAAACTGCCATGGCCAGCATTTTTCTTCTTCAAAAATCACATCTCTGCTCACCATCACCTTCTGTTTGATTGGATTATAGACACGGTATGCCTTTGTGCCTTCATCATATCCAAGCAAGATACCTTTTATGCTCCTATCTTCAAGCTTTGTAAGATGAGAAGATATTTGTTTAACGTGAGCAAGACACCCAAATATACGAAAGTGTTGTATATTTGGAGTCTTCCCACACCATGCTTCATATGGTGTTTTCCCTTGGATACTTTTAGTTGGACACTTGTTCAATAAATAAACAGAGGTTAAAGCAGCTTCTCCCCACAGATTTGTGGGAACATTTCTGCTCTTCATAATGCTCCTGGTCATTTCTAATACGGTCTGATTTCTTCTTTCTACGACGCCATTTGGTTGTGGAGAAAACGGTGCCATGAGATGTCGCCTCACACGTTCTTCACAAAACTTCTTGAATTCAAATGACACGAATTAACCTCCACGATTAGTTCTAAAACATTTTACTTTCTTGCCAATTTCATTTTCTACTTGCTTCTTGAATCTTTTAAATGCTTTGAGAGCTTCGCTTTTATATTTCAACAGAAAAATCCACATGAACCGTGAGTAATCATCAACAAGAAGTATGAAATACTTTTTACCCCTGGTGTTAATGGCGAGATAGGTCCACAGAGATCTCCATGAACTAACTCCAATTGCACTTCAGCTCTGAACACGGCTATGTGAGGAAATGGTGTTCGATGCTGTTTTCCTACCATGCATCCATCACACACCTGGTTCAATTGAGTTATCTCTGGTAGTCCCTTCACAATTTTTTGTTTTGAGAGCATCTTCAATGCTTGAAAATTAAGATGTTCATATCGTGCGTGCCAAAGCCAGCTTAAATCTGCTATGCTTACCATCAAAAAGATTTTCTGTGCAACTTGCAGTTTTACCGTGTACAAGCGGTTACTCTGCCTCCTCACCTTGATCAAAAGCTTGTTATCTCTGTCATAAACTTTACAGAATCCACCACTAATGTCCACTCGTCCACTATTTTCGTCAAACTGACCAAGACTGATTATATTGCTTCTAAATTTTGGAATGAAGTATACATCAGTTAAGATCAAATGTTCTCCATTTTTGCATTGGAATAACACTGATCCTAAGCCATGTATACCAATTTCTGTCCCATCACCAATTTTCACATTTCCATTAACAGAAAAATCAATTTCAGTGAAGCAATTTTCGTCACCTGTCATGTGGTTACTCGCTGCTGAATCAAGGTACCACGTCTCTTTCACCTCGATTCCTTTCGCTACTGCCATACAAGTTTCTTCTTGTAGTGCCTTTGGCTCACACGCTTCAATCATCAAAAGGGCAGGTTCATCATCATCTTTCTCAGTTAAATTTGCTTGTTCATCCTTTTCTTTCGACAAGCATTCCGAGGCAAAATGCCCCATGTTACCACAATTATAGCATTTGATTTTTGATTTATCAAACTTCTTTTTCTGCTGTGGTTCTTCCTCATGCCTTTGATATCTTCCACCGTTTCTACCTCGACCTCGTCCTCTTGAACTTTTGGTTTCTTTTGATTTCCCTTTCTTCTTTGCTTCTTCCTTCGCCTTCCATTCTGCCTCTGTAAGCAGCAAGGTTTCTTCTGATCTTATGCCACTGCTTAGAAGTCTTTCTTCATGTGCTTTAAGTGAACCTATACCTCCTCAACTGATTTGGTGGTTAGTTCACTAACTTCTTCAATTGTGGCCGCGATCTGTAGAAACTTTGACGAAACTGATCTCAACAGTTTGTTCACCACTTTTTCGTCTTCTACAGCGTTGCCAAGGCTTCTTAATTTATTGACAATGATCATGAGTTTCCCTGAGAAATCATCAACGTTCTCGGAGTCACTCATTCTCAATACCTCGAACTCTCTCCATAATGACTGAGTTCTCACTTCTTTTACCTTGTTTGCCCCCTGGTTCATTGTTTTCAGCATATTCCATGCTTCCTTTACGGTCTTCTTCGCACCCAATTGAAGATAGGTATCTTCTCCTATACCTTGGTAAATGAAAGCTAACGCCATTTTATCTCTGCGTTTATTAATCAGGCCTGGTGACTCAATTGCATCCCACACTCCTTGAGCCATCATATAGACCTCCATCTTTATAGCCCATGCTGCGTAACTACTTTTCGTCAGCATCGGATATCTAAATGAAAACGAACCTTCTTTCTCGTGGAACAAGGCTTCTCTAACTGTAGTAGAACTTCTTCATTAGAGGCTTCCTCTCTCTCCTTTAACTCTCTCTCTTTCATTTCTCTTTCTCTCAATATTATTTCTCTCTCAATTTCAAGATGAGACATCTTTTGGCCTTGATCTTAAGGCTCTGATACCAATTGTTAGCAAGAAAACGGTTTTGAATCGTAAAACAGAGCAGAACAGGATAAAATAGAGGAAAAGAAAACTTGTTATTATTGCTGTTCACTCTCTGCATACAAACTTTTAAACATGCTTACTCTTTTTATACAGAGAAGAGTTCTATCTGTTGCTATTATTCGGCAACCAACAACACTACTGCCTAAAAGATAGTCAACAAAAAAAACTAAATAGAAAATAACGCAGACATAATAGGACAACTAATAACAATCTGAAAGCAGCCAAGTTTGACTTCAACATTCTACTGGTTTTCTAAGGGGATCTATATTTCTAGGTGGATGTATGCCTTCACTGAATAAAATCACAGCCGCCATGACTACTGCCTCCAGACTCTGGTATAAAAGACACATCTTATATTTTTATCTCCATTTGACATTTTGTTGCTGTGTTACTACTTGTTGTTGGTGCAGTGTGGAGCATGTGGAAAATACTGGGATACACTATCACCAAACTATTAGATGCCGGAGAAAAAGTCTATTGGACAGACAGAGGTAGTATCAAAGTTGTGTTATAGTAATAATTTTTCGGAAGTTATGTTCTAATATTGCAAATGATTGATTCTAGCGAAGTTCTTGCATTGGGATTTGATGAAAAGTTTATTAGGACATGGAAATATTATTTTGATTATTGTGCTGCTGGATTCAAGTCTCGAACATTAGGGGATTATCAGGTGCCATATTAATGTGTCATATTGAGTTTATCCTATGAACCAAATTAATTAATATAATGTAATCCAGATGCTATTTTCACGTCCTGGAAATGTTGCTGCATTTATTAGTGATCCATACAAAGGATTTCCTTCAACTGATTCTGTCATGTAAAAAGAGTACATGTTAACTTACTTAGGGTGTTTATGAGTGATTAATCAGTTTCAATTCAATATAATAAAAGGTCAGGAGTGCTTAGGGTTGGGAAAAAAAATCTGATCCGGTCCAAACCCGTTCTGATCCGGTATTTTTGGATCGGGTTTGGAGTTGAAAATTTTTACTTTGGAGTGGGATAAAATTGTTGATTCGTTCGGGTTATCGGGTCAAAAGCGGGTCAATGAGTTGTTGATCCGATCCGATCCAGTAAACAGGTCATATATAAAAATTATTAATTATATTAAACAATAATATAAAAACAATATGTGATTGAAATAAAAATATTAATTTATATATATATATATATAGATATATTTTGATGTAATTGAGTTTTAAGATAAAGTTTAAAGTTTATTTAATTTGTAAATAATATTATTATATAATTTATACATTTTTTACATATAATTTTAGAATAATTTTACTTATAAATATTATAATTTCAAATTATTATTATCACTATTATATTGCCATTATTATTGTTATTACTTTATTTTTTTGAATGAAATAGGCAGAGTTCATCAGGAATCCCTACTAGGTAGGCACCCCCTAGAACAGAGCCGAACTTTATTGAAAGAAAATAAAAAGAAACAAAGAGTTTGTCAAAAACAATACCCAAAAGACATAAAAGCAAGGCCTAGACAGATGGCCTGATGAAAAGAGGCCTAGACAGGGGGCCTAAAAAAGAGAAAAGGCCTAAACAGATGGCCGAATATAGTAAGAGGCCCATAATGGGGCCTAAAATGAAGAAATGAAACTGAAACATGAAGAGAAAAACTTGAAACGTCAGTGTCGTTCGCCGGCAGACTGGCCTTGTCCGCTGGCAGCAGACGGTGGCGGCGGATGGGTTCGCCGTCACCCTTTTCTGTTGGCTGGCAGCGGGTGCTGACGGCGGGCGCCTACAGAGAGCGCCGCTTCTGTTCGCCGTCACCTGTCTTCTATTGGCTGGCAGCGAGTGCTGACGGCGGACACCTGCAGAGAGCGCCGCTTCTGTTCGCCGTCACCTGTCTTCTGTTGGCTGGCAGCGGGTGCTGATGGCGACGGTTGGCCGTCACCTTCCTTCTGTTGGCTGGCAGCGGGCGCTGGCGGCGGACACCTTCAGAGAGCGCTGCTTTCTTTGGCCGTCATCTTCCTTCCGTTGGCTGGCAGCGGGTGCTAGCAGCGAACCCCTGCAGGAAGCGCCGGTTTTTGTTGTCTCCTTTCTTCTGTGCGCAATGAGGTTGTACCTCCCGAACGAATCTTGAATCCTGAGAACTTGAAAAAAGGTCTACCTTGGAGGTCCCTGCAAATGAAAGGCCAGAGGAAATCTGGGCAGGTAGTCCAAGTCTTTATGCTATCCATGGGAAGCTTGGTGAGTCTTTCTGCTGCTTGGTTGCCTTCTCTGTAGATGTGCAAGATGACAAAGTCCAGATGCTTTATGTGATGAAGACAATTGAGCCATCTAGTCAAGAGGTTCCAGGGGACACAATCTGAGCGAGTCTTGACCAGATGAACCACCAGAGTTGAGTCGAATTCCACCCAGAGGCGAGTCCAGTCCTTCTCAATCGCGTATTCGATGGCCAGGATAAATGCTAGAATTTCTGCTTCGTACGCGTCTCCGAATCCACCTGTACCTGCAAAAGCAAACTTAAAAAAACCACGTGAGTTACGGAAGACACCTCCAGCTACCAGTCTTCCGTCTCCATCTCCCGCACTACCGTCTATGTTGACCTTGGTCCAACCCGACGAAGGGCCATTCCACCACACTTCCTTAACCACCTTTGGACACTGAAAGTAGCCGCTGAGTTTGAAAAGGGAGAGGGTTTTAAAGTCAGGTAGGGAATTGTACATGATGCCGAATTTGAAGGTTTTGAGGTTGTGGACAGTCAACCAAATTCTGGAGATAACTGAGTGATTAGGCATAGCTTTGTTGTTGAAGCATTTTCTGTTACGAGCTATCCATATTTCCGCACAAATAGAGCTCATGAGGGTCTTCAAAATAACTTTCATCCCAGGGCTGCATGCCCAGTGCATAATGGTGCTAATCAAGCTCACTATGCTTACATTTAGATTCAAATGAAATCCCAGCTTGTTTAAAAAGTAGTCCCAAATCTTTCTGCTAAAGCCACAACCTAAGATGATATGATCCGTAGACTCCGAGTTTTTTAGACAAAATGGGCAGGCTGAGACAATCGTGACCCTTTCCTCCGAAGATTGTTTTGGGTAGGGAGGGCTCCATGAAGAATCTTCCAAACTACCATAGACTCCCTAGGCGAAATGTAAGGGGCCCATATTTTCTTACCCCAGTCTACTTCAGGAAGGTGATGGGAAAATCCATCATAGGCAGCCTTACAAGTTACTTTGCCCAACTTTCTGTTCTTCCAAATAAGTCTGTCTTTCCCCCCACGAATGATTCTGACTTTCTTGATGTCTTCACAAATATCTGCAAAGTCTACTTCCAACCAATCCGGAAGACACCAACTACCATTCAAATAGAAATCCGAGACCAGGGCATTTTGATCTTCAATTCTTGCATCCCCGACCCTGTCTCTAATAGTATATCCCAACCAGTTCATAGACCAAAACTTAACCACGCTATATTCCCCCACAAGCCATATAGTTTTGGCCAGCAGCCTAGTAAAGACATCTCTGATCGAGGACCAGATCATGGATTTGTAATAAACAGTTCTAGCAGAGCCATCTTTATTCACCAGCTTAGCTCTAAGAGGGGAGAGGATAGGAGTGTTACCTTCCAGGATAGCCCAAGCAAGTTTGGATAACATGGCTTTGTTTGTGGCTTTGAGCGTCCGAACGCCCAGACCCCCCTCCTTATTGATTGTGCAGACCTTTTTCCATGCAACAGTCAGTAATCTCCTTTCCGTGGTAACTCCAGTCCAGATAAAGTTTTTAATGTATTTATCTAGCGATTTCAGCATCAGAGTAGGCCAGCGGTATACTGCAAAAGAGTGATTAAGCAATCTAGATATAACAGATTTTACCAGCATTACTCTACCTGCCTGAGATAAAGTCTTCGTCCATGTGTTGAATTTGGCCAGGACCTTGTCATAGAGCTGTTGCAGGTGCGTCCTTCTGGGAACTCCCGGGAAGATGGGGACGCCCAAGTATACGCAAGGGAGGTTGCCAACTGTCATTTTTATGTTTTACAGAAGCTATTGATCTACGCTGAACTCCGCTTCCAAAGAAAACATGAGATTTAGCATAATTCACTCTTTGACCCGACATATTTCCGTAGCGGTCCAGAAAAGTGATGATATTTTTGGCATTCGTCTGTGCGGCTTTACAGAAAATCATCACATCATCCGCATATAGAAGGTGAGAAGGGAGTAGTGTCTTCTTCGAGTTATTGGAAGGACGCAGCTCACCTTTATCAACCATCCGCAGCAGGCCTCTACTAAAGTATTCCTCAGCAAAATAAAAGAGTAAAGGCGAGAGCGGATCACTTTGTCTGACCCCTTTCGAACAGGCAAAAAATCCGTGCGGGATTCCATAAAAAAGAATGGAGATGCGGGAGGACGAGAGCAGATGCTTCACCCAAGACAGAAACCTTTCACAGAACCCAAAACAACGGAGAACCTCCAGAAGAAACGACCACTCCACCGTATCGAAAGCTTTCTTGATATCCACCTTCATAGCCATTTGACCCCCTGCCCCTCTCCGATTCATGCTATTGATTGCTTCAAAGGCCAGAGCAATACAATGATGGATATTGCGACCTGGGACAAAGCCGAACTGATTGAGAGCTAGAACCTGAATTGCGATGCTACCCAGTCTAGTAGCGATAATCTTCGTCACCACTTTAAATATGAAGTTACTCAACATGATCGGCCTGAACTGCTCCACTCTGTTTGCCTGCTCCACCTTCGGAAGGAGAACCATAAAGTTCGAGTTGAAGTTCATGGGGAGCTCTCCTGAGATAAAGAAATGCCGGATGGCCGCATAAAGATCATCACCCACTATGTTTCAAGATTCTTTGAAGAATTTTCCAGTATAACCATCTGGACCCGGGGCGCTATCTGCTGACATATCAAAAACCGCTTCTCTGACATCGGAGGGAGAAGGGACAGTTGTGAGCATGTGATTCTGCAACTCAGTTACCACATTTGGGATGACTTCCTTAACATCTGATAGATCAACTGGCTGGGAATGGGAGGATTTGAAGAGGTCTTCATAGAAAGCGGTAATATAAGCTCTGATCTTGCCCTGATCTGATGTCTGCTCTCCCTCAACTTCCAATGTGGAAATGTGGGCTTTAATTTTCCTAGAAGAAATGAAGGAGTGGTAGAACTTGGTATTTCTGTCCCCACAAGTTAACCAGGAGACTCTGGCCTTCTGTCTCAGAAAATCTTCTCTTACATTCAGCTCCTCTTCCAACTTCTGACAGCATCTTGTCTCTGCATCACGAAGATCATCAGAGTAGCCATCTTCCTCAATCTTGCTTTGGACATTGAGAAGGTTTTCATTTGCTTTGTCTACTCTCTCAAAAATATTGCCAAAGCTAGTTTTGTTCCAGATTCTCAAAGTGTGCTTCAATCTCTTCAACATCTTCTGGAACTTGATGATGGGATTAGGCTCCCAAAGAGGCTGGATCCAGTTGCTTTCCACAACCTAACAAAAATCAATATGGCCACACCAAGCATTGATAAACCGAAAAGGCCTACCAATATTGTTGAGGTTAGCATTTGAC
Source organism: Cardiospermum halicacabum (assembly GCA_031304145.1). Classification (NCBI taxonomy): domain Eukaryota; kingdom Viridiplantae; phylum Streptophyta; class Magnoliopsida; order Sapindales; family Sapindaceae; genus Cardiospermum; species Cardiospermum halicacabum. The sequence goes on along the minus strand of CM062391.1, from coordinate 18,615,814 downwards.
ATATTAAAAATAATGGGGGAATGGTCGGAGCCACTCCTAGCAAGCACTCTTCGTGATGCAGACATTATATTAAGTAAAAGTAATGAATTATTGAATTTGTTATTGAAAATTAATTGTTGTTTACACATTTACAGTGATTGATATGTCTAAAGGGTGCGATCAACAAATGATTGCAACATTATATTAAGTTAAAGTAATGAATTATGGAATTGGTTATTGAAGATTAATTGTTGTTTACACATTTATCTTGATAGATATGTCTAAAGGGTGCGATCGACAACTGATCGCAACATTACGTTAAGTTAAAGTAATGGATTATTGAATGAGTTATTGAAGATAAGTTATTGTTTACACATTTACATTGATTGTATATGTGTCAAGGGTGCGATCGTCAATTGATCTCAATATTATATGAAGTAAAAGTAATGAATTATTGAATTGTTGATTGAAAATTAATTGTTGTTTAAACATTTACAGTGATTGATATGTCTAAAGGGCTCGATCGACAATTTATCGAAATATTATATTAAGTTTAAGTAATGAATAATTTAATTAGTTATTGAAGATTAATTGTTGTTTACACATTTACCTTAATAGTTATGTCCAAATGGTATCATCGACAATTGATCACAACATTATGATAAGTTAAAGTAATGAATTATTGAATTGGTTATTGTAGATTAATTATTGTTTACACAATTACTTTGATAGATATGTATAAAGGTTGCGACCGACAATTGATCGCAACATAATGTTATGTAAAAGTAAAGATTTATTAAATTGGTTTTTGAAGATTAGTTGTTGTTTACACATTTACAGTGATTGATATATCTAATGGGTGCGATCGACAATTGATCGCAACATTATATTAAGTTAAAGTAATGAATTATTGAATTGGTTATTGAAAATTAATTGCTGTTTACACATTTCCAGTGTCTTATATGTCCAAAGGGTGCGATCGATAATTGATCGCAACATTATATTAAGTTAAAGTAATGAATTATTGAATTGGTTGTTGAAGACTAATTGTTGTTTACACATTTACCCTGATAGATATGCCCAAAGGGTTCGATCTACAATTGATCGCAACATTACGTTAAGTTAAAGTAATAAACTATTCAATGGGTTATTGAAGATAAGTTGTTGTTTACACATTTACAGTGATTAATATCTGTAAAGGGTGCGATCGACAATTGATCGCAACATTATATTAAGTTAAAATAATGAATTACTGAATTTGTTATTGAAGATTATTTGTTGTTTACACATTTACCTATCGACAATTGATCGTAACATTACGTTAAGTTAAAGTAATGAACTGTTGAATGGGTTATTGAAGATTAAATGTTGTTTACACATTTACAGTGATTAATATATCGAAAAGGTGCGATCGAGAATTGATCGCAACATTATATTAAGTTAAAATAATGAATTATTGAATTGGTTATTGAAAATTAATTGTTTTTTACACATTTACAGTGATCGATTTGTCTAAAGGGTGCGATCGACAATTGATCGCAACATTATATTAAGTTAAAATAATGAATTATTGAATTGGTTATTAAAGATTAATTGTTGTTTACACATTTACAGTGATTGATATGTGTAAAGGGTGCGATCGACAATTAATCGCAACATTATATTAAGTAAAAGTAATGAATTATTGAATTTGTTATTGAAAATTAGTTGTTGTTTACACATTTACAGTGATTGATATGTCTCAAGGGTGCGATCAACAAATTATTGCAACATTATATTATGTTAAAGTAATGAATTATGGAATTGGTTATTGAAGATTAATTGTTGTTTACACATTTACCTTGATAGATATGTCTAAAGGGTGCGATCGACAATTGATTGCAATATTACGTTAAGTTAAAGTAATGGATTATTGTATGGGTTATTGAAGATAAGTTATTGTTTACACATTTACATTGATTGATATGTGTCATGGGTGCGATCGCCAATTGATCGCAACATTATATGAAGTCAAAGTAATGAATTATTGAATTGGTTATTGAAAATTAATTGTTGTTTAAACATTTAAAGTGATTGATATGTCCAAAGGGCGCGATCGGCAATTTATCGAAACATTATATTAAGTTAAAGTAATGAATAATTTAATTAGTTATTGATGATTAATTTTTGTTTACACATTTACCTTAATAGTTATGTCCAAAGGGTACCATCGACAATTGATCACAACATTATGATCAGTTAAAGTAATGAATTATTGAATTCGTTATTGTAGATTAGTTGTTGTTTAAACAATTCCTTTGATAGATATGTATGAAAGTTGCGATCGACAATTGATTGCAACATTACGTTATGTAAAAGTAATGATTTATTAAATTGGTTTTTGAAGATTAGTTGTTGTTTACACATTTACCTTGATAGATATGTCTAAAGGGTGCGATCGACAATTGATTGCAACATTACGTTAAGTTAAAGTAATGGATTATTGTATAGGTTATTGAAGATAAGTTATTGTTTACACATTTACATTGATTGATATGTGTCATGGGTGCGATCGCCAATTGATCGCAACATTATATGAAGTCAAAGTAATGAATTATTGAATTGGTTATTGAAAATTAATTGTTGTTTAAACATTTAAAGTGATTGATATGTCTAAAGGCGTGATCGGTAATTTATCGAAACATTATATTAAGTTAAAGTAATGAATAATTTAATTTTTTATTGATGATTAATTGTTGTTTACACATTTACCTTAATAGTTATGTCCAAAGGGTACCATCGACAATTGATCACAACATTATGATCAGTTAAAGTAATGAATTATTGAATTCGTTATTGTAGATTAGTTGTTGTTTACACAATTCCTTTGATAGATATGTATGAAGGTTGCAATCGACAATTGATCGCAACATTACGTTATGTAAAAGTAATGATTTACTAAATTGGTTTTTGAAGATTAGTTGTTGTTTACACATTTACAGTGATTGATATATCTAATGGGTTCGATCGACAATTGATCGCAACATTATATTTAGTTAAAGTAATGAATTATTGAATTGGTTATTGAAAATTAATTGTTGTTTACACATTTCCAGTGCCTGATATATCTAAAGGGTGCGATAGAAAATTTATCGCAACATTATATTAAATTAAAGTAATGAATTATTGAATTGGTTGTTGAATATTAATTGTTGTTTACACATTTACCCTGATAGAAATATCCAAAGGGTGCGATCTACAATTGATCGCAACATTATATTAAATTAAAATAATGAATTACTGAATTGGTTATTGAAGATAAATTGTTGTTTACACATTTACCTTGATAGATATGTCTAAAGGGTGCGATCGACAATTGATCGTAACATTACGTTAAGTTAAAGTAATGAACTATTGAATGGGTTATTAAAGATAAGTTGTTTACACATTTACACTGATTGATATGTGTAAACAGTGCGATCGACAGTTAATCGCAACAGTATATTAAGTAAAAGTAATGAATTATTGAACTGGTTATTGAAAATTTGTTGTTGTTTACACATTTACAGTGATTGATATGTCTAAATTGTGCGATCAAAAAATGATTGCACCATTATATTAAGTTAAAGTAATGAATAATTGAATTGGTTATTGAAGATTAATTGTTGTTTACACATTTACCTTGATAGATATGTCTAAAAAGTGCGATCGACAATTGATCGCAACATTAAATTAAGTTAATGTAATGGATTATTGAATGGGTTATTGAAGATAAGTAATTGTTTACACATTTACATTGATTGATATGTGTCAAGGGTGCGATCGTCAATTGATCGCAATATTATATTAAGTGAAAGTAATGAATTACTGATTTGGTTATTGAAAATTAATTTTAGTTTAAACATTTACAGTGATGGATATGTCTAAAGGGTTCGATCGACAATTGATCGAAACATTATATTAAGTTAAATAATGAATAATTTAATTAGTTATTGAAGATTAATTGTTGTTTACACATTTACCTTAATATTTATGTCCAAAGGGTACCATCGACAATTCATCGCAACATTATGATAAGTTAAAGTAATGAATTATTGAATTTGTTATTGTAGATTTATTGTTGTTTACACAATTTCCTTGATAGATATGTATAAAGGTTGCGATCGACAATTGATCGCAACATTACGTTATGTAAAAGTAATGATTTATTAAATTGGTTTTTGAAGATTAGTTGCTCTTTACACATTCACAGTGATTGATATATCAAAAGGGTGCGTTTGACAATTGATCACAACTATATATTAAGTCAAAATAATGAATTATGGAATTGGTTATTGAAAATTAAATGTTGTTTACACATTTCCAATGACTGATATGTCTAAAGGGTGCGATCGACAATTGATCGCAACATTATATTATGTTAAAGTAATGAATTTTTGAACTGGTTGTTGAAGATTAATTTTTGTTTACACATTTAGAGTGACAAATATATCTAAAGGGTGCGATCAATAAAAGATCGCAAGATTAGGTTAAGTTAAAGTAAAGGATTATTGAATGGGTTATTGAAGATAAGTTGTTGTTTACACATTTACAGTGATTGATATGTGTAAAAGGTGCGATCGTTAATTGATCTCAACATTATATTAAGTCAAAGTAATGAATTATTGAATTTGTTATTGTAGAGTAATTGTTATTTACACATTTACCTTGATAGATATGTCTAAAGGGTGCCATCGACATTTGACCGTAAAATTACGTTAAGTTAAAGTAAAGATATATTGAATTGGTTATTTAAGATTAGCTGTTTTTTACACATTTACAGTGATGGTTATGTCGAAAGGGTGCGATCAAAAATTTATCGCAACATTATATTAAGTTAAAGTATTGAATTATTGAATTGGTTATTGAAAATTTATTGTTGTTTACACATTTACAGTGATTGAAATGTCTAAAGGGTGTGATAGACAATTGATCGCAACTTTTAATCAAGTTAAAGTAATGAATTATTGAATTGGTTATTGAAAATTAATTGTTGTTTAAACATTTAAAAAGTGATTGATATGTCTAAAGGGTGCGATCGACAATTGATCGCAAAATTATATTAAGTTAAAGTAATGAATAATTTAATTGGTTGTTGAATATTAATTTTTTTTTACACATTTATAGTTATGTCTAATGGGTACGATCGACAATTGATCGCATCATTATGATAAGTTAAAGTTATAAATTATTGAATTGATTACTGTAGATAAATTGTTGTTTGCACAATTACCTTGATAGATATGTCTAAAAGGTGCGATCGAAAATTGATCGCAACATTAAGTTAAGTTAAATAATGAATTATTAAATTGGTTATTGAAGATTAGTTGTTGTTTACACATTTATACCGATTGATATGTCTAAAGGGTGCGATCGATAATTGATCACAACATTATATTATGTCAAAGTAATGAATTATTGAATTGGTTATTGTAGATTAATTGTTGTTTACACATTTACCTTGATAGATATGTCTAAAGGGTGCGATCGACATTCGATCGCAACATTACGTTAAGTTCAAGTAATGATATATTGAATTGGTTATAGAAGATTAGCTGTTGTTTACACATTTACAGTGATTGATATGTCTAAAGGGTGCGATTGACTATTGATTGCAATATTATATTAAGTTAAAGTAATGAATTATTGAATTGGTTATTGAAAATTAATTGTTGTTTACACATTTACAGTGATTAATATGTCTAAAGGGTGCGATCGACAATTGATCGCAATATTATATTAAGTTAAAGTAAATAATTATTGAAGTGGTTATTGAAAAATAATTATTGTTTAAACATTTAGAGTGACTGATAAGTCTAAAGGGTGTGATCGATAATTGATCGCAGCTTTATATTAAGTTAAATTAGTGGGTTATTGAATTTGTTATTGAAGATTAACTGTTGTTTACACATTTACCTTGATAGTTATGTCTAAAGGGTACGATCGAAAATTGATCGCAACATAAAGTTAAGTTAAAGTAATGAATTAATGAATTTGTTATTAAAGATTTGTTGTTGTTTACACGTTTACAGTGATTGATATGTCTAAAGGGTGCGATGGACAATTGATCGCAACATTATATTAAGTTAAAGTAATGAATTATTTAATTGGTTTTTGAATATTAATTGTTTTTTACACATTTACCTTGATAGATATGTCTAAATGGTGCGATCGACAATTGATCGAAACATCACGTTATGTTAAAGTAATGGATTATTATATTGGTTGTGGAAGATTAGTTAATGTTTACACATTCAAAGTGATTGATATGTGTAAAGTGTGCGATTGACAATTGATCGCAACATTATATTAAGTCAAAGTAATAAATTATTGAATTGGTTATTGAAATTTAATTATTGTTTACACATTTACAGTTATTTGTATGTCTAAAGGGTGCGATCGACAATTGATCGCAACATTATATTTAGTTAAAGTAATGAATTATTGAATTGGTTATTGAAAATTAATTGTTGTTTACACATTTACCTTGATAGACGTTGCGATCGACATTTGATCACAACATTTCGTTAAGTTGAAGTAATGAATTATTTAATTGGTTATTGAAGATAAGTTGTTGTTTACACATTTACAGTGATTGGTATGTGTAAAGGGTGCGATCGACAATTTATTGCAACATTATATTAAGTTAAAGTAATGAATTATTGAATAAGTTATTGAAGATTAATTGTTGTTTACACATTTACCTTGATAGTTATGTCTGAAGGGTACGATCGAAAATTGATCGCAACATTAAGTTAAGTTAAAATAATGAATTATTGAATCTGCTGTTGAAGATTAGTTGTTGTTTACACATTTACAGTGATAGATATGTCATAATAGTGCGATCGACAATTGATCGCAACATTATATTAGGTTGAAGTAATGAATTATTCAATTTGTTATTGAAAATTAATTGTTGTTTACTCATTTAGAGCGATTGATATGTATAAACGGTGCGATCGACAATAAATCGATACATTATATTAAGTCAAACTAGTGAATTATTTAATTGGTTATTGAAAATTAGTTGTTTTTAACACATTTACAGTGCTAGATATGTCAAAAGGGTGCGATCGACAATTGATCGCAACATCATATTGAGTTAAAGTAATGAATTATTGAATTGGTTATTTAAAATTAATTGTTGTTTACACATTTTAGTGATTGATATGTCTAAAGGGTGCGATCGACAATTGATCCCAACATTATATTAAATCAATGTAATAAACTATTGAATTAGTTATTGAAGATTAATTGTTGTTTACACATTTACCTTGATAGATATGTCTAAAGGGTGCGAACGACAATTGATCGCAACATTACGTTAAGTTAAAGAAATGAATTGTTGAATGGGTTATTGAAGATAAGTTGTTGTTTACACATTTACAGTGATTGATATGTATAAACGGTGCAATCGACAACTGATCGCGATATTATTTTAAGTAAAAGTAATGAATTATTTAATTTGTTATTGAAAATTAGTAGTTGTTTACACATTTACAGTGATTAATGTGTCTAAAGGGTGCGATCGACAATAGATCGCAATATTATATTAAGTTATATTAATGAATTATTGAATTGGTTATTGCAAATTTAGTGTTGTTTACGTATTTTTCATGATATATATGTCTAAAGGGTGCGATCGACAATTGATCGCAATAATACGTTAAGTTAAAGTAATGAACTATTGAATTGATTATTGAAGATAAGTTGTTTTGTACACATTTACAGTGATTGATATGTCTAAAGTGTGCGATTGACAATTGATCGCAACACTATATTAAGTCAAAGTAATGAATTACTAAATTGGTTATTGAAAATTAGTTGTTGTTTACACATTTACAGTTATTGATATGTCTTAAGGGTGTGATCGACAATTGATCGCAACTTTATATCAAGTTAAAGTAATGAATTATTGAATTTGTTATCGAAGATTAATTGTTGTTTACAAATTTACCTCGATAGTTATGTCTAAAGGGTATGATCGACCATTAATCGCAACATTAAGTTAAGTTAAAGTAATGAATTATTTAATTTGTTATTGAAGATTAGTTGTTGTTTACACATTTATAGTGATTGATATGTCTAAAGTGTGCGATGGAGAATTGATCGCAACATTATATTAACTAAAAGTAATGTATCATTGATTTGGTTATTGTAGATTAATTTTTGTTTACACATTTGCCTTGATAGATATGTCTAAAAGGTGCGATCGACAATTGATCGCAACATTAAGTTAAGTTAAAGTAATGAATTATTTTTAATTTTTATTGAAGATTAGTTGTTTAAACATTTACAAGGATTGATATGTCTAAAGGGTGCGATCGACAATTGATCGTAACATTATATTAAGTTAAAGTAATGAATTATTTTTAATTTTTATTGAAGATTAGATGTTGTTTAAACATTTACAGGGATTGATATGTCTAAAGGGTGCGATCGACAATTGATCGTAACATTATATTAAGTTAAAGTAATGAATTATTGAATTGGTTATTGAAGATAAATTGTTGTTTACATATTTACCTTGGTAGATCTGTCTAAAGAATGCGATCGACAATTAATCGCAACATTATATTAAGTTAAAGTAATGAGTTATAAAATTAGTTATAGAAGATAAGTTGTTGTTTACACATTAACAGTGATTGATATGTGTAAAGAGTACGATTGACAATTGATCGCAACATTATATTAAGTTAAAATAATGAATTATTGAATTTGCTGTTGAAGATTAGTTGTTGTTTACACATTTACAGTGATTGATATGTCTAAAGGGTGCGATCGAAAATTGATTGGAACATTATATTAAGTTAATGTTATGAATTATTGATTTGGTTATTGTAGAAAAGTTGTTGTTTACACTTTTACATTGATAGATATGTCTAAAGGGTGCGATCGACAATTGATCTCAACATTAAGTTAAGTTAAAGTAATGAATTATTTTAAATTTTTTGTTGAAGATTAGTTGTTGTTTAAACATTTACAGTGATTCATATGTCTAAAGAGTGTGATCGACAATTGATCACAACTTTATATTAAGTTAAAGTAATGAACTATTTAATTTGTTATTGAAGATTAATTGTTGTTTACACATTTACCTTGATAGTTATGTCTTAAGGGTATGATCGACAATTGAACGCAACATTAAGTTAAGTTAAAGTAATGAATATTGAATTTGTTATAGAAGATTAGTTGTTGTTTGCGCATTTACAGTGATTGATATGTCTAAAGGGTGCGATCGAGAATTGATCGCAACATTATATCAAGTTAAAGTAATGAATTATTGAATTGGTTATTGAAGATAAATTATTGCTTACACATTTACCTTGATAGATAGGTCTAATGGGTACGATCGAGAATTGATCGCAATATTACGTAAAGTTAAAGTAACGAATTATTGAATTTGTTATTGAAGATTAGTTATTGCTTACACATTTACAGTGATTGATATGTCTAAAGGGTGCGATCGACAATTGATCACAACATTATATTAAGTTAAAGTAATGAATTATTGAATTGGGTTTTGAAGATAAGTTGTTGTTTACAAATTTACAGTGATTGATATGTCTAAAGGTCGCGATCGACAATTGATCGCAACATTATATTAAGTTAAAGTAATGAATTATTGAACTAGTTTTTGAAAATTAATTGTTGTTTACACATTTAAAGTGATTGATATGTCTAAATAGTGTGATCGACAATTGATCGGAATATTATATTAAGTTGAAGTAATGAATTATTGATTTTGTTATTGTAGATTAATTGTGGTTTACCCATTTACCTTGATAGATATGTCTAAAGGGTGCGATTGACAATCGATCGCAATATTAAGTTAAAGTAATGAATTATTGAATTTTTTTATTGAAGATTAGTTGTTGTTTACACATTTACAATGATTGATATGTCTAAAGGGTGCGATGGACAATTGATTACAACATTATATTAAGTTAAAGTAATGAATTATTGAATTTTTTATTGAAGATTTGTTGTTGTTTACACATTTATAGTGATTGATATATCTAAAGGTTGCGATCCACAATTGATCGCAACATTATATTAAGTTAAAGTAATGAATTATTGAATTGGTTATTGAAGATAAGTTGTTGTTTACACATTTAGAGTGATTGATATGTGTAAAGGGTGCGATACACAATTGATCGCAACATTATATTAAGTTAAAGTAATGAATTATTGAATTGGTTATTGAAATTTAATTGTTGTTTACCCATTTACAGTGATTGATATGTCTAAAGGGTGTGATCGACAATTGATCGCAACATTATATTAAGTTAAAGTAATGAATTATTGAAGTGGTTATTGAAAATTAATTATTGTTTAAAAATTAACAGTGATTGATATGTCTAAAGGGTATGATCGATAATTGTTCGAAGCTTTATATTAAGTTAAAGTAAAAAATTATTGAATTTGTTATTGAAGATTAATTGTTGTTTACACATTTACCTTGATAGTTATGTCCAAAGGGTACGATCGAAAATGGATCGCAACATTAAGTTAAGTTAAAGTAATGAATTAATGAATTGGTTATTGAAGATTAATTGTTTTTTAAACATTTACCTTGATAGATATATCTAAAGGGTGCGATCGACAATTGATTGCAACATTATGTTAAGTTAGAGTAATGAATTATTGAATTGGTTATTGAAGATAATTTGTTGTTTACACATTTACAGTGATTGATATGTCTAAAGAGTGCGATCGACAATTGATCGGAACATTATATTAAGTTAAAGTAATGAATTATTGATTTGGTTATTGTAAATTAATTGTGGTTTACACATTTGCCTTGATAGGTATGTCTTAAGGGTGCGATCGACAATTGATCCAACATTGAGTTAAGTTAAAGTAATGAGTTATTGAATTTTTTTTGAAGATTAGTTGTTGTTTACACATTTACAATGATTAATATGTCTAAAGGGTGCGATCGACAATTGATCGCAACATTATATTAAGTTAAAGTGATGAATTATTGAATTAGTTATTGAAAATTAATTGTTGTTTAAACATTTACAATGATTAATATGTCTAAAGGGTGCGTCGACAAATGATCGCAACATTATATTAAGTTAAAGTAATGAATTATTGAATTAGTTATTGAAAATTATTTGTTGTTTACACATTTATAGTGATTGATATGTCTAAATAGTGTGATCGACAATTGATCGGAATATTATATTAAGTTGAAGTAATGAATTATTGATTTGGTTATTGTAGATTAATTGTGGTTTACACATTTACCTTGATAGATATGTCTAAAGGGTGCGATTGACAATTGATCGCAACATTAAGTTAAGTTAAAGTAATGAATTATTGAATTTTTTTATTGAAGATTAGTTGTTTACACATTTACAGTGATTGATATTTCTAATGGGTGCGATGGACAATTGATCACAACATTATATTAAGTTAAAGTAATGAATTATTGAATTTTTTATTGAAGATTTGTTATTGTTTACACATTTACTGTGATTGATATGTCTAAAGGTTGCGATCAACAATTGATCGCAACATTATATTAAGTTAATGTAATGAATTATTGAAATGGTTATTGATGATCAATTGTTGTTTACACATTGACCTTGATAGATATGTCTAAAGGGAGCGATCGAAAATGGATTGCAACAACACGTTAAGTTAAAGTAATGAATTATTGAATTGGTTATCGAAGATAAGTTATTGTTTACACATTTACAGTGATTGATATATCTAAAGAGTGCAATCGACAATTAATCTCACCATTATATTAAGATAAAGTAATGAATTATTGAATTGGTTATTGAAAAGTAATTATTCTTTACACATTTACATTGATTGATATGTCTAAATGGTGCGATCGACAATTAATCGCAACATTATATTAAGTTAAAGTAATGAATTATTGAATTTTTATTGAAGATTAGTTGTTGTTTACACATTTACAGTGATTGATATGTCTAAAGGGTGCGATCGACAATTGATCGCAACATTATATTAATTAAGAGTAATGAATTATTTTATTGGTTATTGAAAATTAATTGTTGTTTACACATTTACCGTGATTGATATGTCTAAAGAGTGCGATCAAAAATTTGTCGGAATATTATATTAAGTTAAAGTAATGAATTATTGATTTGGTTATTGTACATTAATTGTGGTTTACATATTTTTCTTGATAGATATGTCTAAAGGGTGCGATCGACAATTGATCGCAACTTAAGTTAAGTTAAAGTAATGAATTATTGAATTTTTAATTGAAGATTAGTTGTTGTTTACTCATTTACAGTGATTGATATGTCTAAAGGTTGCGATCGACAATTGATCGCAACATTATATTAAGTTAAAGTAATGAATTATTGAATTGGTTATTGAAGATTAATTGTTGTTTACACATTTACCTTGATAGATATGTCTAAAAGGTGCGATCGACAATTGATCGCAACATTACGTTAAGTTAAAGTAATGAATTATTGAATTGGTTATTAAAGATAAGTTGTTGTTTACACATTTACAGTGACTGATATGTGTAAAGTGTGCGATCGACAATTGATCGCAACATTATATTTAGTCAAAGTAATGAATTATTGAATTGGTTATTGAAAATAAGTTGTTGTTCACACATTTTTCTTGATAGATATTTCTAAAGGGTGCGATCGGCAATTTATCGCAACATTACGTTAAGTTCAAGTAATGAATTATTGAATTGGTTATTGAAGATAAGTTGTTGTTTACACATTTACAGTTATTGATACGTCTAAAGGGTCCGATCGACAATTGATCGCAACATTATATTAAGTTAATGTAATGAATTATTGAAATTGTTATTGAAGATTAAATGTTGTTTACACATTTTTCTAGATAGATATGTCTAAAGGGTGCAGTCGACAATTGATCGCAGCATTACGTTAAGTTAAAAAAATTAATTATTGAATTAATTATTGAAAATAAGTTGTTGCTTACACATTTACAGTGATTGATATATGTAGAGAGTGCTATCGACAATTGATCGCAACATTATATTAAGTTAAAGTAATGAAATATTAAATTGGTTATTGAAGATTAATTTTTGTTTACACATTTACAATGATTGATATGTCTAAATGGTGCAATCGACAATTGATCGCAACATTATATTAAGTTAAAGTAACGAATTATTGAATTGGTTATTGAAGATTAATTGTTATTTACATAGTTACCTTGATAGATATGTCTAAAGGGTGCGATCGACAATTGATCGTAACATTACGTTAAGTTAAAATAATGAATTATTTAATTGGTTATTGAAGATAAGTTGTTGTTTACACATTTACAGTGATTGATATGTGTAAAGGGTGCAATCAACAATTAATCGCAACATTATATTAATTAAAAGTAATGAATTATTGAATTGGTTATTGAAAATTAATTGTTGTTTACACATTTTCCTTGATAGATATGTCTAAAGGGTGCGATCGACAATTGATCGCAACATTATATTAAGTTAAAGTTAATGAAATATTGAATTGGTTATTGAAGATTAATTGTTATTTACACATTTACCTTGATAGGTTTGTCTAAAGGGTGCGATCGACAATTGATCGCAACATTATATTAAGTGAAAGTAATGAATTTTTAAATTGGTTATTGAAAATTAATTGTTGTTTAAACATTTACACTGATTGATATGTCTAAAGGGTACGATCGACAATTGATCGGAATATTATATTAAGTTAAAGTAATGAATTGTTGAATTGGTTTTTGAAGATTAATTGTTGTTTACACATTTACCTAGATAGATATGTCTAAAGGGTACAGTCGACAATTGATCGCAACATTACGTAAAGTTAAAGTAATGAATTATTGAATTCGTTATTGAAGATTAGTTGTTGTTTCCACATTTACAGTGATTGATATGTGTAAAGGTTGTGATCCAAAATTGATCGCAGCATTAGATTAACTTAAAGTAATCAATTATTGATATGGTTATTGAAAATTAATTGTAGTTTACACATTTACAGTGATTGATATGTGTAAAAGTCGCGATCGACAATTGAACGCAATATTATATTAAGTCAAAGTAATGAATTATTGAATTGGTTATTGAAAATTAGTTGTTGTTTACACATTTACAGTGATTGATGTGTCTAAATGGCGCGAACGACAATTGATCGCAACAATATATTAAGTTTAAGTAATGAATTATTGAATTGGTTATTGAAAACTAATTGTTGTTTACACATTTACAGTGATTGATATGGCTAAAGGGTGCGATCGAAATTTGATCCCAACATTATATTAAGTTAAAGTAATGAATTATTGAATGTGGTATTGAAGATTAATTGTTGTTTACACATTTACAATGATAGATATGTCAAAAGTGTTCGATCGACAATTGATCGCTACATTATATTAAGTTAAAATAATGAATTATTTAATTTGTTATTTAAAATTAATTGTTGTTTACACATTTACCTTGATAGATAGATCGAAAGGGTGCGATCGACAATTGATCGGAACATATCGTTTAGTTAAAGTAATGAATTATTGAATTGGTTATTGAAGATAAGTTGTAGTTTAAACGTTTACAGTGATTGATATTTTTAAAGGGTGCGATCGACAATTGATCGCAACATTATATTAAGTTAAAGTAATGAATTATTGAATTTGTTATTGAAAATTAATTGTAGTTGCACATTTAGAGTGATTGATATGTCTAAAGGGTGCCATCGACAATTGAACGCCACAATATATTAAGTTAAAGTAATGAATTATTTAATTGGTTATTGAAAATAAATTGTTGTTCACACATTTATAGTGATTGATATGTCTAACGGGTGCGATCGACTGTTGATCGGAACATTATATTAAATTAAAGTAATGAATTATTGAATTGGTTATTGAAAATTAATTGTTGTTTACACATTTATAGTGATTGATATGTCTAAAGGGTGCGATCGACAATTGATCGTAACATTATATTAAGTTAAAGTAATGAATTATTTAATTGGTTATTAAAGATTAATTGTTGTTTACACATTTACATGGGGTGTGATCGACAATTGATTACAACGTTATATTAAGTTAAAGTAATAAATTATTGAATTGGTTATTTAAAATTAATTATTTTTTACATATTTACAGTGATTGATATGTCTAAAGGGTGCGATCGACAATTGATCACAACATTATATTAAGTTAAAGTAATGAATTATTGAATTGGTTATTGAAAATTAGTTGCTGTTTACACATTTGCAGTGATTGATATGTTTAAATGATGCGATCAACAATTGATCGCAACATTATATTAAGTTAGAGTAATGAATTATTAAATTGGTTATTGTAGATTAATTGTTATTTACACATTTACCTTGATAGATATGTCTAAAAGGTGCGATAAACAATTAATCGCAACTTTACGTTAAATTAAAATATTGAATTATTAATTAAGTAATTGAAGATTAAGTCAGTAATGATTTATTGAATAGGTTATTGAAAATTAATTATTGTTTACATATTTATAGTGATTGATATGTCTAAAGAGTGCGATCGACAATTGATCGTAACATTATATTAAGTTAATGTAATGAATTTTTTAAATGGTTATTGAAGATTAATTGTTGTTTACACATTTACACTAATTGATATGTGTAAAGGGTGCGATCGACAATTGATTGCAACATTATATTAAGTCAAAGTATTGAATTATTGAATTGGTTATTGAAAATAAGTTGTTGTTTACACAGTTACAGTGATAGATATGTCTAAACGGTGCGATCGACAATTGATCGCAACATTATATTAAGTCAAAGTAATGAATTATTGAATCAGTTATTGAAATATTGTTGTTGTTTACACATTTACAATGATTGATATGTTTAAAGGGTGCGATCGACAATTGATCGCAACATTATAGTAAGTTAAAGTAATGAATTATTGAATTAGTTATTAAAGATTAATTGTTGTTTACATTTTGAGTAATTGATATGTCTAAAGGGTGCGATCGACAGTTGATCGCAAGATTATATTTAGTTAAAGTAATGAACTATTGAATTGGTTATTGAAAATTAATTGTTGTTTACAAACTTACAGTGATTGATATTTCTAAAGGGTGCGATCCGCAATTGATCGCAACATTATATTAAGTTAAAGTAATGAATTATTTAATTGGTTTCTGAAGGTAAGATATTTTTTACACATTTACTGTGATTGATATGTATAAAGGGTGCGATCGACAATTAATCACAACATTATATTAAGTCAAAGTAATGAATTACTGACTTGGATATTTAAAATAAGTTGTTGTTTACACATTTACAGTGATAGATATGTCTAAAGGGTACGATCGACAATTGATCGCACCATTATATTAAGTTAAAGTAATGAATTATTGAATCGGTTATTGGAAATTAGTTGTTGTTTACACATTTACAATGATTGATATGTTTAAAGGGTGCGATCGACAATTGATCGCAACATTATAGTAAGTTAAAGTAATGAATTATTTAATTGGTTACTCAAAATTAATTGTTGTTTACACATTTACAGTGATTTATATGGCTAAAGGGTGCGATCGAAATTTGATCCCAACATTATACTAAGTCAAAGTAATGAAATATTGAATTTGTTATTGAAAATTAGTTGTTGTTTATACATTAACAGTGATTGATATGTCTAAAGGGTGAGATCGACAACTGATCACAACATTATATTAAGTTCAAGTTATGAATTATTGAATTGGTTATTGTAGATTAATTGTTGTTTAAACATTTACCTTGATAGATACGTCGAAAGGGTGCGATCGACAATTAATTGCAACATTACTTTAAGTTGAAGTTATGAATTATTGAATTGGTTATTAAAAAGTAGTTGTTGTTTACACGTTTAAAGTGGTTGATATGTCTAAAGGTGCGATCGGCAATTGGTCATAATATTATATTAAGTTAAAGTAATGAATTATTGAATTTGTTATAGAAGATTAGTTGTTGTTAACACATTTGCACTGATTGATATGTCTTAAGGGTGCGATCGACAATTGGTCATAACATTATATTAAGTTAGATTAATGCATTATTGAATTAGTTATTGAATATTAATTGTTGTTTACACATTTACAGTGATAGATATGTCTATAGGGCGCGATCGACAATTGATCGCAAGATTATGTTAAGTTAAAGTATTGAATTAGTGAATTAGTTATTAAAGATTAGTTGTTGTTAACACATTTACAGTGATAGATATGTCAAGTGGGTGCGACGACAATTGATTGCCATATTATATTAAGTTAAAGTAATGACTTATTGGTATGGTTACTGAAAATTAATTGTTGTTTACACATTTACAGTGATTGATATGTCTAAACGGTGCGATCGACTGTTGATCTTAACATTATATTAAGTTAAAGTAATGATTAATTGAATTGGTTATTGTAGATTAATTGTTATTTACACATTTACATTGATAGATATGTCGAAAAGGTGCGATCGACAATTGATCGCAACATTATGTTAAGTTAAAGTAATGATTATTGAATTTATTATTGAAGATTAGTTGTTTCTTACTAAAGTGATTGATATGTCGAAAAGGTTCAATCAACAGTTGATCGCAATATTATATTAAGTTAAAGTAATGAATTATTGAAGTGGTTATTGAAGATAAGTTGTTGTTAACACGTTTACAGTGATTGATATGTCTAAAGGGTACGATCGACAATTGATCGCAATATTATATTATGTTAAAGTAATGAATTATTGAAATGGTTATTGAAAATTAATTGTCGTTTACACATTTACAGTGATTGATATGTCTAAATGGTGCAATCACCAATTTATCGCAACATTATAATAAGTTAAAGTAATGTGTTATTGAATTGGATATTGAAAATTAATTGTTGTTTACATATTTACCTTGATAGATATGTCTAAAGGGTGCGATCGACAATTGATCGCAACATTACATTCAGTTAAAGTAATGAATTATTGAATTGGTTATTGAAGATAAGTTGTTGTTTAAACATTTACAGTGATTGATATGTCTAAACGGTGCAATCGACAATTGATCGCAACATTATATGAAGTTAATGTAATGAATTATTGAATTGGTTATTGTAGATTAATTTTTGTTTACACATTTATATTGATAGATATGTCTAAATGGTGCGATCGACAATTCATCGCAACATTACGTTAAGTTAAAGTAATGAATTATTGAATTGGTTATTGAAGATAAGTTATTGTTCACACATTTACAATGATTGATATGTCGAAAAGGTGCGATCAACTATAGATAGCAACATTATTTTAACTTAAAGTAATGAATTATAGAATTTGTTATTAAATATTAATTGTTGTTTGCACATTTACAGTGATTGACATAATTGAAGGGTGCGATCGACAATTGATCACTACATTATATTAAGTTAAAGTAATGAATTATTGAAGTGATTATTGAAAATTAATTGTTGTTTAAACAATAACAGTGATATGTCTAAAGGGTGTGATCGACAATTGAACTTAAAATTATGTTAAGTTAAAATAATGAATTATTGAATTGGATATTGAATATTAGTTATTGTTTACACATTAACAGTGATCGATATATCTAAACAGTGCGATTGACAATTGATAGCAACATTATATTAAGTTAAAGTAATGAATTATTGAAGTGATTATTGAAAATTAATTGTTGTTTAAACAATTACAGTGATATGTCTAAAGGGTGTGATAGACAATTGAACTTATCATTATGTTAAGTTAAAGTAATGAATTATTGAATTGGACATTGAAGATTAGTTGTTTTTTACACATTAATAGTGATTGATATGTCTAAACGGTGCGATCGACAATTGGTAACAAAATTATATTAAGTTAAAGTATTGAATTATTGAATTGGTTATTGAATATTATTCTTTGTTTACACATTTACAGTGATAGATATGTCTAAAGGGCGCGATCGACAATTGATCGCAACATTATGTTAAGGTAAAGTAATGAATTATTGAATTGGATATTAAAGAATAGTTGTTGTTTGCACATTTACAGTGATTGATATGTCTAAAGGGTGCGATCGACAATTGATCGCAACATTATATTGAGTTAAAGTAATGAATTATTGATACGGTTATTGAAAATTAATTATTGTTTAGACATTTACAGTGATTGATATGTCTAAACGGTGCGAACGACAATTGATCGCGACATTATATTTAGTTAAAGTAATGAATTATTGAGATTGTTATTGTAGATTAATTGTTGTTTACACATTTACATTGATAGATGTCTAAAGGGTGCGATCGGCAGTTAATCGCAAAATTACCTTAAGTTAAATTAATGAATTATTGAATTAGTTATTGAAGATTAGTTGCTGTTAACACATTTGCAGTGATTGATATGTCGAAAGGGTGTGATCGACAATTGATCGTACCATTTTATTAAGTTAAAGTAATGAATTATTGAATTGGATATTTAAAATTAATTGTTGTTTACACATTTACAGTGATTGATATGTCTAAAGGGTGCGATCGACAATTGATCGCAACATTATGTTTTGGATTTGATGGCATTGCCTTTGAGTGATATTATAAGTCAGGATGGTGAAAACAGAGCTGCGAAGGTTAAAGCTATACATATGAAGACACGAGAGATGATTGAGAAGCGTAATAGAGCTACAGCCCAGCGGGTTTACAGAGGACGAAAGGCAATGGTATTCCAACCTGGTGATTGGGTTAGGGTACATTTCAGGAAGGAGAGATTTCCAAACCAAAGGAAGTCCAAGCTAGATGCAAGAGGAGACGGTCCATTCCAAGTATTGGAAAGGATTAATGATAATTCATACAAGATAGACCTGCTAGGTGAGTACAATGTGTCTCCAACTTTTAATGTTTCTGATCTTTCCCCATTTGATATGCATGCAGATTCGAGGTCGAATCTTTTTGAGGAGGGGGGAACGATACAAGCATATCAGAAGGTCCAATGACACGTTCAAAAGCAAGGAAGCTGGAAGCTGAATTTGGGAACTTAGCTAATGCTTGTGTTGAACGAATGAATGAAGAAATTATCAAGGAAGAAGGTAGAAAATCAATGGAGGCAAGAATCACCAAAATGCAGCCTGTACACTTGTGTTTGGCCTGCAGCATCTGAAGGAATGATAAGAAGTTCACCTTCTCAAAATATAGAAGAAGGATTTTTCTACACTGATGGGCAAATACAACACTGATTCTATCATCAAATGATAGCAAAGTTAAAGAGGACATCTTAAGCTTTTCAACACATCAAGAATCAACTTAATTGGATTGGTATAGCTCAAGTTATTGCATCTGGAAGCTGGAATAAAAGATTTAGGCGGGATTGACTAGTCATCTTTGGCTGTCACGATAATTGTTTCCTTTTCTTCTTATCTTGCAAGTCAGAATTTGGCTATTTTTAATGTCATTAATTGTTTCATTTTTTTTAATTAGGGTTTGAGAATTAATTGTTGTTTACACAGTTACAGTGATTGATATGACTAAAGGGTGCGATGGACAATTGATCGCAACATTATAGTAAGCTAGCTCCATTGGTAATCAGCATGCTTTCACAATCCATATATCCCTAAGGTTGTGAGTTCGAGTGCAGGTGGAGGCGAAAGAAAGTGGGTGGGATCCACGATATCAGATTGTGTAACGATTATATCGGTATTGATTGGTGTACGATTCAGGTTTATCCGTGTGTACACAATAGCAGGTCGGGCCCCGGCCCAGGAGTTACATTAAAAATGTAACGTCCAACCCCTGGCCACGGCGGAGCCGCGAACGAAAGGCGGAGCGTCACATTAACAATCAATACATTCATTCTTTAAGTTGCGAAATTATAAATATTAATATTAAAAAAACAGATTACAAAGTAATCATCTTGACGCTGTTTCAAAATCAATTACATAATCCTAATAATTCAATTAAAAATAAACCTGTTCGCAAATATATCAATATTCAAATAGTAGTTCACAATCTCAAATAATTATCCGAAAATATTAAGTACTCAAGTACTTTAAAAAGACTTACAAATCCCATAACAGTTGTCTTTAAACATTACAAACTGAATTACTAAAGGAAAAGTTTTACATGTCTTTCAAAACTAATCAAACATAAGAAAAAGACAGCTCTCAGTATTGTTCCAAAAAT
The DNA here is from genome assembly GCA_031304145.1 of Cardiospermum halicacabum. Classification (NCBI taxonomy): domain Eukaryota; kingdom Viridiplantae; phylum Streptophyta; class Magnoliopsida; order Sapindales; family Sapindaceae; genus Cardiospermum; species Cardiospermum halicacabum. The sequence continues at coordinate 18,594,690 of CM062391.1, read as the reverse complement.
CATGAAAGGAAAATGCAATGAGACCTTCAATCTGCTCGATCACCTGTTTCACATTTCAATAGGTAGATAAGAAAATGGAAGAAAAACAACATCAGACTATCGATGTCTGGTTAGCAAGTCATTCTAACAAACACACACAATGTTTCTTTTAAACATACAATGATTAGGAGGCACACATATACACCTAAATCTAGCAATCAATGGAAGAGAATACAATCCCACCCAAGTCTAAAGCCATTTCGGTTGAATAAAGTGAGATAGTCCACTAGAACTAATTACATTCATTATACGTGTTCAATATGATCAAATTTTGAATTATGATGTCAAATTTCGTTTACGAATCCCCCTTCAATCAACTAATCACTAGCAATCATCACGCAATATCAATCAATTTATTTATTCCAGTTTTAATTGACTGCCACTAGTCCAAGATCAATAATGAAACGGGGCCAATTAGGCCGAAGCCACCAATATGGTCTGAAGACCGAGATTCGTAGAGCCGTTTTTTTCCCCATCGGGACAGACTACTACCTTAGAATCCCATCAATTAGGTCCGAAGACCACCAATAACAATATGCCCGCAGGCGGTGGTGCCGTCACACCCAATAGGAGTTGTCACTCAATTTTTCAATGTGGTTAGCTAAACCAAAGGTCTTATTTTCCTCAATAGGTTGAGATATCTCGGGTACCCCTAAAGACATGTCATTCTATCACTATTTCAACCATGACTAAGGCAATCGTATCAATGAGTTAAGTGATCAAACATACAAGTTTCCATTTAACAATCAGTCATTTCGTTATAGCAATTCATTGGCTTTCAAACAACATGTGACAGGTACTTTACTAATGCCTTATCCATTTATTTCTAGCTCTAACTAACCAAAGCCTAAGTCTAACATGCAATAGACTTATCATTTGATCTAAGCAGCAGTATGTCAACAATAACAACAATCAATATCCACTATATCAATTACTATCTAACTTTACCCATTACCATTCATGTGGTTATCTTGTTTAACCGTATTAATGCACAATCATAAAATACATAACAACCAATGTAGAGTTTAAAACGACATTGCTAACCTTTTTTCCCCCGATAAGCTAAGCTAAGTGTCGCCGACACGATCCCCGGCACCGTCTGCTTCGCCTAGCAACAAGAATGAACAATATTGGTTTAGACAATAGGTCGAACATGTGACGCGCGAAAAGCAAAAACTTTGTCCAATCGTGAAAGACAATAATCTAACGACTACGAAGCAATAATACGAATGATTCCTACTCGAAACCCAAACCGATTACAAAGTCGATCATTCAATTTCCACCTTCCCCAAATCCTAGGGTTTTTACAAAACCCTAACCAATCCAATAACTAACCAACCCTAAACCATCAATAATCATCCTCAATTCTATCGACATTCATGCTTGAAATCCAAAAAGGAGGAGATTAGGGTTGATAGGAGACTTACCGGAGACAATCAAACGCTGCGCACTTTCATTCCTTCATTCTTTGTGCTTCGTTTTTGCTTCGGTTTTCGAAATATAAATATTATAATACCAATAGACACTCCCATAGCAATCCAAAGAAGATAAATAGCATTTCAATATTCGATATGTTCAGGAGTTACAATAAAGTTCAACAGTTCAACAATCAACTTAAAATTCAAAAACCGGAAAACGTCTAGCCCCAAAATTGGGATGTTACACCTCTACCCCACTAAAGGAAATTTCGTCCTCGAAATTTAACCTGTAGCATATAGATGAGGGTACTGCTTTCGCATCGCCTCTTCTGTTTCCCATGTCGCTTCTTCAACTGCATGGTTTTGCCATAGCACTTTAACTAGAGGTACAGACTTCCTTCGCAACACCTTCACTTCCCTATCCAGAATCTGAACAGGTTCCTCTTCACGGGCGAGCACATGTTAAGGATCCGACCGATATCGCCGTAGGATAGAGACATGAAAAACGTTGTGAATTTTCTCCATTTCGGGCAGTAATGCTAAATGATAAGCAACCGGTCCAATACGTTCCAGCACTTCATAGTGACCAACGAAACGCGGCGGCAATTTCCCTTTCTTCCCCAACACGTAACACCTTTTTCCATGGAGAAACTTTTAAGAACACTTTATCGCCTACGGCGAATTTAATCTCTTTCCTTTTCAAGTCGGCATAAGACTTTTGACGGTCCGTAGCCTCCTTCAATTTCTCCCGGATAAACCGTACCTGTTCTTCCGCCTCATGAGTCAACTCAGGACCAACCAATTTCACCTCATTCAATTCCGTCCAACATAAAGGAGTACGACATTTCCGCCCATACAAAGCCTCATATGGAGCCAGCTTAATACTCGCTTGGTAGCTATTATTATAAGCAAATTCAACCAGTAGCAAGTACTTCAGCCATGAAACCTTAAACTCCAATACACAACAATGAAGCATATCTTCGAGAAGCTGTATGACCCTCTCAGATTACCCGTCCGTTTGTGGATGGAAATCGGTACTGAAATTCATTTTCGACCCCATTGATTCCTGAAACTTCTTCCAGAACCGAGACGTTAATCTAGGATCTCGATCAGAAATGATTGACAATGGAACCCATGCAGTCTCACAATCTCCTTGATGTACAATTCTGCTAACCGTTCTAACGAATAATCCACTCGAATCGGTATGAAATGGTCTGACTTCGTTAAACGGTCAACTACCACCCAAATAGCGTCAAATTTCTCCTTTGTTAACGGCAATCCGACCACGAAATCCATTGTAACCCAATCCCATTTCCATTCCGGAATCACAATAGTCCGAAGCAATCTAGACGGAACCTGATGTTCTGCCTTTACCTGTTGACAAATCAAACACTTACCGACATACTCAACTATGTTTTTCTTCATCCCTAGCCACCAATACATCAATCTCAATTCTTGGAACATTTTTGTGGCACCCGGATGCATAGCAAGTTCATGGGTATGCACTCCATTCAATACCTCATCACAAACACCATCAATATTCGGTACATAAATTCTGTCCCGATAATACAATCCACCATTCGATTTCCTGACAAAATCTCTGGCGCTACCATCATCAATCTTACGGAACCATTCACCCACTGTATCATCTTTCCATTGCGCTTCCAGAATACGCGGAATCAAAGTAGGTTTCACTACCAACTCGGCTATAACTACATCATCAACAATCTCCAATCTAGCCATCATCGATGCCAAAGAATGCATTGACTTCTGACTCAATGCATCGGCCACTACATTCGCCATTCCAAGGTGATAATCAATCACCAGATCATAGTCTTTCAGAAACTCCACCCACCTTCGTTGTCTCAAATTCAACTCCTTCTGAGTAGGCAAATATTGTAGACTCTTATGATCCGTGTACACATAACATTTAGCCCCATACAGATAGTGTCTCCAAATCTTCAAGGCAAACACTATAGCCGCTAATTCAAGATCGTGAGTTGGGTAATTACACTCATGCGACTTAAGCTATCTTGAGGCATATGCAATCACCTTTCCTTCTAGCATCAATACAAAACCCAAACCTTGCAGAGACGCATCACTATAAACCACATAATCCAACCCTTCAACCGGCTGAACCAAAACTGGTGTTTCCGTCAATAACTTCTTTAACTTGTCAAACCTTTCCTGACATTTGACCGTCCATTCAAACATGGTACCCTTATGAAGCAGTTTAGTCAATGGACCTACAATAGAAGTGAATCCCTTGACGAATCGGTGATAATAACCAGCTAGTCCAAGAAAACTCCTCACTTCAGTTGCATTTTTAGGCGGTTGCCATGCCAATTCTCCCTCAAAATCTGCAACACAACCCGCAGATGCCTATCATGCTCTTCTCATTCTTCAAGTAAATCAGAATGTCATCGATAAATACAACAATAAACTAATCCAAATACTCCTTGAACACCCGATTCATTAGGTCCATAAACACTGCTGGTGCATTAGTTAATCCGAAAGGCATAACTACGAATTCATAATGCCCATACCGTGTTCCGAACGCCGATTTAGGAATATCGCTATCCTTGATTCTCAATTGGTGATATCCCGATTTCAAGTCAATTTTTGAGAACACACCTGCTCCGCTCATCTGGTCAAACATATCATCAATTCTTGGAAGCGGGTACTTGTTCTTCACAGTTAACTTGTTCAATTGCCGATAGTCAATACACAATCGGAATGACCTGTCCTTCTTCTTTACAAACAGAACCGGAGCACCCCAAGGAGAGACACTCGGTCTGATGTAACCCTTATCGAGTAATTCCTGCAATTGAACCTTCAACTCCTTTAATTCAGCTGGAGCCATCCAGTAAGGAGCCATAGACACTGGAGCTGCTCCCGGAATGAGCTCTATTGAAAACTCTACTTCATGCTCCGGTGGCAAACCCGGCAATTCTTCTGGAAATACATCCAAGAATTCAAAAACCGTTGGTATAAACTTTCTATCCGATCGCTTCTTACTACCATCAATTATGTGAGCTAAATAAGCCTCACAATCCTGCCTCATCAATCTGTCTGCCAAAGCTGCAGAGATAACCCCTTTAACCGTTCCACTACGATCCCCCAATACCGTTATAGTTCCTTCAAGAGACTCTAACGTAAACCGTTTAGCTCTGCAATCCAATATTACCCCATGACAGGATAACCAATCCATTCCCAATATCACATCAAATTCTGGAGTTTTCATCTCCAATAAATAACCCTTGAAAGTCTTACCCTGAATCACTAAAGGCACATCCCTATACTCCCTATTAACAACCATATTATTCCCTAAAGGATTGGTAACAATTATGTCGAAAGTTATCTTAGAAGTCTCCCAACCCTTATCAGCCAATACATTACTACACATGTAGGACAACGTTGAACCAAGATCAAATAAAGTGAAAACAGGAGCATTAAGGATAGAAAATGTACCAGTGATCACATTAGGAGTATCAACATCATCACGTCCCCTCAATGCATAAGTACGTGCAAGCACACGCCCTTCAGTTCTATTAGCATTCCCAGATGGTGCTCCACCACGATGACCACTCTGAGCAGCAGTAGGAGCGGATCTGACATTCTTCTGAACATACACTGCTTCTGATAGAGTCGCTTTCGGTGGTGCTCTGGAATTCTGGGGACAATCCTTCACAAAGTGAACCTGTTCACCACACAGAAGGCAAGCACCAGAAGCTTTCCTGCACTCACCCCTATGCAACTTGCCACAGTAGTTGCACAATGGAGCATCCATATTAGAACCACCACGAGAAGGAACACTAGCAACAGATGCAGCAGGTTGCTTTCCAGGTCCCTTATTGTTATTCTGTGGCCAACTAGCACCACCACCTCCATAGCCTCATTGACTCTCAGTTTTCACCTTCTTATTCGGATTATTACCAATCGAAGGCCCTGCACTCTTCGTCTCACCCGCTTTTCGATTGATGCCCTGAACTCTCTTATGAAGTTTTTCTGCCCTCAATGCTGCATCAACCAGATCATTGAAGTTCTCAGTCCGAAGAGTGAGTAAATCCCGTTGGAGTTCGAGATTCAACCTCTCCTCAAACTTGCGGCACCATTCTTTAGGATTCGGTACCAACTCTGGGCAATAGCGGCTGAGCTTCACAAATTCTAGCCTATAATCCATCACAGACTTGTCCCTCTGCTTCAAATGAATTAAATCCATCCTTCTCTTGTCCAAGTACACTTGACCCACATAATTCTTCCGGAATTCAGTGCGAAAGAATTCATAGGTCCTTTCCTCCTCAGGATTAGTGTGAAAACAGACTCCCACCACCTGGTAGCATCACTTCTGAGCAGAGATACCAAGCATTCCAATTTCTCCTCATCAGTGAAGTGGATCTCAACACAAACCCTGACCATATCTTTCAACAAGTTCTGTGCCATCTCAGAGCTTTCTGCACTAGTACCCTTGAATAGTTCAATCTTCTTCTTGGGCAACCTTTCCACTGCTGGCCTTTCTTGCCTAGCTGGTCCTCCAAACTGACCACCACGAAATGCTTCCATAAACTGGGCAATATGCTCAAATGCCCGTGCTTGAGCCGCATTAGCATCCAATGGCTCTTCGTTATCGACAGTTTTATCGCTTCCAGGAGCTCTAGAACCAGAAGGGTTTTCGTCAGGGTTACGGCGTGTTCTGGCCATAATCCGGAATTGTTTTACTATCTAAAACAATCACAAGTGATCGAGCATTAGACTTTATGATATGAATGCAATGTCATGACTTTTGAAAATATTTTACAAAACAGTTCCTATACACTAATGCATACAAGCACACAGACAATAAGCAACCGAGAACCGGTGCTCAGATACCAAAAAATGTAACGTCCAATCCCCGGCCACGACAGAGCCGCGAACGGAAGCCGGAGCGTCACATTAACAATCAATACATTCATTCTTTAAGATACGAATTATAATCATTAATATTAAAAAACGTAGATTACAAAGTAATCATCTTGACCCTGTTTCAAAATCATTACATAATCCAGATAATTCAATTAAAAATAAACATGTTTGCAAATATATCAATATTCAAATAGTAGTTCACAATCTCCAAATAACTATCCGAAAATATTAAGTACCCAAGTACTTTAAAAAGACTTACAAATCCCATAACAGTTGTCTTTAAACATTACAAACTGAATTGCTAAAGGAAAACTTTTACATGTCTTTCAAAACTAATCAAACACAAGAAAAAGACAGATCTCAATATTGTTCGAAAAATCATGAAAGGAAAATGCAATGAGACCTTCAATCTGCTCGATCACCTGTTTCACATTTCAATAGGTAGGCAAGAAAATGGAAGAAAAACAACGTCAGACTATCGATGTCTGGTTAGCAAGTCATACTCTAACAAACACACACAATGCTTCTTTTAAACATACAATGATAAGGAGGCACACATATGCACCTAAATCCAGCAATCAATGGAAGAGAATACAATCCAACCCAAGTCTAAAGCCATTTCGGTTCAATAAAGTGAGATAGTCCACTAGAACTAATTACATTCATTATACGTGTTCAATGTTATCAAATATTGAATTATGATGTCAAATTTCGTTTCCGAATCCCCCAACAATCAACTAATCACTAGCAATCATCACGCAATATCAATCAATTTATTTATTCCAGTTTTAATTGACTGCCACTAATCTAGGATCAATAATGATATGGGGCCAACTAGGCCGAAGCCACTAATATGGTCCGAAGACCGAGATCCGTAGAGCCATTTTTTTCCCCTCAGGACGGACTACTACCTTAGAATCCCATCAATTAGGTCCGAAGACCACCAATAACAATATGCCCGCAGGCGGTGGTGCCGTCACACCAAATAGGAGTCGTCACTCAATATTTCAATGTGGTTAGCTAAACCAAAGGTCCTATTTTGCTCAATAGGTTGAGATATCTCGGGTACCCCTAATGACATGTCATTCTATCACTATTTAAACCATGACTAGGGCAATCCTATCAATGAGTTAAGTGATCAAACATACAAGTTTCCATTTAACAATCAGTCATTTCGTTATAGCAATTCATTGGCTTTCAAACAATATGTGATAGGTACTTTACTGGTGCCTTATCCATTTATTTCCTGCTCTAACTAACCAAAGCCTAAGTCTAACATGCAATAGACTTATCATTTGATCTAAGCAGCAATATGTCAACTATAACAACAACCAATATCCACCCTATCAATCACTATCTAACTTTACCAATTACCATTCATATGGTTATCTTGTTTAACCGTATTAATGCACAATCATAAAACACATAACAACCAATGTAGAGTTTAAAATGACGTTGCTAACCTTTCTTCCGACGATAAGCTAAGCTAAGCTAAGCGTCGCCGACACGATCCTTGGCACCGTTCGCTTCGCCTAACAACAAGAATGAACAATATTGGTTTAGACAATAGGTCGAACATGTGACGCGCGAAAAGCGAAAACTTTATCCAATCGTGAAAGACAATAATCTAACGACTACAAAGTGATAATACGAACGATTCCTACTCGAAACCCAAACCGATTACAAAGTCGATCATTCAATTTCCACCTTCCCTAATCCTAGGGTTTCTAACGAAACCCTAACCAATCCAATACCTAATCAACCCTAAACCATCAACAATCATCCTCAATTCTATCGACATTCATGCTTGAAATCCAAAAAGGGAAGATTAGGGTTGATAGGAGACTTACCGGAGACAATCAAACAGAGCGATTGCGAGGAAACGGAGAGAACAATCCTTGCGAGACGAGAGAATTCGAGAGAGAGGTTGCGAATGAAGAAGATTCGGCCAATTTAGGTTTTAAAAACCCGATTTTGGTGGTTGGCGACAAGGCTGGCAACATAGGCCTTATGTCGACAAAATGCACCGAGAGTAACACTTCAATATTGCAGAATTCGCTCGCTGGCGACATAGGCCCTTGTCGCCAGCGCTGGGATAAGCCTGGCTACATAAAGCTTATGTAGCCAGCGCGGCTTGTGCTCCGCACTTTCATTCCTTCAATCATTCAGCTTCGTTTTCGCTTCGGTTTTTGAAATATAAACATTATAATACCAATAGACACTCCCATAGCAATCCAAAGAAGATAAATAGCATTTCAATATTCGATATGTTCACGAGTTACAATAAAGTTCAACAGTTCAATAATCAACTTAAAATTCGAAAACCGGAAAACGTCTAGCCCCAAAATAGGGACATTATAATATGTCTAAAGGGTGCGATTGACCATTGATGGCAACAATATATTAAGCTAAAGTAATGAATTATTAAATTGGTTTTTGAAGATTAATTGTTGTTTACACATTTGACTTAATAGATATGTCTAACGGGTAAGATTGATAACTGATCGCAACATTATGTTAAGTTAAAGTAATAAATTATTGAATTGGCTATTGAAGATAAGTTGTTGTTTACACATTTACAGTGATGAATATGTCTAAAGGGCGCGATCGACAATTGATCACAACATTATGTTAAGTTAAAGTAATGAATTATGAAATTGGATATTGAAGATAAGTTGTTGTTTACACATTTACAGTGATTGATATGTCTAAAGGGTGCGATCGACAATTGATCGCAATATTATATTAAGTTAAAGAAATCAATTACTGAAAGTGGTTATTGAAAATTAATTGTAGTTTAAACATTTACAGTGATTAATATATTTAAAGGGTGCGATCGACAATCGATCGTAACATTATATTAAGTTAAAGTAATGACTTATTGAATTGCATATAGAAGATTAATTGATGTTTATACATTTATATTGACAGTTATGTCTAAAGGGTACGATCGACAATTGATCGCAACATTACGTTAAGTTAAAGTAATGAACTATTGAATTTGTTATTGAAGATTAGTTGTTGCTTACATATTTACAGTGATTGATATGTCGAAAGGGTGCGATTGACATTTGATCGCAACAATATATTAAATTAAAGAATGAATTATTGAATTGGTTATTGAAGATAAAATGTTGTGTACACATTTACAGTGATTGATATGTCTAAATTGTGAGATCGACAATTGATTGCAACATTATATTAAGTTAAAGTAATGAATTATTGAAGTGGTTATTGAAAATTAATTGTTGTTTAAACGTTTACACTGATTAATATGTCTAAAAGGTGCGATCGAGAATTGATCACAAGATTATACTAAGTTAGAGTAATGAATTTTTTTATTGGTTATAGAAAATTATTTGTTGTTTACACATTTAACTTGATAGTTATGTCTAAAGGGTATTATCGACAATTGATCGCAACATTATATTAAGTTAAAGTAATGAATTATTGAATTTGTTATTATAGATTTGTTGTTGTTTACACATTTACAATGATTGATATGTCGAACGGGTGCTATCCACAATCGATCGCAACATTATATAAATAAAAGTTATGAATTATTGAATTGGTTATTGATAATTAATTCTTGTTTACACATTTACAGTGATTGATAAGTGTAAAAGGTGCGATCGACAATTGATCGCAACATTATATTAAGTCAAAGTAATGAATTATTGAATTGGTTATTGAATAGTAGTTGTTGTTTACACATTTACATTGATTGATATGTCTAAAGGGGGCGATCGACAATTGATCGCAACATTATATTAAGTTAAAGTAATGAATTATTGAATTGGTTATTGAAGATTAGTTGTTGTTTACACATTTACCTTGACAGATATGTCTAAAGGGTGCGATCGACAATTGATTACAACATTATGTTAAGTTAAAGTGATGAATTATTGAATTGGTATTAAAGATAAGTTGTTGTTTACACATTTACAGTGATTGATATGTGAAAAGAGTGCGATCGACAATTGATCGCTACATTATATTAAGTCAAAGTAATGAATTATTGAATTGGTTATAGAAAATTAGTTGTTGTTTACACATTTACAGTGATTGATATGTCTAAAGGGTGCGATCAACAATTAATCGCAACATTATATTAAGTTAAAGTAATGAATTATTGAATTGGTTATTGAAGATTAGTTGTTGTTTACACATTTACCTTGACAGATATGTCTAAAGGGTGCGATCGACAATTGATGTCAACATTTCGTTAAGTTAAAGTGATGAATTATTGAATTGGTTATTAAAGATAAGTTGTTGTTTACACATTTACAGTGATTGATATGTGTAAAGAGTGCGATCGACAATTGATCGCAACATTATATTAAGTTAGAGTAATGAATTATTTAATTGGTTATAGAAAATTATTTGTTGTTTACACATTTACCTTGATAGTTATGTCTAAAGGTTATGATCGACAATTGATCGCAACATTATATTAAGTTAAAGTAATGAATTATTGAATTTGTTATTGTAGATTTGTTGTTGTTTACACATTTACAATGATTGATATGTCGAAAGGGTGCTATCGACAATCGATCGCAACATTATATAAATAAAAGTTATGAATTATTGAATTGGTTATTGATAATTAATTCTTGTTTACTTATTTATAGTGATTGATATGTGTAAAAGGTGCGATCGACAATTGATCGCAATATTATATTAAGTGAAAGTAATAAATTATTGAATTGGTTATTGAATAGTAGTTGTTGTTTACACATTTACATTGATTGATATGTCTAAAGGGGGCGATCGACAATTGATCGCAACATTATATTAAGTTAAAGTAATGAATTATTGAATTAATTATTGAAGATTAGTTGTTGTTTACACATTTACCTTGACAGATATGTCTAAAGGGTGCGATCGACAACTGATGTCAAGATTTCGTTAAGTTAAAGTGATGAATTATTGAATTGGTTATTAAAGATAAGTTGTTGTTTACACATTTACAGTGATTGATATGTGTAAAGAGTGCGATCGACAATTGATCGCTACATTATATTAAGTCAAAGTAATGAATTATTGAATTGGTTATAGAAAATTAGTTGTTGTTTACACATTTACAGTGATTGATATGTCTAAAGGGTGAGATCAACAATTAATCGCAACATTATATTAAGTTAAAGTAATGAATTATTGAATTGGTTATTGAAGATTAATTGTTGGTTACACATTTTTCTTGATAGATATGTCTAAAAGGTGCGATTGACAATTGATCGCAACATTACGTTAAGTTAAAGTAATGAATTATTGAATTGGTTATTGAAGATAAGTTGTTGTTTACCCATTTACAATGATTAATATGTTAAAAGGGCACGATCGACAATTGATCACAACATTATGTTAAGTTAAAGTAATGAATTATAAAATTGGATATTGAAGATAAGTTGTTCTTTACACATTTATAGTGATTGATATGTCTAAAGGGTGCGATCGACAATTGATTGCAACATTATATTAAGTTAAAGAAATCAATTACTGAAAGTGGTTATTGAAAATTAATTGTAGTATAAACATTTACAGTGATTAATATATTTAAAGGGTGCGATCGACAATTGATCGTAACATTGTATTAAGTGAAAGTAATGACTTATTGAATTGCTTATAGAAGTTTAATTGACGTTTATACATTTACCTTGACAATTATGTCTAAAGGGTATGATCGACAATTGATCGCAACATTACGTTAAGTTAAAGTAATGAACTATTGAATTTGTTATTGAAGATTAGTTGTTGCTTACATATTTACAGTGATTGATATGTCGAAGGGGTGCGATTGACATTTGATCGCAACAATGTATTAAATTAAAGAAATGAATTATTGAATTGGTTATTGAAGATAAAATATTGTGTACACATTTACAGTGATTGATATGTCTAAATTGTGCGATCGACAATTGATCGCAACATTATATTAAGTTAAAGTAATGAATTATTGAAGTGGTTATTGAAAATTAATTGTTGTTTAAACGTTTACACTGATTGATATGTCTAAAAGGTGCGATCGAGAATTGATCACAAGATTATATTAAGTTAGAGTAATGAATTTTTTAATTGGTTATAGAAAATTATTTGTTGTTTACACATTTAACTTGATAGTTATGTCTAAAGGGTATGATCGACAATTGATCGCAACATTATATTAAGTTAAAGTAATGAATTATTGAATTTGTTATTGTAGATTTGTTGTTGTTTACACATTTACAATGATTGATATGTCGAAAGGGTGCTATCGACAATTGATCGCAACATTATATAAATAAAAGTTATGAATTATTCAATTGGTTATTGATAATTAATTCTTGTTTACACAATTACAGTGATTGATATGTGTAAAAGGTGCGATCGACAATTGATCGCAACATTATATTAAGTCAAAGTAATGAATTATTGAATTGGTAATTGAATAGTAGTTGTTGTTTACACATTTACATTGATTGATATGTCTAAAAAGCGCGATCGACATTTGATCGCAACATTATATTAAGTTAAAAAAATGAATTGTTGAACTGGTTACTGAAGATTAGTTGTTGTTTACACAATTACCTTGACAGATATGTCTAAAGGGCGCGATCGACAATTGATCGCAACATTACGTTAAGTTAAAGTAATGAATTATTGAATTGGTTATTAAAGATAAGTTGTTGTTTACACATTTACAGTGATTGATATGTGTAAAGAGTGCGATCGACAATTGATCGCTACATTATATTAAGTCAAAGTAATGAATTATTGAATTTGTTATAGAAAATTAGTTGTTGTTTACACATTTATAGTGATTGATATGTCTAAAGAGTGCGATCAATAATTAATCGCAATATTATATTAAGTTAAAGTAATGAATTATTAAATTGGTTATTGAAGATTAGTTGTTGTTTACACATTTACCTTGATAGTTATGTCTAAAGGGTACGATCGAGAATTGATCACAACATTACGTTAAGTTAAAGTAATGAATTATTGAATTTGTTATTGAAAATAATTTGTTGTTTAAACATTTACAGTGATTGATATGTCTTAAGGGTGCGATCATCAATTGATCGCAACATTATATTAAGTTAAAGTAATGACTTATATAATTGGTTATAGAAGATTAATTAATGTTTACATATTTACCTTGATAGTTATGTCTAAAGGGTACGATCGACAATTGATCGCAACATTACGTTAAGTTAAAGTAATGAATTATTGAATTTGTTATTGAAGATTAGTTGTTCCTTACACATTTAGAGTGATTGATATGTCGAAAGGGTGCTATCGACAATTGATCGCAACAATATATTAAGTTAAAGAATTGAATTATTGAATTGGTTATTGAAGAAAAGTTGTTGTTTACACATTTACAGTGATTGATATGTCGAAAGGGTTCGATCGACAATTGATCGCAACATTATATTAAGTTAAAGTAATGAATTGTTGAAGCGATTTATGAAAATTAATTGTTGTTTAAACGTTTACAGTGATTGATATGTCTAAAGGGTTCGATCGACAATTGATCGCAACATTATATTAAGTTAATGTAATGACTTATTTAATTGATTATAGAATATTAATTATTGTTTACACATTTACCTTGATAGTTATGTCTAAAGGGTACGATCGACAATTGATTGCAACATTACGTTAAGTTAAAGTAATGAATTTTTGAATTTGTTATTGAAGATTAGTTGTTCATTACACATTTACAGTGAATGATATGTCGAAAGGGTGCGATCGACAATTGATGGCAACAATATTTTAAGTAAAAGAAATGAATTATTGAATTGGTTATTGAAGATAAGTTGTTGTTTACACATTTATAATGATTGATATGTTTAAATTGTGGGATCGACAATTGATCCCAACGTTAGATTACGTTAAAGTAATGAATTATTGAAGCGATTTATGAAAATTAATGGTTGTTTAAACGTATACAGTGATTAATATGTCTAAAGGGTGCGATCCACAAATTATCGCAACATTATATTAAGTTAAAGTAATGAATTATTTAATTGGTTATAGAGGAATAATTGTTGTTTATGCATTTACAGTGATTAATATGTCGAAAGGGTGCGATCGACAATTGATCGCAACATTACGTTAAGTTCAAGTAATGAATAATTGAATGGGTTATTCAAGATAAGTTGTTTTTTACACATTTACATAGATGATTTCTCTAAAGGGTGCGATCGACAATTGATCACAACATTATATTAAGTTAAAGTAATGAATTATTGAACTGGTTATTGAAAATTAATTGTTGTTTACACATTTTTAGTGATTGATATGTTTAAATGGTGCGATGGACAATTTATCGCAACATTATATTAAGTTAAAGTAATGAATCATTTAATTGGTTATTGAAAATTAATTGTTGTTTAAAAATTTACAGTGATTGATATGTCTTAAGGGTGCGATCATCAATTGATCGCAACATTATATTAAGTTAGAGTAATGACTTATATAATTGGTTATAGAAGATTAATTATTGTTTACACATTTACCTTGATAGTTATGTCTAAAGGGTACGATCGACAATTGATCGCAACATTACGTCAAGTTAAAGTAATGAATTATTGAATTTGTTATTGAAAATTAATTGTTGTTTAAACATTTACAGTGATTGATATGTCTTCAGGGTGCGATCATCAATTGATCGCAACATTATATTAAGTTAAAGTAATGACTTATATAATTGGTTATAGAAGATTAATTATTGTTTACACATTTACCTTGATAGTTATGTCTAAAGGGTACGGTCGACAATTGATCGCAACATTACGTTAAGTTAAAGTAATGAATTATTGAATTTGTTATTGAAGATTAGTTGTTCCTTACACATTTACAGTGATTGATATGTCGAAAGGGTGCGATCGACAATTGATCTCAACAATATATTAAGTTAAAGAATTGAATTATTGAATTGGTTATTGAAGAAAAGTTGTTGTTTACACATTTACAGTGATTGATATGTCGAAAGGGTTCGATCGACAATTGATCGCAACATTATATTAAGTTAAAGTAATGAATTGTTGAAGCGATTTATGAAAATTAATTGTTGTTTAAACGTTTACAGTGATTGATATGTCTAAAGGGTTCGATCGACAATTGATCGCAACATTATATTAAGTTAATGTAATGACTTATTTAATTGATTATAGAATATTAATTATTGTTTACACATTTACCTTGATAGTTATGTCTAAAGGGTACGATCGACAATTTATTGCAACATTACGTTAAGTTAAAGTAATGAATTTTTGAATTTGTTATTGAAGATTAGTTGTTCATTACACATTTACAGTGAATGATATGTCGAAAGGGTGCGATCGACAATTGATGGCAACAATATTTTAAGTAAAAGAAATGAATTATTGAATTGGTTATTGAAGATAAGTTGTTGTTTACACATTTATAATGATTGATATGTTTAAATTGTGGGATCGACAATTGATCCCAACGTTAGATTACGTTAAAGTAATGAATTATTGAAGCGATTTATGAAAATTAATGGTTGTTAAACGTATACAGTGATTAATATGTCTAAAGGGTGCGATCCACAAATTATCGCAACATTATATTAAGTTAAAGTAATGAATTATTTAATTGGTTATAGAGGAATAATTGTTGTTTATGCATTTACAGTGATTAATATGTCGAAAGGGTGCGATCGACAATTGATCGCAACATTACGTTAAGTTCAAGTAATGAATAATTGAATGGGTTATTCAAGATAAGTTGTTTTTTACACATTTACATAGATTGATTTCTCTAAAGGGTGCGATCGACAATTGATCACAACATTATATTAAGTTAAAGTAATGAATTATTGAATTGGTTATTGAAAATTAATTGTTGTTTACACATTTTTAGTGATTGATATGTTTAAATGGTGCGATGGACAATTTATCGCAACATTATATTAAGTTAAAGTAATGAATCATTTAATTGGTTATTGAAAATTAATTGTTGTTTAAAAATTTACAGTGATTGATATGTCTTAAGGGTGCGATCATCAATTGATCGCAACATTATATTAAGTTAGAGTAATGACTTATATAATTGGTTATAGAAGATTAAATATTGTTTACACATTTACCTTGATAGTTATGTCTAAAGGGTACGATCGACAATTGATCGCAACATTACGTCAAGTTAAAGTAATGAATTATTGAATTTGTTATTGAAAATTAATTGTTGTTTAAACATTTACAGTGATTGATATGTCTTCAGGGTGCGATCATCAATTGATCGCAACATTATATTAAGTTAAAGTAATGACTTATATAATTGGTTATAGAAGATTAATTATTGTTTACACATTTACCTTGATAGTTATGTCTAAAGGGTACGATCGACAATTGATCGCAACATTACGTTAAGTTAAAGTAATGAATTATTGAATTTGTTATTGAAGATTAGTTGTTCCTTACACATTTACAGTGATTGATATGTCGAAAGGGTGCGATCGACAATTGATCTCAACAATATATTAAGTTAAAGAAATGAATTATTGAATTGGTTATTGAAGAAAAGTTGTTGTTTACACATTTACAGTGATTGATATGTCTAAATTGTGCGATCGACAGCTGATCGCAACATTATATTAAGTTAAAGTAATGAATTGTTGAAGCGATTTATGAAAATTAATTGTTGTTTAAACGTTTCCAGTGATTGATATGTCTAAAGGGTTCGATCGACAATTGATCGCAACTTTATATTAAGTTAATGTAATGACTTATTTAATTGGTTATAGAATATTAATTGTTGTTTACACATTTACCTTGATAGTTATGTCTAAAGGGTACGGTCGACAATTGATCGCAACATTACGTTAAGTTAAAGAAATAAATTATTGAATTTGTTATTGAAGATTAGTTGTTCCTTACACATTTACAATGATTGATATGTTCAAAGGGTGCGATCGACAATTGATGGCAACAATATATTAAGTAAAAGAAATAAATTATTGAATTTGTTATTGAAGATAAGTTGTTGTTTACACATTTATAATGATTGATATGTTTAAATTGTGAGATCGACAATTGATCCCAACATTAGATTAAGTTAAAGTAATGAATTATTGAAGCGATTTATTAAAATTAATGGTTGTTTAAACGTATACAGTGATTAATATGTCTAAAGGGTGCGATCGACAATTTATTGCAACATTATATTAAGTTAAAGTAATGAATTATTTAATTTGTTAAAGAGGAATAATTGTTGTTTACGCATTTACCTTGATACTTATGTCTAAAGGGTATGATCGACAATTGATCGCAACATTACGTTAAGTTAAAGTGATGAATTATTGAATTTTTATTGAAGATTAGTTGGGACTTACACATTTACAGTGATTAATATATCGAAAGGGTGCGATCGATCATTGATCGCAACATTACGCTAAGTTCAAGTAATGAATAATTGAATGGGTTATTCAAGATAAGTTGTTGTTTACACATTTACATAGATTGATTTCTATAAAGGGTGCGATCGATAATTGATCACAACATTATATTAAGTTAAAGTAATGAATTATTGAATTGGTTATTGAAAATTAATTGTTGTTTACACATTTTCAGTGATTGATATATTTAAATGGTGCGATCGACAATTTATCGCAACATTATATTAAGTTAAAGTATTGAATTATTGAATTGGTTATTGATGATTAATTGTTGTTTACACATTTACCTTGGTAGATATGTCTAAAGGGAGCGATCGACAATTGATCGCAACATTACGTTAAGTTAAAGTAATGAATTATTGAATTGGTTATTGAAGATAAATAGTTGTTTACCCATTAATAGTGATTGATATGTGTGAAGGGTGCGATCGACAATCGAACGCATTATTATATTAAGTCAAAGTAATGAATTATTGAATTGGTTATTGAAAATTAATTGTTGTTTACTTATTGACAGTGATAGATATGTCTAAAGGTGTGATTGACAATTGATCGCAACAATATATTAAGTTAAAGTAATGAATTATTGAATTGGTTATTGAAAATTAATTGTTGTTTACTTATTGACAGTGATAGATATGTCTAAAGGTGTGATTGACAATTGATCACAACAATATATTAAGTTAAAGTAATGAATTATTGAATTGGTTATTGAAAATTAATTGTTGTTTACTTATTTACAATGATTGATATGTCTAAAGGGTGCGATCGAATATTGATGGCAAAATTATATTAAGTTAAAGTAATGAATTATGTAATTTGTTATTGAAGATTAATTGTTGTTTACACATTTACCTTGATAGATATGTCTAAAGGGTGCGATCGATAACTGATCGCAACATTACGTTAAGTTAAAGTAATGTATTTTTGAATTAGTAATAGAAGATAAGTTATTGTTTACACATTTACAGTGATTGATATGTCGAAAGGGTGCGATCGACAATTGATCACAACATTATTTTAAGTTAAAGTAATGAGTTATTAAATTGGTTAATGAAAATTAATTGTTATTTACACATTTACAGTGATTGATATGTCTAAACGGTACGATCGACAATTGATCGCAACATTATATTATTGAATTATTGAATTGGTTATTGTAGATTTATTATTGTTTACTCATTTACATTGATAGATATGTCTACAGGGTGGGATCGACAATTGATCGCAACATTACGTTAAGTTAAAGTAATGAATAATTGAATTGGTTATTGAAGATAAGCTGTTGTTTACACTTTTAAAGTCATTGATATGTCTAAACGGTGCGATCAACAATTGATCGTAACATTATATTAAGTTAAAGTAATGAATTATTGAATTGGTTATTGCAGATTTATTGTTGTTTACACATTTACCTTGAAATATATGTCTAAAGGGTGCGATCGACAATTCATCGCAACATTATGTTAAGTTAAAGTAATGAATTATTGAATTGGTTACTGAAGATAAGTTGTTTTTTTACACATTTCCAGTGATTGATATGTGTAAAGGGTGTGATGGACAATTGATCGCAACATTATATTAAGTCAAAGTAATGAATTATTGAATTTATTATTGAAAATTAGTTGTTGTTTACACATTTAAACTGATTGATATGTCTAA
This sequence comes from Cardiospermum halicacabum, assembly GCA_031304145.1. NCBI lineage: Eukaryota > Viridiplantae > Streptophyta > Magnoliopsida > Sapindales > Sapindaceae > Cardiospermum > Cardiospermum halicacabum. The sequence continues at coordinate 18,575,262 of CM062391.1, read as the reverse complement.
AGGGTGCGATCGACAATTGATCGCAACATTATATTAAGTTAAAGTTATGAATTATTGAATTGGTTATTGTAGATTGATTGTTGTTTAGACATTTACCTTGATAGATATGTCTAAAGGGTGCGATCAACAATTGATCGCAACATTATGTTAAATCGAAGTAATGAATTATTGAATTGGTTATTGAAAATTAATTATTGTTGACACATTTACATTGATTGATATTTCTAAAAGTGCGATCAACAATTGATCGCAACATTATATTACGTTAAAGTAATGAATTATTGATTTGGTTATTGTAGATTAATTGTTGTCTACACATTTACCTTGATAGATATGTCGAAAGGGTGCGATCGACAATTGATCGCAACATTACGTTAAGTTAATGTAATGAAAATTTGAATTTGCTATTGAAGATAAGATGTTGTCTACACATTTACAGTGATTGATATGTCTAAAGGGTGCGATCGGCAGATGATCGCTACATTATATTAAGTCAAAGTAATGAATTATTGAATTGGTTATTCAAAATTAGTTGTTGTTTACACATTTACAAAGATTGATATACCTAAAGGGTGCGATCGACAATTGATCACAACATTATATTAAATTAAAGTAATGAATTATTAAATTGGTTATTATAGATTAATTGTTGTTTACACATTTACCTTAATAGATATGTCTACAGAGTGGGATCGACAATTTATGGCAACATTACGTTAAGTTAAAGTAATGAATTATTGAATTGGTTATTGAAGATTAGTTGTTGTTTACACATTTACAGTGATTGATATGTCTAAAGGGTGCGATCGACAATTGATCGCAACATTACTTTAAGTTAATGTAATGAATTATTTAATTGGTTAATGAAGATATGTTGTTTTTTACACATTTACAGTGATTGATATGTGCAAAGGGTGCGATCGATAATGGATCGCAACATTATATTAAGTCAAAGTAATGAATTATTGAATTGGTTATTCAAAATTAGTTGTTGTTTACACATTTAAAGTGATTGATATGTTTAAAGGGTGCGATTGACAATTGATCACAGCATTATATTAAGTTAAAGTTATGAATTTTTGAATTGGTTATTGTAGACTAATTGTTGTTTACACATTTACCTTGATAAATATGTCTAAAGGGTGCGATCAACAATTGATCTCAACATTATGTTAAGTCAAAGTAATGAATTATTGAATTGGTTATTGAAATTAGTTGTTGTTGACACATTTACAGTGATTGATATGTCTAAAGGTGCGATCGACAATTGATCGCAACATTATATTACATTAAAATAATGAATTATTGATTTGGTTATTGTAGATTAATTGTTGTTTACACATTTACCTTGATAGATATGTTTAAAGGGTGCGATCGAAAATTGATCGCAACATTACGTTAACTTAAAGTAATGAAATTTTAAATTTGGGATTGAAGATAAGATGTTGTTTAAACATTTACAGTGATTGATACATCTAAAGGGTGCTATCGACAGATGATCGCAACATTATATTAAGTCAAAGTAATGAACTATTGAATTGGTTATTCAAAATTAGTTTTTAATTACACATTTTCAAAGATTGATATACCTAAAGGGTGCGATGGACAATTAATCACAACATTATATTAAATTAAAGTAATGAATTATTGAATTGGTGATTATAGATTAATTGTTGTTTACACATTAACATTGATACATATGTCTAAAAGGTGCGATCAAAAATTTATCGCAACATAACTATAAGTTAAAGTAACGAATTATTGAATTTGTTATTGTAGATTAATTGTAGTTTACACATTTACATGGATAGATATGTCTAAAGGGTGCGATCGACAACTGATCGCAAGATTACTATAAGTTAAAGTAGTGATTTATTGAATTGGTTATTGAAGACTAGTTGTTCTTTACATATTTACAGTGATTGATATTTGGAAAGGGTGTGATCGACAATTGATCGCAAGATTACTATAAGTTAAAGTAGTGATTTATTGAATTGGTTATTGAAGACTAGTTGTTCTTTACATATTTATAGTGATTGATATTTGGAAAGGGTGTGATCGACAATTGATCGCAACATTATATTATGTTAAAGTAATGAATCATTAAGTTGGTTATTGAAAATTAATTATTGTTTACACAGTTACAGTGATTGATATGTCTAAACGGTGCGACCGACAAACGATAGCAACATTATATTATGTTAAAGTAATGAATTATTGAATTAGTTATTGTAGATTAATTGTTGTTTACACATTTACATTGAAAGATATGTATAAAGGGTACGATCGACAATTGTCCGCAACATTACTATAATTTATGTAATGAATTATTGAATTGGTTATAAAGGGTACGATCGACAATTGTCCGCAACATTACAATTGATCGCAACATTATATTAAGTTAAAGTAATCAATTATTGAATTTGTTATTGAAAATTAATTGTTGTTTACACAATTACAGTGATTGGTATGTCGAAAGGGTGCGATCGACGTTTGATCGCAACATTATATTAAGTTAAAGTAATGAGTTATTAGATTGGTTATTAAAAATTAGTTGTTGTTTACACATTTACAGTGACAGATATGTCTAAACAACACGATCTACAATAGATCGCAACATTATGTTAAGTTAAAGTAATGAATTTTTAAATTGGATATTGAAGATTAGTTGTTGTTTACACATTTACAGTGATTATATGTCTATAGGGTGCGATCGACAATTGATCGCAACATTATATAAAGTTAAAGTAATAAATTATTGAATTGGTTATTGAAAATTAATTGTTGTTTATACATTTACAGTGATTGATATGTCTATAGGGTGCGATCGACAATTGATCGCAACATTATATTAAGTTAAAGAAATGAATTATTAAATTTGATTTTGTAGATTAATTGTTCTTTAAACATTTAGCTTGATAGATATGTCTAAAGGGTGCGATCGACAATTGATCGCAACATTATATTAAGTTAAAGTAATGAATTATTGAATTGGTTATTGAAGATTAATTGTTGTTTACACATTTACAGTGATTGATATGTCTCACGGGTGCGATCGTCAATTTATCGCAACATTATATTAAGATAAAATAATGAATTATTATATTGGTTATTGAAAATTAATTGTTATTTACACATTTATAGTGATTGATATATCTAAAGGGTGCGATCGACAATTGATCGCAACATTATATTAAGTTAAAGTAATGAATCATTCAATTGGTTTTTGTAGTTTAATTGTTCTTTAAAACATTTAGCTTGATAGATAAGTCTAAAGGGCGCGATCAACCATTTATCGCAACATTATATTCAGTCAAAGTAATGAATTATTGAATTGGTTAGTGAAGATAAGTTGTTTTTTACACATTTACTGTGATTTTTATGTGTAAAGGGTGCGATCTACAATTGATCGCAACATTATATTAAGTCAAAGTAATGAATTATTGAATTGGTTATTAAAAATTAATTGTTGTTTATATATTTACAGTGATTGATATATCTAAAGGGTGCGATCGACAATTGATCAGAACATTATATTAAGTTAAAATTATGAATTATTGAATTGGTTATTGAAAATGACTTGTTGTTTACACATATACAGTGATTGATATGTCTAAGGGGTGCGATCGACAATTGATCGCAACATAATATTAAGTTAAAGTAATGAATTATTAAATTCTTTTTGTATATTAACTGTTCTTTAAACATTTAGCTTGAAAGATATGTCTAAAGGGCGCGATCGACAATTGATTGCACCATTAGATTGAGTTAAAATACTGAATAATTGAATTGGTTATTGAAAATTAATTGTTGTTTACAAATTTATAGTGATTAATATATCTAAAGGGTGCGATCAACAATTGATCAGAACATTATATTAAGTTAAAGTAATGAATTATTGAATTGGTTATTTAAAATTAATTGTTGTTTACACATTTACAGTGATTGATATATCTAAAGGGTGCGATTGACAATTGATCGCAACATTATATTAAGTTAAAGTAATAAATTATTGAATTGGTTATTGAAAATTAATTGTTCTTTATTCATTTACAGTGATTAAAATGTGTAAAGGGTGCAACCGACAATTTATCGCAACATTGTATTAAGTCAAAGTAAGGAATTATTGAATTGGTTATTGAAGATAAGTTGTTGTTTACACATTTAGAGTGATTGATACGTGTAAAGGGTGCGATCGGAAATTGATCGCAACATTAGATTAAGTCAAAGTAATGAATTATTGAATTGGTTATTGAAAATTAGTTGTTGTTTACACATTTATAGTGATTGATATGTCTAAAGGGTGCAATCGACAATTGATCGCAACATTATATTAAGTTAAAGTAATGAATTTTTAAATTGGTTTTGTAGATTAATTGTTCTTTAAACATTTAGTTTGATAGATATGTCTAAAGGGCGCGATCGACAATTGATTGCACCATTATATGAAGTTAAAGTAATGAATAATTGAATTTGTTATTGAAAATTAATTGTTGTTTACACATTTACACTGATTAATATATCTAAAGGGTGCGATCTACAATTGATCAGAACGTTATATTAAGATAAAGTAATGAATTATTGAATTGGTTATTGAAAATTAATTTTTGTTTACTCATTTACAGTGATTGATATGTGCAAAGGGTGCAATCAACAATTTATCACAACATTGTATTAAGTCAAAGTAAGGAATTATTGGATTGGTTATTGCAAATTAGTTGTTGTTTACATATTTAAATTGATTGATATGTCTAAAGAGTGCGATCGACAATTGATCGCAACATTATATTAAGTTAAAGTAATGAAATTTTAAATTGGTTTTGTAGATTAATTGTTCTTTAAACATTTAGCTTGATAGATATGTCTAAAGGGCGCGACCGACAATTGATTGCACCTTTATTTAAGTTTAAGTAATGAATAATTGAATTGGTTATTGAAAATTAATTGTTGTTTACACATTTACACTGATTAATATATCTAAAGGGTGCGATCTACAATTGATCAGAACGTTATATTAAGATAAAGTAATGAATTATTGAATTGGTTATTGAAAATTAATTTTTGTTTACTCATTTACAGTGATTGATATGTGCAAAGGGTGCAATCAACAATTTATCACAACATTGTATTAAGTCAAAGTAAGGAATTATTGGATTGGTTATTGCAAATTAGTTGTTGTTTACATATTTAAATTGATTGATATGTCTAAAGAGTGCGATCGACAATTGATCGCAACATTATATTAAGTTAAAGTAATGAAATTTTAAATTGGTTTTGTAGATTAATTGTTCTTTAAACATTTAGCTTGATAGATATGTCTAAAGGGCGCGACCGACAATTGATTGCACCTTTATTTAAGTTTAAGTAATGAATAATTGAATTGGTTATTGAAAATTAATTGTTGTTTACACATTTACAGTGATTGATATATCTAAAGGGTGCGATCGACAATTGATCAGAACGTTATATTAAGTTAAAGTAATGAATTATTGAATTGGTTATTGAAAATTATTTGTTGTTTACACATTTACAGTGATTCATATGTGTAAAGGGTGCGATCGACAATTAATCGCAACATTATATTAGGTTAAAGTAAAGAATTATTAAATTGGTTTTTGTAGATTAATTGTTCTTTAAACATTTAGTTTGATAGATATGTCTAAAGGGTGTGATCGACAGTTTATCCCAACATTATATTAAGTCAAAGTAATGAATTATTGAATTGGTTATTGAAGATAAGTTGTTCTTTACACATTTACAGTGATTTATATGTTTAAAGGGTGCGATCTAAAATTGATCGCAACAATATATTAAGTCAAAGTAATGAATTATTGAATTGGTTATTGAAAAATAGTTGTCGTTTACGCATTTACAGTGATTGATATGTGTAAAGGGTGCGATCGGCAATTGATAGCAACATTATATTAAGTCAAAGTAATGAATTATTGAATTGGTTACTAAAGATAAGTTGTTTACACATTTATAGTAATTCATATGTCTAAAGCGTGCGATCGACAATTGATCGCAACAGTGTATTAAGTTAAAGTAATGAATTATTGAATTGGTTATTGAAAATTGATTGTTGTTTACTCATTTACGGTGATTGATATGTGTAAAGGGTGCAATCGACAATTTATCGCAACAATTTATTAAGTCAAAGTAAGGAATTATTGAATTGGTTATTGAAGATAAGTTGTTGTTTACACATTTACAGTGATTGATATGTCAAAAGGGTGCGATCGGCAATTGATCGCAACATTATATTAAGTCAAAGTAATGAATTATTGAATTGGTAATTGAAAATTAGTTGTTGTTTACACATTTATAGTGATTCATATGTCTAAAGGGTGCGATCCACAATTGATAGCAACATTGTATTAAGTTAAAGTAATGAATTATTGAATTGGTTATTGAAAATTAATTGTTGTTTACTCATTTACAGTGATTGATATGTGTTGTAAGGTCCGCAATTATAGGCTAGAATTTTTCGATAAAATTTTTTATTCCTTTATTAGAATAGTAAATAAGTTATTAGAGATAATTTAGAACCATAAGACGTGCAACTTGGGTACTAGTGGTATTATAGTAAATATTAGGAAAGTCCAAGGGCATTTCAGTCATTCTACACATAGGATGTGGTAAATGCATTAAAGGTGTTATAGAAAATTTTGGCTATGTTCTTTAATTGCTAAGTTTAATTTGGGTTAAAAGTTAATTCTTAATTAATTTAGGGCAAGTCAAAGTTGGTCCAAGGGTATAGATGCATTAAAATGAAAAGTTTTCACCTAAGTGCAAATAGATTGAAGTTGTGGTGGTTATTGGTAATTGTCCTCCTAGTGAAATAAAATTATTAGAAAGGTGAGGGACTAAATTGAACTTGTCCATGAGGAGGTTAGTATTTAAGGGGGAGGGGGAGTTATCTAGAGAATCCTATACCATTCTAAAATTCTCTCAAGCTCTCTCCATTTCTCTCCATTTTTCCTTTGGCCAACCACCCCTTAAGATCCTCCATCTCCATTTTTCTTCTTCTTCTTCCTCCATCTAACTCTCAAAACCTCTTCCATACTCTTGCTACATCATAGAAACACCATCAAACCAAGAAGAACAAGCTTATAACATCAATTACATCAAGAATCATCAAGAAACAAGGTAAGGATTTCAAACCCTAACTTTCATATATGAGTGATTTGATCCTAGTTTAGTATAGAAATGGTTTCTAGATGTTAAGAATGTTATTAGAATGGTTATAATGCCCTTGGTTATGTTCTTAAATTGAAAGTTATGGTATTAGTTAGAAAAGTACCCAAGTTAGCATGAGGTTGTTGTTAGTGTTGTTTATGGTAGAAACTTGTAAAAGGAATGCTAAACTCTTGTTTTTGTGATTAGTAGAACCAAAAGAGGACCCTAAAGAGCAAGACCAAGTGTAGGAGAAGGCTCTCAAATAAGGTTTGTACCCTAAGCCCTAAAGGTTTTGTTGTTGATTTCATGTTTGATATTGTTTACATGCTATAATGTTTTTTTATGGTGATGTATATAATTGTTTGTTGGTTTAAAAAGTTTTGATCAATATTTTTAGAAGTATGGACATATGCTATAAAGTTAGTAGAGACTTATTTGAAGTATTTGGCTCTAAGAAATAATAGATTTGTGATGGTTGATGTTTGTTTGAATAAAATGATATGGTTTTGAAAACAATTCCAGCCTACTCCAGAAAATACTGAAACTGTCCTCTAATTTGGTTGAATTTTTAGAAATAGTTAGAAATATAATTAGACCAAGACCTACAAGAATGAAATGTTCCTTTATAAGTCTTGTGTGAACGAGTAAAATTTGGTACTGAAATAATTCCATTTAATACCCTAATTGATGTCAAGAAGGCCATACATGCAGACTGTCCTGAAACAGGGCATGTCTAAAAATTGATAAATATCTAGAGGCCTATTTGGAAAAAGTTGTGTAAGTAAAAAATGTTGGTTTATATGTTTATTAGTAGACTGGAAAATGTAAAAGTGAAATAAGTTCATTTGTTAAGCCTTTTAATGATAAGAGTCCAATACATACAAACTGTCCCTAACAGGGCAGTTTGGTAACCTAATTTTGTGGCATACCAAAACCTAAGCTAAAACACTCAAAATGTACTGAAATTTAAAAAGTAGACATTTAAGACCTCAAATAAGACTCACACCAAAAATCATGATAATTGGAATTGATTTGATAAGGTTTTAAGCAAAGTGAAATCAGCCCTGTAACACTGTCCCAGATTCCAGTGAATCTGGAATGGTGAAAATGAGATGATTAAAAATATTTTGACCTTGAATTAATGACAAGTGAAGCCATCATAACATATAAGGATGAGTTACGAAAAGGATAGAAGTGGTTTATGTTAATTAATTACCTATAGAATAAATTATGCCAAATCGAATTCGAACTACTCAGTTTGTTTGAAAACTGGAATTGTTACCACTAGATAATAAACTTTTATAACAACACTTTTACTTTATGTTTAGCATAGCATACTTCTATAATGCGAGAAAATTTATACATAAATGTAAAGATGACATAAATAGAGATCTTGTAAAAGAATATTTGAAAGAAATGTTTAATTTATCGATGATATTGGATGCTTATGCATCCTATTGGAAATAGAAGTAATATGATTATTAGCATCGAATGATGATGGTATCGTTAGTACTTAATAAAAGAATGATTGAATAGTATAAACATATGAAAGATGAATTGAAGCGATAGCCTTTGTAGAATACCGTTAGAGGATGAAAGGCATGCCTTAGGAACTAGAAGTGCACTTCACCCTGAAAGTTGAATGAAATGAGACGATGATGATGATGATTCGGTCTTCGGGTCTATCGGCGGCCCTCGGGTCTATCGGCGGCCTTCGGGTCTATTAGCGGCCTTCGGGTCTATCGGCAGCTCTCGGGCCAAAACAGTTCCGTTTCCTCCATAGTTTATTCTAAGAGGGCTATCAATAATAAGAAAATAAATATCTAACATAAGTTGTGTTTAAATCTCAAATGATTAAAAGTATAAGGCTAAATGAAATCTTATTGAATAATAGAATATATGGAAATAAATGGATTCCTATATGACTTACTAACCACATGTAAGTTAAACTAACATGAAAATTTACATTATTTGGATTCTTGGAAACTTTAATGAATTTGCCTTTGTAATGATGTTTGGAAACATTTTATGGATTAATTGATCTTGGGTGTACCTGTTTGAATTATTGATTTGTATTGAAAATAAAGGTAAGCATTTGTGTTGCATGCCCCGGGCACGGGGTACAAACCAGGCATTGTTGCCTGACGTTTTATTTTCTATGTTTTCTTTTTCCTTTATTTAAAAATAATCCAGGAAAGGCAATCGGGGGAAAACATCAAGGACCACTCTATGTATGAAGATATGGTTTCAGGAAAAGACTAGGGCAGGTTACCATGTGAAGCAAATGAAATTGTTAAGAGAAGGAATGATGATAAGTAAAATGCATGGTGTTATGTGCAGTTATATGTATAATCTGAATGCGTACTTGTATAATAAAGAAAAGTTTGATGAACTGATGAAGAATTGGCCTACGGGCTAAAGTGTAACTTGTTATATGGATACTTGATATGTAAATTAAATACTTGTATTGTATAAAGAATGTTACTAGTATGTACATATAATTAATGTTTTGATGTATGATTCGAATAACAGATTATTAATATATGACATTAGTAAATGGATAATTAATTGGTAAATATAATTTGATGAGGTGACGTTGGTCTCTTATCGGGTTAATAATCGGGTAAGGGTCCGACGTCTCTTGTTTGTTTTGGTATCAGAGCAGGGTCTAGAACACTTTTGTTTGTGCTTGTTTGTAATTGTTTGCAATCGTTTGCCTTGTTTGTGCATTAGAGATACAAAAGGAATCATTGCATTGCATAAATATAATTGTGTCATTGGTACCAACCCGATTGCTTCCTGGATATGTAGGTTAGAAGACATGAGTTCACAAAGGGCTACCTCCGTACACACGGAGGAGGGTACAAGTAGAAGTGTTGAGAGCATTAGAGATCTGAATAGAAATCCAAGTCCTCCTAGGCAGCCCTCAGAGGGGCATGAATCTGTCAACATCCCTCCTGACCCTATGGCTGAGCAAGCGAGGGCGTTTGCTCAAATTGCGGACCTCCTAGGGCATGTAGTACAATGAGGATTGGCTAGACCTGCTAGGGCAGAGAAACCAGCTTTAGAAAGACTTTCGAAGAGGAAAACCCGCAATTTCACTGGTTCTAAAGATGAGGATCCCTCCAAAGCTGAAGACTGGTTGGAAGACATGAGCAGGGTATTGGAGGAAATTCATTGCAATGAAGAGGAGAAACTAGAATGTATAGTATCCCTGCTGCAAGGAGACGCATACGGATGGTGGACCTCACTGGTTAGTACTGTCTTCCAAGAAGTGGTTAATTGGGAATTTTTCCAAGAAGAGTTCAGAAAGAACTATGTGGGCCAGGTATTCCTAGATGAGAAGAGAATGGATTTCCTACATTTGAAGCAGAAAGACAAATCAGTAATGGAATACAAGATTGAATTTGTAAGACTGAGCAAGTATCGCCCCGAGTTAATTCCCAACAACAAAGAGAAGTGCAGGAAGTTTAGAGAGGGGTTACATTTGGAGATTAGAAAGACCCTATTGGCCCTTGAGACTGATGATTTCAATAAGTTAGTGGAGAGGGCCATAGAAGCAGAAAGATTACGTAATATTGATAAAAGTAAAGGTAAAAGAAAGTTTGGTTCGAAAAGTGGGGCCAAATTTGTGGCAAGGAACATTGGGGTGAATGCAGAAAACTTACAGGAGCCTGTTACATATGTGGTTCTCAAGAGCACCTGGCTCGTAATTGTCCTAATGATCGGAACAAGCCTAGGCCACCGGCAGAAGGAGCCTCTACAGCTCCCAGGAATGTTAAGCTTGTTCAAGGTGGCGATCGAAAGGGAGCAGTCTCTGGTGCTGGTAGCCGAGCAGAGGGAAAGGCGCCAGCACGTACATATGCCATGCGGGGGCGAGAAGAGATAGACACTCCCGATGTGGTGACAGGTACTTTCCATATTTTTAATACACCTGTCTTTAAATTTATTGATCCCGGGTCCACATTGTCATATATTTGTAATAAAATTCTTTCGGACCAAGGATGGGAATCAGTGAAAACCGATTATAGTATAATAGTCTCCAACCCACTAGGACAGGAAATGATTGTTGACCGAGTTTATAGGAATGTACCACTAGAAGTAGGAGGAGAAATTTTTAATAGTAACCTGTTAGAATTGAAGAGTGGGGAGTTTGACGTTATACTTGGGATGGATTGGTTATCGAAATATAACGCTCAGCTGGACTGTCGAAACAAGAAGGTAACCCTTAGAAATTCTGATAAGGAAATAACTATTACTGGTGATAGAAGGAACTGCCTTAACAATGTAATTTCAGCCATTAAGGCTAAAAGAATGCTTAAGAAGGGATGTAAGGGTTACCTTGCTCACGTAATGGAGCTGAATAAACCAAGTATGGAAAGGAAATTTATCCCTACGGTGTCAGAATTCTTGGATGTGTTTCCAGAAGAGCTACTTGGACTGCCTCCAGAAAGAGAAGTAGAGTTCAGTATTGAACTTATTTCAGGAGCGTCTCCAGTGTCTATGGCACCGTATAGGATGGCTCCTACGGAGTTAAAGGAGTTGAAGACTCAATTGCAAGAGCTCTTAGATAAGGGATTTATTAGACCCAGTGTATCTCCATGGGGTTCGCCAGTCTTATTTGTTCGCAAGAAAGACGGATCCTTAAGGTTGTGTATCGACTATCGACGACTGAATAAGCTTATAGTGAATAATAAGTATCCGCTTCCACGCATAGATGATCTATTTGATCAGTTAAGGGGAGCTGGAGTCTTTTCAAAGATTGATCTAAGATCTGGATATCATCAATTAAGGATTAAGGAGGAGGATATTCCTAAAACTACTTTCAGAACCAGATATGGACATTATGAGTTCATTGTAATGTCGTTTGGTCTCACCAACGCACCGGCATTTTTCATGGATCTAATGAATAGAATATTAAAATCATATCTGGACCAGTTCGTGGTGGTATTTATTGATGATATCCTAGTGTATTCGAAGACTCCAGAGGAGCATGATAAGCATTTGAGGATAGTGCTACAAACCTTAAGGGAAAAGAAATTGTATGCTAAGCTGAGCAAGTGTGATTTTTGGATGGAACAAGTAACTTTCTTGGGACATGTGGTATCGAAGGAAGGGATTAGTGTGGATCCGAAGAAGATAGAAGCCATAATTGCATGGGAACCCCCAAGGAATGTAGCGGAGTTAAGGAGCTTCCTTGGGTTAGCTGGATATTATCGTCGATTTGTGAAGGGATTTTCTTCTATAGCTAATCCATTGACTCGATTATTGCATAAAGTAGTGAAGTTTGAATGGACGAGTAGATGCCAAGAAAGATTTGAGCGTCTGAAGAAAATATTAACTGAAGCTCCTATCTTAGTACAGCCGGAGGAAGGGAAAGAATATGTTATCTACAGTGATGCTTCCTTACAAGGATTGGGGTGTGTGCTAATGCAAGATGGAAAAGTGATAGCTTATGCCTCTAGGCAACTCAAGCCACATGAATATAATTACCCCACACATGACCTGGAGTTAGCAGCCATTGTTTTTGCCTTAAAGATATGGAGGCACTACTTGTATGGCGAGAAGTGTTACATCTATACAAATCATAAGAGCCTTTAATATCTTCCTACTCAGAAGGAGTTGAACTTGAGATAGCGCCGATGGATGGAATTCCTAAAGGACTATGATTGTGTAATTGATTACCATTCAGGAAAGGCGAACAAAGTAGCAGATGCTCTGAGTAAGAAGTCTGCGTATACATTGGCAATGTTAATGGCTAATCTGAGCTTGAAAGATAATGTTCTTGTGGCTGAACTACGGGCGAAACCTGATTTGATACCACAAATACTGGAAGCTCAAAAGTCGGATCCAAAAGTAGGAGAATGGATAAGGAAGATATCAGATGGGAAGCCTACCGAATTTCAACTGAAAGCAAATGGTGGACTGTACTACAAAGATCGACTATATGTACCAACAAAATTGGGTGTACGAGAAATGATCCTAAAAGAAGCTCACCATCAGGCTTTTGCTGTCCACCCTGGTGCTACAAAGATGTTTCAAGAGTAAAAAGTAATGTTCTGGTGGCCAGGTATGAAAAGGAGTATAGTCGAATTTGTGGGAAGATGTTTAATATGTCAACAAGTGAAGGCAGAACACCAAGTGCCTTCTGGACTATTGCAACCCATAAGCATACCGGAGTGGAAATGGGATAGGGTAACCATGGATTTCGTGGTAGGATTACCTATGACCAGAGAGAAGCATGATGCTATATGGGTTATAGTTGATCGATTAACCGAGTCTGCACACTTTCTGCCAGTCCGAATGGATTACTCTTTGGAAAGATTGGCAGAATTGTATATAAAAGAGATAATAAGGATACATGGTGTTCCTTCATCGATTATATCGGATAGGGATCCCAAATTCACTTCCAGATTTTGGAAGAAGCTTCAAGATGCTATGGGAACCCGATTACATTTCAGTACGGCCTTCCACCCTCAAACGGATGGACAGTCGGAGAGGGTAATTCAGATATTAGAAGATATGCTTCGGTGTTGTATACTTGAATTCGGAGGTAGCTGGGAAAGATACTTGCCACTAGTGGAATTTGCTTACAATAATAGCTACCAAGCAAGTATACAAATGGCTCCTCACGAAGCATTATATGGAAGAAAATGCAGAACACCTCTCTGCTGGACTGAATTGTCCGAACCTAAAGTGGTAGGACCAGAGATGATTCGAGAGACAGAAGAAAAGGTAAAGCTTATTCGAGAAAAACTAAAGGAGGCCTCGGATCGTCAAAAGTCATATGCTGATTTGAAAAGGAAGGACATTGAATTTGAAGTCGGAGATAAAGTCTTCCTTAAAGTATCGCCATGGAAGAAAGTATTATGATTTGGGCGAAAAGGAAAGCTAACTCCTAGGTTTATTGGGCCGTACGAGGTTATAGAACGAGTAGGCCCAGTAGCCTATAGGCTTGCATTACCGCCGGAACTGGAAAAGATTCATAACATATTCCATGTGTCGATGCTTAGGAGATACCGCTCAGACCCTTCCCATGTATTAAGGAAAGAGGAAATAGAGGTTCAACCGGACTTATCTTATGAGGAAGAACCGGTGAAGACATTGGCTAAAGAAGTAAAGCAGTTGAGAAACAAGTCTATCCCTCTAGTTAAAGTGTTATGGAGAAATCACACAGTAGAGGAAGTTACATGGGAAACGGATAAGCACATGAGAAGACAATATCCCTACTTATTCGATACAGGTAAAGTTTCGAGGACGAAACTTTTAAGGGGGGTAGGGTTGTAAGGTCCGCAATTATAGGCTAGAATTTTTCGATAAAATTTTTTATTCCTTTATTAGAATAGTAAATAGGTTATTAGAGATAATTTAGAACCACAAGACGTGCAACTTGAGTACTAGTGGCATTATAGTAAATATTAGAAAAGTCCAAGGGCATTTCAGTCATTTTACACATAGGATGTGGTAAAATGCATTAAAGGCGTTATAGAAAATTTTGGCTATGTTATTTAATTTCCAAGTTTAATTTGAGTTAAAAGTTAATTCTTAATTAATTTAGGGCAAGTCAAAGTTGGTCCAAGGGTATAGATGCATTAAAATGAAAAGTTTTCACCTAAGTGCAAATAGATTGAAGTTGTGGTGGTTATTGGTAATTGTCCTCCTAGTGAAATGAAATTATTAGAAAGGTGAGGGACTAAATTGAACTTGTCATTGAGAGGTTAGTATTTAAGGCGGGAGGGGGAGTTATCTAGAGAATCCTATACCATTCTAAAATTCTCTCAAGCTCTCTCCATTTCTCTCCATTTTTCCTTTGGCCAACCACCCCTTAAGATCCTCCATCTCCATTTTTCTTCTTCTTCTTCCTCCATCTAACTCTCAAAACCTCTTCCATACTCTTGCTACATCATAGAAACACCATCAAACCAAGAAGAGCAAGCTTATAACATCAATTACATCAAGAATCATCAAGAAACAAGGTAAGGATTTCAAACCCTAACTTTCATATATGAGTGATTTGATCCTAGTTTAGTATAGAAATGGTTTCTAGATGTTAAGAATGTTATTAGAATGGTTATAATGCCCTTGGTTATGTTCTTAAATTGAAAGTTATGGTATTAGTTAGAAAAGTACCCAAGTTAGCATGAGGTTGTTGTTAGTGTTGTTTATGGTAGAAACTTGTAAAAAGGAATGCTAAACTCTTGTTTTTGTGATTAGTAGAACCAAAAGAGGACCCTAAGGAGCAAGACCAAGTGTAGGAGAAGGCTCTCAAATAATGTTTGTACCCTAAGCCCTAAAGGTTTTGTTGTTGATTTCATGTTTGATATTGTTTACATGCTATAATGTTTTTTTATGGTGATGTATATAATTGTTTGTTGGTTTAAAAAATTTTGATCAATATTTTTGGAAGCATGGACATATGCTATAAAGTTAGTAGAGACTTATTTGAAGTATTTGGCTCTAAGAAATAATAGATTTGTGATGGTTGATATTTGTTTGAATAAAATGATATGGTTTTGAAAACAATTCCAGCCTACTCCAGAAAATACTGAAACTGTCCTCTAATTTGGTTGAATTTTTAGAAATAGTTAGAAATATAATTAGACCAAGACCTACGAGAATGAAATGTTCCTTTATAAGTCTTGTATGAACGAGTAAAATTTGGTACTGAAATAATTCCATTTAATACCCTAATTGATGTCAAGAAGGCCATACATGCAGACTGTCCTGAAAGAGGGCATGTCTAAAACTTGATACAAACGTGAAAAATAGCTAGAGGCCTATTTGGAAAAAGTTGTGTAAGTAAAAACTGTTGGTTTACATGTGTATTAGTAGACTGGAAAATTTGAAAGTGAAATAAGTTCATTTGATAAGCCTTTTAATGATAAGAGTCCAATACATACAAACTGTCCCTAACAGGACAGTTTGGTAACCTAATTTTGTGGCATACCAAAACCTAAGCTAAAACACTCAAAATGTACTAAAATTTAAAAACTAGAAAGTTAAGACCTCAAGTAAGACTCACACCAAAAATCATGATAATTGGAATTGATTTGATAAGGTTTTAAGCAAAGTGAAATCAGCCCGGTAACACTGTCCCAGATTCCAGTGAATCTGGAATGGTGAAAATGAGATGATTAAAAATATTTTGACCTTGAATTAATGACAAGTGAAGCCATCATAACATATAAGGATGAGTTACGAAAATGATAGAAGTGGTTGAAGTTAATTAAATACCTATAGAATAAATTATGCCAAATCGAATTCGAACTACTCAGTTTGTTTGAAAACTGGAATTGTTACCACTAGATAATAAACTTTTATAACAACACTTTTACTTGATGTTTAGCATAGCATACTTGTATAATGCCAGATAATTTATACATAAATGTAAAGATGACATAAATAGAGATCTTGTAAAAGAATATTTGAAAGAAATGTTTAATTTATGGATGATATTGGATGCTTATGCATCCTATTGGAAATAGAAGTAATGTGATTATTAGCATCGAATGATGATGGTATCGTTAGTACTTAATAAAAGAATGATTGAATAGTATAAACATATGAAAGATGAATTGAAGCGATAGCCTTTGTAGAATACCGTTAGAGGATGAAAGGCATGCCTTAGGAACTAGAAGTGCACTTCACTCTGAAAGTTGAATGAAATGAGACGATGATGATGATGATGATGATTCGGCCTTCGGGTCTATCGGCGGCCCTCGGGTCTATCGGCGGCCTTCGGGTCTATTAGCGACCTTCGGGTCTATCGACGGCCTTCGGGTCTATCGGCGGCTCTCGGGCCAAAACAGTTCCGTTTCCTCCATAGGTTATTCTAAGAGGGCTATCAATAATAAGAAAATGAATATCTAACATAAGTTGTGTTTAAATCTCAAATGATTAAAAGTATAAGGCTAAATGAAATCTTATTGAATAATAGAATATATGGAAATAAATGGATTCCTATATGACTTACTAACCACATGTAAGTTAAACTAACATGAAAATTTACATTATTTGGATTCTTGGAAACTTTAATGAATTTGCCTTTGTAATGATGTTTGGAAACATTTTATGGATTAATTGATCTTGGGTGTACCTGTTTGAATTATTGATTTGTATTGAAAATAAAGGTAAGCATTTGTGTTGCATGCCCCGGGCACGGGGTACAAACCAGGCATTGTTGCTTGACGTTTTATTTTCTATGTTTTCTTTGTCCTTTATTTAAAAACAATCCAGGAAAGGCAATCGGGGGAAAACATCAAGGACCACTCTATGTATGAAGATATGGTTTCAGGAAAAGACTAGGGCAGGTTACCATGTGAAGCAAATGAAATTGTTAAGAGAAGGAATGATGATAAGTAAAATGCATGGTGTTATGTGCAGTTATATGTATAATCTGAATGCGTACTTGTATAATAAAGAAAAGTTTGATGAACTGATGAAGAATTGGCCTACGGGCTAAAGTGTAACTTGTTATATGGATACTTGATATGTAAATTAAATACTTGTATTGTATAAAGAATGTTACTAGTATGTACATATAATTAATGTTTTGATGTATGATTCGAATAACAGATTATTAATATATGACATTAGTAAATGGATAATTAATTGGTAAATATAATTTGATGAGGTGACGTTGGTCTCTTATCGGGTTAATAATCGGGTAAGGGTCCGACGTCACATGTGTAATGGGTGCAATCGACAATTTATCGCAACATTATATTAAGTCAAGGTTAGGAATTATTGAACTGGTTATTGAAAATTATTTGTTGTTTACACATTTACAGAGATTGATATGTCTAAAGGGTGGGATCGACAATTGATCGCAATATTATATTAACATAAAGTAATAAATTATTAAATTGGTTATTGAAAATAAATTGTTGTTTACACATTAAGATTGATTGATATGTGTAAATGGTGCGATCGGCAATTGATCGCAACATTATATTAAGTCAAAGTAATGAATTATTGAAATGGTTAATGATAATTAGTTGTTGTTTACACATTTATAGTGAGTAATGTGTCTAAAGGGTGCGATCGACAATTGATCGCAACATTGTATTAAGCTAAAGTAATGAGTTATTGAATTTGTTATTGAAAATTAATTGTTGTTTACTCATTTACAGTGATTGATATGTGTAAAGGGTGCAATCGACAATTTATCGCAACATTGTATTAAGTCAAAGTAAGGAATTATTGAATTGGTTATTGAAAATAAGTTGTTGTTTACACATTTACACTGAGTGATATGGCTAAAGGGTGCAATCGACAATTGATCGCATCATTATATTAAGTTAAAGTAAGGAATTATTGAATTGGTTATTGTAGATTAATTGTTCTTTAAACAATTAGCCTGATAAACATGTCTAAAGGGCGCGATCGACAATTTATTGCACCATTATATTAAGTTCAAGTAATGAATAATTGAATTGGGTATTGAAAATTATTTGTTGTTTACACATTTACAGTGATTGATATATCTAAATGGTGCGATCGACAATTGATCAGAACAATATATATTATTGAATTGCTTATTGAAAATTAATTGTTGTTTACACATTTACAGTGATTGATATGTCTAAAGGGTGCGATCGACAATTGATCGCAACATTATATTAAGTTAAAGTAATGAATAAGTAAATTGGTTTTTATAGATAAATTGTTCTTTAAACATTTAGCTTGATAGATATGTCTAAAGGGCGGGATCGACAATTGATCGCAACATTATATTAAGTCAAACTAATGAATTATTGAATTGGTTATTGAAGATAAGTTATTCTTTACACATTTTTACAGTGATTTATACGTGTAAAGGGTGCAATCTACAATTGATCGCAACAATATATTAAGTCAAAGTAATGAATTACTAAATTGGTTATTGAAAATTAGTTGTTGTTTACACATTTACAGTGATTGATATGTCTAAAGGGTGCGATCGGCAATTGATCGCAACATTATATTAAGTCAAAGTAATGAATTATTGAATTGGTTATTGAAAATTAGTATTTGTTTACACATTTATAGTGATTGATATGTCTAAGGGGTGCGATTGACAATTGATCGCATTATTGTATTAAGTTAAAGTCATGAATTATTGAATTGGTTATTGAAAATTCATTGTTGTTTACTCATTTACAGTGATTGATCTGTGTAAAGGGTGCAATCGACAATTTATCGCAACATTGTATTAAGTCAAAGTAAGGAATTATTGAATTGGTTATTGAAAATAACTTGATCGCAATATTATATTAAGTTAAAGTAATGAATTTTAAAATTGGTTTTTGTAGATTAATTGTTCTTTAAACATTTAGCTTGATAAACATGTCTAAAGGGCGCGATTGAAAATTGATTGCACCATTATATTAAGTTAAAGTAATGAATAATTGAATTGGTTATTGAAAATTAATTGTTGTTTACAAATTTACAGTGATTGATATATCTAAAGGGTGATATATCTATAGTGATCGACAATTGATCAGAACATTATATTAAGTTAAAGTAATGAATTCTTGAATTGTTTATTGAAAATTAATTGTTGTGTACAAATTTACAGTGATTGATATGTCTAAAGGGTGCGATCGACAATTGATCGCAACATTATATTAAGTTCAAGTAATGAATAAGTAAATTGGTTTTTATAGATCAATTGTTCGTTAAACATTTAGCTTGATAGATATGTCTAAAGGGCGGGATCGACAATTGATCGAAACATTATATAAAGTCAAAGTGATGAATTATTGAATTGGTTATTGAAGATAAGTTATTCTTTACACATTTTTACAGTGATTTATACGTGTAAAGGGTGTGATCTACAATTGATCACAACAATATATTAAGTCAAAGTAATGAATTATTAAATTGATTATTGAAAATTAGTTGTTGTTTACACATTTACAGTTATTTATATGTCTAAAGGGTGCAATCGGCAATTGAACGCAATATTATATTAAATCAAAGTAATGAATTATTGAATTGGTTATTGAAAATTAGTTGTTGTTTACACATTTATAGTGATTGATATGTCTAAGGGGTGGGATTAACAATTGATCGCATTATTGTATTAAGTTAAAGTCATGAATTATTTAATTATTTATTTAAAATTCATTGTTGTATACTCATTTACAATGATTGATATGTGTAAAGGGTGCAATCGACAATTTATCGCAACATTGTATTAAGTCAGAGTAAGGAATTATTTAATTGGTTATTGAAAATAAGTTGTTGTTTACACATTTACACTGACTGATATGTCTAAAGGGTGCAATCGACAATTGATCGCAACAATATATTAAGTTAAAGTAATGAATTTTTGAATTGGTTTTTGTAGATTAATTGTTCTTTAAACATTTAGCTTGATAAACATGTCTAAAGGGCGCGATCGAAAATTGATTGCACCATTATGTTAAGTTAAAGTAATGAATAATTGAATTGGTTATTGAAAATTAATTGTTGTTTACACATTTAGAGTGATTGATATATCTAAAGAGTGCGATCGACAATTGATCAGAACATTATATTAAGTTAAGCTAATGAATTATGGAATTGCTTATTGAAAATTAATTATTGTTTATACATTTACAGTGATTGATATGTGTAAAGGGTGCGATCGACAATTGATCGCAAAATTATATTAAGTTAAAGTACTGAATAAGTAAATTTGTTTTTGTAGATAAATTAATCTTTAAACATTTAGCTTGATAGATATGTCTAAAGGGCGCGATCGACAATTGATCGCAACATTATATTAAGTTAAAGTAATGAATAAGTAAATTGGTTTTTATAGATAAATTGTTCTTTAAATATTTAGCTTGATAGATATGTCTAAAGGGCGGGATCGACAATTGATCGCAACATTATATTAAGTCAAAGTAATAAATTATTGAATTGGTTATTGAAGATAAGTTTTTCTTTACACATTTTTACAGTGATTTATACGTGTAAAGGGTGCAATCTACAATTGATCACAACAATATATTAAGTCAAAGTAATGAATTATTAAATTGATTATTGAAAATTAGTTGTTGTTTACACATTTACAGTTATTTATATGTCTAAAGGGTGCAATCGGCAATTGAACGCAATATTATATTAAATCAAAGTAATGAATTATTGAATTGGTTATTGAAAATTAGTTGTTGTTTACACATTTATAGTGATTGATATGTCTAAGGGATGGGATTAACA
This sequence comes from Cardiospermum halicacabum, assembly GCA_031304145.1. NCBI lineage: Eukaryota > Viridiplantae > Streptophyta > Magnoliopsida > Sapindales > Sapindaceae > Cardiospermum > Cardiospermum halicacabum. Next base: position 18,553,893 of record CM062391.1, on the reverse strand, counting down.
ATTGATCGCATTATTGTATTAAGTTAAAGTCATGAATTATTGAATTGGTTATTGAAAATTCATTGTTGTTCACTCATTTACAGTGATTGATATGTGTAAAGGGTGCATTCGACAATTTATCGCAACATTGTATTAAGTCAAAGTAAGGAATTATTGAATTGGTTATTGAAATTAAGTTGTTGTTTACACATTTACACTGACTGATATGTCTAAAGGGTGCAATCGACAATTGATCGCAACATTATATAAAGTTAAAGTAATGAAATTTTGAATTGGTTTTTGTAGATTAATTGTTCTTTAAACATTTAGCTTGATAAACATATCTAAAGGGTGCGATCGACAATTGATTGCACCATTATATTAAGTTAAAGTAATGAATAATTGAATTGGTTATTGAAAATTAATTGTTGTTTACACATTTACACTCATTGATATATCTAAAGGGTGCGATCGAATTGGTTATATTAAAACATTATATTAAGTTAAAGTAATGAATTAGTGAATTAGTTATTGAAAATTAATTATTGTTTACATATTTACAGTGATTGATATATCTAAAGGGTGCGATCGACAATTCATCGCAACATTATATTAAGTTAAAGTAATGAATTATTTAATTGGTTTTTGAAGATTAATTGTTCCTAAAACATTTAGCTTGATAGATATGTCTAAAGGGTGCGATCGACAATTGATCGCAACATTATATTAAGTTAAAGTATATAATTATTAAATTGGTTATTGAAAATTAATTGTTGTTTACACATTTATAGTTTTTGATATATCTAAAGGGTGCGATCGACAATTGATCGCAACATTATATTAAGTCAAAGTAAGGAATTATTGAATTGGTTATTGAAATTAAGGTGTTGTTTACACATTTACACTGACTGATATGTCTAAAGGGTGCAATCGACAATTGATCGCAACATTATATAAAGTTAAAGTAATGAGTTTTTGAATTGGTTTTTGTAGATTAATTGTTCTTTAAACATTTAGCTTTATAAACATATCTAAAGGGTGCGATCGACAATTGATTACACCATTATACTAAGTTAAAGTAATGAATAATTGAATTGGTTATTGAAAATTAATTGTTGTTTACACATTTACACTGATTGATATATCTAAAGGGTGCGATCGAATTGGTTATATTAGAACATTATATTAAGTTAAAGTAATGAATTAGTGAATTGGTTATTGAAAATTAATTATTGTTTCCATATTTACAGTGATTGATATGTCTAAAGGGTGCGATCGACAATTCATCGCAACATTATATTAAGTTAAAGTAATGAATTATTTAATTGGTTTTTGAAGATTAATTGTTCCTAAAACATTTAGCTTGATAGATATGTCTAAAGGGTGCGATCGACAATTGATCGCAACATTATATTAAGTTAAAGTACATAATTATTAAATTGGTTATTGAAAATTAATTGTTGTTTACACATTTATAGTTTTTGATATATCTAAAGGGTGCGATCGACAATTGATCGGAACATCTTATTAAGTCAAAGTAAGGAATTATTGAATTGGTTATTGAAATTAAGGTGTTGTTTACACATTTACACTGACTGATATGTCTAAAGGGTGCAATCGACAATTGATCGCAACATTATATAAAGTTAAAGTAATGAATTTTTGAATTGGTTTTTGTAGATTAATTGTTCTTTAAACATTTAGCTTTATAAACATATCTAAAGGGTGCGATCGACAATTGATTACACCATTATACTAAGTTAATGAATAATTGAATTGGTTATTGAAAATTAATTGTTGTTTACACATTTACACTGATTGATATATCTAAAGGGTGCGATCGAATTGGTTATATTAGAACATTATATTAAGTTAAAGTAATGAATTAGTGAATTGGTTATTGAAAATTAATTATTGTTTCCATATTTACAGTGATTGATATGTCTAAAGGGTGCGATCGACAATTCATCGCAACATTATATTAAGTTAAAGTAATGAATTATTTAATTGGTTTTTGAAGATTAATTGTTCTTTAAACATTTAGCTTGATAGATATGTCTAAAGGGTGCGATCGACAATGGATCGCAACATTATATTAAGTTAAAGTACATAATTATTAAATTGGTTATTGAAAATTAATTGTTGTTTACACATTTATAGTTTTTGATATATCTAAAGGGTGCGATCGACAATTGATCGCAACATTATATTAAGTCAAAGTAATGAATTATTGAATTGGTTTTTGAAAATTAATTGTTGTTTACACATTTACAGTGATTGATATATCTAAAGGGTGCGATCGACAATTGATCAGAACATTATATTAAGTTAAAGTAATGAATTATTGAATTGGTTATTGAAAATTAATTGTTGTTTACACATTTACAGTGATTGATATGTCTAAAGGGTGCGATCGACAATTGATCGCAACATTATATTAAGTTAAAATAATAAATTATTAAATTGGTTTTTGTAGATTAATTGTTCTTTAAACATTTAATTTGATAGATATGTCTAAAGGGCGCGATCGACAATTGATCGCAACATTATATTAAGTCAAAGTAATGAATTATTGAATTGGTTATTGAAGATAAGTTATTCTTTACACATTTACAGTGATTTATATGTGTAAAGGGTGTGATCTACAATTGATCGCAACATTATATTAAGTCAAAGTAATGAATTATTGAATTGGTTATTGAAAATTAGTTGTTTTTTACACATTTACAGTGATTGATATGTCTAAAGGGTGCGATCGGCAATTGATCGCAACATTATATTAAGTCAAAGTAATGAATTATTGAATAATTGATTGCACCATTATATTAAGTTAAAGTAATGAATAATTGAATTGGTTATTGAAAATTAATTGTTGTTTACACATTTACAGTGATTGATATATCTAAAGGGTGTCATCGACAATAGATCAGAACATTACATTAAGTTAAAGTTATGAGTTATTGAATTGGTTATTGAAAATTAATTGTTGTTTACACATTTACTATGATTAATATATCTAAAGGGTGCGATTGACAATTGATCGCAACATTATATTAAGTTAAAGTAATGAATTATTGAATTGGTTATTGAAAATTAATTGTTGTTTACACATTTACAGTGATTGATATATCTAAAGGGTGTGATCGACAATTGATCAAAACATTATATTAAGTTAAGGTAATGAATTATTGATGTAACACCCAAATCCCCGGCCCGACTGGAGTGGACCACAGGGACCCGGATGCTACATTACAGAAGCGGAGGACAAATTCGAAATGCGGATTAAGTGAAAATAAAATAATGCTCTGTACATTCGGGTTGACACGAATAATAATTGAATAAAAAATTAACTTGTAAATAAATAAGTTCATAGGTGTGTAAAATAGCAACTAGTTCACATGTCTCAAATATTCATTTAAAATATAATATTAAAATAATAAATTAAATGTATTTGTGCGGAAAACCAAAACAAGCTCACATGTCTCAAATATCTAATTTGTATATATATATATATTAAATACATGGTGCGGAAAATCATATAAAATTCACATGTTCCAAAATAATAAGATATAGGTGTAATATGACTATGATAACTCAAGTCACTTATCAAGTGCAATTACCAAAATAATAATAATACTAATAATAATAATAATATTCTAATACATCTCGAATATCCAAAAATAAAACTCAAAATCACACTCATGACCAAATCGTTTAAATTTCAAAGTCACAACCCAAATAAAAATCAATTACAAATTTCGATAGACATAATGATCAAAATGAACCAAAGGAAAAAAAATAAAATGCAAGTCCAGATGCCCATGAATTATGCAACACACGATTTTCATGCTGACCACCTGATTAGGCTGAACACAAAATTTTGTATGTCGTCCCAAACGGAAGGACAGTAAAAGAAAACAACAAAAACAAAACTACGTCAGTCACTAGGACTGGTTAGCAAATCAAAGAAAAAATAGACCACATATTCTAAGACAGAAAAGGTTACCCGCGAATGGGTACAAACAAATAGGTATCTAATGCGAAGCTAGGGAGAAGGTAATGGATTCAGGTTCAGGTAGCAATATTATCCTACAGGTGTACTTAGTTAATTAATTCATGACAGGGTTCGGATTTCAAATTTCAGAGGTCCAGACTTACGGAGATCCACTAACTCAGGTTGTGACTACTAACTGATATACGAGTTTATTAAATCAAGTTATACGAGTTTATTAAATTAAGTTATAACAAATAGACTCTAAGGCTTATACTTGAATTGAATTATTTACACCAATATCGAGACATGCTCACATGGTACACTAGTTTATGTTATTAATGACCTAGTCATATGACACACTTATTCAAGTTTTTAATGACCTAGTCACATGACACACTTTTTTCAAGTTTTTAAAGACCTAGTCACATGACACACTAATTCAAGTTTTTAATGACCTAGTCACACAATACACTACCATATACAGTGTACTTATACTTAATTCACTTATCAAATTAAAATCAACACATTAACCGATTATGAAGTCCAAGTTGGATTACCAGTTTCTACTAATTAAGTTTGACATCTATGTGGCTAGGATCATTTCATAAGGTTGTTAAATTTGACCTCTAGATAAGACCAAAGCTTCGACTTAGATCCTATGCAAGCATAACTCAAAGCAACCAAGCCAATTATTCAAGAAAAATAATAACCAAATATATTTACACTCACACCAAGATTTCTAATTAAGTGGTTCATTGGCAATCCTACAAACTAACCATTTATTTTAAGGGCACAGATCAAAACAGATTCTCAGATAATAAATAAAATTTGATTTTAGCTAACAAAAACTGTAACTTTACCAGCTTAAGCAATTAACCAGAATTTCAAACAGTTAATGTAAATAAAGTCCATTTATTCAAAATATTACATGCAAAATATCAGAGTTCAGAATATGTAAATTATGGTTTCGATTAAACAGCCCATCCTAGATCTGTTTGCAAATCGGGACAGAACAGAGGTGATCCGAAGATCCAGATTGGTCCAAAGACCCAGAACAGAACAGAGGTGATGCCGTCGCATCCAGAGATGCCCGAAGCCTCAGAATATAATTAAGGGCAGAACTAGGCCCGCACGCGTTAGCGTGTAGAAGTACTTCTAATTTTTCCCTACGGCATGCCGGTCTCATATAACTTATCTACGGATAGGGCTTATTTATCTTGCTTAACGTTTAATTAGAAAATTTAGAATTTAACAGAATAGATAATTAAGGCCACAACCAAGCCTATACTAACCAACGGATTATTCAGCAGCAACATTATAACAGTAACAAAATAAAATCTCATGATACCTAAGTCTCTTATTTTAAGAAATGCACTTAGGTGTGGATTTCTAAACAAATTTATTTGTCCAAAGCAAAGTCACATGAGCTATTTAGTTTTTTAAGACATATTAAATGTATAAACATATTCGGTTAAACATGTGACTATCACAATTATCATACCATGCATTGATTCAAACAATTCCCAAGCATAAAAATCACAAATTAAAGACAATAAATTTGAAATACTAACCAACAAAGCAATTTCCACAACTAAGCCTACAGGTCCCGTTCCACGGTTCCAGTAGCACCAGCACCTTCACCTGACTGTCACAAAAAAAAATAACTAACACCAAAAATAATTACAACAGGATCGAGGACCAAAACAAAGTATTCAGAACCAAAATTAACAGGGTAAGGGTTACTAGTGACTTTGAGACATCTTAAACGAATTTCAAATCAGAGAGGTTTTATTTTTCTTTTTCTTTTAAATCAAACATATACTAACATCTCATTAATGGGAATGAACATTTACATCAAAAGGAAAAGTAGATTGGAGGGTTACCTTTGAGTCGGGGTGTGTGTGGAAAAATCAATCGAAAGTTGTCTAGGGATTGAAATCCTAAACTTTACCAATTACGAGAAATAAATTCAATATTTGATAAAATAAAAAAAATGAAAATCATTGAAACAAGAGGTGAGAGTCTCTTACCTTGTCTACGAAAAGCAAGAATTTGAAAAACCTAAATGGCTGCTAGGTTTTGTAAAAGAGAAAATGAGAGAAAAATAGAGTTTTTATAGGTCTCGTAAATTGAACTAGTCACATGACTTGTAATTTTTCAAATTAGTCCATATTATCTTATAATATAATAAATCAACTTTTTCTTATTTATAAATTCAAAGTAAAAATCCATTTGTTTTGTGAAAACACTCTAACTTGATAATGGAGATTTTTTTTTTTGAAAAAAAAAAGAAATTTTTAGGACAGTTCAGATGTCTCATATTCACTGATACCCTAAAGTTTCGGTCACGATTTACGGTCAAAACACCAGAAAAAAAAAATCACCCGGTCTGACGGATGTGACAATTGAATTGGTTATTGAAAATTAATTGTTGTTTACACATTTACAGTGATTGATATATCTAAAGGGTGCAATCGACAATTTATCAGAACATTATATTAAAATAAAGTAATGAATTATTGAATTGGTTATTGAAAATTAATTGTTGTTTACACATTTACAGTGATTGATATATCTAAAGGGTCCGATCGACAATTGATCAGAACATTATATTAAGTTAAAGTAATGAATTATTGAATTGGTTTTGAAAATTAATTAGTGTTTACACATTTACAGTGATTGATATGTGTAAAGGGTATGATCGACAATTCATCGCAACATTATATTGAGATAAAGTAATGAATTATTAAATTGGTTTTTGTAGATTAATTTTTCTTTAAACATTTAGCTTGATAGATATGTCTAAAGGGTGCGATCGACAATTGATCGCAACATTATATTAAGTTTAAGTAATGAATTATTAAATTGGTTATTGAAAATTAATTATTATTATTTTTTAAATAAAATAGGCAGAGTTCATCAAGAATCCCTACTAGGTAGGCACCCCCTAGAACAGAGCCGAACTTTATTGAAAGAAAAAGAAAAAAAACAAAGAGTTTGTCAAAAACAATACCCAAATGACATAAAAGCAAGGCCTAGACAGATAGCCTGATGAAAAGAGGTCTAGACAGGGGGCCTAAAAAAGAGAAGAGGCCTAAACAGATGGCCGAACATAGTAAGAGGCCCATAGTGGAGCCTAAAATGAAGAAACGAAACTTAAACATGAAGAGAAAAACTTGAAACGTCAGTATCGTTCGCTGGCAGACTGGCCTTGTCCGCTGGCAGCGGACGGTGGCGGCGGATGGGTTCGCCGTCACCCTTATTCTGTTGGCTGGCAGCGGGTGCTGACGGCGGATGCCTGCAGAGAGCGCCGCTTCTGTTCGCCGTCACCTGTCTTCTGTTGGCTGGCAGCGGGTGCTTACGGCGGACGGTTGGCCGTCACCTTTCTTCTGTTGGCTGGCAGCGGGCGCTGGCGGCGGACACCTGTAGAGAGCGCCGCTTTCTTTGGCCGTCATCTTCCTTCCGTTGGCTGGCAGCGGGTGCTGGCAGCGAACCCCTGCAGGAAGCGCCGGTTTTTGTTGTCTCCTTTCTTCCGTGCGCAATAAAGCTGTACCTCCCGAACGAATCTTGAATCATGAGAACGTGAAAAAAGGTCTACCTTGGAGGTCCCTGCAAATGAAAGGCCAGAGGAAATCTGGGCATGTAGTCCAAGTCTTGATGCTATCCATAGGAAGCTTGGTGAGTCTGTCTGCTGCTTGGTTGCCTTCTCTGTAGATGTGCGAGATGACAAAGTCTTGATGCTTTATGTGATGAAGACAATTGAGCCATCTAGCCAAGAGGTTCCAGGGGACACAATCTGAGCGAGTCTTGACCAGATGAACCATCAAAGTTGAGTCGGATTCCACCCAGAGGCGAGTCCAGTCCTTCTCAATCGTGTATTCGATGGCCAGGATAAATGCTAGAATTTCTGCTTCGTACGCGTCTCCGAATCCACTAGTACCTGCAAAAGCAAACTTAAAAAAACCACGTGAGTTACGGAAGACACCTCCAGCTACCAGTCTTCCGTCTCATCTCCCGCACTATCGTCTATGTTGACCTTGGTCCAACTCGACGAAGGGCCATTCCACAACACTTCCTTAACCACCTTTGGACACTGAAAGTAGCCGCTGAGTTTGAAAAGGGAGAGGGTTTTAAAGTCAGGTAGGGAATTGTACATGATGCCGAATTTGAAGGTTTACACATTTATAGTGATTGATATATCTAAAGGGTGCAATCGACAATTGATCGCAACATTATATTAAGTCAAAGTAAAGAATTATTGAATTGGCTATTGAAAATTAATTGTTGTTTACATATTTACAGTGATTGATATATTTAAAGGGTGCAATCGACAATTGATAACAACATTATATTAAGTTAAAGTAATGAATTATAGAATTGGTTATTGAAAATTAATTGTTGTTTACACATTTACAGTGATTGATATGTCTAAATAGTGCGATCGACAATTGATCGCAACATTATATTAAGTTAAAGTAATGAATTATTAAATTGGTTTTTGTAGACTAATTGTTCTTTAAACATTTAGCTTGATTGATATGTCTAAATGGCGCCATCGACAATTGATTGCAACATTATATTAAGCCAAAGTAATGAATTATTGAATTGGTTATTGAAGATAAGTTGCTCTTTACACATTTACTATGATTTATGTGCAAAGGGTGCAATCTACAATTGATCGCAACATTATATTAAGTCAAAGTAATGAATTATTGAATTGGTAATTGAAAATTAGTTGTTTTTTACACATTTATAGTTATTTATATGTCTAAAGGGTGCGATGGGCAACTGATCGCAACATTATATTAAGTCAAAGTATGAATTATTGAATAATTGATTGCACCATTATATTAAGTTAAAGTAATGAATAATTGAATTGGTTATTGAAAATTAATTTTTGTTTCCGCATTTACAAATATTGATATATCTAAAGGGTGTGATCGACGATTTATCAGAACATTATATTAAATTAAAGTAATGAATTATTGAATTGGTTATTGAAAATTAATTGTTGTTTACACATTTACAGTGATTGATATATCTAAAGGGTGCGATCGACAATTGATCTGAACATTATATTAGGTTAAAGTAATGAATTATTAAATTGGTTATTTAAAATAAATTGTTGTTTACACATTTACAGTGATTGATATATTTAAAGGGTGCGATCGACAATTGATCAGAACATTATATTAAGTTAAAGTAATGAATTATTGAATTGGTTATAGAAAATTAATTGTTGTTTACATATTTATAGTGATTGATATATCTAAAAGGCGCGATCGACAATTGATCAGAACATTATATTAAGTTAAAGTAATGAATTATTGAATTGGTTATTTAAAATTAATTGTTATTAACACATTTACAGTGATTGATATATCTAAAAGGTGCGATCGACAATTGATCAGAACATTATATTAAGTTAAAGTAATGAATTATTGAATTGGTTATTAAAAATTAATTGTTGTTTACACATTTACAGTGATTGATATATCTTAAGGGTGCGAACGACAATTGATCAGAACATTAAATTAAGTTAAAGTAATGAATTATTGAATTAGTTATTTAAAATTAATTATTGTTTACACATTTACAGTGATTGAAATATCTAAAGGGTGCGTTCGACAATTGATCAGAACATTATATTAAGTTAAAGTAATGAAATTTTGAATTAGTTATTTAAAATTAATTGTTGTATACACATTTACAGTGATTGATATATCTAAAGGGTGCGTTCGACAATTGATCAGAACATTATATTAAGTTAAAGTAATGAATTATTGAATTTTTTATTGAAAATTAATTGTTGCTTACACATTTACAGTGATTGATATATCAAAAGGGTGCGATCGACAATTGATCAGAACATTATATTAAGTTAAAGTAATGAATTATTGAATTGGTTATTGAAAATAATTGTTGTTTACACATTTACAGTGATTGATATATCTAAAGGGTGCGATCGACAATTGATCAGAACATTATATTAAGTTAAAGTAATGAATTATTGAATTGGTTATTGAAAATTAATTTTTGTTTACTCATTTACAGTGATTAATATGTCTAAAGGGTGCGATCGACAATTGATCGCAACATATTTTAAGTTCAAGTAATGAATTATTAAATTGGTTTTTGTAGATTAATTAGTCTTTAAACATTTAGCTTGATAGATATGTCTAAAGGTTGTGATCGACAATTGATCGCAATATTAAATTAAGTTAAAGTAATGAATTATTAAATTGGCTATTGAAAATTAATTATTGTTTACACATTTACAGTGATTGATATATCTAAAGGGTGCGATTGACAATTGATCGCAACATTATATTAAGTCAAAGTAATGAATTATTGAATGTGTTATTGAAATCAATTGTTGTTAACACATTTACAGCGATTGATATATCTAAAGGGTTCGATCGACAATTGATCATTACATTATATTAAGTTAAAGTAATGAATTATTGAATTGGCGATTGAAAATTGATTGTTATTTACACATTTACAGTGATTGATATGTCTAAAGGGTGCGATCGACAATTGATCGCAACATTATATTAAGTTAAAGTAATGAATTATTAAATTGGTTTTTGTAGATTAATTGTTCTTTAAACATTTAGCTTGATCGATATGTCTAAAGTAATGAATTATTGAATTGGTTATTGAAGCTAAGTTAATCTTTACACATTTACAGTGATTTATATTTGTAAAGGGTGCGATCTACGATTGCTCCCAACATTATATTAAGTTAAAGTAATGAATTATGGAATTGGTCATTGAAAATTTGTTGATGTTTAGACATTTACAGGGATTGATATGTCTAAAGGGTGCAATCAGTAATTGATCGCAACATTATATTAAGTCAAAGTAATGAATTATTGAATAATTGATTGCACCTTTATATTAAGTTAAAGTAATGAATAATTGAATTTGTTATTGAAAATTAATTGTTGTTTACCCATTTACAGTGATTGATATATCTAAAGGGTACGATCGACAATTGATCTAAACATTATATTAAGTTAAAGTAATGAATTATTGAATTGGTTATTGAAAACTAATTGTTGTTTACACATTTACATTGATTGATATATCTTAAGGGTGCGATCGACTATTGATCAAAATATTATATGAAGTTAAAGTAATGAATTATTGAATTGGTTATTGAAAATTAATTATTGTTTACACATTTACAGTGATATGTCTAAATGGTGCGATCGACAATTCATCGCAACATTTTTTTAAGTTAAAGTACTTAATTATTAAATTGGTTTTTGTAGATTAATTGTTCTTTAATTATTTAGCTTGATAGATATGTCTAAAGAGTCCGATCGACAATTGATCGCAACATTATATTAAGTTAAAGTAATGAATTATTAAATTAGTTATTGAAAATTTATTTTTGTTTACACATTTATAGTGATTGATATATCTAAACGGTTCGATCGACAATTGATCTCAACATTATATTAAGTCAAAGTAATGAATTATCGAATTGGTTATTGAAATGTAATTGTTGTTTACACATTCATAGTGATTGATATATCTAAAGGGTGCAATCGACAATTGATCAAAACATTATATTAAGTTATAGTAATGAATTATTGAATTGATTATTGAAAATTAATTGTTGTTTAAACATTTACAGTGATTGTTATGTCTAAAGGGTGCGATCGACAATTGATTGCAACATTATATTAAGTTAAAGTAATGAATTATTAAATTGGTTTTTGTAGATTAATTGTTCTTTAAACATTTAGCTTGATAGATATGTCTAAAGGGCGCGATTGACAATTGATCGCAACATTATATTAAATCAAGTAATGAATTATTGAATTTGTAATTGAAGATAAGTTGTTCTTTACACATTTACAGTGACTTATATGTGTAAAGGGTGGGATCTACAATTGCTCGCAATATTATATTAAGTCAAAGTAATGAATTATTGAATTGGTTATAAAACATTAGTTGTTGTTTACACATTTACAGTGATTGATATGTCTAAAGGGTGCGATCGGCAATTGATCGCAACATTATATTAAGTCAATGTAATGAATTTTTGAATAATTGATTGCACCATTATATTAATTTAAAGTAATGAATCTTTCAATTGGTTATTGAAAATTAATTGATGTTTACACATTTACATTGATTGATATGTCTAAAGGGTGTGATCGACAATTGTTTAGAATATTATATTAAGTTAAAGTAATGAATTATTGAATTGGTTATTGAAAATTAATTGTTGTTTACACATTTACAGTGATTGATATATCTTAAGGGTGCGAACGACAATTGATTAGAACATTAAATTAAGTTAAAGTAATGAATTATTGAATTAGTTATTTAAAATTAATTATTGTTTACACATTTACAGTGATTGATATATCTAAAGGGTGCGTTCGACAATTGATCAGAACATTATATTAAGTTAAAGTAATGAAATTTTGAATTAGTTATTTAAAATTAATTGTTGTATACATATTTACAGTGATTGATATATCTAAAGGGTGCGTTCGACAATTGATCAGAACATTATATTAAGTTAAAGTAATGAATTATTGAATTTTTTATTGAAAATTAATTGTTGCTTACACATTTACAGTGATTGATATATCAAAAGGGTGCGATCGACAATTGATCAGAACATTATATTAAGTTAAAGTAATGAATTATTGAATTGGTTATTGAAAATAATTGTTGTTTACACATTTACAGTGATTGATATATCTAAAGGGTGCGATCGACTATTGATCAGAACATTATATTAAGTTAAAGTAATGAATTATTGAATTGGTTATTGAAAATTAATTTTTGTTTACTCATTTACAGTGATTAATATGTCTAAAGGGTGCGATCGACAATTGATCGCAACATATTTTAAGTTCAAGTAATGAATTATTAAATTGGTTTTTGTAGATTAATTGGTCTTTAAACATTTAGCTTGATAGATATGTCTAAAGGTTGTGATCGACAATTGATCGCAATATTAAATTAAGTTAAAGTAATGAATTATTAAATTGGCTATTGAAAATTAATTATTGTTTACACATTTACAGTGATTGATATATCTAAAGGGTGCGATTGACAATTGATCGCAACATTATATTAAGTCAAAGTAATGAATTATTGAATGTGTTATTGAAATCAATTGTTGTTAACACATTTACAGCGATTGATATATCTAAAGGGTTCGATCGACAATTGATCATTACATTATATTAAGTTAAAGTAATGAATTATTGAATTGGCGATTGAAAATTGATTGTTATTTACACATTTACATTGATTGATATGTCTAAAGGGTGCGATCGACAATTGATCGCAACATTATATTAAGTTAAAGTAATGAATTATTAAATTGGTTTTTGTAGATTAATTGTTCTTTAAACATTTAGCTTGATCGATATGTCTAAAGTAATGAATTATTGAATTGGTTATTGAAGCTAAGTTAATCTTTACACATTTACAGTGATTTATATTTGTAAAGGGTGCGATCTACGATTGCTCCCAACATTATATTAAGTTAAAGTAATGAATTATGGAATTGGTCATTGAAAATTTGTTGATGTTTAGACATTTACAGGGATTGATATGTCTAAAGGGTGCAATCAGCAATTGATCGCAACATTATATTAAGTCAAAGTAATGAATTATTGAATAATTGATTGCACCTTTATATTAAGTTAAAGTAATGAATAATTGAATTTGTTATTGAAAATTAATTGTTGTTTACCCATTTACAGTGATTGATATATCTAAAGGGTACGATCGACAATTGATCTAAACATTATATTAAGTTAAAGTAATGAATTATTGAATTGGTTATTGAAAACTAATTGTTGTTTACACATTTACATTGATTGATATATCTTAAGGGTGCGATCGACTATTGATCAAAATATTATATGAAGTTAAAGTAATGAATTATTGAATTGGTTATTGAAAATTAATTATTGTTTACACATTTACAGTGATATGTCTAAAGGGTGCGATCGACAATTCATCGCAACATTTTTTTAAGTTAAAGTACTTAATTATTAAATTGGTTTTTGTAGATTAATTGTTCTTTAATTATTTAGCTTGATAGATATGTCTAAAGAGTCCGATCGACAATTGATCGGAACATTATATTAAGTTAAAGTAATGAATTATTAAATTAGTTATTGAAAATTTATTTTTGTTTACACATTTATAGTGATTGATATATCTAAACGGTTCGATCGACAATTGATCTCAACATTATATTAAGTCAAAGTAATGAATTATCGAATTGGTTATTGAAATGTAATTGTTGTTTACACATTCATAGTGATTGATATATCTAAAGGGTGCAATCGACAATTGATCAAAACATTATATTAAGTTATAGTAATGAATTATTGAATTGATTATTGAAAATTAATTGTTGTTTAAACATTTACAGTGATTGTTATGTCTAAAGGGTGCGATCGACAATTGATTGCAACATTATATTAAGTTAAAGTAATGAATTATTAAATTGGTTTTTGTAGATTAATTGTTCTTTAAACATTTAGCTTGATAGATATGTCTAAAGGGCGCGATTGACAATTGATCGCAACATTATATTAAATCAAGTAATGAATTATTGAATTTGTAATTGAAGATAAGTTGTTCTTTACACATTTACAGTGACTTATATGTGTAAAGGGTGGGATCTACAATTGCTCGCAATATTATATTAAGTCAAAGTAATGAATTATTGAATTGGTTATAAAACATTAGTTGTTGTTTACACATTTACAGTGATTGATATGTCTAAAGGGTGCGATCGGCAATTGATCGCAACATTATATTAAGTCAATGTAATGAATTTTTGAATAATTGATTGCACCATTATATTAATTTAAAGTAATGAATCTTTCAATTGGTTATTGAAAATTAATTGATGTTTACACATTTACATTGATTGATATGTCTAAAGGGTGTGATCGACAATTGTTTAGAATATTATATTAAGTTAAAGTAATGAATTATTGAATTGGTTATTGAAAATTAATTGTTGTTTACACATTTACAGTGATTAATATATCTAAAGGGTGCAATCGACAATTGATCAAAACATTATATTAAGTTAAAGTAATGAATTATTGAATTGGTTATTGAAAATTAATTGTTGCTTACACATTTACAGTGATTGATATATCTAAAGGGTGCGATCGACAATTTATCAGAACATTATATTAACTTAAAAGAATGAATTATTGAATTAGTTATTGAAAATTAATTGTTGTTTACACATTTACTATGATTGATATATCTAAAAAGTGCGATCGACAATTGATCGCAACATTATATTAAGTTAAAGTAAAGAATTATTAAATTGGTTTTTGTAGATTAATTGTTCTTTGAACATTTAGGTTGATAGATATGTCTAAAGGGTGCGATCGACAATTGATCGCAACATTATATTAAGTTAAAGTAATGAATTATTAAATTGGTTATTTAAAATTAATTGTTGTTTATTGATAAGTCTCTGACTTATATGAATTTTTCCTATTAATTCTTAAGCTTTTTTAATGAATCCAGAGTATTATCTGGTTATTTGATGAATTTATGAAGATGTTTCAGGTGATTGAGTTGAATAGTTAAAAGAACGATAGTTAACATTATATAGTCGGGAAGCCGAAGTTCTTAGAAACGAGGTCGATGGAAGACAGAAGCGGGAGAGCACTACACTGAAGTGTCTGGTGACATGGCCTTTATGTCGCCAGACTTGTCGCCAACTAACGAATCAACAACCTGAGATATTCAACATTGCGGTTGCTGGCGACAAGGACCTCATGTCGCCAGCCTTGTCGCCAGTGAATGAAATCAAGCAACTCCAAAGTGCAAGGTGCGGTGCTGTTTGGCGACAAGAGCCTTATGTCGCCAGCCTTGTCGCTAGAGACCGTCTAGGGCGAATTCCACCTGCTGTTCAAGGGCATTTTGGTTATTTCTCAGATGAGTCTATGAGTATGAAGTTTTGAGATGTTGAAAGGACATTTTTGGCTGGATTCAGAACAAGAGACTACTGCAAGAAGCAACACGGAAGTTTAGGATCAACATCCGGAAGGCGAGATCAAGAGCGGAAAATCGGTGAACTCTTTCTCACTTTTTAGGAATGATTATGTTAGGAAGAGTAAACATGATTGCTATGTGTAACTAAACTCCCAGTCTAGGGCTACGAAGTAGCCGAACCATGTAACCCTAATTTTATTACTTTTATGAATGAGACAGTTTTTATTCTTTCTCTTGCTTGTGATTAATCCATGCTTTACTTGATCGCCAATTGCATGATTTAGTAATTTAATGAATGCTTGGAAGAGGTTTATTGGATTAGATTAGGACAAGAGAATGTGTTTATTTATGTTGCAAGGAATAGAACATAAAGTTCACATATTCAAGGATAGGTGTTTCTTAATGCGTCTGCCTAAACTATTCACATAGGAATATGGAATTAGAATAGGAAGATAGTCTCATGTGTGTTCGGAAGAAACCTTGGGAATAGTAAACCTTGAGAATAAAAATAAAAGCTTGTTGACATATTGAGCATGATGGGTTATTGGTGAGGTGAATTCGTAGACCTAGAACTTAAGCTCTATATTGAATCCTAACCTTAAGAAATTAGTTTTGTTTAATTTTTCATAATATTTTCTCACATACATCTTACACTTAATTAAAGAGAATTTTATAGAATTGATCTTAGATTAGCCTTACTCCCTGTGGGTTCGACAACCTGAATTTAATTCACTTTACTACTTGATCACGTGCACTTACCTGTAGAGAATCGTAGTAATTGCATCACATTATATTATTAGGATTTTTGACATCATTTACATATTTATAGTGATTGATATATCTAAAGGGTGTGATCGACAATTGATCGCAACATTATATTAAGTCAAAGTAATGAATTATTGAATTGATTATTGAAAATTAATTATTGTTTATACATTTATAGTGATTGATATATCTAAAGGGTGCGATCGACAATTGATCAGAATATTATATAGTTAAAGTAATAAATTATTGAATTGGTTATTGAAAATTAATTGCTGTTTACACAAATACAGTTATTAATATGTCTAAAGGGTGCGATCGACAATTGATCGCAACATTATATTAAGTTAAAGTAATGAATTATTAAATTTGTTTTTGTAGATTCATTGTTCTTTAAACATTTAGAATGAAAGATATGTCTAAAGGGCGCGATCGACAATTGATCGCAACAATATATTAAGTCAAAGTAATGAATTATTTAATTGGTTATTGAAGATAAGTTGTTCTTTACACATTTACAGTGATTTATATGTGTAAAGGGTACGATCGACAATTGATCGCAACATTATATTAAGTCAAAGTAATGAATTATTGAATTGGTTATTGAAAATTAGTTTTGTTTACACATTTACAGTGATTAATATGTCTAAAGGATGCGATCGGCAATTGATCGCAACATTATATTAAGTAAAAGTAATGAATTATTGAATAATTGATTGCACCATTATATTAAGTTAAAGTAATGAATAATTGAATTGGTTATTGAAAATTAATTGTTGTTTACACATTTATAGTGATTGATATATCTAAAGGGTGCGATTGACAATTGATGAGAACATTATATCAAGTTAAAGTAATGAATTATTGAATTAGTTAATGAAAATTAATTATTGTTTAAACATTTACAGTGATTGATATATCTAAAGGGTGCGATAGACAATTGATCAGAACATTATATTAAGTTAAAGTTATGAATTATTTAATTGGTTATTGAAAATTAGTTGTTGTTTACACATTTACAGTGATTGATATATCTAAAGGGTGCGATCGACATTTGATCAGAACAATATATTAAGTTAAAGTAATAAATTATTGAATTGGTTATTGAATATTCATTGTTGTTTACACATTTATAGTGATTGATATATCTAAAGGGTGCGATCGACAATTGATCAGAACATTATATTAAGTTAAAGTAATGAAATATTGAATTGGTTTTGTAGATTAATTGTTCTTTAAATATTTAGCTTGATAGATATGTCTAAAGGGTGCGATCGAGAATTGATCGCAACATTATATTAAGTTAAAGTAATTAATTATTAAATTAGTTATTGAAATTTAATTATTGTTTACACATTTATAGTGATTGATATATGTAAAGCGTGCTATCGACAATTGATCGCAACATTATATTATGTCAAAGTAATGAATTATTGAATTGGTTATTGAAAATTAATTGTTGTTTACACATTTACCGTGATTGAAATATCTAAAGGGTGCGATCGACAATTGATTTGAACATTATATTAAGTTAAAGTAATGAATTACTGAATTGGTTATTGAAAACTAATTGTTGTTTACACATTTACAGTGATTGATATATCTAAAGGGTGCGATCGACAATTGATCGCAACATTATATTTAGTTAAAGTAATGAATTATTTAATTTGTTATGGAAAATTAATTTTTGTTTACACATTTACATTTATTGATATGACTAATAGGTGCGATCGGCAATTAATCGCAACATTATATTAAGTTAAAGTAATAAATTATTGAATAAGTTATTGAAAATTAATTGTTGTTTACACATTTACAGTAATTAATATGTTTAAAGGGTGCGATCGACAATTGATCGCAACATTATATTAAGTTAAAGTAATGAACTATTGAATTTATATAGAAGATTAATTGTTGTTTACACATTTACATTTATTGATATGCCTAAAGGGCACAATGGACAATTGATTGCAACATTATATTGAGTTAAAGTAATGAATATTTGAATTGGTTATTGAAAATGAATTGTTTTTTACACATTTACAGTGATTGATATATGTAAAGGGTGCAATCGACAATTGATCAGAACATTATATTAAGTTAAAGTAATGAATTATTCAATTGGTTATTGAAAATTAATTGTTGTTTACACATTTACAGTGATTGATATGTCTAAAGGGTGCGATCGGCAATTGATCAGAACATTATATTAAGTTAAAATAATGAATTATTTAATTGGTTATTGAAAATTAAATGTTGTTTACACATTTACAGTTATTGTTATATCTAAAGGGTGCGATCGACAATTGATCAGAACATTATATTATGTTAAAGTAATGAATTATTGAATTGGTGATTAAAAATTAATTGTTGTTTACACATTTACTGTGATTGATATATCTACAAGGTGCGATCGACAATTGATCAGAACATTATATTTAGTTAAAGTAATGAATTATTGAATTAATTATTGAAAATTAATTGTTTTTTAAACATTTACAGTGGTTGATATGTCTAAAGGGTGCGATTGACAATTGATCGCAACATTATATTGATTTAATGTATTGAATTATGAAATTTGTCATTAGATTAATTGTTCTTTAAAGATTTAGCTTGATGTACATGTCTAAAGGGCGCGATCGACATCTGATAACAACATTATATTAACTCAGAGTAATGAATTATTGAATTGGTTATTGAAGATAAGTTGTTGTTTACACATTTACAATGTTTTATATGTGTAAATGGTGCGATCTACAATTGATCGCAACATTATATTAAGTCAAAGTAAAAACAAAAATTTGAATTGGTTATTGAAAATTAGTTGTTGTTTACACATTTACAGTGATTGATATGTCTAAAGGGTGCGATCGGCAATTGATCGCAACATTATATTAAGTCAAAGTAATTAATTATTGAATTGGTTATTGAAAATTAGTTGTTGTTTACACATTTATAATGATTGATATGTCTAAAGGGTGCGATCGACAATTGATCGCAACCTTGTATTAAACTAAAGCAATGAATTATTGAATTTATTAGAGAAAATTAATTGTTGTTTACTCATATACAGTGATTGATATGTGTAAAGGGTGAAATCGACAATTTATCGCAACATTGTATTAAGTTAAAGTAATGAATTATTGAATTGCTTATTGAAGATAAGTTGTAGTTTACACATTTAGAGTGATTGATATGTGTAAAGAGTGCGATCGGCAATTGATCTCAACATTATATAAAGTCAAAGTAATGAATTATTGAATTGGTTATTGAAAATTAGTTGTTGTTTACATATTTATAGTGATTGATAAGTCTAAAGGGCGCGATCGACAATTGATCGCAACATTATATTAACTCAGAGTTATGAATTATTGAATTGGTTATTGAAGATAAATTGCTGTTTACACATTTACAGTGATTTAAATGTGTAAAGGGTGCGATCTACAATTGATTGCAACATTATATTAAGTCAAAGTTAGAAAAAAAATTGAATTGGTTAATGAAAATTAGTTGTTGTTTACACATTTATAGTGATTGATATGTCTAAAGGGTGCGATCGGCAATTGATCGCAACATTATATTAAGTCAAAGTAATTAATTACTGAATTGGTTATTGAAAATTCGTTGTTGTTTACACATTTATAATGATTGATATGTCTAAAAAGTGCGATCGACAATTGATCGCAACCTTGTATTAAACTAAAGCAATGAATTATTGAATTTGTTAGAGAAAATTAATTGTTGTTTACTCATATACAGTGATTGATATGTGTAAAGGGTGAAATCGACAATTTATCGCAATATTGTATGAAGTTAAAGTAATGAATTATTGAATTGGTTATTGAAGATAAGTTGTAGTTTACACATTTAGACTGATTGATATGTGTAAACGGTGCGATCGGCAATTGATCGCAACATTATATTAAGTCTAAGTAATGAATTATTGAATTGGTTATTGAAAATTAGTTGTTGTTTACATATTTGTAGTGATTGATATGTCTAAAGGGCGCGATCGACAATTGATCGCAACATTATATTAAGTCAAAGTAATTATTGAATTGGTTATTGAACAAAAGTTGTTTTTTACACATTTACAGTGATTTATATGTGTAAAGGGTGCGATCGACCATTGATCGCAACATTACGTCAAGTTAAAGTAATAAATTATTCAATTGGTTATTGAAGATAAGTTGTTCTTTACACATTTATAGTGATTGATGTGTGTAAAGGATGCGATCGGCAACTGATGGCAACATTATATTAAGTCAAATTAATGAATTATTGAATTGGTTATTGAAGATAAGTTGTTGTTTACACATTTAGAGTAATTGATATGTCTAAAGGGTGCGATCGACAATTGATCACAACATTGTATTAAGTTAAACTAATGAATTATTGAATTGGTTATTGAAAATTAGTTGTTGTTTACTCATTTACAGTGATAGATATGTTTAAAGGGTGCAATCGACAATTTATCGCAACATTGTATAAAGTCAATGTAAGGAATTATTGAATTGGTTATTTAAAATAAGTTGTTGTTTACACATTTACAATGATTGATATGTCTAAATGGTGCTATAGACAATTGATCGCAACATTATATTAAGTTAAAGTAATGAATTATTGAATTTTATATTGAAGATTAATTGTTGTTTCCACATTTACAGTGATAGATATGTCTAAAGGGTGTGATCGACAATTGATCGCAGCATTGTATTAAGTTAAAGTAATGAATTATTGAATTGGCTATTTAAAATTAATTGTTGTTTACTCATTTACAGTGATTGATATCTCTAAAAGGTGCGATCAACAATTGATCGCAACATTATATTAAGTCAAAGTAATGAATTATTGAATTGGTTATTGAAGATAAGTTGTAGTTTACACGTTTACAGTGATTTATATGTGCAAAGGGTGCGATCGACAATTGATCGCAACATTACGTTAAGTTAAAGTAAAGAATTATTAAATTGGTTATTGAAGATAATTTATTTTTTACACATTTAGAGTGATTAATATGTGTAAACGGTGAGATCGGCAATTGATCGCAACATTATATTAAGTCAAAGTAATGAATTATTGAATTGGTTATTGAAAATTAGTTGTTGTTTACACATTTATATTGTTTGATATGTCTAAAGAGTGAAAACGGCAATTGATCGCAACATTGTATTAAGTTAAAGTAATGAAATATTGAATTGGTTATTGAAAATTAATTGTTGTTTACTCATTTACAGTGATTGATATGTGTAAAGGGTGCAATCACCAATTTATCGCAACATTGTATTAAATCAAAGTAAGGAATTTTTGAATTGGTTATTGAAAATTAGTTATTGTTTACACATTTACAGTGATTGATATGTCTAAAGGGTGTGATCGACAATTGATCGCAACATTATATTAAGTTAAAATAATGAATTATTGAATTGGTTATTGAAGATTAATTGTTGTTTACACATTTACAGTGATAGATATCTCTAAAGGGTGCGATCGACAATTGATCCCAACATTATATTAAGTGAAAGTAATGAACTGTTGAATTTGTTATTGTAGATTAATTGTTGTTTACACATTTACCTTGATAGATATGTCTAAAGGGTGCGATCGACAATTGATCTCACCATTAGGTTAAGTTAAAGTAATGAATTATTGAATTGGTTATTGAAAATTAATTGTCGTTACTAATTTACAGTGATTCATGTGTCTAAAGGGTGCGGTCGACAATTGATCGCAACATTATATTAAGTTAAAGTAAAGAATTATTGAATTGGTTATTAAAGATTAATTGTTGTTTACACATTTACCTTGATAGATATGTCTAAAGGGGTTGATCAACAATTGATCGCAACATTGTATTAAGTCAAAGTAAATAATTATTGAATTGGTTATTGAAGATAAGTTGTTGTTTACACATTTACAATGATTTATATGTGTAAAGGGTGCGATCGACAATTGATCGCAACATTATGTTAAGTTAAAGTAACGAATTATTGAATTGGTTTTGAAGATTAATTGTTGATTACACATTCACCTTTATAGATATGTCTAAAAGGCGCGATCAACAACTGATCGCAACATTATATTAAGTCAAAGTAATGAATTATTGAATTGGTTCTTGAAAATTAATCGTTGCTTACACATTTATATTTATTGGTATGCCTAAAGGGTGCGATCGACAATTGATAGCAACATTATATTAAGTAAAAGTAATGAATTACTGAATTGGTTATTGAAAATTAATTGTTGTTTACACATTTACAGTGATTGATATCTTTAAAATGTGCTATCGACAACTGATCGCAACATTATATTAAGTTAAAGTAAAGAATTATTGAGTAGAATATTGTAGATTAATTGTTGTTTACACATTTACCGTGATAGATATGTCTAAAAGGTGCGGTCGACAAATGATCGCAACATTATCTTAAGTTAAAGTAATGAATTATTGAATTGGTTATTGAAAATTAGTTGTTGTTTATACATTTACCGTGATTGATATGTCTAAAGGGTGCGATAGACAATTGATCGCAACATTATATTAAGTTAAAGTAATGAATTATTGAATTGGTTATTGAAAATTAATTGTTGTTTACACATTTACATTTATTGATATGCCTAAAGGGTGCAATTGACAAATGATCACGACATTATATTAAGTTAAAGTAATGAATTATTGAATTGGTTATTGAAAATTAATTGTTTTTTAGACATTTACACTGATAGGTATCTCTAAAAGGTGCGATCAAAGATTGATCGCAACATTATATTAAGTTAAAGTAATGAATAATTGAATTGGTTATAGAAGATTAATTGATGTTTACACATTTACAGTGATTGATATGTCTAAAGGGTGCGATCGACAATTGATCGCAACATTATATTAAGTTAAAGTAAAGAATTATTGAATTGGTTATTGTAGATTAATTGTTGTTTATACATTTATCATGATAGATATGTCTAAAGGGTGCGATCGACAATTTATAGCATCATTATATTAAGTTAAAGTAATCAATTATTGAATTGGTTATTGAAAATTAATTGTTGTTTACGCATTTACAGTGATTGATATCTCTAAAAGGTGCGATCGACAATTAATCACAACATTATATTAAGTTAAAGTAATGAATTATTTAATTTGTTATTGAAAACTAAATGTTGTTTAAACATTTTCAATAATTGATATGTCTAAAGGGTGCGATCGTCAATTGATCGCAACATAATATTAAGTTAAAGTAATGAATTATTGAATTGGTTAAAGAAGATTAATTGCTGTTTACACATTTACAGTGATTGATATGTCTAAAGGGTGTGATCGACAATTGATCGCAACATTATATTCAAGTTAAAGTAATAAATTGTTGAATTCGTTATTGAAAATTTATTGTTGTTTATACATTTACCGTGATTGATATGTCTAAAGGGTGCGATAGACAATTGATCGCAACATTATATTAAGTTAAAGTAATGAATTATTGAATTTGTTCTTGAAAATTAATCGTTGCTTACACATTTATATTTGTTGGTATGCTTAAATGGTGCGATCGACAATTGATAGCAACATTATATTAAGTTAAAGTAATGAATTACTGAATTGGTTATTGAAAATTAATTGTTGTTTACACATTTACAGTGATTAATATCTCTCAAGGGTGCAATCTACAATTGATCGCAACATTATATTAAGTTAAAGTAGTAAATTATTGAATTCTTTGTTGAGAATTAATTGTTGTTTACACATTTACATTGATTGATATGCTAAAGGGTGCAATCTACTATTGATCGCAACATTGTATTAAGTAAAGGTAATGAATTATTGAATTGGTTATTAAAAATTAGTTATTGTTTACACATTTACAGTGATTGATATGTCTAAATGGTGCAATCGACAATTGATCACAACATTATATTAAGTTAAAGTAATGAATTATTGATTTGGTTATTGAAGATTAATCGTTGTTTACGCATTTAGAATGATAGCTATCTCTAAAAGGTGGGATCAACAATTAATCACAACATATTAAGTTAAAGTAATGAACTATTGGATTGGTTATAGAAAATTAATTGCTTTTTCCACAATTATAGTGATTGATATGTCTAAAAGGTGCGATCGACAATTGATCGCATCATTATATTCAAGTTAAAGTAATGAATTATTGAATTGGTTATTGAAAATTTATTGTTGTTTATACATTTACCGTGATTGATATGTCTAAATGGTGCGATCAACAATTGATCGCAACATTATATTCAAGTTAAAGTAATAAATTGTGGAATTCGTTATTGAAAATTTATTGTTGTTTATACATTTACCGTGATTGATATGTTTAAAGGGTGCGATAGACAATTGATTGCAACATTTTATTAAGTTTAAGTAATGACTTATGGAATTGGTTATTGAAAATTAATTGTTGTTTACACATTTCCATTAATTGGTATGCCTAAAGGGTGCGATCTACAATTGATCGCAACATTATATTAAGTTAAAGTAATGAATTATTGAATTGGTTCTTGAAAATTAATCGTTGTTTACACATTTACATTTATTGATATGCCTAAAGGGTGCGATCGACAATTGATAGCAAAATTATATTAAGTTAAAGTAATGAATTACTAAATTGGTTATTGAAAATTAATTGTTGTTTACACATTTACAGTGATTGTTATCTCTAAAATGTGCTATCGAGAACTGATCGCAACATTATATTAAGTTAAAGTTAAGAATTATTGAATAGAATATTGTATATTAATTGTTGTTTACACATTTATCTTGATAGATATGTCTAAAGGGTGCAATCGACAATTGATAGCATCATTATATTAAGTTAAAGTAATGAATTATTGAATTGGTTATTGAAAATTTACTGTTGTTTACACATTTCCATTAATTGATATGCCTAAAGGGTGCGATCGACAATTGATCGCAACATTATATTAAGTTAAAGTAATGAATTATTGAATTGTTTCTTAAAAATTAATCGTTGTTTACACATTTACATTTATTGATATGCCTAAAGGGTGCAATCGACAATTGATCGCAACATTATATTAAGTTAAAGTAATGAATTATTGAATTGGTTATTGAAAATTAATTGTTGTTTACACATTTACAGTTATTGAAATGCCTAAAGGGTGCGATCGATAATTGATAACAACATTATAATAAGTTAAAGTAATAAATTATTGAATTGGTTATAGAAGATTAATTGTTGTTTACACATTTACAGTGATTGATATGTCTAAAGGGTGCGATCGACAATTGATCGCAACATTATATTAAGTTAAAGTAAAGAATTATTTAATTGGTTATTGTATATTAATTGTTATTCATACATTTATCTTGATAGATATGTCTAAAGGGTGCGATCGACAATTGATAGCATCATTATATTAAGTAAAAGTAATGAATTATTGAATTGGTTATTAAAAATTAATTGTTGTTTACACATTTACCGTGATTGATATGTCTAAAGGGTGCGATCGACAATTGATCGCAACATTATATTAAGTAAAAGTAATGAATTATTGAATTGGTTATTGAAAATTAGTTGTTGTTTACACATTTACAGTGATTGATATGTCTAAATGGTGCGATCGACAATTGATCGCAACTTTATATTAAGTTAAAGTAATGAATTTTTGAATTGGTTATTGAAAATTAATTGTTGTTTACACATTTACAGTGATTGATATGTCTAAAGGGTGCGATCGACAATTGATAGCAACATTATATTAAGTTAAAGTAATGAATTATTTATTTGGTTATTGTAGGTTAATTGTTGTTTACACATTTATCTTGATAGATATGTCTAAAGGGTGCGATCGACAATTGATAGCATCATTATATTAAGTTCAAGTTATGAATTATTGAATTGGTTATTGAAAATTAATTGTTGTTTACACGTTTACAGTGATTGATATCTCTAAAAGGTGCGATCGATAATTGATCGCAACATTATATTAAGTTAAAGTAATGAATTATTGAATTGGTTATAGAAGATTAATTGTTGTTAACAAATTTACAGTGATGGATATGTCTAAAGTGTGCGATCGATAATTGATCGCAACATTATATTAAGTTAAAGTAAAGAAATATTGAATTAAATATTGCAGATTAATTGTTGTTTACACATTTACCGTGATAGATATGTCTAAAGGGTGCGATCGACAATTGATAGCAACATTATATTAAGTTAAAGTAATGAATTATTGAAT
Organism: Cardiospermum halicacabum; assembly: GCA_031304145.1. NCBI lineage: Eukaryota > Viridiplantae > Streptophyta > Magnoliopsida > Sapindales > Sapindaceae > Cardiospermum > Cardiospermum halicacabum. Next base: position 18,526,925 of record CM062391.1, on the reverse strand, counting down.
TGGTTATTGAAAATTAGGTGTTGTTTACACATTTACCGTGAATGATATGTCTAAAGGGTACGATTGACAATTGATCGCAACTTTATATTAACTTAAAGTAATGAATTTTTGAATTGGTTATTGAAAATTAATTGTTGTTTACCCATTTAGAGTGATTGATATCTCTAAAATGTGCTATCGACAACTGATCGCAATATTATATTAAGTTAATGTAATGAATTATTGAATTGGTTATAGAAGATTAATTGTTGTTTATACATTTACAGTGATTGATATGTCTAAAGGGTGCGATCGACAATTGATCGCAACATTATATTAAGTTAAAGTAAAGAATTATTGAATTGAATATTGTAGATTAATTGTTGTTTACACATTTACCGTGATAGATATGTCTAAAGGGCGATCGACAATTGATCGCAACATTATCGTAAGTTAAAGTAATGAATTATTGAATTGGTTATTGAAAATTAGTTGTTGTTTATACATTTATCGTGATGCCTAAAGGGTGCGATAGACAATTGATCGCAACATTCTATTAAATTAAAGTAATGAATTATTATAATTGGTTATTCAAAACTAATTTTTGTTTAAACTTTATCTATGATTGATATGTCTAAAGGGTATGATCGACAATTGATCGCGACATTATATTATGTTAAAGTAATGAATTATTGAATTGGTTATTGAAGATTAGTTGTTGTTTAAACATTTACAGTGATTGATATGTTTCAAGGGTGCGATCGACAACTGATCACAATATTATATTAAGTTTAAGTAATGAATTATTGAATTTGTTATTGAAAACTAATTGTTGTTTACACATTTACCGTGATAGATATGTCTAAAGGGTTCGATTGACAATTTATAGCATCATTATATTAAGTTAAAGTAATGAATTATTGAATTGGTTATTGAAAATTAATTGTTGTTTACACATTTACAGTGATTGATATCTCTAAAAGGTGCGATCGACAATTGATCGCAACATTATATTAAGATAAAGTAATGAATTATTGAATTGGTTATAGAAGATTAATTGCTGTTTACAAATTTACAGTGATCGATATGTCTAAAAGGTGCGATCGAAAATCGATCGCAACATTATATTAAGTTAAATTAAATAATTATTGAATTAAATATTGCAGATTAATTATTGATTTCATTGCAATATTACATTAAGTTAAAGTAATGAATTATTGAATTGGTTATTGAAGATAAGTTGTTTACATATTTACAGTGATTGATATGTCTAAAGAGTGCGATCGGCAATTGATCGGAACATTATATTAAGTTAAAGTAGCGAATTATTGAATTGGCTACTGAAAATTAATTGTTGTTTACACATTTACAGTGATTGATATGTCTAAAAGGTGCAATGGACAATTGATAGCAACATTATATTAAGTTAAAGTAATGAATTATTGATTTGGTTTCTGTAGATTAATTGTTGTTTACACATTTACCCTGATAGATATGTCTTAAGGGTGCGATCGACAATTGATAGCAACATTAAGTTATGTTAAAGTAATGAATTATTGAATTGGTTATTGAAGATTAGTTAGTGTTTACACTTTTACAATGATGGAAATGTCTAAAGGGTGCGATTGACAATTGATCGCAACATTATATTTAGTTAAAGTAATGAATTATTGAATCGGTTATTGTAAATTAATTGTTGTCTACACATTTACAGTGATCGATATGTCTATAGGGTGCGATCGACAATTGATCGGAATATTATTTTAAGTTAAAGTAACGAATTATTTATTTGATTATTGTAGATTAATTGATCGCGACATTAAGTTAAGTTAAAGTAATGAATTATTGAATTGGTAATTGAAGATTAGTTAGTGTTTACACATTTACAATGATTGATATGTCTAAAGGGTGCGATCGACAATTGATCGCAACAATATATTAAGTTAAAGTAATGAATTATTGAATCGGTTATTGTAAATTAATTGTTGTCTACACATTTACAGTAATTGATATGTCTATAGGGTGCCATCAACAATTGATCGGAATATTATTTTAAGTTATAGTAATGAATTATTGATTTCGTTATTGTAGATTAATTGTTGTTTACACATTAACCTTGATAGATCTGTCTAAAGGGTGCGATCGATAATTGGTTATTGAAGATTAGTTGTTGTTTACACATTTACAGTGATTGATATGTCTAGAGGGCGATCGACAATTGATCGCAACATTATATTAAGATAAAACAATGAATTATTTAATTGATTATTGAAGATTAATTGTTGTTTACACATTTACCTCGATAGATATGTCTAAAGGTTGCAATCGACAATTGATCGCAACATTAAGTTAAGTTAAAGTAATGAATTATTGAATTGGATATTGAAGATTAGTTGGTGTTTACACATTTACAATGATTGATATGTATAAAAGGTGCGATCGACAATTGATCGCAACATTATATTAAGTTAAAGTAATGAATTATTGAATCAGTTATTGTAAATTAATTGTTGTCTGCACATTTACAGTGATTGATATGTCTATAGGGTGCGATCAACAATTGATCGGAATATGGTTTTAAGTTGGTTACACATTAACCTTGATAGATATGTCTAAAGGGTGCGATTGATAATTTGTTATTGAAGATTAGTTGTTGTTTACACATTTACAATGATTGATATGTGTCAAGGGTGAAATTGACAATTGATCGCAACATTATATTAAGTTAAAAAAATGAATTATTTAATTGATTATTGAAGATTAATTGTTGTTTACACATTCACCTTAATAGATATGTCTAAAGGGTGCAATCGACAATTGAATGGAACATTACGTTAAGTTAAAGTAATGAATTATTGAATTGGTTATTGAAGATAAGTTGTTGTTTACTTATTTACAGTGATTGATATGTCTAAAGAGTGCGATCGATAATTGATCGCAACATTATATTAAGGTAAAATAATGAATTATTGAAAATTTATTGTTGTTTACACATTTATAGTGATTGATATGTCTAAAGGGTGCGATCGACAATTGATAGCAACATTAAATTAAGTTAAAGTAATGAATTATTTATTTTGTTATTGAAGATTAATTGTTGTTTACACATTTACCTTGATAGATATGTTTAATGGGTGTGATCGACAATTGATCGCAACATTATATTAAGTTTAAATAACAAATTATTGAATTGGTTATAGAAGATTAATAGTTGTTTACACATTTACCTTGATAGATATGTCTAAAGGGTGCGATCAATAATTGATCGCAACATTACGTTAACTTAAAGTAATGAATTATTGAATTGGTTATTGAGGATAAGTTATTGTTTACTTATTTATAGAGATTGATATGTCTAAAGAGTGCGATCGACAATAGATCGCAACATTATATTAAGTTAAAGTAATGAATTATTGAAAATTTATTGTTGTTTACACATTTACAGTGATTGATATGTCTAAAGGGTGCGATCGACAATTGATAGCAACATTATATTAAGTTAAAGTAATGAATTATTTATTTGGTTATTGTAGGTTAATTGTTGTTTACACATTTACCTTGATAGATATGTCTAATGGGTGCGATCGACAATTGATCGCAACATTATATTAAGTTTAAGTAACAAATTATTGAATTGTTAATTGAAGATTAATAGTTGTTTACACATTTACCTTGATAGATATGTCTAAAGGGTGCAATCAATAAATAATCGCAACATTACGTTAACTTAAAGTAATGAATTATTGAATTTTTTATTGAAGATAAGTTGTTGTTTACTTATTTACAGTGATTGATATGTCTAAAGAGTGCGATCGACAATTGATCCCAACATTATATTAAGTTAAAGTAATGAATTATTGAATTGGTTATTCAAAATTAATTGTTGTTTACACATTTACAGTGATTGATATGTCTAAAGGGTGCGATCGACAATTGATAGCAATATTATATTAAGTTAAAGTGATGAATTATTGATTTGGTTATTGTAGATTAATTGTTGTTTACACATTTACCTTGATAGATATGTCTAAAGCGTGCAATCGACAATTGATCGCAACATTAAGTTAAGTTAAAGTAATGATTTATTGAATTGGTTATTGAAGATTAGTTGGTGTTTACACATTTACAGTGATGGATATGTCTAAAGGGTGCGATTGACAATTGATCGGAAAATTATTTTAAGTTAAAGTAATGAATTATTGATTTGGTTATTTTAGATTAATTGTTGTTTACACATTTACCTTGATAGATATGTCTAAAGGGTGCGATCGATAATTTATTATTGAAGATTATTTGTTATTTACACATTTACAGTGATTGATAAGTCTAAAGGGTGCGATTGACAATTGATCGCAGCATTATATTAAGTTAAAGTAATGAATTATTGAAGATTAATTGTTGTTTACAAATTCACCTTGATAGATTGATTGGAAATTTTTATTGCAGAGTATATGAAAACTCAACTAATATTAGAATTTACAGTAATCAGTCTAAATTCCTATCAATGACTAATGTAGTATTTTAGATATCGTCTCCACAGTGATGGTAAGCTAAGAAGCATGATTGAGACTAAGATTTAAACTGAATTGCTAAAAGAATCTATATACAAAATGAATCATAAGAATCTTAGAATTGATGTGAAGTAAAGGATACTAATGACATTCATTCAATTAAAACTCAAGTCAGCACTCTATTCTGCAATTAATCTTAACAATGAATAAGTTGATTTGCTAAATCTGTTATCAATTAACTTCTCATGCAAGTTTCACCTTAAATCACAGATTTATCTTCTAGATCATCATCAGTGATTTGTTAAAAGATGTCTTAATTCAATTTAATAGATCTCAATTATATAGTTGCATATATCTCTATCCTACAACCTATACAATTGATAAGCACAATCTGTAGAAAAACAGATCTATAGTCTATCTCTAGCACTACGATCCTCTGTTCTTAGATCTAAAACCTAATCGCCATCTCTGGTCTAAATCAAATCTCAGAATAACAATATTACGTAACTCTCATTCTTATAATTCAATTATCTCATGAAATCAAGTAGATCTGGCTATAATTGAACAAGAAACATTGCAATTGAAATGATAAACAACATCAAGATTCAACAAATCAACAGAGCTTTTAGCTAGCACATCTACTTCAGCATATCCAATCAAGTACAAAATCATCATCGACATGCTTAAGATCTAAATCTTACCAAGGAAGATTGAAGCTAGACTCTGTCATAGTTGTTGCGTCACAATCTTTAAGCTAAATCTCAATGATGAATAGAAACAGAGTATAAAACTTCTTCAAGAAACTTCTCTGAAGATGTTGAATAAAGCGCAAAGAAGAATCTTGAATTTCTCTTAAAGTATAACAGAATGTCAAAAGTAAAAATCAATAGTAAAAACTTTTTGCCAAAAAAAACTCTCCCTTGCTTCATCTGAGCTCCTATTTATAGAGTTTGGCTCAGTGGCAATTTTGAAATAAAATCAACAAAGAAACACAAATTGGCGAAGTAACATTTTTCTTCATTTACGTCGCCTGTTCCTTCGCCTGAACCAAACGACTTCTTCAAATCTCGCTTGTCCTGATCGCCAAGCTAACAATCTACTCAGGCGAAATATTTTTAATCTTGCCATAGTATGTCGCCTGATGCTCAGGCGAGTTGATATTCTTCGCAAAAACACTCTTCTAGTTAAAATCTTCTAGGCGATATCTCATCAAATGTCGCCTGTTATTACCCTTTGACTTTGCGACATTTCTCCTTTATCGCCTCAGTTATCGCCTCAAGGCAGGCAAAGTTCAACCTTCATCATGTAAATTTTCTGCCAGGATGGCGACATACGAAGGCGAGGAGTTTCTACTTCGTCTTGCATGTTTTAATCTTCTAGGCAAAATCTCCTTTATATCGCCTGCTGCATCGCCCTCTACTCCGATTCGTGGCGATGTGTTTAGGCGAATTTATTTCTCAACAAAAATAATTTCGCCAGTTTGCTGACATTTGGATGAAATTTTGATTTGCATATTTTAGCTTCTTTTTCACAACTTTTCATCCAAGTCCCTGTCTCAACAATAATAGCCTAGAATTAATAGAAATTTATTCAATATCTCATCATTTAAACTCAATTTTATTACATTCGAGCTCATAAAGTATGCTAAAACATAGGTAAAATCTAGAGTTATCAATTACACCCAACTTAACCTTTTGCTTGTCCTCAAGCAAACTAACTAAAAATCTACTGAGACAGCAATCAGTGCAAACTTATATCATAATTCAAAGCAATCCATCTAATATGTTTTGAAAAATTTCCAAATAGTGACTGGCTTTTCTTTCAAACTTTCAAATCAACTAACTCAAAACTGGTCATTTTCTTCATGTTACAAAGTATCTGAGAAGATCCAAGTATTAGAGTTTTGAAACTACTTCCTCGCAGTAGTCTCTCATAGGTGTTTGATCTCTCAGAATCCTAAAGGTTACTCACTCAATACACTAGTCACTTTTAAGAATCAGAGTTACGTACCAAGGCAAATGTGATTCTAGTGTTTCACAAGCACGTATGAAGAAAATTTTAAGAACCTCACGAACATTGAAATTCACTCATACACTGTACAGCACTTACAGGTTCCTAAGTTCAGTATTGCCTTGTTTTTTGCCTTAGAATCTTTGATTTATATATATAGGGAAAATGGGGTCAGGTTAGCTTATGAAAGAAAGGAATTTCTTCAAGGAATCAAAGTTTGGACATACCACTAAATTTCTCTGAATCCCTCAATTCTTCGCTCTTTAGTGTTTCCCCACTCCATGATGCTTTTTTCATATACTACTTTATTTATGAACACTGTCCATTTTCACTTATTCGTGTTTGTTCTTTTCTTCTCATTCATCTCTTCTTTCTTTCTTTTTTAATTTTTATTTTATTTTATTTTATTATTTTTATAGTAATATATCTGCTTTTAGCAGCTTCAAAAACACTCTTTAAAATAATCCTCACTTCACTATCTTTTCAATCACAAATTTAATGGTAAGTCCAAAGGGTAGGATTGAGATTATATCTCTCTCTTTATGGTTTGGACTGGATTAGGGACTAAAGAAAAGGTTTTAAAGAGAATGGAAACAAAATGGTTTACCTCACAAGATATCAAGGCCTGGTTATATCAAGAAGGCAAAAGTTATTTAGTAGTTTCTCTCACTCTCTCAAATCAGATCATTTTCCTTGGCAGATTAAAGACAGACTTTACCCGACCAATGCCTTGTACCCTTGTGGAATGTATGAGAAATTCCAAGCAAACCTATGAAGGTTCTGATTTCTATAGAAGAAAATTTTTCAGATGAATGTGTTTAATAAGGAAAAGAATAAAAATAACCCCTCTCATGAAGAAAAAGGCACAAATTAAAGCTCAAAACCTCACATACTACCCAAGGTTTTCTCCACTCTTTCCTTATCAAAACTCATCAGCTTATTCACAATTCAAAACTAACCAGAATCTTCATTAGTGTTCAAAGAAATTTGTCAAAAATTGCTCATCAAAGCTGCTTGTTTTGAACACTTATTTTACTGTTTGAAAACTCATTTTATGAAAAACTTAATTACTTTGAATTATGAGCAATGTAAGCTCAATCATGCACTCAGACTTAATATCCTAAGAAAATACTAAAACAAAATCTACAAATAAAATCAAATTGAACCAAAAATAGAACTAAACAAGTAAACAAAAAGAACAGCAACGTGATTGCTACCCTACCCCCAACTTAAAAGAAAGCAGTGTCCTCAATGCTTAGGAGAACATAAACGAATAGAAGGAGAGAAAGAGATGTATAAAACAATGAGCCAGAGAGTTAGGCAAAATACTTGAATGTCTCCATTATCAGATGATAAGTCGCCCAAATTAAAGTCAAGAAGAAAATTGGTTAGGCGAAATAAGAATAAGCGAGAAAGAAAATAATCGCTTACCTTAGGCAAAATACCCAGGCGAAATATAAGAGTCGCCATTTTAGAGTGATATAGAGGTATAATGTCATGGCGAAATATAAGTCCTGCAAGCGAAATGTTAGGCAGAAAAGTAGACATGTTGCCATAAAAGGAATAAGAAAGAGGCGAAATAATAAATATATCGCCTCACTCATTCGCCTGTACTGTGTTAAAGAACCTTCGAATCTAGGCGAAAAAGAAAGACCTCGCCTAAGTCGAGGCGATATCGCTGGTGATTTGAGTTCTACCTCGCCTCAACACAATGTTGCATCAAAACCCTTGCAGAATGATCTGTAAACTTCAAAAGTCAAGGTGAGAAATGATTACACAGTTAATGATTCCTCCTGTAGACACAACTCACATTGTTAGGGAAAAACAACCCCTAACTCAAAACCTGAAAACTCTCTGTAACAATTTCAAACCAACAATCAAATTACTCTTTTACACACAAAAAGAAAGACAACATAATCAATCACATTACTCTTCCTTAAAAGTGAAAAAGAAGTAAAAAATTAAAAATAAAGACTCAAGTACACATATTACTCTTTACTGAAAATCAAAAAGAATTTAAAGACAAAGATAAAAGAATTCACATTACTCTTTTCTGACAAAGACATCCAAAAGAAATAAGGTCCGAATATAACAAAATAATAAAAACTTAATAACTGAAACAACTAAAAATCATCTAGAGAAGGATCTGGAGAGTTCTTCTTTTGGGGAGATTTAGAGTTCAATCTCTTTCTCTTTGGCTTTGGGCTGGAAGCTCTAAGGTTTAACTATTCTGCTACCAAACATCTGATTTCTCTATCAGCTTCAGTTGGTGAAGGAGGAATTGAACTATAAGGCTTGACTTCCTTCTTCTTCTTCTTCTTCTTCTAGGCTCCTACCTTGCCATGCTTCCTTTTCTTCTCATCAGCCCTTACTCGTTCAGCCTCATCTTCACTGAGAGGATGAATAGTGAAAGCCGTGTTGGGTGGATAACGCGTTAGGTTAGCCAATTGCCTCAAGAAGTTGCTATACTGTCGGATCTGTCTGAATATGATAGAGTAATATTCATCTAGAATAGACAAAGCAGAGGTTGGCTTCCAAGAGCAAGGAGTCTTATTGTAATCCAAAATAAGCGTCTATTCCAAATCTGCTGAAGTAATTACAGGATCACTGAAAACTTCCTTGCTTTCTTTGGCTTGTGCACCCTTCTGACTAGTTTTCTCTTCGTTTAAACTATCCATTTCAGCATCAGAAGAGCTTGTAGAAGAGAATTCCATTCAACTGAAGAATTCATAAGAAGGCATCCTATTGTAAGTACGGAGAAACTGTCCTAACATGGCAGCCACTTCTTCCTCATTAAAGGTTCGAACTTCTTCTTCAACCAAAGGCACTTGACTAATAGGTTCCGGTTGAAGAAAGGGTACTATAGCCAGATTCTGAGAAGAGCTATGTCTGTCTATAGGAATAGGTTCCTCAGTCGAAAACAGTCTCATCCTTGCTTGATTAATTAGTCTCTGGACTTCTAGATGAACAATGTAGAGCCTTGGGATGAATTCTTCTGTAGTAGGAAGTTGAGGTTGAAAAAAACACTTGACAGGTCTAAAATGAGGAGGAACCTGACAAGTGTATATGAGATGCTCTTGGATATAAAATTCTTGAACTAGAAATTGAACCTCACTCTCCTCTAGTTGAGACCCTGAACCTTCCCCTCTCTCTTGAATAAATGGAGGTTGTCCAGCTGCTTCAGCAATAGATGCCAGCAAATGACCTTGCTTCTCAAGGTTAGCTGTATCAATCTCCTCACAATCTGAGGAATCAGACTCATCAACCCTTTCTGGTTCAGGCTCTACAGCCTTTTCCTTTCCTTTCTTCAATTCGTTCTCATCTTTCTCTATAACTTCATTAGTGGCTCTTTCACTAGCTAGATCAAATTGATCACCTAAATTTCTTTGGAGGTGATCTTCTTCAAAAAGGGAAACAGCCTCATCATCAGCCAACTTAGGCTGACTATTCATAAGCTCTTCTTGCTCAAAATTAGGAGGTTGGTAATCATCTTCTTTTGTTTCATGCTCAACAGGTTCCCTAATGCTTACCCCCTCTAAAAACTTTACAACACCCACTGAAGATGCACCCTTCTTAGCTCTTTGTAGTTCCCACAACCTTAAAAATTCTTGTGGGTCTGAGATGTTTTTGAAGAATTCGGCTATTCTCTCTTCAACCTTTCTGTTAACCATCTCAGAAACTATAACCTCTAGCTGTTCCCTTGATAAGGAATCAGCTACCCTTTCATTCTCCATCCTTGAACTGTGAATAGAAGCTGGAGTAGACTCTTGTACTGATCTAGGATTTGCAACAGGTGAAAAAAATTTATTCTTCTTTTTACTTGAGCTTTTGGCATTCCTTATTGCCTTCAACTTGAGAACACCCTCAACTGCTTCAGTACAGGTGGTTTCCTTACCACCTCTACTTTCCCATATTCGGGGTTCTAATCCACCAGTGTGAGGCTTAGAATCTGCTGGCCACACATCCTTCTTTTTGCTTTGAACTCCATATCTTTCCAACAAACCTGTTATAAGAGATGGGAAACATAAAGTCCTTTGCCTGGATTTTTCCTTCCTCAGACTACACACCCTTTTCTGAAGCTCAGAAAATATCAGGTGTCCCAAATGGATAAACTCCCCTTTGTTGAAATCTCGCAAAAACATCTTCTCATTTGAAGTGAATCGACTACCTTTGTTTCTAGGCATCACATTATCCCTCAGCCATGTTAAACATATGGCTATGTGAATGTCTAATTCACTATCCAGGACATCATCTTCAGAACCTAGAGTTGGATGCTGAAACCTTCTGAGACTCCTCAAGTCTTCAACAGTTAATTCAGCAGCATCCATTCCTCTATCACCTTGATGTTGAGCTTCCATTAGACCATAATAGCTGCAAATGGTCTCTACAGATACATCTACCTGATGGCCTCTAATGCTAAAAGGTGTATCTAATTCCTATGGAGCTTCATTGTAGAATTCCTCTACTAAGGTGGCATTAACCTTCTTTGGTTGCTCTACCAATTTCTTCATGAACCAGCTGTAGAGGTAATTCCCAAACCTTTTATCTTCCAACTCATCCATCAAAATCCCCTTCTCCTGCCAAAATTGCAGGTTTTCCTTTTGTAGTGGGCTCTTACCCTGAGATTTATCCTTGATAACCTTAGGTGAACTAAGCTTCACATTTTTCCCTTTTTTACTTACTCCAAACTCTGCGCAGCTTGTCTCTTAGCCAAAACTGATTTATCAACTGAAACACCCCCATTTTCAGCATTTGGTGTAGAAGGGGTTGTAGGTGTATTTTCTAAACTCTTCTTCTTGGTTGAGCCAGATGAGCCAATCCGAATTCCCTTTTATTAAGGACCCATAACCGATCCTGACCCAACAGACTTCCCTGATTTTTCTTTAGATGTCTTACCCTTAACAGCAGTTGAAATAGAAGGGGACTTGGGAGTCTTCTCCTTTGATGTTGGTGAAGAATGAAGAATTACTCTGACCTAGTAATTCTTTTCATCATAGATCTTCGGCCTGGCCGAAATCTTTGCCTTCTTGGCCTTCTTAGATGGGCTAGGAGTACTGTCACTCTTTCTTTTGGCCATTTATTTGCAATTTGAAACAACATCTCAACAATTATAACCAAATATCAAATTGACATAACTAAAAATCAATCAAGCAACAACATTATCAATAATGAACAACTGATTGTATATTACAATATAGTTTTAGCATTTATCAAGCACATTTAACAATCAAGACCTTAAACCACGTTCTACAGCTTAAACACTAACAACTACTGTCAACAACACAATCAATTACATTCGCAAAAATGAAACACCCAGCTAAAATCATTCATGTTCATTGTAAAACCCATAGAGATTCGACCATTATTACCGTTAAACAATGCTTTATTAATACCCTAACAATCTTGATTAACATATCAACACAGATAAACAAAAGATAATTAACAGCTTGCAACAAACTGAGAGAGAAAGAAAAGAAACATACCTTGTTAAGTCGATTGAAATGCAGAAACGAACTGAGAGATTCGCGATTTAGGGTTTTCGAAAAATTGAAAATTCAGAGAGCAAGGTAATAGTAACGGTAAAATCAAATTGGGTTTATAAAGACATCAGAAAATAGGCGCAATGATGAAAGAACTAGGCAAAAGGCGTAAAAATCCTGCCTCACCCTGTGTCATACAACGGTAATATTTGTGTGCGCCTACGTATCACCTAATTATTTCGCCACTTCATGAAGTGCAAGCGATATAAGTGGCGAAATGTTTTTTGTCGCCAAAAGTCTAGGCATGACAAAATTCAGAACTAGGCGAGAAAGGATAACCTCGCCTTAAAATCTACCTACTGTCGATATAATGTGGCAACATATCTATAACTTCGCCTTCACAAAGAATTTCAGGCGAAAAAATGAGGCGAAAATAGACTACCTCGCCAAAAATATATTTTCAAAATAGGCGATTCTCCAGGCGAATAAATCACACTTCGCCAAATTTAACTTGTTTCCAGGCGAAGAAATTTGGCACAATTAAAACTTAGCGCCATAAAACATACCTGTTTGGCGAGATAAAATGACAATATGTTGAATTCTCGCCTCACTTTACTTGTCACTGGGCGATATAAAAAGGTGAGATTCGTCCTTCCTCTCCTTTGCAAGAGTAAGATAGGCGAAATTTTTGGCATGACTATTCTTTCTCGTCTTCACCCAGACGAACATGCATGGCGATATCCCATAATTCACCATCTTCATACATGCAAAATAAAGTTATTCCTCGCCAATTGATAAACAGCTTTGGCGAGTATTTTGGCAATAAGAATGACATCTTGCCTTATTTAAACTTCAAGTTCATCTAAAAACAACAATTCTTCTGCAAACATGAATTTGGTTAGTTAAAAACTTACATAATTAATTGATCATAGCATAATTCTCAAAAAAAAAATAATTGTGTAAGGAGTATGCTTTGTTTAAGGTCGTTAGCATCGACCAAGGCAAGTTTGCTATTGATTTTCCATTATATCTACAGGATCTGAGATGTAAAGGATATCTCTTGTCCTGTAGATGTCTCCCCCCCAAATAATGCTTGAGTCTCTGTCCATTCACAACAAAGGAGTCAGTAGACTTGTTATCAAACAATTCAATAGCTCCATATGGGGAAACACTCTTTATTCTAAATGGTCCAGACCATCTAGACTTTAGTTTTCCTGGAAATAAGCTAAGTTTGGTATTGTAGAGCAATACATATTGTCCAGGTTTGAACTCTCGCTTGATAATCTTCTTATTTTGGTAATTTTTCACCTTCTGCTTGTACATCTCATGATTTTCATAAGCTTTGAGGCGTCATTAATCCATCTCATCTAGTTGTAGAAGCCTCTGCTTTCCTGCTTTTTCATAGTCCATATTCAGAAGTTTTACAGCCCAATACGACCTATGTTCCAACTCCACTGGGAAATGGCACGCCTTGCCATACACCATTCTAAATGGTGACATTCCAATGGGAGTTTTAAAAGCTGTTCTGTAAGCCCACAGAGCATCATCTAGCTTGAAGCTCTAGTCTTTTCTGGACTTATTTACAGTCTTTTGCAGGATTCTCTTTAACTCTCTTTTTGAAACTTCCACTTGCCCATTCGCTTGTGGATGATAAGCTATGGTAACTTTATGAATAACTCCATACCTCTTAAGAACCTTCTCCAACAGCTTATTGTAGAAGTGAGACCCTCCATCACTAATTAGTACCCAAGGTATGCCAAACCTAGTGAAGATATTCTTCTAAAGAAATTTCTCCACTACCTTTCCATCATTTGTAATACAAGCAACAGCCTCTACCCACTTGGATATGTAATCAACTGCTACAAGTATATACTCAAACTTGTTTGATGGAGGAAATGGTTCCATGAAATCAATACCCCAAACATCAAATAGCTCAACCTCCAGGATATAATTTTGGGCCATTTCTTGCCTCTTAGAAATATTACCCATTCTCTAGCATCTATCACAGCTGGCCATATAAGCATGTGCATATTTGAATATTGATGGCCAATAGAAACCACATTCCAGAATTCTGGCTGCTGTTCTTGTTCCAGTAAAATGACCAGCATATTCTGATGAATGACAGTGTTTGATGATGTCCAATGTTTCTTCATATGGGATGCAACGTCTTAACACTTGATCAGCACATCTTCTAAATAGGTAGGGTTCATCCCATATGTACCTCTTAACCTCATGAAGGAACCTTTTCTTCTGATGACTGTTTAAGTCTTCAGGTAACACTTTACATGACAAATAGTTTGTATAGTCAGCATACCAGGGATAAAATGTTACCTCACAAAGGAAAAGTTGCTCATCTGGAAATTGTTCATTGATGTCAACTTGAGCCTCCATATCCTTAATGTGCAGTCTTGAGAGGTGGTCAGCTACTTCATTTTCAGTGCCCTTTTTGTCATTGATTTCTATGTCAAACTCCTGCAGCATGAGAACCCATCTTATCAACCTAGGCTTAGACTCCTTCTTAGCAAATAAGTATCTCAATGCTGCATGATCAGTATGGATGATAATTTTAGACCCTAATATATATGATCTAAACTTATCCAATCCAAAGACTACTGCTAGTAGTTCTTTTTAAGTGGTGGTGTAATTTCTCTGAGCCTCCACCAACGTTTTACTAGCATAATAAATGACCCTGAATAGCCTCTCATTTCTCCTATCACTGCACCTACAGCAAAGTCAGATGCATCACACATGATTTCAAATTCAGAATTCCTATCTGATAGAACTATGACTGGTGCTGAAACAAGCTTTTCTTTATGTTGCACAAAAGCTTTCAAACATTCATCAGTAAAATCAAACTTCTTTTCTTTTTCTAACAAAACACACAGGGGTCTTGCTCTCTTTGAAAAATCCTTAATAAAATGCCTGTAGAACCCAGCATGTCCTAAGAAACTTCTGAAGCCTTTTACATTGGCAGGAGGAGGTAAATTGCTTATCACATCAATTTTTGCTCTGTTTACTTCTAATCCCTTAGCAGACACCTTATGGCCTAAAACAATACCCTTTCTTACCATAAAATGGAATTTTTCCCAGTTGAGGACTAGGTTAGTTTCCTCACATCTTTTAAGCACTTTCTTTAGAATATTCAAGCAATCATTAAAATTGTCTCCTATAACGGAAAAATCATCCATGAAGACCTCTAGAAACTTACCTATGAAATCAGTAAAGATGGCTAGCATACACCTTTGAAACGTTCTTGGTGCATTACATAGTCCGAATGACATCCTATTATAAGCGAAGGTTCCAAAAGGACAAGTAAAAGTTTTTTTATGCTGATCACCAGGAGCAATGGGAATTTGGTTATATCCAGAATAACCATCCAAAAAGCAAAAATAAGGGTGTCCTGCCAGCCTATCTAACATCTCATCTATGAAGGGAAATGGGAAGTGATCCTTTCTAGTGGCATCATTTAATACTCTATAATCTATACAAATGCGCTAGCCTGTAACAGTTCTAGTAGGGATCAATTCATTCTTTTCATTCTTAATCACAGTAATCCCTCCCTTCTTTGGCACACACTGCACTGGACTAACCTATTCACTATCTGAAATTGGAAAAATAATACCTGCATCAAGGAGTTTCAGTACTTCCTTCTTCACAACCTCCTTCATAGTTGGATTCAATCTTCTCAGAGGTTGGATCTTGGGTGTATGTTTGTCGTCCTAGATGATCTTGTATGTACAGAAAGTGGGGTTGATTTCTTTAATATCTGTTATCGTCCATGCAATGGCTTTCTTATATTTCCTCACCACTTAGAGGAGGCTTTCCTCTTGTTCATCTATTAAATCATTTGAAACCACAATAGGTATGCATACCTGAGATGACTTGGAAGTGCCTTCAGTTCCAACTATGGTGGTTTTTCAGTTGAGGGAAGCATTGGCTCGGCAGATGGTTGTATATCACTAATGTTGAGGACAAAATGAGAAGTCATGCATTCCAGCTCACCACTGTAAGCACTCTCCTCTGGAATATCCATATCCACATCATTGATTAATACATTATTCAGTGGATCGGAACTTCTTAATGCGAGAATTTTATCCATCAACTCTTTATCAATTGCCAATTATATACTCTTGATTTCATCAAAATTGTATGGAAATTTTAATGACTCTAAAAGACTAAATTTTGCTTTCTCTCCATTAACTTTGAGTGTGAGTTCACCATTTGCCACGTCTATCAATGCTCTTCCTGTTCTCAAAAATGGTCGACCAAGTAGCAAAGGCACGTCTTCATCTACCTCCATGTCAAGCACTACAAAATCCACTGTAAACATGAATTTGTTTACTGTGACTATCACATCTTCCACAACTCCCTTAGCATGAGTGAAATACCTATCAGCAAGTTGCAACAAGACATTATCAGGTCTGAAATGCCCTATTCCCAACCTTTCATAGATGGCCAAAGGCATCAAGTTTATACTGGTTCCCAAGTCACAGATAGCTCTCCATTTGAATCTATCGCCTATGGTCAAAGGTATGGTGAACTTGCCAGGATCCTTCTCTTTCCTAGGAATCTGGTACTTGACAAGTTAGCTCACACTCTCATTCACGTTAATGCATCCCACATCAGCTAAATTCCTTCTATTTGACAACAGCTCCTTCATGAATTTAGCATAAACAGGCATCTGCTTCAATTCTTCAATGAATGGGATGTTGACATGGATTTGATTCATCATGTCTTAAAACTTCTCAAACTACTTATCCAGCTTCTTTCTATTTTCTATTTTAGGAAAAGGTAAGGCAATCTTCATTGCCTCCTGTTCTTTTGCAAAAGGTTTGCTGATTTCTTCATTTTCCTTATTCTGTGCAGGAGGTTCATAACTTTTCTTTTCCTTAGAGTTCTCAGTTGTTTCCCACTTCTCAGTGTAATAGCATGCACTTGTGCTTCCTCATTGGATTTATCTTTAACCTTTGGGTTGGGCACAGTGTCACTTGGAAGTGCTCCTTGGGGTCTTTGATTCAAAACTTGCATAAGTTGCCCCATCTGAGTTTCCAACTTTTTGATTGAAGTGGTATGGTTGGTAAGAACAACATCAGTCTTCTCCATGTATTTAATCAGAAGGTCCTCCATAGTAGGCTTCTTCTGTCCCATCGGCTGATACTGAGTCTGTCCTTATTGTTGGTAACCAGGTTGAGGATTTATTTGGTAATAACCCTGATTTGGGTAAGGTTGGTTCCTCTGTTGATAGTATGGCCTCTGCTGGATCCCATAATTATTATTCACATAATTTACTTGTTCTGACTCCTCTGGTCATCTTCATCATCAGCAAATGCTGCTTCCTGAGCATAATCTGCCAGAGTAGTCTTCTATTTTTCAACATAATTAACTGAAGTCTTCTTTGGATGGGCCTTATTGACTGCCATATTGTTCATCTTTTTATTCAACAATGCTATCTGAGCAGATAATGCATTGAAAGACTTCAACTCATAAACTTTAGACTGCTTCTTGTTTGCAGCCTTTTCCCTTTCATTCCATCCAAAATCATTGTTTGCCAGCAATTCGATGAAGTCATGAGCATCATCTGGCTCCTTATCCATTATTGATCCTCCAGCTGAGGAATCAATGTGCATTTTGATCTGAGGAGGCATGACACTATAAAATGTCATCACAATGCTCCAAGATGCTATGGCATGGTGAGGACATCTTCTGATCAGCTCCTTAAACCTTTCCTAGCTTTCATATAATGACTCTCCATCCACATACTGAAAAGAATAAATCATATTTCTCAGTTTCACCATCTTCATGGGAGGAAAGTAGCGGGCTAAAAACTTCTTAACTAGATCTTCCCAGCTATTTATACGTCCTGGTGGCAATGAGTATAACCAGGAGTGAGCTTTGTTACTCAGTGAAAAGGGAAATAAGCGAAGTTTAACTACATCCTCTGAGACTCCATTGTGTCGAAATGTACTGCACAGATGCAGAAATGTGTTTAGATGCTGATTAGGATCCTCAGTAGCTCCTCCTCCAAACTTGTTCTGTTGAACCATTTGGACAAGTCCAGATCTCAACTCAGAGTTTTCAGTTGTTATTAGTGGTAAGTTGATGGCCTGTGGCATGCCATCAACTGGTGGGATGGAATATTGACGAAGAGTCATCCTCTCAGGATCTCCTCGTACATCATTATCATTATTTCTGTTGTAGCGGTCTCCAGACATTATTACTCTTGACTCAGTTCTCGCTGCTGATCTTGTTCATGATCTAGATTGTCTAACAATTCTTTATGGTTCAGGATCAAACTGCAAGTCTTGAGTACCTTTAGATCTTGTCTACATAAACTACACACTTGAACAAACAATTTTTAAAACTGAAAAAGAACTTAATAAATCATGTTAGCGTAGTTCAAAATAAATCCTAATCTTCAAAGAACAATCCCCGGCAACGGGGGCAAGAAATTGATGGGAAATTTTTTGTGCTGAGTATATGAAAACTCAAGCGATATTAGAATTTACAGTAATCAATCAAAATTCCTATCAATGTCTAATGTAGTATTTTAGATATCGTCTCCACAAGGATTGTAAGCTAAGAAGCATGATTGAGACTAAGATTTAAGCTGAATTGCTAAAAGAATCCATATACAAAATGAATAATAAGAATCATAGAATTGATGTGAAGTAAAAGATACTAATGACATTCATTCGATTAAAACTCAAGTTAACACTCTATTCTGCAATTGATCTTAACAATGAATAAGTTGATTTGCTAAATCTGTTATCAATTAACTTCTCATGCAAGTTTCACCTTAAATCACAGATTTATCTTCTAGATCATCATCAGTGATCTGTTAAAAGATGCCTCAATTCAATTTAATATATCTCAATTATATAGTTGCATATATCTCTATCATACAACATATACAATTGATAAGCACAATCTGTAGAAAAACATATCTATAGTCTATCTCTAGCACTACGATCCTCTGTTCTTAGATCTAAAACCTAATCGCCATCTCTGGTCTAAATCAAATCTCAGAATAACAATATTACATAACTCTCATTCTTGTAATTCAATTAGCTCGTGAAATCAAGTAGATCAGGCTATAATTGAACAAGAAACATTGCAATTGAAATGATAATCAACATCAAGATTCAACAAATCAACAGAGCTTTTAGCTAGCACATCTACTTCAGCATATCCAATAAAGTACAAAATCATCATCGACATGCTTAAGATCTAAATCTTACCAAGGAAGATTGAAGCTAGACTCTGTCACAGTTGTTGCTTCACAATCTTCAAGCTAAATCTCAATGATCAATAGAAACAGAGTATAAAACTTCTTCAAGAAACTTCTCTAAAGATGTTGAATAAAGCGTATATAAGAATCTAGAATTTCTCTTGAAGTATAACAAATTGTCAAAAGTAAAAATCAATCGTTAAAATCTTCCTTGCTTCATATGAGCTCTTATTTATAGAGTTTGGCTCAGTGGCAATTTTGAAATAAAATCAATAAAGAAACACAAATTGGCGAAGTAACATTTTTCTTCATTTATGTCGCCTGTTCCTTCCCCTGAACCAAACGACTTCTTCAAATCTCGCTTGTCCTGATCGTTAAGCTAACAATCTACTTAGGCGAAATGTTCTTAATATTGCCATAGTATGTCGCCTGATGCTCAGGCGAGTTGATATTCTTCGCCAAAACACTCTTCTAATTAAAATCTTCTTTAATTGTTGTTTACACATTTACCTTGATAGATATGTCTAAAGGGTGCGATCGACAATTGATCGCAACATTAAGTTAAGTTAGAGTAATGAATTATTGAATTGGTTATTGAAGATTAGTTGTTGTTTATGCATTTACAGTGATGGATATGTCTAAAGGGTACGATCGACAATTGATCATAGCATTATATTAAGTTAAAGTAATGAATTATTGAATTGGTAATTGAAGATAAGTTGTTGTTTACACATTTACAATGATTGATTTGTGTAAAGGGTGCGATCGATTATTTATCGCAACATTATATTAAGTCCAAGTAATGAATTATTGAATTTGTTATTAAAAATTAGTTGTTGTATACACATTTTTCTTGATAGATATGTCTAATGGGTGCGATCGACAATTGATCGCAACATTACGTTAAGTTAAAGTAATGAATTAATGATTTGGTTATTGAAGATTAGTTGTTGTTTACACATTTACAGTGATGGATATGTCTAAAAGGTGCGATCGACAATTGATCGCAACAGTATATTAAGTTAAAGTAATGAAATATTGAATTGGTTAATGAAAATTACTTGTTGTTTACACATTTACAGTGATTGATATGTCTAAAGGGTGCCATCCATAATTGATCGCAACATTATATTAAGCTAAAGTAATAAATTATTAAATTGGTTATTAAAAAATTAATTGTTGTTTACAAATTTACAGTGATTGATATGTCTAAAGGGTGCGATCGACAATTGATTGGAACATTATGTTAAGTTAAATTATTAAATTATTGATTTGGTTATTGTATATTAATTGTTGTTTACACATTTACCTTGATAGATATGTCTAAAGGGTGCAATCAATAGTTTGTTATTGAAGATTAGATGTTGTTTACACATTTACAGTGATTGATATGTCTAAAGAGTGCAATCGAGAATTGACCGCAACATTATATTAAGTTAAAGAAATTAAATATTGAATTGATTATTGAAGATTAATTGTTGTTTACACATTTACCTTGATAGATATGTTTAAAATATTCGATCAACAATTGATCGCAACGTTACGTTATGTTAACGTAAGGAATTAATGAATTGGTTATTGAAGATAAGTTGTTGTTTACTTATTTACAGTGATTGATAAGTCTAAGGAGTGCGATCGATAATTGATCGCAACATTATATTAAATTAAAGTAATGAATTATTGATTTGGTTAATGTAAATTAATTGTTGTTTACACATTTACCTCGATAGATATCTCTAAAGGGTGCGATCGACAATTGATCCCAACATTAAGTTAAGGTAGAGTAATGAATTATGAATTGGTAATTGAAGATTAGTTGTTGTTTACGCATTTACACTGATGGATATGTCAAAAGGGTGCGATCGACAATTGATCACAATATTATATTAAGTTAAAGTAATGAATTATTGAATTGGTTATTGAAAATTAATTGTTGTTTACACATTTAAAGTGTTTGATATGTCTAAAAGGTGCGATCCATAATAGATCGCAACATTATATTAAGTTAAAGTAATGAATTATTGAGTTGGTTATTTAAAATTAATTGTTGTTTACAAATTTACACTGATTGATATGTCTAAACAGTGTGATCCACAATTGATAGCAATATTATATTAAGTTAAAGTAATGAATTATTGATTTGGTTAATGTAGATTAATTGTTGTTTACACATTTACCTTGATAGATATGTCTAAAGGGTGCAATCGACAATTTGTTATTGAAGATTTGTTGTTGTTTACACATTTACAGTGATTGATATGTCTAAAGGGTGCAATCGACAATTGATTGCAACATTATATTAAGTTAAAGTAATAAATTATTGAATTGGTTATTGAAGATTAATAGCTGTTTACACATTTACCTTGATAGATATGTCTAAAGGGTGCGATCGACAATTGATCTCAACATAACGCTAAGTTAAAGTAATGAATTATTTAATTGGTTATTGAAGATAAGTTGTTGTTTACTTATTTACAGTGATTGATATGTCTAAAGAGTTCGATCGACAATTGATCACAACATTATATTAAGTTAAAGTAATGAATAATTGAATTGGTTATTGAAAATTAATTGTTGTTTACACATGTAGAGTTATTGATATGTCTAAAGGGTGCGATCGACAATTGATAGCAACATTATATTAAGTTAAAGTAATGAATTATTGATTTGTTTTTTTAAAGATTAATTGTTGTTTACACATTTACCTTGATAGATATGTCTAAAGGGTGCGATCGACAATTGATCACAACATTATATTAAGTTAAAGTAATGAATTATTGAATTGGTTATTGAAAATTAATTGTTGTTTACACATTTAAAGTGATTGATATGTCTAAAGGGTGCGATCCATAATTGATCGCAATATTATATTAAGTTAAAGTAATGAATTATTGAATTGGTTATTTAAAATTAATTGTTGTTTACAAATTTACAGTGATTGATATGTCTAAAGGGTGCGATCCACAATTGATCGCAACATTATATTAAGTTAAAGTAATGAATTATTGATTTGGTTAATGTAGATTAATTATTGTTTACACATTTACCTTGATAGATATGTCTAAAGGGTGCGATCGATAATTTGTTATTGAAGACTTGTCGTTGTTTACACATTTACAGTGATTGATATGTCTATAGAGTGCGATCGACAATTGATCACAACATTAAGTTAAGTTAGAGTATTGAATTATTGAATTGGTTATTGAAGATAAGTTGTTGTTTATGCATTTACAGTGATGGATATGTCTAAAGGGTGCGATCGAAAATTGATCAAAACATTATATTAAGTTAAAGTAATGAATTATTGAATTGGTAATTAAAGATAAGTTGTTGTTTACACATTTACAATGATCGATATGTGTAAAGGGTGCGATCGACAATTGATCGCAATATTATATTAAGTCAAAGTAATGAATTATTGAATTTATTATTAAAAATTAGTTGTTGTTTACACATTTTTCTTGATAGATATGTCTAAAGGGTGCGATCGACAATTGATCGCAACATTACATTAAGTTAAAGTAATGAATTAATGATTTCGTTATTGAAGATTAGTTGTTGTTTACACATTTACAGTGATGGATATGTCTAAAGGGTGCGATCAACAATTGATCGTAACATTATGTAAAATTAATGTAATGAATTATTGAATTCGTTATTGAAATTTAATTGTTGTTAACACATTAACCTTAATAGATATGTCTAAAGGGTGCGATTGACATTTGATAGCAATATTATATTAAGTTAAAGTAATGAATTATTGAATTGGTTATTGAAGATTAGTTGTTGTTTATGCATTTACAGTGATGGATATATCTAAAGGGTGCGATCGAAAATTGATTAAAACATTATATTAAGTTAAAGTAATGAATTATTGAGTTGGTAATTGAAGATAAGTTGTTGTTTACACATTTATAATAATTGATATGTGTAAATGGTGCGATCGACAATTGATTACAATATTATATTAAGTCAAAGTAATGAATTATTGAATTTGTTATTAAAAATTAGTTGTTTTTTACACATTTTTCTTGATAGATATGTCTAAAGGGTGAGATCGACAATTGATCGCAACATTACGTTAAGTTAAAGTAATGAATTCATGATTTGGCTATTGAAGATTAGTTGTTGTTTACACATTTACAGTGATGGATATGTCTAAAGGGTGCGATCGACAATTGATCGCAACATTATATTAAGTTAAAGTAATGAATTATTGAATTGGTTATTGAAAATTAATTGTTGTCTACACATTTCCAGTGATTGATATGTCTAAAGGGTGCGATCCATAATTGATCGCAACATTATATTAAATTAAAGTAATGAATTATTAAATTGGTTATTAAAAATTAATTGTTGTTTACACATTTATAGTGATTGATATGTCTAAAGGGTGCGATCGAAAATTGATTGGAACATTATGTTAAGTAAAAAAATTAAATTATTAATTTGGTTATTGTAGATTAATTGTTGTTTACACATTTACCTTGATAGATATGTCTAAAGGGTGCAATCTGTTGTTTGTTATTAGAGATTAGATGTTGTTTACACATTTACAGTGATTGATATGTCTAAAGGGTGCGATCGAGAATTGATCGCAACATAATATTAAGTTAAAGAAATGAAATATTGAATTGATTATTGAAGATTAATTGTTGTTTACGCATTTACCTTGATAGATATGTTTAAAGTGTGCGATCGACAATTGATCGCAACGTTACGTTATGTTAATGTAAGGAATTATTTAATTGGTTATTGAAGATAAGTTGTTGTTTACTTATTTACAGAGATTGATAAGTCTAAGGAGTGCGATCGACAATTGATCTCAACATAATATTAAGTTAATGTAATGAATTATTGATTTGGTTAATGTAGATTAATTGTTGTTTACACATTTACCTCGATAGATATCTCTAAGGGGTGCGATCGAAAATTGATCGCAACATTAAGTTAAGGTAGAGTAATGAATTATTTAATTGGTAATTGAAGATTAGTTGTTGTTTACGCATTTACAGTGATGGATATATCAAAAGGGTGCGATCGACAATTGATCACAACATTATATTAAGTTAAAGTAATGAATTATTGAATTGGTTATTGAAAATTAATTGTTGTTTACACATTTAAAGTGATTGATATGTCTAAAGGGTGCGATCCATAATTGATCGCAATATTATATTAAGTTAAAGTAATGAATTATTGAATTGGTTATTTAAAATTAATTGTTGTTTACAAATTTACAGTGATTGATATGTCTAAAGGGTGGGATCCACAATTGATCGCAACATTATATTAAGTTAAAGTAATGAATTATTGATTTGGTTAATGTAGATTAATTATTGTTTACACATTTACCTTGATAGATATGTCTAAAGGGTGCGATCAATAATTTGTTATTGAAGACTTGTCGTTGTTTACACATTTACAGTGATTGATATGTCTAAAGGGTGCAATCGACAATTGATCGCAGCATTATATTAAGTTAAAGTTACGAACTATTGAATTGGTTATTGAAGATTAATAGTTGTTTACACATTTACCTTGATAGATATGTCTAAAGGGTGCGATCGATAATTGATCGCAACATAACGCTAAGTAATAAATTATTGAATTGGTTATTGAAGATAAGTTGTTGTTTACTTATTTACAGTGATTGATATGTCTAAAGAGTGCAATCAACAATTGATCGCAACATTATATTAAGTTAAAGTAATGAATAATTGAATTGGTTATTGAAAATTAATTGTTGTTTACACATATAGAGTGAATGATATATCTAAAGGTTGTGATCGACAATTGATAGCAACATTATACTAAGTTAAAGTAATGAATTATTGATTTGTTTATTTAAAGAATAATTGTTGTTTACACATTTACCTTGATAGATATGTCTAAAGGGTGCGATCGACAATTGATCACAACATTAAGTTAAGTTAGAGTATTAAATTATTGAATTGGTTATTGAAGATTAGTTGGTTTTTATGCATTTACAGTGATGGATATGTCTAAAGGGTGCGATCGAAAATTGATCAAAACATTATATTAAGTTAAAGTTATGAATTATTGAATTGGTAATTGAAGATAAATTGTTGTTTACACATTTAAAAAGATTTCTATGTGTAAAGAGTGCGATCGACAATTGATCGCAACATTATATTAAGTCAAAATAATGAATTATTGAATTTGTTATTGAAGATTAGTTGTTGTTTACGCATTTACAGTGATGGATATGTCAAAATGGTGCGGTCGACAATTGATCAGAACATTATATTAAGTTAAAGTAATGAATTATTGAATTGGTTATTGAAAATTAATTGTTGTTTATACATTTACTGTGATTGATATGTCTAAAGGGTGCGATCCATAATTGATCGCAACATTATATTAAGTTAAAGTAATGAATTATTGAATTGGTTATTGAAAATTAATTGATGTTTACAAATTTACAGTTATTGATGTGTCTTAAGTGTGCGATCGCCAATTGATCGGAACATTGTATTAAGTTAAAGTAATGAATTATTGATTTGGTTATTGAAGATTAGTTGTTGTTTACACATTTACAGTGATGGATATGTCTAAAGTGTGCGATCGACAATTGATCGCAACATTATATTAAATAAAAGTAATGAATTATTGAATTGGTTATTGAAAATTAATTGTTGTTTACACATTTACAGTGATTGATATGTCTAAAGGGTGCGATCGCCAATTGATCGGAATATTATATTAAGTTAAAGTAATGAATTTTTATTTGGTTATTGAAAATTAATTGTTGTTAACACATTTACAGTTATTGATATGTCTAAAGGGTGCGATCCATAATTGATCGCAACATTATATTAAGTTTAGGTAATGAATTATTAAATTGGTTATTTAAAATTAATTATTGATTACACATTTACAGTGATTGATTTGTCTAAAGGGTGCGATCGACAATTGATCGCAACATTATATTAAATTAATGTAATGAATTATTGAATTCGTTATTGAAATTTAATTGTTGTTTACACATTAACTTTAATAGATATGTCTAAAGGGTGCGATCGACAATTGATAGCAATATTATATTAAGTTAAAGTAATGAATTATTGAATTGGTTATTGAAGATTAGTTGTTGTTTATGCATTTACAGTGATGGATATGTCTAAAGGGTGCGATCGAAAATTGATCAAAACATTATATTAAGTTAAAGTAATGAATTATTGAGTTGGTAATTGAAAATAAGTTATTGTTTACACATTTATAATGATTGATATGTGTAAATGGTGCGATCGACAATTGATCACAACATTATATTAAGTTAAAGTAATGAATTATTAATTTGGTTAATGTAGATTAATTGTTGTTTACACATTTACCTCGTTAGATATGTCTAAAGGGTACGATCGACAATTGATCGCAACATTAAGTTAAGTTAGAGTAATAAATTATTGAATTGGTTGTTGAAGATTAGTTGTTGTTTACGCATTTACAGTGATGAATATGTCAAAAGGGTGCGGTCGACAATTGATCGCAGCATTATATTAAGTTAAAGTAACGAACTATTGAATTGGTTATTAAAGATTAATAGTTGTTTACACATTTACCTTAATAGTTATGTCTAAAGGGTGCGATGGACAATTGATAGCAATAATATATTAAGTTAAAGTAATGAATTATTGATTTGGTTATTGTAGATTAATTGTTGTTTAGACATTTACCTTGATAGATATATCTAAAGGGTGCGATCGACAATTGATAGCAACATTATATTAAGTTAAAGTATTGAATTGGTTATTGAAGATAAGTTGGTGTTTACACATTTACAGTGATGGATATGTCCAAAGGGTTCGATCGATAATTGATCGCAATATTATATTAAGTTAAAGTAATGAATTATTGAATTGGTTATTGAAAATTAATTATTGTTACAGATTTACAGTGATTGATATGTCTAAAGGGTGCGACCGACAATTGATCGGAACATTATATTAAGTTAAAGTATTGAATTATTGATTTGGTTATTGTAGATTAATTGTTGTTTACACATTTACCTTGATAGAAATGTCTAAAGGGTGCGATCGATAATTTGTTATTGAAAATTAATTATTGTTTACACATTTACCTTGATAGAAATGTCTAAAGGGTGCGATCGATAATTTGTTATTGAAAATTAATTGTTGTTTACACATTTACAGTGATTGATATGTCTAAACGGTGCGATTGACAATTGATGGCAACATTATATTAAGTTAAAGTACTGAATTATTGAATTGGTTTTTGAAAATTAAATGTTCTTTAAACATTTACTGTGATTGATATGTCTAAAGTGTGCGATCGACAATCGATCGCAACATTATATTAAGTTAAAGTAATTAATTATTTAATTGGTTATTGATGATTAATTGTTGTTTACACATTTACCTTGATACTTATGTCTAAAGGGTATGATCGATGATTGATTGCAACATTATATTAAATTAAAGTAATGAATTATTGAATTGGTTATTGAAGATAAGTTGTTTTTTACACATTTACTGTGATTGATATTCTAAAGTGTGTGATCGACAATTGATCATAGCGTTATATTAAGTTAAGGTAATGAATTATTGATATGGTTATTGAAAATTTATTGTTGTTTACCGATTTACATTGATTAATATGTCTAAATGGTGCGATCGACAATTTATGGCAACTTTATATTAAGTTAAAGTAATCATTATTGAATTGGTTATTGTAGATTAATTGTTGTTTACACATTTACATTGATATATATGTCTAAAGGGTACGATCTCCAAATGATCGCAACATTACGTTAAGTTAAAGTAATGAAATATTCAATTTGTTATTGAAGATTAGTTATTGTTTATACATTTACAATGATTTAAATGTCGAAAGGGTGCAATCGACAATGGAACGCAACATTATATTAAGTTAAAGTAATGAATTATTGAATTGCTTATTAAAAATTAATAGTTTACACATTTATAGTGATTGATATGTCGAAAGGGTGCGATAGACAATTGAACGCAACATTATATTAAGTTAAAGTAATGAATAATTGATGTGGTTATTGAAAATTAATTATTATTTAAACATTTAAAGTGATTGATATGTCTAAAGGGTGCGATCGACAATTGATAACACCATTATATTAAATTAAAGTAATGAATTATTGAATTGGTTACTGAAGATTAATTGCTGTTTACACATTTACCTTGATAGTTATGTCTAAAGGGTACGATCGACAACTGATCGCAACATTACGTTAAGTTAAAGTAATGAATTGTAGAATGGGTTATTGAAGATTAGTACTTGCTTACACATTTACAGTGATTGATATGTCGAAAGGGTGCGATCGACAATTGATCGCAATATTAAGTTAAGTTAAAGTAATGAATTATTGAATCGGTTATTAAAGATTAGTTGTTCTCTACACATTTATAACGATGGATATGTCTAAAATGTGCGATCGACAATTGATCGCAACATTATATTAAGTTAAAGTAATGAATTATAATATTGGTTATTGAAATTTAATTGTTGTTTACACATTTGCAGTCATTGGTATGTCTAAAGGGTGCGATCGAGAATTGATCGGAACATTATATTCAGTTAAAGTAATGAATTATTTATTTGGTTATTGAAAATTAATTGTTGTTTACACATTTATAGTGATTGATATGTCTAAACGGTGCGATCAACAATTGATGGCAACATTATATTAAGTTAAAGTATTAAATTATTGAATTCGTTATTGAAAATTAATTGTTGTTTACACATTTACCTTAATAGATATGTCTAAAGGGTGCGATCCACAATTGATCGCAACATTAAGTTAAGTTAAATTAATGAATTATAAAATTTGTTATTGAAGATTAGTTGTTGTTTGCAAATTTACAGTGATTGATATGTCTAAATGGTGCGATCCAGAATTGATCGCAAGATTATATTAAGTTAAAGTAATGAATTATTGATTTGTTTAATGTAGATTAAATGTTGTTTACACATTTACTGTGATAGATATGTCTAAAGGGTGCGATCGACAATTTGTTATTGTAGATTTGTTGTTGTTTACACATTTACAGTGATTGATATGTCTAAAGGGTGCAATCGACAACTGATCGCAACATTCTATTAAGTTAAAGTAACGAAATATTGAATTGGTTATTGAAGATTAATAGTTGTTTACACATTTACCTTGATAGATTTGTTTAAAGGGTGCGATCGACAATTGATCGCAACATAAGGCTAAGTTAAAGTAATGAATTATCGAATTGGTTATTGAAAATAAGTTGTTGTTTACTTATTTACAGTGATTGATATGTCTAAAGAGTGCGATCGACAATTGATCGCAACATTATATTAAGTTAAATTAATGAATAATTGAATTGGCTTTTGAAAATTAATTATTGTTTACACATGTAGAGTGATTGATATGTCTAAAGGGTGCGATCGACAATTAATAGCAACATTATATTAAGTTAAAGTAATGAATTATTGATTTGTTTATTTAAGATTAATTGTTGTTTACACATTTACCTTGATAGATATATCTAAAGGGTGCGTGCGACAATTGATCACAACATTAAGTTAAGTTATAGTATTGAATTATTGAATTGGTTATTGAAGATTAGTTGCTGTTTATGCATTTACAGTGATGGATATGTCTAAAGTGTGCGATCAACAATTGATCAAAACATTATATTCAGTTAAAGTAATGAATTATTGAATTTGTAATTGAAGATAAGTTGTTGTTTACACATTTACAATGATTAATATGTGTAAAGGGTGCGATCGACAATTGATCGCAACATTATATATAGTCAAAGTAATGAATTATTGAATTTGGTATTAAAAATTAGTTGTTGTTTACACATTTTTCTTGATAGATATGTCT
Source organism: Cardiospermum halicacabum (assembly GCA_031304145.1). Lineage (NCBI taxonomy): Eukaryota > Viridiplantae > Streptophyta > Magnoliopsida > Sapindales > Sapindaceae > Cardiospermum > Cardiospermum halicacabum. The sequence continues at coordinate 18,496,838 of CM062391.1, read as the reverse complement.
AAAGGGTGCGATCGACAATTGATCGCAACATTATGTTAAGTTAAAGTAATGAATTAATGATTTGGTTATTGAAGATTAGTTACTGTTTACACATTTACAGGATGGATATGTCTAAATGGTGCAATCGACAATTGATCGCAACATTATATTAAGTTAAAGGAATGAATTATTGAACTGGTTATTGAATATTAATTGTTGTTTACACATTTACGGTGATTGATATGTCTAAAGGGTGCGATCCATAATTGATCGCAACATGATATTAAGTTAAAGTAATGAATTAATAAATTGGTTATTAAAAATTAATTGTTGTTTACACATTTACATTGATTTGTATGTCTGAAGGGTGCGATCGGCAATTGATTGGAACATTATATTAAGTTAAAGTATTGAATTATTGATTTGGTTATTGTAGATTAATTGTTGTTTACACATTTACCTTGATAGATATGTCTAAAGGGTGCAATCAATAGTTTGTTATTGAAGATTAGATGTTGTTTACACATTTATAGTGATTGATATGTCAAAAGAGTGCGATCGACAATTGATCGCAACATTATATTAATTTAAGTAATGAATTATTAATTTGGTTAATGTAGATTAATTGTTGTTTACACATTTACCTCGATAGATATGTCTAAAGGGTGCGATCGACAATTGATCGCAACATTAAGTTAAGTTAGAGTAATGAATTATTGAATTGTTATTGAAGTTTAACTGTTGTTAACGCATTTACAGAGATTGATATTTCAAAAGGGTGAGGTCGACAATTGTTCACAACATTATATTAAGTTAAAGTAAGGAATTATTGAATTGGTTATTGAAAATTAATTGTTGTTTATACATTTACTGTGATAGATATGTCTAAAGAGTGCGATCCATAATTGATCGGAACATTATATTAAGTTAAAGTAATCAATTATTGATTTGGTTATTGAAGATTAGTTGTTGTTTACACATTTACAGTGATGGATATGCCTAAAGTGTGCGATCGACAATTGTTCGCAACATTATATAAAGTTAAAGTAATGAATTATTGAATTTGTTATTGAAAATTAATTGTTGTTTACACATTTACAATGATTGATATGTCTAAAGGGTGCGATCGCCAAGTGGTCGGAACATTGTATTAAGTTAAAGTAATGAGTTATTGTTTTGGTTTTTGAAAATTAATTGTTGTTTACACATTTACAGTGATTGATATGTCTAAAGGGTGCGATCCATAATTGATCGCAACATTATATTAAGTGTTAGTAAAGAATTATTAATTTGGTTATTTATAATTAATTATTGTTTACACATTTACAGTGATTGATATGTCTAAAGGCTGCGATCGATAATTGATCGCAACATTATATTAAAATAATGTAATGAATTATTGAATTCGTTATTGAAATTTAATCGTTGTTTACACATTAACCTTAATAGATATGTCTAAAGGGTGCGATCGACAATTAATAGCAACATTATATTAAGTTAAAGTAATGAATTATTGATTTGGTTATTGTAGATTAATTGTTGTTTACACATTTACCTTGATAGATATGTCTACAGGGTGCGATCGACAATTGATAGCAACATTATATTAAGTTAAAGTATTGAATTGGTTATAGAAGATAAGTTGGTGTTTACAATTTTACAGTGATGGATATGTCTAAAGTGTCCAATCGACAATTGATCGCAATATTATATTAAGTTAAAGTAATGATATATGGAATTGGTTATTGAAAATTAATTGTTGTTTACACAATTACAGTGATTGATATGTCTAAAGGGTGCGATCGACAACTGATCGGAACATTATATTAAGTTAAAGTAATGAATTATTGATTTGGTTATTGTAGATTAATTGTTGTTTACACATTTACCTTGATAGAAACATCTAAACGGTGCAATCGACAATTGATGGCAACTTTATATTAAGTTAAAGTAATCATTATTGAATCTGTTATTGTAGATTAATTGTAGATTACACATTTACAGTGATCGATATGTCTAAAGGGTGCGATCGACAATGGAACGCAACATTATATTAAGTTAAAGTAATGAATTATTGAATTGCTTATTAAAAATTAATAGTTTACATATTTACAGTGATTGATATGTCGAAAGGGTGCGATCGACAATTGATCGCAACATTATATTAAGTTAAATAATGAATTATAATATTGGTTATTGAAATTTAATTGTTGTTTACACATTTACAGTGATTGATATGTCTAAATTGTGCGATCGAGAATTGATCGGAACATTATATTAAGTTAAAGTCATGAATTATTTATTTGGTTATTGAAAATTAATTGTTGTTTACACATTTAAAATGATTGATATGTGTAACCAATATTACGATTAATTCATTACATAAACTGAATATAATGTTGTGATGAATTGTCGATCGCACCATTTAGACATATCAATCTCTGTAAATGTGTAAACAACAACTTATCATAAATAACCAATTCAATAATTCATTACTTTAACTTATTATAATGGTGCGTTCAATTGTCTATCGCACCCTTTCGACATATCAATCACTGTAAATGTGTAAACTATTAATTTTTAATAAGCAATTCAATAATTCATTACTTTAACTTAATATAATGTTGCGTTCCATTGTCGATCGCACTCTTTCGACATATCAATCACTGTAAATGTGTAAACAATAACTAATCTTCAATAACCAATCAATAATTCATTACTTTAACTTAACATTATGTTACGATCATTTGGCGATCGCACCCTTTAGACATATCTATCAATATAAATGTGTAAACAACAATTAATCTACAATAACAGATTCAATAATGATTGCTTTAACTTAATATAAAGTTGCCATCAATTGTCGATCGCACCGTTTAGACATATCAATCAATGTTACTGTGTAAACAACAACTAATCTTCAATAACCAATTAAATACTTCAATAATTTAACTTAACTTAATGTTGCGATCAATTGTGGATCGCACCCTTTAGACATATCTATTAAGGTAAATGTGTAAACAACAATTAATTTTCAATAACGAATTCAATAATTCAGTACTTTAACTTAATATAATGTTGCCATCAATTGTCGATCGCACCGTTTAGACATATCAATCACTGTAAATGTGTAAACAACAATTAATTTTCAATAACCATATCAATAATTCATTACTTTAACTAAATATAATGTTGCGATCAATTGTCGATCGCACACTTTAGAATATCAATCACTGTTAATGTGTAAAAAATAACTTATCTTCAATAACCAATTCAATAATTCATTACTTTAACTTAATATAATGTTGCAATCAATCATCGATCGTACCCTTTAGACATAACTATCAAGGTAAATGTGTAAATAACAATTAATCTTCAATAACCAATTAAATAATTCATTACTTAAAATTAATATAATGTTGCGATCAATTGTCGATTGGACCCTTTAGACATATCAATCACTGTAAATGTGTAAACAACAACTAATCTTCAATAACAAATTATCGGTCGCACCCTTTAGACGTTTCTATCAAGGTAAATGTGTAAACAACAATTAATCTACAATAACCAAATCAATAATTCATTACTTTAACTTAATATAATGTTCCGATCAATTGTCGATCACACCCTTTAGGCATATTCATCACTGTAAATGTGTAAACAACAACTAATCTTCAATAACCAATTTTATAATTCATTAATTTAACTTAACTTATTCATTAAATGTTAGTTGTTGAATTATTTATTTGGTTATTGAAAATTAATTGTTGTTTATACATTTAAAATGATTGATATGTCATGAATTATTTATTGAATTGATTTGAAATGATATGGCAACTTTATATTAAGTTAAAGTCATGAATTATTGAATCGGTTATTGAAGATTAGTTGTTGTTTACACATTTATAGTGATGGATATGTCTAAAAGGTGCGATCGACAATTGATCGCAACATTATATTAAGTTAAAGTAATGAATTATATTATTGGTTATTGAAATTTAATTGTTGTTTACACATTTGCAGTCATTGGTATGTCTAAAGGGTGCGATCGAGAATTGATCGGAACATTATATTAAGTTAAAGTCATGAATTATTTTTTTGGTTATTGAAAATTAATTGTTGTTTATACATTTAAAATGATTGATATGTCATGAATTATTTATTGAATTGATTTAAAATGATATGGCAACTTTATATTAAGTTAAAGTCATGAATTATTGAATCGGTTATTGAAGATTAGTTGTTGTTTACACATTTATAGTAATGGATATGTCTAAAAGGTGCGATCGACAATTGATCGCAACATTATATTAAGTTAAAGTAATGAATTATAATATTGGTTATTGAAATTTAATTGTTGTTTACACATTTGCAGTCATTGGTATGTCTAAAGGGTGCGATCAAGATTTGATCGGAACATTATATTAAGTTAAAGTCATGAATTATTTATTTGGTTATTGAAAATTAATTGTTGTTTACACATTTAAAATGATTGATATGTCTAAACGGTGCGATCGACAATTGATGGCAACATCATATTAAGTTAAAGTACTGAATTATTGAATTCATTATTGAAAATTAATTGTCATTTACACATTTACCTTAATAGATATGTCTAAAGGGTGCGATCCACAATGATCGCAACATTAAGCTAAGTTAAATTAAAGAATTATAAAATTGGTTATTGAAGATTAGTTGTTGTTTACACATTTACAGTTATGGATATGTCTAAAGGGTGCGATCCACAATTGATCGCAACATTATATTAAGTTAAAGTAATGAATTATTGAATTGGTTATTGAAAAATAATTGTTGTTTACACATTTACAGTGATTGATATGTCTAAAGGGTGCGATCGACAATTGATTGGAACATTATACTAGGTTAAAGTAATGAATTATTGATTTGGTTATTGTAGATTAATTGTTGTTTACACATTTACGTTGATAGAAATGTCTAAAGGGTGCAATCGATAATTTGTTATTGAAGATAAGTTGTTGTTTACATATTTACAGGGATTGATATGTCTAAAGAATGCGATCGACAATTGATCGCATTTTTATATTAAGTTAAAGTACTGAATTATTGAATTCATTTTTGAAGAGTAATTGTTGTTTACACATTTACCTTTATAGATATGTCTAAAGGGTGTGATCCACAATTGATCGCAATATTACATTAAATTAAAGTAATGAATTATTGAATTGGTTATTGAAGATAAGTTGTTGTTTACACATTTACAGTGATTGATATGTGTAAATGGTGTGATCGAGGATTGATCGCAACTTTATATTAAGTGAAAGTAACGAATTATTGAATTGGTTATTGAAAATTAGTTGTTGTTAACACATTTTTCTTGATAGATATGTCTAAAGGGTGCAATCGGCAATTTATCGCAACATTATATTAAGTGAAACTAATGAATTGTTGAATTGGTTATTGAAAAATAATTGTTCTTTAAACATTAAGAGTGATTGATATGTCTAAAGGGTGCGATCGACAATTGATTGCAAAAATATATTAAGTTAAAGTAATGAATTATTGAATTGGTTATTGAAGAATAATTGTTGTTTACACATTTACCTTGATAGTTATGTCTAAAGGGTACGAGCGATAACTGATCGCAACATTACGTTAAGTTAAAGTAATGAATTGTAGAATTGGTTATTGAAGATTAGTTCTTGCTTACACATTTACAGTGATTGATATGTCGAAAGGGTGCGATCGACAATTGATCACAACATTATATTAAGTTAAAGTAATGAATTATTGAATTGGTTATTTATGATAAGTTGTTGTTTACACATTTACAGTGATTGATATGTCTAAATGGTGCGATCGACAATTGATTACAACATTATATTAAGTTTATGTAATGAATTATTGAATTGGTTATTGAAAATTAATTGTTCTTTACACATTTACAGTGATTGATATGTCTAAATGGTGTGATCAACAATTGATCGCAACATTATATTAATTCAAAGTAGTGAATTATTTAATTGGTTATTGAAAATTAGTTGTTGTTTACACATTTTTCTTGATAGATATGTCTCAAGAGTGCGATCGACAATTGATCGCAACATTATATTAAGTTAAAGTAATGAATTATTGAATTGGTTATTGAAGATTAATTGTTGTTTACCCATTTACCTTTATAGATATGTCTAAAGTCTGCGATTGACAATTGATCACAACATTATAATAAGTTAAAATAATGAATTATTGAATTTGTTATTGAAAATTAATTGTTGTTTCTACATTTATAGTGATTGATATGTCTAAATGGTGCGAGCGACAATTGATCGCATTATTTTATTAAGTTAAAGTAATTAATTATTGAATTTGTCATTGAAGATTAATTGTTGTTTACACATTTTTCTTGATAGACATGTCTAAAGGGTGCGATGAACAATTGATCGCATCAATACGTTGAGTTAAAGTAATGAATTATTGAATTGGTTATTGAAGATAAGTTGTTGTTTACACATTTATAGTGATTGATATATCTAAAGGGTGCAATCGACAATTGATCGCAACATTATATTGAATTAAAGTAATGAATTGGTAAATTTGAATATTAGTGATAAGTTGTTGTTTACACATTTACCATTATAATTAAGTCTAAAGGGTACGATCGACAATTGATCGCAACATTATATTAAGTTAAAGTATTGATGTATTGAATTGGTTATTGTAGATTAATTGTTGTTTACACATTTACCTTGATAGATGTGTCTGAAGGGTGCGATCGACAATTGATCACAACATTACGTTAAGTTAAAGTAATGAATTATTTAATTTTTTATTGAAGATAAGTTGTTGTTTACACATTTACAGTGATTCATATGTCTAAAGGGTGCGATCAACAATTGACCGCAACATTATATCTTTGAATTGGTTATTGAAGAATTTTTGAATTGGTTATTGAAGATTAATAGTTGTTTACACATTTACCTTGATAGATATGTCTAAAGGGTGCGATCGACAATTAATCGCAACATTTTATTAAGTGAAGCTAATGAATTATTGAATTGGTTATTGAAAATTAATTGTTGTTTAAACATTTGCACTGATTGATATGTCTAAAGGGTGCGATCGACAATTGGTCGCAACATTATATTAAGTTAAAGTAATGAACTATTTAATTGTTATTGAAGATTAGTTGTTGTTTACACATTTACCTTGATAGTTATGTCTAAAGGGTATGATTGACAATTGATCGCAACATTGTATTTAGTTAAAGTAATGAATTTGAATTGGTTATTGAAGATTAAATTTTGTTTGCACATTTACCTTAAAAGATATGTGTAAAGGGTGCGATCGACAATCGATCGCAACATTACGTTAAGTTAAAGTAATTAATAATTGAATGAGTTATTGGAGATAAGTTGTTGTTTACATATTTACAGTTATTGATATGTGTAAAAGGTGCGATCGACAATTGATCGCAATATTACGTTAAGTTAATGTAATGAAATATTGAATTGGTTATTGAAGATAAGTTGTTGCTTACACATTTACACTGTTTGATATATCTAAAGGGTGTGATCGACAATTGATCGCAACATTATATTAAGTTTAAGTAATAAATTAATGAATTGTTTATTGAAGATTAATTGTTATTTACACATTTTTCTTGATAGATATGTGTAAAGGGTGCGATCCACAATTGATCGCAATATTACGTTAAATTAAAGTAATGAATTATTGAATTGGTTATTGAAGATAAGTTGTTGTTTACACATTTACAGTGATTGATATGTGTAAAAGGTGTTATCGAGGATTGATCGCAACTTTATATTAAGTGAAAGTAACGAATTATTGAATTGGTTATTGAAAATTAGTTGTTGTTTACACATTTACAGTGATTGATATGTCTAAAGGGTGCGATCGACAATTGATCGCAGCATTGTATTAAGTTAAAGTAATGAATTATTGAATTAGTTATTGAAAATTAATTGTTGTTTACACATTTAACTTAATAGATATGTCTAAAGGGTGTGATCGACATATGATCGCAACATTATATGTAGTAAAAGTAATGAATTATTAAATTAGTTATTGAAAATTAATTGTTGTTTACACATTTACAGTGATTGATAGTTTAAAGGGTGCGATCGACAATTGATCTCAACATGATATTACTTTAAAGTAATGAATTATTGAATTGGTTATTGAAGATTAATTGTTGTTTACACATTTACCTTGATAGATATGTCTAAAGGGTACAATCGACAATTGATCGCAACATTACAATAAGTTAAAGTAATGAATTATTGAATTTGTTATAGAAAATTAGTTGTTGTTTACACATTTACATCGATTCATATGTCTAAAGGGTGCGATCGACAATTGATCGCAACATTATATTAAGTTTAGGTAATGACTTATTGAATTGGTTATTGAAAATTAATTGTTGTTTACACATTTACAGTGATTGATATGTTAAAGGGTGCGATCGACAATTGATCGCAACATGATATTAAATTAAAGTAATGAATTATTTAATTGGTTATTGAAGATTAATTGTTGTTTACTCATTTACAGTGATTGATATGTGTAATGGGTGCAATCGACAATTTATCGCAATATTGTATTAAGTCAAAGTAAGGGATTAATTGGTTATTGAAAATTAATTATTTTTTAAACTTTTACAGTGATTGATATGTCCACAGGGTGCGATCGACAATTGATTGCAACATAATATTAAGCTAACGTAATGAATTATTCAATTTGTTATTGAAGATTAATTGTTGTTTACACATTTACCTTAATAGATATGTCTGAAGGGTACAATCGACAATTGATCGCAACATTACGTTAAGTTAAAGTAATGAATTATTAAATTTGTTATAGAAGATTAGTTGTTGTTTACACATTTACAGTGATTGATATGTCTAAATGGTGAGATGAGCAATTGATCGCAACATTGTATTAAGTTAAACTAATGAATTATTGAATTGGTTATGGAAAATTAATTGTTTTCTCATTTACAGTGATTGATATGTCTAAGGGTGCGATTGACAATTGATCGCAACATTATATTAAGTTAAAGCAATGAATTATTGAAATATTTATTGAATATTTAATGTTGTTTACACATGTACCTTGATAGAGATGTCTAAAAGGTATGATTGACAATTGATCGCAACATTACGTTAAGTTAAAGTACTGAAATATTGAATTGGTTATTAAAGATTAGTTGTTGTTTACGCATTTACAGAGATTGATATGTATAAAGGGTGCGATCGACAATTGATCGCAACATTACATTAAGTTAAAGTACTGAATTATTTAAATTGTTTATTGAAAATTAATTGTTGTTTAAACATTTATAGTGATTGATATGTCTAAAGGGCGCGATCGACAATTGATCGCAACATAACGTTAAGTTAAATTAATTAATTATCGAATCGGTTATTGAAGATAAGTTGTTGTTTACATATTTACAGTGATTGATATGTCCAAAGGGTGCGATCGACAATTGATCTAAACATTATATTAAGTGAAAGTAATGAATTATTAAATTGGTTATTGAAAATTAATCGTTGTTTAAACATTTACAGTGATTGATATGTCTAAAGGGTGCGATCCAAAATTGATCGCAACATGATATTAAGTTAAAGTAATGATTTAATGAATTGGTTCTTGAAGATTAATTGTTGTTTACACATTTACCTTGATAGATATGTCTAAATGGTGAGATCGACACTTGATAGCAACATTATATTAAGTGAAACTAATGAATTGTTGAATTGGTTATTGAAAATTAATTGTAGTTTAAACATTTACAGTGATTGATATGTCTAAAGGGTGCGATCGACAATTGATTGCAACGTTATATTAAGTTAAAGTAATGAATTATTGAATAGTTTATCGAAAATTAATTGTTGTTTACACATTTACAGTGATTGATAAGTTTAAAGGGTGCGGTCGACTATTGATCGCAACATTATATTAAGTTAAAGCAATGAATTATTGAAATATTTATTGAATATTGAATGTTGTTTACACATGTACCTTGATAGAGATGTCTAAAAGGTACGATTGACAATTGATCGCAACATTACGTTAAGTTAAAGTACTGAAATATTGAATTGGTTATTAAAGATTAGTTGTTGTTTACGCATTTACAGAGATTGATATGTATAAAGGGTTCGATCGACAATTGATCGCAATATTACATTAAGTTAAAGTACTGAATTATTTAAATTGTTTATTGAAAATTAATTGTTGTTTAAACATTTATAGTGATTGATATGTCTAAAGGGTGCGATCGACAATTGATCGCAACATAACGTTAAGTTAAATTAATTAATTATCGAATCGGTTATTGAAGATAAGTTGTTGTTTACATATTTACAGTGATTGATATGTCCAAAGGGTGCGATCGACAATTGATCTAAACATTATATTAAGTGAAAGTAATGAATTATTAAATTGGTTATTGAAAATTAATCGTTGTTTAAACATTTACAGTGATTGATATGTCTAAAGGGTGCGATCCAAAATTGATCGCAACATGATATTAAGTTAAAGTAATGATTTAATGAATTGGTTCTTGAAGATTAATTGTTGTTTACACATTTACCTTGATAGATATGTCTAAATGGTGAGGTCGACACTTGATAGCAACATTATATTAAGTGAAACTAATGAATTGTTGAATTGGTTATTGAAAATTAATTGTAGTTTAAACATTTACAGTGATTGATATGTCTAAAGGGTGCGATCGACAATTGATTGCAACATTATATTAAGTTAAAGTAATGAATTATTGAATTGGTTATTGATAATTATTTGTTGTACACATTTACAATGATTGATATGTTTAAAGGGTGCGATCGACAATTGATCGCAACATTATGTTAAGTAGAATAATGAATTACTGAACTGGATATTGAAGAATAGTTGTTGTTTATACATTTAGAGTTATTGATATGTCTAAAGGGTGCGATCGACAATTGATCTCAACATTATATTAAGTTAAATTAATGAATTATTGATATGGTTATTGAAAATTAATTGTGGTTTACACATTTACAGTCATTGATATGTCTAAACGGTGCGATCGACAATTAATCGCAACATTATATTCAATTAATGTAATGAATTATCTAATTGGTTATTGTAGATTAATTGTTGTTTATACATTTAAATTGATAGATATGTCTAAAGGGTGCGTTCGACAATTGATCGCAACATTACGTTAAGTTAAAGTAATGAATTATTGAATTGGTTATTGAAGATTAGTTGTTGTTTACACATTTACAGTGATTGATATCTCCAAAGGGTGCGATCGACAATTGATCGTAACATTATATTAAGTTAAAGTAATGAACTATTGAATTTGTTATTGAAAATTAATTGTTGTTTTCTCATTTACAAAGATTGATATGTCTAAAGGGTGATATCGACAATTGATCGCAACATTATATTAAGTTAAAGTAATGAATTAGTGAATTGGTTATTGTAGATTAATTGTGTTTTACACATTTACATTGATAGATATGTCTAAATGGTTCGATCGACAATTGATCGCAACATTACGATAAGTTAAAGTAAAAAATTATTGAATTGGGTATTAAAGAAAAGTTGGTCTTTACACATTTACAGTAATTGATATGTCGAAAGGGTGCGATCGACAATTGATCGCAACATTATGTTAAGATAAAGTAATGAATTATTGAATTGGTTATTGAAGATTAATTATTGTTTACACATTTACCATGATAGATATGTCTAAAGGGTGCGATCGACAATTGTTCGAAACATTACGTTAAGTTAAAGTAATGAATTATTGAATTGGTTATTAAAGATTAGTTGTTCTTTACATATTCATAGTGATTGATATGTCAAAAGTGTGCGATCGACAGTTGATCGCAATATTATATTAAGTTAAAGTAATGAATTATTGAATTTATTATTTAAGATTAGTTGTTGATTACACATTATCCTTGATAGATATGTCTAAAGGGTGCGATTGACAATTGATTGCAACATTTTATTAAGTGAAACTAATGAATTATTGAATTGGGTATTGAAAATTAATTGTTGTTTAAAAATTTACAGTTGTTGATATGTTTTAAGGGTGCGATCGGCAGTTGATCGCAACATTGTATTAAGTTAAAGTAATGAATTATTTAATTGGTTATTGAGGATTAGTTGTTGTTTAAACATTTACAGTGATTGATATGTCTAAAGGGTGCGATCGAGAATTGATCGCAAGATAACGTTAAGTTAAAGTAATGAATTATTGAATTGGTTATTGAAGATAAGTTGTTGTTTACACATTTACAGTGATTGATATGTGTAAAGGGTGCGATCAACAATTGATCGCAATATTATATTAAGTCAAAGTAATGAATTATTGAATCGGTTATTTAAAATTAGTTGTTGTTTAGACTAGGGATAACAAAAAAATCGCGAACCCACGAATCCACGAGTAGGCATCCACGAAATCCGTGATGGATTCGGGTTTACGGATTTGTGGGTTCGTGCATTTGGATATAATTTGTAATCCTCTTTTTGTGGTGGGTTTGGGTTTGGATTTGGGTATCCTAACTAGAATCCACCAACCCACTAAATTTATTTATTTTTAAATATGTATATAAAATTTCAAATTAATTAATATTTATTTTATTTATATTTGTTATTTTTATAATAAATATAACTAATCTTTTTATATATACTGTAATATTATTTATTTATAATAATATTAATTTTTATAATGTAATAATATTTTTGATTTTTTTATTATATAAAAATTAAAAGAATCCTTAAAATTAAAAGATATTTTAAATTGAATTAAAACTTATAAATGTAGAATCAGGTGATCATCAAATGCATTCTAAGAACACTCACAGTTCAAGTCCAACAACATGAAGGGAAGTTGAAAAACTACCGACACAAGAGTTGACAGAGAACTGGTAAACCTTCACACAAGGCCATTGTTTAAAATATTATTTTCGATGTCCACGGGTTTAACCTGAATCCGTGGATATAAACAGATTCAAATCCATTTCAATCTTATGGATTTGGATTGGATTCGGGTGAGGAGCCAGCAAACAGATTTGGATCCGGGTTGATGAATAAGGACCGGGTTTCCACCCATTGCGATTCCTAGTTTACACATTTACCTTGATAGATAATCCTAAAGGGTGCAATCGACAATTGATTGCAACATTATATTAAGTCAAAGTATTGAATTATTGAATTCATTATTGAAAATTAGTAGTTGTTTACACATTTATATTGATTGATATGTCTAAAGGGTGTGATCGACAATTGATCGCAACATTATATTAAGTTAAAGTAATGAATTATTGAATTGGTTATTGAAGATTAATTATTGTTTACACATTTTTCATTATAGATATGTCTAAAGGGTGCGATCGACAATTGATCGCAACATTACGTTAAGTTAAAGTAATGAATTATTGAATTGGTTATTGAAATTAATTGTTGTTAACACATTTACAGTGATTGATATGTCTAAAGAGTGCGATCGACAATGGATCGCAATATTATATTAAGTTAAACTAACGAATTATTGAATTTGTTATTGAAGATTAATTGTTGTTTACACATTTACAATTATAGATATGTCAAAAGGGTGCGATCGACAATTGATCGCAACATTAAATTAAGCTAAAGTAATGAATTATTGAATAGGTTATTAAAAATTAATTGTTGTATACACATTTACAGTGATTGATATGTCTAAAAGGTGTTATCGACAATTGATCGCAACATTATACTAAGTTAAAGAAATGAATTATTGAATTGGTTACAGAAGTTTAATTGTTGTTTACACATTTACCTTGACAGATATGTCTTAAGGGTGCGATCGACAATTTATCGCAACATTACATAAGTTAAAGTAATGAATTATTGAATTGGTAATTGAAGATTAGTTGTTGTTTACACATTTACAATGATTGATATGTTCAAAGGGTGCGATCGATAATTGATCGCAACATTATATTAAGTTGAAGTAATTATTTATTGAATTGGTTATTGAAAATTAATTGATGTTTACACATTTACAGTGATTGATATGTCTAAAGGGTGCGATCGACAATTGATCGCAATATCATATTAAGTTAAAGTAATGAATTATTTAATTAGTTATTGAAGTGTAATTGTTGTTTACACATTTAACTTGATAGATAAGTCTAAAGGGTGCGATCGACAATTGATCGCAACATTACGTTAAGTTCTAGTTATGAATTATTGAATGAGTTATTGAAGATAAGTAGTTGTTTACATATTTACAATGATTGATATGTGTAAAGGGAGGGATCAACAATTGATCGCAACAATATATTAAGTCAAAGTAATGAATTATTGAATTCTTTATAGAAAATTAGTTGTTGTTAACACATTTACAGTGATTGATATGTCTAAAGGGTGCGATTGACAATTGATCGCAACATTATATTAAGTTAAAGTAAGGAATTATTGAATTGGTTATTGAAGATTAATTGTTGTTTACACAATTTTCTTTATAGATATGTCTAAAGGGTGCGATCGACAATTGATCGCAACATTACATTAAGTTAAAGTAATGAATTATTGAATTGGTTACCGAAGATAAGTTGTTGTTTACACATTTACAGTGATTGATATGTCTAAAGGGTGCGATCGACAATTGATCGCAACATTATATTAAGTTAAAGTAATGTATTATTGAATTCGTTTTTGAAAATTAATTGTTGTTTACACATTTAAAGTGATTGATATGTCTAAAGGGTGCGATCGACAGTTGATCGCAATATTATATTAAGTTAAAGTAATGAATTATTGAATTGGTTATTCAAAATTAGTTGTTGTTTACACATTTACAGAGATTGATATGTCTAAAGGGTGCAATCGACAATTGATCGCAACATTATATTTAGTCAAAGTAATGAGTTATTGAGTTGGTTATTCAAAATTAGCTGTTGTTTACACAATTACAGTGATTAGTCTGTCTAAAGGGTGCGATCGCCAATTGATCGCAACATTACGTTAAGTTAAAGTAATGAATTATTGAATATAATTTTTTGTTTTTACATTTACAGTGATTGATATGTTTAGAAGTTGCGATCAACAATTGATCGCAAAATTATATTAAGTCAAAGTAATGAATTATTACATTGGTTATTGAAATTAAGTTGTTGTTCACACATTTTCAGTGATTGATATGCCTAAAGGGTGCGATCGACAATTAATCGCAACATTATATTAAGTTAAAGTAATGAATTATAGAATTAGTTATTGAAGATCAATTGTTGTTTACACATTTACGTTGATAGATATGTCTAAAGGGTGAGGTCGACAATTCATCGCAACTTTACGTTAATCTAAAGTAATGAGTTATTGAATGGATTATTGAAGATAAGTTATTGTTTACACATTGACAATGATTGATATGTGTAAAAAGTGCGTTCGATAATTGGTTGCAACATTATATTGAGTGAAAGTAATGAATTATTGAAATGGTTATTTAAAATTAGTTGTTGTTTACATATTTACAATGATTGATATGTCTAAAGCGGACGATTGACAATTGAGCGCAACATTATATTAAGTTAAAGTAATGAATTATTGAATTGGTTATTGAAGATTTATTGTTGTTTACTCATTTACCTTGATAGATATGTCTAGAGGGTGCGATCGACAATTGATCGCAACATTACGTTAAGTTAAAGTAATGAATTAATGAATTGGTTATTGACGATTAGTTGTTGTTTACACATTTACAGTGATTGATATGTCTAAAGGGTGTGATCAACAATTGATCGCAACATTATATTAAGTCAAAGTAATGAATTATTGAATTGGTTATTGAAAATTAGTTGTTGGTAAAACATTTTCAGTGATTGATATGCCTAAAGGGTGCTATCGACAATTAATCGTAAGATTATATTAAGTTAAAGTAATGAATTATTGAATTAGTTATTAAAGATTAATTGTTGTTTACACATTTGCCTTGATAGATATGTCTAAAGGGTGAGATCGACAATTGATCGCAATATTACGTTAAGTTAAAGTAATGAATTATTGAATAGATTATTGAAGATAAGTTGTTGTTTACACATTTATTGTGACGTCGGACCCTTACCCGATTATTAACCCGATAAGGGACCAACGTCACCTCATCAAATTATATTTACCAATTAATTATCCATTTACTAATGTCATATATTAATAATCTGTTATTCGAATCATACATCAAAACATTAATTATATGTACATACTAGTAACATTCTTTATACAATACAAGTATTTATTTTACATATCAAGTATCCATATAACAAGTTACACTTTAGCCCGTATGCCAATTCTTCATCAGTTCTTCAAACTTTTCTTTATTATACAAGTACGCATTCAGATTATACATATAACTGCACATAACACCATGCATTTTACTTATCATCATTCCTTCTCTTAACAATTTCATTTGCTTCACATGGTAACCTGCCCTAGTCTTTTCCTGAAACCATATCTTCATACATAGAGTGGTCCTTGATGTTTTCCCCCGATTGCCTTTCCTGGATTATTTTTAAATAAAGGAAAAAGAAAATATAGAAAATAAAACGTCAGGCAACAATGTCTGGTTTGTACCCCGTGCCTGGGGCATGCAACGCAAATGCTTACCTTTAGTTTCAATACAAATCAATAATTCAAATAAGTATACCCAAGATCAATCAATCCATAAAATGATTCCAAACATCATTACAAAGGCAAATTCATTAAAGTTTCCAAGAATCCAAATAATGTAAATTTTCATGTTAGTTTAACTTACATGTGGTTAGTAAGTCATATAGGAATCCATTTATTTCCATATATTCTGTTATTCAATAAGATTTCATTTAGCCTTATACTTTTAATCATTTGAGATTTAAACACAAGTTATGTTTGTTATTCATTTTCTTATTATTGATAGCCCTCTTAGAATAACCTATGGAGGAAACGGAACTGTTTTGGCCCGAGAGCCGCCGATAGACCCGAAGGCCGAATCATCATCATCATCGTCTCATTTCATTCAACTTTCAGGGTGAAGTGCACTTCTAGTTCCTAAGGCATGCCTTTCATCCTCTAACGGTATTCTACAAAGGCTATCGCTTCAATTCATCTTTCATATGTTTATACTATTAAATCATTCTTTTATTAAGTACTAACGATACTATCATCATTCGATTCGATGCTAATAATCACATTACTTCTATTTCCAATAGGATGCATAAGCATCCAATATCATCCATAAATTAAACATTTCTTTCAAATATTCTTTTACAAGATCTCTATTTATGTCATCTTTACATTTATGTATAAATTATCTCGCATTATACAAGTATGGTATGCTAAACATCAAGTAAAAGTGTTGTTATAAAAGTTTATTATCTAGTGGTAACAATTCCAGTTTTCAAACAAACTGAGTAGTTCGAATTCGATTTGGCATAATTTATTCTATAGGTATTTAATTAACTTCAACCACTTCTATCATTTTCGTAACTCATCCTTATATGTTATGATGGCTTCACTTGTCATTAATTCAAGGTCAAAATATTTTTAATCATCTCATTTTCACCATTCCAGATTCACTGGAATCTGGGACAGTGTTACAGGGCTGATTTCACTTTACTTAAAACCTTATCAAATCAATTCCAATTATCATGATGTTTGGTGTGACTCTTATTTGAGGTCTTAACTTTATACTGTTTAAATTTCAGTACATTTTGAGTCTTTTAGCTTAGGTTTTGGTATGCCACAAAATTAGGTTACCAAACTGCCCTGTTAGGGTCAGTTTGTATGTATTGGACTCTTATCATTAAAAGGCTTATCAAATGAACTTATTTCACTTTCAATTTTTGCAGTCTACTAATACACATGTAAAACAATATTTTTCACTTACACAACGTTTTCCAAATAGGCCTCTAGCTATTTTTCACGTTTGTATCAAGTTTTAGACATGCCCTGTTTCAGGACAGTCTGCATGTATGGCCTTCTTGACATCAATTAGGGTATTAAATGGAATTATCTCAGCACCAAATTTTACTCGTTCACACTAGACTTATAAAGGAACATTTCATTCTCGTAGGTCTTGGTCTAATTATATTTCTAACTATTTTTAAAAATTCAACCAAATTAGAGGACAGTTTCAGTATTTTCTGGAGTAGGCTGGAATTGTTTTCAAAACATATCATTTTATTCAAACAAACATCAACCATCACAAATCTATTATTTCTTAGAGCCAAATACTTCAAATAAGTCTCTACTAACTTTATAGCATATGTCCATGCTTCTAAAAATATTGATCAAAATGTTTTAAACCAACAAACAATTATATACATCACCATAAAAACCATTTTAGCATGCAAATCATATCAAACATGAAACCAACAACAAAACCTTTAGGGCTTAGGGTACAAACCTTAATTGAGAGCCTTCTCCTACACTTGGTCTTGCTCCTTAGGGTCCTCTTTTGGTTCTACTAATCACAAAAACAAGAGTTTAGCATTCCTTTTTACAAGTTTCTACCATAAACAACACTAATAACAACCTCATGCTAACTTGGGTACTTTTCTAACTAATACCATAACTTTCAATTTAAGAACATAACCAAGGGCATTATTACCATTCTAATAACATTCTTAACATCTAGAAACCATTTCTATACTAAACTAGGATCAAATCACTCATATATGAAAGTTAGGGTTTGAAATCCTTACCTTGTTTCTTGATGATTCTTGATGTAATTGATGTTATAAGCTTGTTCTTCTTGGTTTGATGGTGTTTCTATGATGTAGCAAGAGTATGGAAGAGGTTTTGAGAGTTAGATGGAGGAAGAAGAAGAAGAAAAATTGAGATGGAGGATCTTAAGGGGTGGTTGGCCAAAGGAAAAATGGAGAGAAATGGAGAGAGCTTGAGAGAGTTTTAGAATGGTATAGAATTCTAGATAACTCCCCCTCCCCCCTAATAACCCCCCTCATCAATGTTCAATTTAGTCCCTCACCTTTCTAATAATTTCATTTCACTAGGAGGACACAACTTCAATCTATTTGCACTTAGGTGAAAACTTTTCATTTTAATGCATCTATACCCTTGGACCAACTTTGACTTGCCCTAAATTAATTAAGAATTAACTTTTAACCCAAATCAAACTTGGAAATTAAAGAACATAGCCAAAATTTTCTATAACACCTTTAATGCATTTTAACACATCCTATGTATAAAATGACTGAAATGCCCTTGGACTTTCCTAATATTTACTATAATGCCACTAGTACCCAAGTTGCACGTCTTATGGTTCTAAATTATCTCTAATAACCTATTTACTATTCTAATAAAGGAATCAAAATTTTATCGAAAAATTCTAGCCTATAGTTGCGAACCTTACATTTATAGTGATTGATATGTGTAAAGGGTGCGTTCGACAATTGATCGCAACATTATATTAAGTTAAAGTAATAAATTATTGAATTGGTTATTCAAAATTAGTTGTTGTTTACACATTTACAAAGATTGAGATGTCTAAAGGGTGCGATCGCCAATTGATCGCAACATTATGTAAAGTTAAAGTAATGAATTATTGAATTGGCTATTGTAGATTAATTGTTGTTTACACAATTACTTTGATAGAGATATCTAAAGGGTGCGATCGACAATTAATCACAATATTACGTTAAGTTAAAGTAATGAATTATTGAATGGGTTATTGAATATAAGTTGTTGTTTACACTTTTACAGTGATTGATATGTGTAAAGGGTGCAATCGACAATTGATCGCAACATTATGTTAAGTCAAAGTAATGAATTATTGAATTGGTTATTGAAAATAAGTTGTTGTTTACACAATTCCAGTGATTGATATGCCTAAAGGGAGCGATCGACAATTAATCGCAACATTATATTCAATTAAAGTAATGAATTATCGAGTTAGTTATTGAAGATTAATTGTTTTTAACACATTTGCCTTGATAGATATGTCTAAAGGGTGAGATCGACAATTCATCGCAACATTACGTTAAGTTAAAGTAATGAATTATTGAATGGATAATTGAAGATAAGTTGTTGTTTACACATTTACAGTGATTGATATGTGTAAAGGGTGCGTTTAACAATTGATTGCAACATTATATTAAGTCAAAGTAATGAATTTTTGAGTTGGTTATTGAAAACTAGTTACTGTTTACACATTTACAGTTATTGACGTATCTAAAGTGTGCGATCGATAATTGATCGCAACATTATATTAAGTTAAAGTAATGAATTATTGAATTGGTTATTGTAGATTAATTGTTGTTTACGCATTTACCTTGATAGATATGTCTTAAGGGTGCGATGGACAATTTATCACAACATTATGTTAAGTTAAAGTAATGAAATATTGAATTGGTTATTGAAGATTAGTTGTTGTTTACATATTTACAGTGATTTATATGTCTAAACGGTGCGATCAACAATTGATCGCAAAATTATATTAACTTAAACTAATGAATTATAGAATTGGTTAAAAAATTAATTGTTGTTTACACATTTACAATGATTGATATGTCTAAAGGGTGCAATCGACAATTGATCAAAACATTATATTAAGTTAAAGTAATGAATTATTGAATTGGTTATTGAAAATTAATTGTTGTTTAAACTTTTACAGTGATTGATATGTCCACAGGGTGCGATCGACAATTGATCGCAACATTATATTAAGTTAACGTAATGAATTATTCAATTGGTTATTGAAGATTAATTGTTGTTTGCACATTTACCTTGATAGATATGTCTAAAGGATGCGATCGAAAATTGATCGCAACATTACGTTAAGTTATAGTAATGAATTATTGAAATGGTTATTGAAGATAAGTTGTTTTTTACACATTTAGAGGGATTCATATGTCTAAAGGGTGCGATCGACAATTGATCGCAACATTATATTAAGTTAAAAATGAATTATTGAATTGGTTATTGAAGATTAATTGTTGTTTACACATTTTCCTTAATAGATATGTCTAAAGGGTGCGATCGACAATTGATCGCAACATTACGTTAAGTTAAAGTAATGAATTATTGAATTGGTTAATGAAGAATAGTTGTTGTTTACACATTTACAGTGATTGATATGTCTAAAGTGTGCGATCGACAATTGATCGCAACATAATATTAATTTTAAATAATGAATTATTGAATTGGTTATTGAAAATTAATTACTGTTTATACATTTATAGTGATAGATATGTCTAAAGAATGCGATCGACAATTGATCGTAACATTATATTAAGTTAAAGTAATGAATTATTGAATGGGTTATTGAACATAAGTTGTTGTTTACACATTTACAGTAATTGATATGTGTAAAGTGTGCGATTGACAATTTATTGCAACATTATATTAAGTCAAAGTAATGAGTTATTGAGTTGGTTATTCAAAATTAGCTGTTGGTTACACAATTACAGTGATTAATCTGTCTAAAGGGTGCGATCGCCAATTGATCGCAACATTTCAGTTAAGTTAAAGTAATGAATTATTGAATGGGTTATTGAATATAAGCTGTTGTTATTACATTTACAGTGATTGATATGTTTAAAAGGTGCGATCGACAATTGATCGCAACATTATATTAAGTCAAAGTAATGAATTATTACATTGGTTATTGAAAATAAGTTGTTGTTTACACATTTTTAGTGATTGATATGCCTAAAGGGTGCGATCGACAATTAATCGCAACATTATATTAAGTTAAAGTAATGAATTATAGAATAAGTTATAGAAGATCAATTGTTGTTTACACATTTACATTGATAGATATGTCTAAAGGGTGAGATCGACAATTAATCGCAACATTACGTTAATCTAAAGTAATGAGTTATTGAATGGATTATTAAAGATAAGTTATTGTTTACACATGTACAGTGATTGATATGTGTAAAAGGTGCGTTCGATAATTGGTTGCAACATTATATTGAGTGAAAGTAATGAATTATTGAAATGGTTATTTAAAATTAGTTATTGTTTACAAATTTACAGTGATTGATATGTCTAAAGCGTGCGAATGACAATTGATCGCAACATTATATTAAGTTAAAGTAATGAATTATTGAATTGGTTATTGAAGATTTATTGTTGTTTACACATTTACCTTGATAGATATGTCTAGAGGGCGCGATCGACAATTGATCGCAACATTACGTTAAGTTAAAGTAATGAATTATTGAATTGGTTATTGAAGATTAGTTGTTGTTTACACATTTGTAGTGATTGATATGTCTAAAGGGTGCGATCAACAATTGATCGCAACATTATATTAAGTCAAAGTAATGAATTATTGAATTGGTTATTGAAAATTTGTTGTTGTTAAAACATTTTAAGTGATTGATATGCCTAAAGGAAGCAATCGACAATTAATCGCAAGATTATATTAAGTTAAATTAATGAATTATTTAATTAGTTATTGAAGATTAATTGTTGTTTACACATTTGCCTTGATAGATATATCTAAAGGGTGAGATCGACAATTGATCGCAACATTACGTTAAGTTAAAGTAATGAATTATTGAATAGATTATTGAAGATAAGTTGTTGTTTACACATTTATAGTGATTGATATGTGTAAAGGGTGCATTCGACAATTGATCGCAACATTATATTAAGTTAAAGTAATAAATTATTGAATTGGTTATTCAAAATTAGTTGTTGTTTACACATTTACAGAGATTGAGATGTCTAAAGGGTGCGATCGCCAATTGATCGCAACATTATGTTAAGCTAAAGTAATGAATTTTTGAATTGGCTAATGTAGATTAATTGTTGTTTACACAATTACCTTGATAGAGATATCTAAAGGGTGCGATCGACAATTAATCACAATATTACGTTAAGTTAGAGTAATGAATTATTGAATGGGTTATTGTATATAAGTTGTTGTTTACACTTTTATAGTGATTGATATGTGTAAAGGGTGTGATCGACAATTGATCGCAACATTATGTTAAGTCAAAGTAATGAATTATTGAATTGGTTATTGAAAATAAGTTGTTGTTTACAAAATTCTAGTGATTGATATGCCTAAAGGGAGCGATCGACAATTAATCGCAACATTATATTAAAATAAAGTAATGAATTATCAAGTTGGTTATTGAAGATTAATTGTTTTTAACACATTTGCCTTTATAGATATGTCTAAAGGGTGAGATCGACAATTCATCGCATCATTACGTTAAGTTAAAGTAATGAATTATTGAATGGATAATTGAAGATAAGTTGTTGTTTACACATTTACATTGATTGATATGTGTAAAGGGTGTGTTTAACAATTGATTGCAACATTATATTAAGTCAAAGTAATGAATTTTTGAGTTGGTTATTGAAAACTAGTTGCTGTTTACACATTTAAAGTTATTGACGTATCTAAAGTGTGCGATCGACAATTGATCGCAACATTATATTAAGTTAAAGTAATGAATTATTGAATTGGTTATTGTAGATTAATTGTTGTTTACACATTTACCTTGATAGATATGTCTTAAGGGTACGATGGACAATTTATCACAACATTATGTGATTTATATGTCTAAACGGTGCGATCAACAATTGATCGCAAAATAATAGTAACTTAAAGTAATGAATTATAGAATTGGTTAAAAAATTAATTGTTGTTTACCCATTTTCAATGATTGATATGTCTAAAGGGTGCAATCGACAATTGATCAAAACATTATATTAAGTTAAAGTAATAAATTATTGAATTGGTTATTTAAAAATAATTGTTGTTTAAACTTTTACAGTGATTGATATGTCCACAGGGTGCGATCGACAATTGATCGCAACATTATATTAAGTTAACGTAATAAATTATTCAAATGGTTATTTAAGATTAATTGTTTTTTGCACATTTACCTTGATAGATATGTCTAAAGGATGCGATCGACAATTGATCGCAACATTACGTTAAGTTACAGTAATGAATTATTGAAATGGTTATTGAAGATAAGTTGTTTTTTACACATTTAGAAGGATTTATATGTGTAAAGGGTGCGATCGACAATTGATCGCAACATTATATTAAGTTAAAAATGAATTATTGAATTGGTTATTGAAGATTAATTGTTGTTTACACATTTTCCTTTATAGATATGTCTAAAGGGTGCGATCGACAATTGTTCGCAACATTACGTTAAGTTAAAGTAATGAATTATTGAATTGGTTATTGAAGATTAGTTGTTGTTTACACATTTACAGTGATTAATATGACTAAAGTGTGCGATCGACAATTGATCGCAACATAAAATTAAGTTTAAATAATGAATTATTGAATTGGTTATTGAAAATTAATTACTGTTTATACATTTATAGTGATAGATATGTCTAAAGAATGCGATCGACAATTGATCGTAACATTATATTAAGTTAAAGTAATGAATTATTGAATGGGTTATTGAATATAACTTGTTGTTTACACATTTACAGTGATTGATATGTGTCAAGGGTGCGATTGACAATTTATCGCAACATTATATTAAGTCAAAGTAATGAGTTATTGAGTTGGTTATTCAAAATTAGCTGTTGTTTACACAATTACAGTGATTAATCTGTCTAAAGGGTGCGATCGCCTATTGATCGCAACATTACGTTAAGTTAAAGTAATGAATTATTGAATGGATTATTGAATATAAATTGTTGTTTTTATATTTACAGTTATTGATATGTTTAAAAGGTGCGATCGACAATTGATCGCAACATTATATTAAGTCAAAGTAATGAATTGTTACATTGGTTATTGAAAATAAGTTGTTGTTTACACATTTTCAATGATTGATATGCCTAAAGGGTGCGATCGACAATTAATCGCAACATTATATTAAGTTAAAGTAATGAATTATAGAATAAGTTATAGAAGATCAATTGTTGTTTACAATTTTCCTTGATAGATATGTTTAAAGGGTGAGATCGACAATTCATCGCAACATTACGTTAATCTAAAGTAATGAGTTATTGAATGGATTATTGAAGATAAGTTATTGTTTACACATTTACAATGATTGATATGTGTAAAAGGTGCGTTCGATAATTGGTTGCAACATTATATTGAGTGAAAGTAATGAATTATTGAAATGGTTATTTAAAGTTAGTTGTTGTTTACACATTTACAGTGATTGATATGTCTAAAGCGTGCGATTGACAATTGATCGCAACATTATATTAAGTTAAAGTAATGAATTATTGAATTGGTTATTGAAGATTTATTATTGTTTACACATTTACCTTGATAAATATGTCTAGAGGGTGCGATCGACAATTGATCGCAACATTACGTTAAGTTAAAGTAATGAATTATTGAATTGGTTATTGAAGATTAGTTGTTGTTTACACATTTACAGTGATTGATATGTCTAAAGGGTGCGATCAACAATTGATCGCAACATTATATTAAGTTTAAGTAATGATTATTGAATTTGTTATTGAAAATTAGTTGTTGTTTATACATTGATAATGATTGATATGTCGAAAGAGTGTGATAGACAATTAATCGCAACATGATATTAAGTTAAAGTAATGAATTATTGAATTGGTTATTCAAGATTAATTGTTGTTTACACATTTTTCTTGATATATATGTCTAAAGGTTGCGAGCGACAATTGATCGCAACAGTACATTAAGTTAAAGTAATGAATTATTGAATTGATTATTGAAGATAAGCTGTTGTTTACACATTTACAGTGATTGATATGTGTAAAGGGTGCGATCGACGATTGATCGCAACATTATATTAAGTCAAAGTAATGAATTATCACTACTAGAAAATAGGCTTTTAGGAACGGATATCTTTGTAACGGTTGAAAACCGTTCCTTAAAGTATGTAGGGGAACGGTTCTAAAAATGTTCCTGTAACCGTTCTATAAACTTGTTAAGCGGAACAAACATATTCTCAACGGGCGCAAAACTGTTCCCTAAAATAACCTATCGGAACAGTTTTATATATTTGTTCTTCTAATTGCATATATTAGTTTAGTTGTTTGGAACCGTTAGCGTAAATTGGGATAGAAACGGTTTTTTTAGTACCCAAATCTTTTAACCAAACTGTTCCCTATAATGTAAATAGATTTCCAAATTTTGCCATTCTAATTTTCCACATTCCGCTAAAATTTCCATCGTGCTCTAGCTCTTCTTACTAACCTACTAATTTTCACTTTGTCTTGGCCACCGTCATTGCTCTCATTAATTCATTACCCATCAAACTAAATCGACCACTAAACCTGTTTTCTTCAAAACTTGTTCTCGTGTTTCATGGTCAATCACTGAGGTGAGACTCTGATTTGTGGGTCATCAGAATCTTGAACAAATCAGGCTAGGAACACATCTATTATGCTATCGAAAAACCCCTCCTCGCGCAGTCTGCTGTCTTTTTTAGGTACGCTTTTTGTTTTGTAAATGGGGTTTTGTTAGTTTTTGTTTAATTTTTGCTGATGTGTTCTAGATTTCTGTTTTTTTCAGAATCTTCATGGTTTAGTTGTTAGTTTGTATGGTTATGTCTAGTTTGAAGTAATTGATGGTTGAACTGGGTTTTATTGAAAATAATTAGTGAAATCTTCAAAGACATCAATTCTGCCTCAAATAAGTTCGAGGTTGTTGACTTAGGGCACACTGTAGAGTTATCCTCAGGTTTGGATCATCAAATCTTACTCTTTTTATTGTTTTCACCTAGTTGGTAAATTGCTTCATTGTTTATATTCTTCAGTTTAGGTATATTAAACTGCTTGTTTAAAATAAAAACAAAAACATGAGAAAACAACTTGTTGTTCAATGTATAACTAATTCTCAGGTTTCTGTTTTTATATTAAACAATGCAATCACTTTTTTATCAAATTATATCTGCATTGAAACTAAATGAAGTATTCATTAGATGACACCACTCTTTTAATATAATGCAATTTATCTCTTACTTTACTTGTTGCTGTGTGTGTTAGTTTATGAAAAGTAAGGAGATGTCACATCTCTAAATAACACCATATTAATGGGTACACGCTTTACTACTAGTCACTGATATTTCAGTTTCCAAGTCCTTTATCTGTTTATGTGATTCAAAAATTGTGGACTCTGTTTGCTTATAGTGTGTTATGATTTCTTTCTTTTTCTTTTTTATCACTCATCTCTAATATGACAGAAAATGTGTATATAAGATATGTTCAAAGTCTTGTTTGGTGGTTTGATGTTATAACTATACAGATGTTTGGAACTAGGCTTGTAATATAGCGATATGTGGTTTAGTGCCAACATTCAATGTTATTAGTTGATTTCAAGACTTAAAATTAAGCATTCTTCAGTAGAATGCATGAAACTGAGAATATTTTGGTAAGATGTGGTCAAATGTTCACAAAATGGTTTGATAAGAATTCTGGTAACAAGAAGATTAAGAGTTTTTAATTCACGAGGCTATGTTATGTGCTATGGATGATGATAATGTCGAGTTCTAAAACAAATAGGTAGGCATAGAGAAGGAAGTTGATATGTCTGGTCTCTGAATCAAAGTTATATTAAATTAACAGAGAGATTAACAAAATTGTGGAACTTTAACTCACCATTTAAGTTTCAGAAAAACTGCTAGCATCCATTTTGCATGTAGTAATTGTCTTGAAAAATATAAAACAGAATGATATGTTTTCTTGTTCAATGCTGGAGTTAGCTATAGAAATGATGTTAATTACAATAATGTTCTAATATGGTACTTTATTTTATTATTATTCTGACTCTGATAGTTGGATATCATATATAATTTGGTGATGAGTTATTGAGGACTGATTTGGTAGTTATACATGATATGCCACTTATTCATTTGCAAATGAATTTTTTTTTTTTTTTTTTTTTTAAGATCTTATGGGTGTTGCATCCGCTTTTATCAATTTTAGGTTCAGTAAAGAATTAGATTTCATATGATATTGATTTGTGTATATAATGACTGAAAAAGTGTATCTCTAATATGACTGAAAATGTGTATATAATGAATGTCCAAAGTCTTGTGTGATGGTTTGATGTTATAACTATACAGATGTTTTGATCTAGCTTGTAATATCAGTTTTTTTTCCCTTTAAAATGCATTTCATTTCGCCATGTGCAGAGTGCTTAAACTTATCTGCAATACAAACCAATAGCAGCTTATTGTTTAGAGTTTGAATTCTTACACAGATTTGTATTATCATAGCTTATTGATTTAAATTAACGATAGTCTACAATTCTATTTTTAATTTTAATCATCAAATAAACAAATTATAATTTGCTAGATAATGTATTTTTTTTTTATTTAATTTTTATTTTAATATTTCATTACTTTTTGACCATACTTTTTTTTATTTAATTATCTCAAAATTGGAAATTTGTTTTTTAAAGTTCAAGAAAACACATTTTTAGGAATCGATAAAATTACTGATTTTATTCATGTATTTATTAATTTTTGCAATTTCATAATCTAAAAAATGTAAAATGAAAGTAATTAATTACTAAGCACCATTAACTTAAATGATATCCTCCTTAGTAATCAAAAAATAATATTTGCAAAATATGTGTAAAGTGTAGAGTGAAAAATTGATTGTTTATGATTTAGAAGATTAAAATCATACAAAGTGTAGGACCAATAATGATTATGCTAATTATTGTTATCACAGTCATAAGGATGGTCAACAATGTTGCAACAACCATACTGATATCCTATTAGTATTGATAATGATTATAGTAATTTTGTTATGTGATGAACTCATTATTTGATGAATTGTTCAGACAGTCTGTAAAGAAGTAGAAAAGGAACACATCTGCAACTATTATTGATTGTTCTGCTCCTCAGGTAATAATGATATTTCAGTTATAAATTATTTATTAAATTGAAGTTTATTATAAAGCGTCTTCGAACTATATTGCTTGATATGTTCAGTATGGATGAATAACTAGATAATTTATCCTTGTGTTGCCATTTTGTGATAAATGCTTGCTGATTTAATAAGCCTTTTTGGAACCATTTATTTGCTTGCTAAATTGATGCATTGTATTGTGTTTTATCATATGATAAACTAAACTACTTGTTAAATTGCTGACTCATAACTAAATGGCTATTTTTTTTAATTTGCTTCAAACTTTGTGATTTTCATATAGGGACCAAACATGAATGAAGATTGGGTTGATATGGCAAGACATAGTACAGAGTATATAGGAGGGGTCAATGAATTTTTGGATATGGCATTTAGTAAAGGATGTCATATAGGAGGGCGTATTCTGTGTCCTTGTGCTAAATGCAAAAATGATCCTTGGCAACCTAGGGATGTTGTTTACAGTCACTTTATTGCATTTGGATTTGTTAAGGGGTATAGTATTTGAGTCCACCATGGTGAAAAGTTTCCATGGATTTTGGTAGGAATACTACTGGCAATGATTTTATGGATGACATTAATGGGTTATTACATGATAGGTTTAGAGATGTAGTTGATGATGAATTAAATGATGTAGGTCCTGGTATGAATGAAGATGCTAAAAAATTTTATAAGTTATTAGAAGAGGCTAGTAAGGAACTATATCCTGGTTGTAAGCGATTTTCGACTTTATCATTCATTATTAGGATTTATTTGAATAAATGCTTGTATGGTTGGAGTGATGTGTCATTTGATGCACATATTAAACTTTTGAAAGAGGCTATACCCAACCTAAATATCCCTGACAACTTTGCCAAAACCAAATCCATGATTAATGCCCTTGGATTAGGCTACAAAAAGATAGATGCTTGTTCCAATGACTGTATGTTGTACTGGAAAGATGATGAAGATAAGGATTTTTGTAAAACCTGTGGAGATTCGAGGTGGCTTGAGAGCTCCAATATTGATTCACCTAAAGCAGCCTCAAATCAAACAAAGAAAATTCCAAAGAAGGTGTTGAGACACTTTCCTTTAAAGGCTAGGCTTCAGAGGTTGTACATGTGTGAGAGGACAGCTAAGATGATGAGGTGGCATGCACAGGAGCGTACTAAAGATGGAAAACTAAGGCACCCAGCTGATGGTAAAGCGTGGAAAGACTTCGATACTCATTATGAAGATTTGAGAAAAGAACCTCGAAATGTAAGGCTTGGGTTAACTACTGATGGATTTAATCCTTTTGGAAACAGGAGCCTATCATATAGCACAAGTGGATACTTGGCATGTCCTACATTGAGAAAGAGGGAAAAACACATGATGAGGCATTTGCAGCGGTGTTTGGGAAGGACCATCCGGGTAGAGTGCGATGTGGTGGAAGGATGTTAACACCATCACTTAAGAAGAAAAATGAGGAAATACGTACTTTGGAAGCAAAGCATGCGGCGGAGGTGGCTGCATTTATGGAGAAACAACAAGAAATAGAGGAGAAACAACGACAACTTGAGGAGAAACAAAGAAATGCAGAAGAGATGCAAAGGAGAATGGAAGAGCGACAAAGACAGTGGCAATTACAAATGAATGAACTATTGGCACAACAGAATCCTAGTCTCGATTTTTAATACCTAGATGAGTTGATGCAGCCCTTGACTCCATGTAGTGCGAACAGCGTGCACCGTTCATCCGTCGCTGAGGTTAATCCAAGAGGTCCTCAGGTACATTAGTAGAAATTTTATCTTTCCTAGTCATAAAATGAACTGCATATTTTTTAGATAAGTGGTTTTTGCTACAGGGACCATGCTTACAATGATAATTTGGTACTATTAGAAATATAGGTTAATGTCATTCAGGTTTAGGTAGACAATGTGGCCATAGGTCTGTGTAATGAATAAAAGATGATTAAATTCACATTTATTATAAATTTGTTGATCTACTTAGGACATTTAGATAATAGAAACAATATGTAACTTCAATTTATATCTTCACTTGTAGCTATTTTTTAGCTGAAATTTTAGTGTTTTCCTCTTTCATATCCCTTTTTATTCATATTTATGACCTATTGTGAAGACTACATTTGTTGACATCCTGAAGTAATATGGTGTGAATGTGATTTAGAAGGTAGATTGTTTTGATTGCAGATAAGTATATAGGATGAGAATGTCATAAGTTTGATATATTTGAGTGGAATGTTTATATGGTAGATATGATGAGAATTTTATAATCTAAACAGAGTTGGGTAAAATTATATCTAGAAATGGAAATAACCCAAATTATTATTAAACCTTACTGGAACTTTAATAGAGTAATGTAGCCAACAAAAGTATTACTGCTTGATGCTTGGTAATAAGCTTATCTCACTATAGTTATTATTCATGATGTACATATCTTCCTTTTAATGTAAGTAGATTGTAGAAACCTAATTGCTTTTATCACATTCATTCTAGAACCTGAGTGACTCAAAACCCCATCTATAATAGAGTTATAGAATGTTCTATTACATTTTTATTTATTTATGAACAAATGAGTTGTATTTAAACTGATTGCAATTACATTTACAAGGCAATTTATTGCTAGATGAGTGCAAGTTATGAATTGGCATATTATCTAGATAAATATTTATAGTAATTGTTATTGTCTTTGGTAGCCGTAGACTATTGAACACTCCTATTATTGTTTAGCATGATAGTTTATATAACTTGTTAAAGTGCAGTTGTTTTCAAGATTAAACATAATAATTAATGTTGGTTTTTGACTTATAATGTTATCACATGTAGGAAAATGATGATCCTGTTGAACCTGATCATGGACAAGAAAATGGTGCTGCATAAGTGGAGAAATGATGTCGTAGAATTAAAGTTTTTCACTATTTGTTCTTTTTCCAAGTACTTGTGTAGTTTTGATTCTGAAAAAGATATTGTAAGTTGCGCGGTTAACCTAGAAGTATTTAGAAATGTTTTTATGTTTTATAATATGTGAATGATTGTAATAGAATCTTATTTTTGTCAAATAGATTTAAGTATTTTCAATTTATTTAGGCTGACAGTAGAATTCAAAATGGGAATATTTATGAAATTGTTCTATATACTATAATTGTCAATGGGAGTAGTTTTACCAACCTTTCGAAATTAAAGATATAATCTGTATTTTTGTTTGTCAAAACTGTACCTAAATGTAGCTTAAATCGTTCTACTTAAAGAGTTAAAACCGTTCTCAAATGGGGTTGGTTTCAAAATGGGAACGTTTATAAAACCGTTATCTATGCTAGAATTCACAATGGGAACAGTTAGAAACTGTTTGCATTTAAAAATAGAAACTGTATCTTAATCTGTCAAAACCGTACCTAATTGTAAGGCTTAAACCATTATACTTTAAAGACATCAAACCGTTCTCTAATAATGTTTGTTTAAGCGTTCTCAAAAGGCTATGTAAATGAGAACGGTTTGTTAAAACTGTTCTATATACTACCATAAACCGTTCTCTAAACATAAAGAAACGGTCGTACAGAGAATGGTTTGATAACCATTCCCTGTAGTGTTTAAACCGTAGCCCAATCTTAGGGGAACAGTTTGCACATAATGGGAACGGTTTTCAGACCGTTCCTAAAAGGCTATTTTCTACTAGTGTATTGAGTTGGATATTTAAAAATAATTATTGTTTACACATTTACAGTAATTGACATGTCTAAAGGGTGCGATCGACAATTATTCGCAATATTATATTAAGTTAAAGTAATGAATTATTGAATTAGGTATTGAAGATTAATTGTTGTTTACAAATTTAACTTGATAGATATGTCTAAAGGGTGCGATCGACAATTGATCGCAACATTACGTTAAGTAAAAGTAATTAATTTTTTAATGGGTTATTGAATATAAGTTGTTGTTTACACATTGACAGTGATTGATATGTGTAAAGGGTGCGATCGATAATTGATCGCAACATTATATTAAGTCAAAGTAATGAATTATTGAATTGGTTATTCAAAATTAGTTGTTGTTTACACATTTAGAGTAATTGATATGTCGAAAGGGTGTGATTGCCAGTTGATTGCAACATTATATAAAATTAAAGTAATGAATTACTGAATTGGCTATTGTAGATTAATTGTGGCTTACACAATTACCTTGATAGATATGTCTAAAGGGTGCGATCGACAACTCATCGCAACATTACATTAAGTTAAAGTAATGAATTATTCAATGGATTATTGAAGATTAGTTGTTGTTTACACATTTATAGTGATTGATATGTGTTAAGGGTGGTGCGTTCAACAATTCATCGCAACATTATATTAAGTTAAAGTAATGAACTATTGAATTGGATATTGAAAATTAATTGTTGTTTACACATTTACAGTGAGCGATCGCAATTGATCGCGACATTATATTAAGTTAAAGTAATGAATTTTTGAATTGGTTATTGAAAATTAATTGTTGTTTACACATTTTTCTTGATATATTTGTCTAAAGGTTGCGAGCGACAATTGATCGCAACAATATGTTAAGTTAAAGTAATGAATTATTGAATTGATTACTGAAGATAAGTTGTTGTTTAGGCATTTACAATGATTGATATGTGTAAAGGGTGCGATCGGCAATTGATCGCAACATTATATTAAGTCAAAGTAATGAATTATTGAGTTGGTTATTTAAAATTAATTGTTGTTTACACATTTATAGTGATTGATATGTCTAAAAGGTGCGATCAGCAATTCATCGCAACATTGTATTAAGTTAAAGTAATTAATTATTGAATCAGGTATTGAAGATTAATTGTTGTTTACACATTTACCTTGATAGATATGTCTAAAGGGTGCGATCGACAATTGATCGCAACATTACGTAAAGTAAAAGTAAATAATTATTGAATGGGTTATTGAAGATAAGTTGTTGTTTACACTTTTACAGTGATTGATATGTGTAAAGGGTGCGATCTTCAATTGATCGCAACATTATATTAAGTCAATGTAATGAATTAGTGAATTGGTTAGTCAAAATTAGTTGTTGTTTACACATTTATAGTGATTGATATGTCTAAAGGGTGCGATCGCCAATTGATCAAAACATTATATAAAGTTAAAGTAATGAATTATTGAATTGGCTATTGTAGATTAATTGTTATTTACACATTTACCTTGATAGATATGTCTAAAGGGTGCGATCGACAATTGATCAAAACATTACGTTAAGTTAAAGTGATGAATTATTGAATGGGCTATTGAATATAAGTTGTTGTTTACACAATAACAGTGATAGATACGTGTAAAGGGTACAATCGACAATTGATCGCAACATTATATTAAGTCAAAGTAATGAATTATTGAATTGGTTATTAAAAATTAGTTGTTGTTTACACATTTTCAGTTATTAATATGCCTAAATGGTGCGATCGACAATTAATCGCAACATTATATTAAGTTAAAGTAATGAATTATTGAATTAGTC
Source organism: Cardiospermum halicacabum (assembly GCA_031304145.1). NCBI lineage: Eukaryota > Viridiplantae > Streptophyta > Magnoliopsida > Sapindales > Sapindaceae > Cardiospermum > Cardiospermum halicacabum. The sequence continues at coordinate 18,462,540 of CM062391.1, read as the reverse complement.
ATTGAAGATTAATTGTTGTTACACATTTGCCTTGATAGATATGTCTTAAGGGTGAGATCGACAATTCATCGCAACATTACGTTAAGTTAAAGTAATGAATTATTGATTGGATTATTGAAGATAATTTGTCGTTTACACATTTATAGTGATTGATATGTGTAAAGGGTGCATTCGACAATTGATCGCAACATTACGTTAAGTTAAAGTAATGAATTATTGAATTGGTTATTGAAAATTAATTGTTGTTTACACATTTACAGTGATTGATATTTCTAAAGGGTGCGATCGACAATTGATCGCAACATTATATTAAGTTAAAGTAAGGAATTATTGAATTGGTAATTGAAGATTAATTGTTGTTTACACATTTACCTTGATAGATATGTCTAACGGGTGCGATCGACAATTGATCGTAACATTAGGTTAAGTTAAAGTAATGAATTATTTAATTGGTTATTGAAAATTTATTGTTTTTTACACATTTACCGTGATTTATATGCCTAAAGGGTGCGATCGACAATTGATTGCAACATTATATTAAGCCAAAGAAATGAATTATTGAATTGGTTATTGAAGACTAATCGTTGTTTACAAAATTACCTTGATTGTTATGTCTAATGGGTGCGATCGACAATTGATTGCAACTTTATATTAAGTCAACGTAATGAATTATTTAATTGGTTATTGAAAATTAGTTGTTCTTTACAAATTTCAAGTGACTGATATGTCTAAAGGGTGCGATCGACAATTGATCGCAACATTATATAAAGTTAAAGTAAGGAATTATTGAATTTGTAATTGAACATTAATTGTTGTTTACACATTTACCTTGATAGATATGTCTAACGGGTGGGATCGACAATTGATCGCAACATTATATTAAGTCAAAGTAATGAATTATTGAATTGGCTATTGAAAATAGTTGTTGTTTTCACATTTACATTTATTGATATGTCTAAAGGGTGCAATCGACAATTTATCGCAACATTATATTAAGTTAAAGTAATGAATTATTGAATTGGTTATTGAAAATTAAGTGTTGTTTACTCATTTACAGTGATTGATATGTGTAAAAGGTTTGATCAACAGTTGATTGCAACATTATATTAATTCAAAGTAATGAATTATTGAATTGGTTATTGAAAATGAATTGATGTTTAAACATTTACAGTATTTGATATCTCGAAAGGGTGCGATCGACAATTGATCGCAACATTATATTAAGTTAAAGTAATGAAGTATTTAATTGGTTATTGAAAATTAGTTGTTGTTTACACATTTACAGTGATTGAATGTCTATACGGTGCCATCGACAATTGATCGCAACATTATATTAAGTTAAAGTAATAAATTATTGAATTTGTTATTGAAAATCATTTGTTGTTTACACATTTAAAGTGATTAATATGTCTAAAGGGTGCGATCGACAATTGATCGCATCATTATATTAAGTTAAAGTAATGAATTATTGTATTGGTTATTGAAGATTAATTGTTGTTTACACATTTACAGTGATTGATATGTGTAAAGGGTTCGATCGACAATTGATTGCAACATTATATTAACTCAAAGTAATGAATTATTGAATTGGTTATTGAAAATTAGTTGTTGTTTACACATTTACAGTGATTGATATGTCTAAAGAGTGCGATCGACAATTGATCGCAACATTATATTAACTTAAAGTAATGAGTTATTGAATAGGTTATTGAAGATTAATTGTTGTTTACACATTTACTTTGATAGATATGTCTAAAAGATGCGATCTACAATTGATCGCAACATTACGTTAAGTTAAAGTAATGAATTATTCAATTGGTTATTGTAGATTAATTGTTGTTTACACATTTACCTTGATAGATATGTCTAAAGGGTGCGATTGACAATTGATCGCAACATTATACTAAGTCAAAGTAATGAATTATTGAATTTGTTATTGAAAAAAAATTGTTGTTAACACATTTACAATGATTGATATGTCTAAAGGGTGCGATCGACAATTGAACGCAGCATTGAATTAAGTTAAAGTAATGAATTATTACATTGGTTATTGAAAATTAATTGTTGTTTAATAAATTACGGTGATTGATATGTCTAAAGGGTACGATCGACAAATAATCGCAAAATTATAATAAGTTAAAGTAATGAATTATTGAATTGGTTATTGAATATTAATTGTTGTTTACACATTTACCTTGATAGATATGTCTATAGGGTGCGATCGACAATTGATCGCAACATTACGTTAAGTTAAAGTAATGACTTATTGAATTGGTTATTGAAGATTAGTTGTTATTTACACATTTACAGTTATTGATATGTCTAATGTGTGCGATCGACAATTGATCGCAACATTATATTAAGTTAAAGTAATGAATTATTGAATTGATTATTGAAAACTAATTGTTGTTTACACATTTACAGTGATTGATATGTCTAAAGAGTGCGATCGACAATTTATCGCAATATTATATTAAGTTAAAGTAATGAATTATTGAAGTTATTATTGAATATTAATTGTTGTTTACACATTTACCTAGATAGATATGTCTAAAGGGTGCGATCGACAATTGATCGCCACATTATATTAAGTCAAAGTAATGAATTATTGAATTTGTTATTGAAAATTAGTTGTTGTTTACACATTTTTAGTGATTGATATGTCTAAAGGGTGCGATCAACAATTATCGCAACATTATATTAAGTTAAAGTAATGAATTACTGAATTGGTTATAGTAGATTAATTGTCGTTTACACATTTATCTTGATAGATATGTCTACAGGGTGCGATTGACAATTGATTGCAACATTACGTTAAGTTAAAGTAATGAATTATTGAATCCGTTCATGAAAACTAACTGTTGTTTAAACATTTACTGTGATTGATATGTCTAAAGGGTGCGATCGACAATTGATCGCAACATTATATTAAGTTAAAGTAATGAATTATTGAATTGATTATTGAAAGCTAATTGTTGTTTACACATTTACAGTGATAGATTTGTCTAAAGTGTGTGATCGGCAATTGATCGCAACATTATATTAAGTTAAAGTAATGAATTATTGAATTAGATGTTGAAGATTAATTGTTGTTTACACATTTACTGTGATCGATATGTCTAAAGGGTGCGATCGACAATTGATCGCTACATAATATTAAGTTAAAGTAATGAATTATTGAATTGGTTATTATAGATTAATTGTTGTTTACTCATTTACCTTGATTGATATGTCTAAAGGGTGTGATCGACAATTGATCGCAACATTACGTTTAGTTAAAGTAATGAGTTATTTAATTGGTTATTGAAAATTAGTTGTTGTTTACACATTTATAGTGATTGATATGTCTAAAGGGTGCGATCGACAATTGATCGCAACATTATATTAAGTTAATGCAAGGAATTATTGAATTGGTAATTGAACATTAATTGTTGTTTACACATTTACCTTGATAGATATGTCTAACGGGTGCGATCGACAATTGATCGTAACATAACGTTAAGTAAAAGTAATGAATTATTTAATTCGTTATTGAAAATTTATTGTTTTTTATACATTTACCGTAATTGATATGCCTAAAGGGTGCGATCGACAATTGATCGCAACATTATATTAAGTCAAAGTAATGAATTATTGAATTGGTTATTGAAAATTAGTCGTTGTTTACTCATTTACAGTGATTGATATGTCAAAAGGGTGCGATCGACAATTGATCTCAACATTTTATTAAGTTAAAGTAATGAATTATTGAATTGGTTTTTGAACATTAATTGTTGTTTACACATTTACCTTGATTGATATGTCTAGAGGGTGCGATCGACAATTGATCGCAACGTTATATTAAGTAAACGTAATGAATTATTTAATTGGTTATTGAAAATTAGTTGTTGTTTACACATTTGTAGTGATTGATATGTCTAAAGGGTGCAATCGACAATTGATCGCAACATTTTGTTAAGTTAAAGTAAGGAATTATCGAATTTGTTATTGAGGATTAATTGTTTTTTACACATTTACCTTGATAGATATGTCTAACGGCTGCGATCTACAATTGATCGCAACATTACGTAAAGTTAAAGTAATGAATTATTGAATAAGTAATTGTAGATTAATTGTTGTTTACACATTTACCTTGATTGATATGTCTAAAGGGTGCGATCGAATATTGATCGCAACAATATATTCAGCCAAAGTAATTACTTATTGAATTTGTTATTGAAAATTAGTTGTTGTTTACACATTTTTAGTGATTGATATGTCTAAAGGGTGCGATCGACAATTATCGCAACATTATATTAAGTTAAAGTAATGAATTTTTGAATTGGTTCTTGTAGATTAATTGTTGTTTACACATTTACCTTGATAGATATGCCGACAGGGTGCGATCGACAATTGATCGCAACATTACATTAAGTTAAAGTAATGAATTATTGAATTGGTTATTGAAGATTAGTTGTTGTTTACACATTTAAAGTTATTGATATGTCTTAAGGGTGCGATCGACAATTGATCGCAATATTATATTAAGTTAAAGTAATGAATTATTGAATTGATTATTGAAAACTAATTGGTGTTTACACATTTACAGTGATTGATATGTCTAAAAAGTGCGATCGACAATTGATCGCAACATTATATTAAGTTAAAGTAATGAATTATTGAATTGATTATTGTAGATTTATTGTTGTTTACACATTTACCTTGATTGATATGTCTACAGGGTGCGACCGACAATTGATCGCAACATTACGTTAAGTTAAAGTAATGAATTATTTAATTGGTTATTGAAAATTAGTTGTTGTTTACACATTTACAGTGATTGATATGTCTAAAGGGTGCGATCGACAATTGATCGCAACATGATATTAAGTTAAAGTAAGGAATTATTGAATCGGTAATTGAAGATTAGTTGTTGTTTACACATTTACCTTCATAGATATGTCTAACGGCTGCGTTGACAATTGATCGCAACATAACATTAAGTTAAAGTAATGAATTATTTAATTCGTTATTGAAAATTTATTGTCTTTTATACATTTACCGTGATTGATATGCCTAAAGGGTGCGATCGACAATTGATCGCAACATTATATTAAGTAAAAGTAATGAATTATTGAATTGGTTATTGAAAATTAGTCGTTGTTTACACATTTACAGTGATTGATATGTCTAAAGGGTGCGATCGACAATTTATCGCAATATTATATTAAGTTAAAGTAATGAATTATTGAATTGGTTATTGAAGATTTATTGTTGTTTACGCATTTACCATGATTGATATGTCTAAAGGGTGCGATCGACAATTGATCGCAACGTTATATTAAGTCAACGTAATGAATTATTTAATTGGTTATTGAAAATTAGCTGTTGTTTTTGTAACGTCCCAATTTTGGGGCTTAACGTTTATAGCTTTTGGATTAAAGTGGATTTTTCGAGATATTGATTCCTTTCATGTAACTTTTGAAAGTTCTTGAATATTGAATTGGTATTAATCATCTCTGGATTGCTATTAGAATGTTTAATGGCATTGTAATGTTTGTATTTCGAAAACCGAAGCGAAAACGAAGCAGAACGAAAGAAGGAATAGAAGTGCGCAGCACTGGCCACTGGGTACATAAGCTTTATGTAGCTAGACTTGTCGCCAGCGCTGGTGACAAGGGGCCATGTCGCCAGCGCTGGTGACAAGGGGCTATGTCGCCAACGCTGGTGACAAGGGGCTATGTCACCAGCCTTGTCGCCAGCGAGCGAATTCTGCAATATTGAAGTGTTACTCTCGGTGCGCTTTGGCGACATAGGACCGAAATCGGGTTTTGCAAACCTAAATTGTCCGAATCTTCTTCATTCGCAACCTCTCTCTCGATTTCTCTCATCTCGCAAGTGTTTGTTCTCTCCGTATCCTCGCAATCTTTTTGGTTGATTGTCTCTGGGAAGTCTCCAATCAACCTTTATCTTTTACGCTATTAGTATAAGCATGATTTATGTTGGTTTATGGTGTAATCGTTATCGTCTCTAATGATGGATTGGTTAGGGTTTGTTGGAAACCCTAGGTTTTGGGGATAATTGATTTGGATGGTACATTGTTGATGATTGGATTGTGTTTTAGTGTATTCGTTTTATCGTCACCGTTTATTGCTCATTCGTTTAGCATCTCTTCGCGATTAGAATAGGTTTCGATTATTGCGTCCTACGTATTCGATCGATTTCCTAATCGAGTTATCGTTCCTTGTTCCTTGTTAGGCGAAGCGGAAGGTGCTGTAGAACTTACCGGTGACGCCTAGCTAATTGTCGTCGGAAGAAAGGTTAGCAACGTCGTCTTGAACTCCATATTGGATGTTGTTTGTTTTATGAATTGTGCATTAAACTGGTTAATAAGATAATCACTTGAATTGACAATTGGATAGGATTGGATAGTAAATGATAGAGTGATATTATTTGCCGTATTGCTAGTTATTGCTAATATAGAACTATTAGTGAATCTATTGCATGTTAGACTTGGGCTTTGGTTAGCTAGAGTTGGAAATAATTGGATAAGGCACTAGTAAAGTACCTCTAACATATTGATTGAAAGCCAATGGATTGTAATAATGAGATTGTTAAATTGTTAAAGGAAGAATTGTGTGTTTGATCACCTAACTACTGAATAATGATTGCCCAAACTATGGTTGAAAGTAATGATAGAGTGACATGTCATTAGGGGTACCCGAGATATCTCAACCTATTGAGCAAAATAGGACCTTTGGTTTAGCTAACTACATTGAAAAATTGAGTGACGACTCCTATTGGGTGTGAGGGAACCACCGCCTGTGGGCATATTGTTATTGGTGGTCTTCGGACCTAATTGATGGGATTCTAAGGTAGTAGTCCGTCCCGAGGGGGGGTAAACGGCTCTGGGGATCTCGGTCTTCGGACCATATTGGTGGCTTCGGCCTAATTGGCCCCGTTTCATTATTGATCCTAGATTAGTGGCAGTCAATAAAACTGGAAATATAAATTGATTGATATTGCGTGATGATTGCTAGTGATTAGTTAATTGTTTTGGGGGATTCCTAAACAAAGTTTGAGATCATAATTGGACATTGATAATATTGAACACACCTAATGAATAAAATCAGATTTAGTGGACTATCTCACTTTATTGAACTTAAATGGCGTTAGACTTGGGTGGGATTGTATTCTCTTCCCTTGATTGCTAGATTTAGGTGCATTTGCGTGCCTTCTCATCATTGAATGTTTAATTAGATGCATTGTGTGTGTATGTTGGAGTATGACTTGCTAACCAGACATCGATAGTCTGACGTTGTTTTTTTTTTCCATTTTCTTGTCTATCTATCGAAATGTGAAACAGGTGATCGAGCAGATTGAAGGTCTCATTGCATTTTCATTTCATGTTTTGGAACACTACTGAGAGCTGCCTTCTTCTTGTATTTTGATTAGTTTTTGAAAGATATGTAGACCCTTTTTAAGTATTTCAGTTTGTAATGTTTTAAGACAACTGTTATGGGATTTGTAAGTCTTTTTAAAGTACTTGAGTACTTAATATTTTCGGATAATTATTTGAAGATTTTGAACTATTATTTGGATGATTGATATATTTGCGAACAGATTTATTTTCTAATGAATTATCTGGATTATGCAATTGTTTTTTAAAACAGGATGATTATTTTGTAATTGACAATTCTAATATTAATACTTATATTCCGCATTAAAGAACGAACGTATTGATTGTTAATGTGGCGTTCCGGCTTCCGTTCGCGGCGCCGCCGTGGCCGGGGGTTGGACGTTACATTTCTTGGTATCAGAGCACCGATTCTCGGTTGCTTCTTGTCTGTGTGCTTATATGCATTAGTGTATAGGAAGTGTTTTGTAAATTATTTTTGAAAACTCATGACATTGCATTCACATCATAAAGTCTAATGCTCGATCACTTGTGACTATTTCAGATAGTAGAACAATTCTTGATTATGGCCAGAACACGCCGTAACCCTAACAAAAACCCTTCTGGTTCTAGAGCTCCTGGAAGCGATAGAACTGTCGATAACAAAGAGCCATTGGATGCTAATGCGGCTCAAGTGCGGGCATTCGAGCATATTGCCCAGTTCATGGAAGTGTTTCGAGGTGGTCAGTTGGGAGGACCAGCTAGGCAAGAAAGGCCAACAGTGGAAAGGTTGCCCAAGAAGAAGATTGAACTCTTCAAGGGTACTAGTGCAGAAAGCTCTGAGATGGCAGAGAACTGGTTGGAATATATGGTCAGGGTTTATGATGAGATCCACTGCACTGATGAGGAGAAATTGGAATGCTTGGTATCTCTGCTCAGAAGTGATGCTACAAGGTGGTGGGAGTCTGTCGTTCTCACTAAGCCTCAGGAGGAAAGGACCTATGAATTCTTTCGCACTGAATTTCGGAAGAATTATGTGGGTCAGGTGTACTTGGACAAGAGAAGGATGGATTTCATTCACTTGAAGCAGAAGGACAAGACAGTGATGGATTATAAGCTGGAATTTGTGAAGCTCAGCCGCTATTGCCCAGAGTTGGTACCGAATCCTAAAGAATGGTGCCAACTTATACAGAAGGACAAGACAGTGATGGATTTCATTCACTTGAAACAGTCTCCAGAAGGAACTTTAACGGTATTAAGGGATCGTAGTGGAACAGTTAAAGGGGTTATCTCTGCAGCTTATGCAGACAGATTGATGAGGCAGGGTTGTGAGGCTTATTTAGCCCACATAATTGATGGTAGTAAGAAGCATCGGATGGGAAGTTTATACAAATGGTTTCTGAATTCTTGGATGTATTTCCAGAAGAATTGTCGGGTTTTCCACCGTGAGCGCGAAGTAGAGTTTTCAGTAGAGCTTATTCCGGGAGCAGCTCCAGTATCTATGGCTTCTTACCGGATGGCTCCAGCTGAATTAAAGGAGTTGAAGGTTCAATTGCAGGAATTACTCGATAAGGGCTACATCAGACCGAGTGTTTCTCCTTGGGGTGCTCCGGTTCTGTTTGTAAAGAAGAAAGATGGGTCATTCCGATTGTGTATCGACTATCGGCAGCTGAACAAGTTGACTGTGAAGAACAAGTACTCGCTTCCTAGAATTGATGATTTATTTGACCAGTTGAGGGGAGCAGGTGTGTTCTCAAAAATGATTTGAGGTCGGGATACCATCAGTTGAGAATCAAGGATAGCGATATTCCGAAATCGGCGTTCAGAACACGGTATGGGCATTATGAATTCGTAGTCATGCCTTTCGAAGTAACTAATGCACCAGCAGTGTTTTGGACCTTATGAATCGGCTGTTCAAGGAGTATTTAGATCAGTTTGTTGTTGTCTTTATCGATGACATTCTGGTTTACTCGAAGAATGAAGAAGAGCATGATAGGCATCTGTGGGTTGTGTTGCAGATTTTGAGGGAGAAGCAACTATATGCGAAGCTCTCAAAATGTGAGTTCTGGATGACCGAAGTCGCATTTTTGGGACATGTTATAACGAAGGATGGGATCAGTGTGGACCCTAAGAAGATAGAGGCAGTATTGGCATGGCAACCGCCTAAAAATGCAACTGAAGTGAGGAGTTTTCTGGGACTAGCTGGTTATTACCGCCGGTTCGTCAAGGGATTCTCTTCTATTGCAGGTCCATTGACTTAACTGCTTCATAAGGGTACCAAGTTTGAATGGATGGTCAAATGTCAGGAAAGGTTTGACAAGTTGAAGAAGTTATTGACAGAAGCACTAGTTTTGGTTCAACCGGTTGAAGGGTTGGATTATGTGGTGTATAGTGATGCGTCTCTACAGGGTTTGGGATGTGTATTGATGTAAGAAGGAAAGGTGATTGCATATGCCTCAAGACAGCTTAAGCCGCATGAGTGTAATTACCCAACTCACGATCTTGAATTAGCGGCTATAGTGTTTGCCTTGAAGATTTGGAGACACTATCTGTATGGGGCTAAATGCTATGTGTACACAGATCATAAGAGTCTACAATATTTGCCTACTTAGAAGGAGTTGAATTTGAGACAAAGAAGGTGGGTGGAGTTTATGAAAGACTATGATTTGGTGATTGATTATCACCCTGGAAAGGCGAATGTAGTGGCCGATGCTTTGAGTCGGAAGTCAACGCATTATTTGGCATCGATGATTGCTAGATTGGAGATTGTTGAAGATGCAATTGTAGCAGAGTTGGTTGTGAAACCTACTTTGATTCTGTGTATTCTGGAAGCGCGACGGAAAGATGATAGAGTGGTTGAATGGTTCCGTAAGATTGATGATGGTAGCGCCATAGATTTCGTCAGGAAATCAAATGGTGGATTGTATTATCGGGATAGAATTTATGTACCGAACATTGATGGTGTTCGTGATGAGGTCTTGAATGGAGCGCATACCCATGTACTTGCTATGCATCCGGGTGCCACAAAAATGTTCCAAGAATTGAGATTGATGTATTGGTGGCCAGGGATGAAGAAAAATATAGCTGAGTATGTTGGTAAGTGTTTGATTTGTCAACAGGTAAAGGCAGAACATCAGGTTCTGTCTGGATTGGTTCAAACTATTCTGATTCCGGAATGGAAGTGGGATCGGGTTACAATGGAATTCGTGGTCGGATTGCCGTTAACCAAGGAGAAATTTTATGCTATATGGGTGGTAGTTGACCGTTTGACGAAGTCTGCCCATTTCATATCGATTCGGGTGGATTATCCGTTGGAACGGTTAGCAGAATTGTACATCAAGAAGATTGTGAGACTGCATGGGGTTCCGTCGTCGATCATTTCCGATCGGGATCCTAGATTCACTTCTAGGTTCTGAAAGAAGTTTCAGGAAGCAATGGGGTCGAAAATGAATTTTAGTACCGCTTTCAATCCACAAACGGACGGGCAATCTGAGAGGATCATATATGTTCTCGAAGATATGCTTCGCTGTTGTGTATTGGAGTTTAAGGGGTCATGGCTGAAGTACTTGCCGCTGGTTGAATTTGCTTATAACAATAGCTATCTGGCGAGTATTAAGATGTTGCCATATGAGGCTCTGTATGGGCAGAAATGTCGTACTCCCTTATGTTGGACGAAATTGAATGAGGCAAAATTTGTTGGTGCTGAATTGATTCATGAAGCGGAAGAACAGGTACGGTTTATCTGAGAGAAACTGAAGGAGGCTACGGACCGTCAAAAGTCTTATGCCGACTTGAAACGAAAAGAGATTGAATTCGCCGTAGGCGATAAAGTGTTCTTAAAAGTCTCTCCATGGAAGAAGGTGTTACGTTTTGGGAATAAGGGGAAATTGACGCCGCGTTTCGTTGGTCCTTACGAAGTGCTAGAACGTATTGGACCGGTTGCTTATCGTTTAGCGTTACCGCCGGAAAAGGAGAAAATTCACAATGTCTTTCATGTTTCTATGCTAGTGCGATATCGATCGGATCCTTCACATGTGATTGCCCGTGGAGAGATTAAGATTCGACCAGATTTGTCGTACGAAGAGGAACCTGTTAAGATTCTGGATAGGGAAGTGAAGATATTGCGAAGGAAGTCTGTACCCCTTGTAAAAGTGTTGTGGAGAAATCATGCACTTGAAGAAGCGACATGGGAGACAGAGGAGGCGATGCGAAAGCAGTACACTCATCTTTTTGCTACAGGTTAAATTTCGAGGAGGAAATTCCCTTTTAGTGGAGTAAAGTTGTAACGTCCCAATTTTGGGGCTAAACGTTTATAGCTTTTTGATTAAAGTGGATTTTTCGAGATATTGATTCCTTTCATGTAACTTTTGAAAGTTCTTGAATATTGAATTTGTATTATTCATCTTTGGATTGCTCTAAGAATGTTTAATGGCATTAAAATGTTTGTATTTCGAAAACCGAAGCGAAAACGAAGAAGAACGAAAGAAGGAATAGAAGTGCGCAGCACTCGCCGGTGGCTACATAAGCTTTATGTAGCCAGGCTTGTCGCCAGTGAGCGAATTCTGCAATATTGAAGTGTTACTCTCGGTGCGCTTTGGCGACATAAGGCCTATGTCGCCGACCACCGAAATCGGGTTTTTAAAACCTAAATTTGCCGAATCTTCTTCATTCGCAACCTCTCTCTCTAGTTCTCTCATCTCGCAAGTGTTTGTTCTCTCTGTATCCTCGCAATCTCCCTAGTTGATTGTCTCCGGTAAGTTTCCAATCGACCTTTATCTTCTATGCTATTAGTATAAGCATGATTGATGTTGGTTTATGGTGTAATCGTTATCGTCTCTAATGATGGATTAGTTAGGGTTTGTTGGAAACCCTAGGTTTTGGGGATAATTGATTTGGATAGTACATTGTTGATGATTGGATTGGGTTTTAGTGTATTCGTGTTATCGTCACCATTTATTGCTCGTTCATTTAGCGTCTCTTCGCGATTAGAATAGGTTTCGATTATTGCGTCCTACGTATTCGATCGATTTCCTAATCGAGTTATCGTTCCTTGTTCCTTATTAGGCGAAGCGGAAGGTGCTGTAGAACGTTACGGTGACGTCTAGCTAATTGTCGTCAGAAGAAAGGTTAGCAACGTCATCTTTAACTCCATATTGGATATTGTTTGTTTTATGAACTGTGCATTAAACTGGTTAATAAGATAATCACTTGAATTGACAACTGGATAGGATTGGATAGTAAATGATAGAGTGATATTGTTTGTCGTATTGCTAGTTATTGCTGATATAGAACTATTAGTGAATCTATTGCATGTTAGACTTAGGCTTTGGTTAGCTAGAGCTGGAAATAATTGGATAAGGCACTAGTAAAGTACCTCTCACATATTGATTGAAAGCCAATGGATTGTAATAATGAGATTGTTAAATTGTTAAAGGAAGAATTGTGTGTTTGATCACCTAACTACTGAATAATGATTGCCCTAACTATGGTTGAAAGTAATGATAGAGTGACATGTCATTAGGGGTACCCGAGATATCTCAACCTATTGAGCAAAATAGGACCTTTAATTTAGCTAACAAAATTGAAAAATTGAGTGATGACTCCTATTGGGTGTGACGGAACCACTACCTGCGGGCATATTGTTATTGGTGGTCTTCGGACCTAATTGATGGGATTCTAAGGTAGTAGTCCGTCCCGAGGGGGGTAAACGGCTCTGCGGATCTCGGTCTTCGGACCATATTGGTGGCTTCGGCCTAATTGGCCCCGTTTCATTATTGATCCTAGATTAGTGGCAGTCAATAAAACTGGAAATATAAATTGATTGATATATAAAATCATTTTGGGGGATTCCTAAACAAAGTTTGAGATCATAATTGGACATTGATAATATTGAACACACCTAATGAATAAAATCAGATTTAGTTGACTATCTCACTTTATTTAACCGAAATGGCGTTAGACATGGGTGGGATTGTATTCTCTTCCCTTAATTGGAAGATTTAGGTGCACTTGCGTGCCTTCTCATCATTGAATGTTTAATTAGATGCATTGTGTGTGTATGTTGGAGTATGACTTGCTAACCAGACATCGATAGTCTGACGTTGTTTTTTTTTCATTTTCTTGTCTATCTATCGAAATGTGAAATAGGTGATCGAGCAGATTGAAGGTCTCATTGCATTTTCATTTCATGTTTTGGAACACTACTGAGAGCTGCCTTCTTCTTGTATTTTGATTAGTTTTTGAAAGATATGTAGACCCTTTTTAAGTATTTCAGTTTGTAATGTTTTAAGACAACTGTTATGGGATTTGAAAGTCTTTTTAAAGTACTTGAGAACTTAATATTTTCGGATAATTATTTGAAGATTTTGAACTATTATTTGGATGATTGATATATTTGCGAACAGATTTATTTTCTAATAAATTATCTGGATTATGTAATTATTTTTGGAAACAGGATGATTATTTTGTAATTGACAATTCTAATATTAATACTTATATTCCGCATTAAAGAATGAACGTAGTGATTGTTATTGTGGCGTTCCGGCTTCCGTTCGCGGCTCCGCCGTGGCTGGGGGTTGGACGTTCGTTTTTAATGTAACGTCCTGGGTCGGGGCCAAGTTGGTTACTGTGCACACCCGGATAAACCCGAATCGTACACTGTACACACCCGGTTAAACCTGAATCGTACACAAATCAATACCGATACAATCCATATATCCCTGTGGTTGTGAGTTCGAGTGCTGGTGGAGGCGAAAGGAAGTGGGTGGGATCCACAATATCCGATTGTGTAACGATTGTATCGATATTGATTGGTGTACGATTCGTGTTTAACCGGGTGTGCACAGTCTACGATTCGGGTTTATCCGAGTGTGCACGGTAACCAACTGGGCCCCTGCCCAGGACGTTACAGGTTATACATTTACAGTGATTGATACGTCTAAAGGGTGCGATCAACAATTGATCGCAACATTATATTAAGTTAAAGTTAGGAATTATTGAATTGGTAATTGAAGATTAATTATTGTTAACACAATTACCTTGACAGATATGTCTAATGGGTGCGATCGACAATTGATCGCAACATTACCTTAAGTTAAAGTAATGAATTATATAATTGGTTATTGAAAATTTATTGTTTTTTATAGAAAGTAATGAATTATTGATTTGGTTATTGAAAATTAGTCATTGTTTACACATTTACAGTGATAAATATGACTAAAGGGTGCGATCGATAACTGATCTCAACATTATATTAAGTTAAAGAAATGAATTATTGAATTGGTTATTGAAGATTAATTGTTGTTTACACATTTACCTTGATTGATATGTCTAAAGGGTGCGATCGACAATTGATCGCAACATTATATTAAGTAAACGTAATGAATTATTTAATTGGTTATTGAAAATTACTTGTTGTTTACACATTTACAGTGATTGATATGTCTAAAGGGTGCGATCGACAATTGATTTCAACATTATATTAAGTTAGAGTAAGGAATTATTGAATTGGTAATTGAAGATTAATTGTTGTTTACACATTTACCTTGATAGATATGTCTAACGGGTGCGATCGACAATTGATCGCAACATTACCTTAAGTTAAAGTAATGAATTATATAATTGGTTATTGAAAATTTATTGTTTTTTATACATTTACCATGATTGATATGCCTAAAGGGTGCGATCGACAATTGATCGCAACATTATATTAATTCAAAGTAATGAATTATTGATTTGGTTAGTGAAAACTAGTCGTTGTTTACACATTTACATTGATAAATATGTCTTAAGGGTGCGATTGATAACTGATCTCAACATTATATTAAGTTAAAGAAATGAATTATTGAATTGGTTATTGAAGATTAATTGTTCTTTACACATTTACCTTGATTGATATGTCTAAAGGGTGCGATAGACAATTGATCGCAACATTATATTAAGTCAACGTAATGAATTATTTAATTGGTTAATGAAAATTAGTTGTTGTTTACGCATTTACAGTGATTTATATGTCTAAAGGGTGCGATCGACAATTGATCGCAACATTATATTAAGTTAAAGTTAGGAAGTATTGAATTGGTAATTGAAGATTAATTGTTGTTAACACAATTACCTTGACAGATATGTCTAACGGGTGCGATCGACAATTGATCGCAACATTACCTTAAGTTAAAGTAATGAATTATTTAATTTGTTATGAAAATTTATTGTTTTTTATACATTTACCGTGATTGATATGCCTAAAAGGTGCGATCGACAATTGATCACAACATTATATTAATTCAAAGTAATGAATTATTGATTTGGTTATTGAAAACTAGTCGTTGTTTACACATTTACAGTGATAAATATGTCTAAAGGGTGCGATTGATAACTGATCGCAAGATTATATTAAGTTAAAGAAATGAATTATTGAATTTGTTATTGAAGATTAATAGTTCTTTACACATTTACCTTGATTGATATGTCTAAAGGGTGCGATCGACAATTGATCGCAACATAATATTAAGTCAACGTAATGAATTATTTAATTGGTTATTGAAATTTAGTTGTTGTTTACACATTTACAGTGATTGATATGTCTAAAGGGTACGATCCACAATTGATCGCAATATTATATTAAGTTAAAGTTAGGAATTATTGAATTGGTAATTGAAGATTAATTGTTGTTAACACAATTACCTTGACAGATATGTCTAACGGGTGCGATCGACAATTGATCGCAATATTACCTTAAGTTAAAGTAACGAATTATATAATTGGTTATTGAAAATTTATTATTTTTTATACAAAGTAATGAATTATTGATTTGGTTATTGAAAATTAGTCATTGTTTACACATTTACAGTGATAAATATGACTAAAGGGTGCGATCGATAACTAATCGCAACATTATATTAAGTTAAATAAATGAATTATTGAATTGGTTATTGAAGATTAATTGTTCTTTATACATTTACCATGATTGATATGTCTAAAGGGTGCGATCGACAATGGATCGCAACATTATATTAAGTAAACGTAATGAATTATTTAATTGGTTATTAAAAATTACTTGTTGTTTACACATTTACATTGATTGATATGTCTAAAGGGTGCGATCGACAATTGATTGCAACATTATATTAAGTTAGAGTAAGGAATTATTGAATTGGTAATTGAAGATTAATTGTTGTTTACACATTTACCTTGATAGATATGTCTAACGGGTGCGATCGACAATTGATCGCAACATTACCTTAAGTTAAAGTAATGAATAATATAATTGGTTATTGAAAATTCATTGTTTTTTATACATTTACCATGATTGATATGCCTAAAGGGTGCGATCGACAATTGATCGCAACATTATATTAATTCAAAGTAATGAATTATTGATTTGGTTAGTGAAAACAAGTCGTTGTT
The DNA here is from genome assembly GCA_031304145.1 of Cardiospermum halicacabum. Classification (NCBI taxonomy): domain Eukaryota; kingdom Viridiplantae; phylum Streptophyta; class Magnoliopsida; order Sapindales; family Sapindaceae; genus Cardiospermum; species Cardiospermum halicacabum. Next base: position 18,445,760 of record CM062391.1, on the reverse strand, counting down.
TACACCTATAAAGTGATAAATATGTCTAAAGGGTTCGATCGATAACTGATTGCAACATTATATTAAGTTAAAGAAATGAGTTATTGAATTGGTTATTGAAGATTAATTGTTCTTTACACATTTACCTTGATTGATATGTCTAAAGGGTGCGATAGACAATTGATCGCAACATTATATTAAGTCAACGTAATGAATTATTTAATTGGTTATTGAAAATTACTTGTTGTTTACACATTTACAAAGATTGATATGTCTAAAGGGTGCGATCGACAATTGATTTCAACATTATATTAAGTTGGAGTAAGGAAATATTGAATTTGTAATTGAAGATTAATTGTTGTTTACACATTTACCTTGATAGATATGTCTAACGGGTGCGATCGACAATTGATCGCAACATTACCTTAAAATTAAGTAATGAATTATATAATTAGTTATTGAAAATTTATTGTTTTTTATACATTTACCATGATTGATATGCCTAAAGGGTGCGATCGACAATTGATCGCAACATTATATTAATTCAAAGTAATGAATTATTGATTTGGTTAGTGAAAACTAGTCGTTTTTTACTTATTAAAGTGACAAATATGTCTAAAGGGTTCGATCAATAACTGATCGCAACATTATATTAAGTTAAAGAAATGAATTATTGAATTGGTTATTGAAGATTAATTGTTCTTTACACATTTACCTTGATTGATATGTCTAAAGGGTGCGATAGACAATTGATCGCAACATTATATTAAGTCAACGTAATGAATTATTTAATTGGTTAATGAAAATTAGTTGTTGTTTACACATTTACAGTGATTTATATGTCTAAAGGGTGCGATCGACAATTGATCGCAACATTATATTAAGTTAAAGTTAGGAATTATTGAATTGGTAAATGAAGATTAATTGTTGTTAACACAATTACCTTGACAGATATGTCTAACGGGTGCGATCGACAATTGATCGCAACATTACCTTAACTTAAAGTAATGAATTATTTAATTGGTTATGAAAATTTATTGTTTTTTATACATTTACCGTGATTGATATGCCTAAAGGGTGCGATCGACAATTGATCACAACATTATATTAATTCAAAGTAATGAATTATTGATTTGGTTATTGAAAACTAGTCGTTGTTTACACATTTACAGTGATAAATATGTCTAAAGGGTGCAATTGATAACTGATCGCAACATTATATTAAGTTAAAGAAATGAATTATTGAATTGGTTATTGAAGATTAATTGTTCTTTACACATTTACCTTGATTGATATGTCTAAAGGGTGCGATAGATAATTGATCGCAGCTTTATATTAAGTCAACATAATGAATTATTTAATTGGTTATTTAAAATTAGTTGTTGTTTACACATTTACAGTGATTGATATGTCTAAAGGTTGCGATCGACAATTGATCGCAACATTATATTAAGTTAAAGTTAGGAATTATTGAATTCGTAATTGAAGATTAATTGTTGTTAACACAATTACCTTGATAGATATGTCTAACGGGTGCGATCGACAATTGATCGCAACATTACCTTAAGTTAAAGTAATGAATTATTTAATTAGTTACTGAAAATTTATTGTTTTTTATACATTTACCGTGATTGATATGCCTAAAGGGTGCGATCGACAATTGATCGCAACATTATATTAATTCAAAGTAATGAATTATTGATTTGGTTATTGAAAATTTGTCGTTGTTTACACATTTACAGTGATAAATATGTCTAAAGGGTGCGATCGATAACTGATCGCAAGATTATATTAAGTTAAAGAAATGAATTATTGAATTGGTTATTGAAGATTAATTGTTCTTTACATAGTTACCTTGATTGATATGTCTAAAGGGTGCGATAGAAAATTAATCGCAACATTATATTAAGTCAATGTAATGAATTATTTAATTGGTTATTGAAAATAAGTTATTGTTTACACATTTACAGTGATTAATATGTCTAAAGGGTGCGATCGACAATTGATCGCAACATTATATTAAGTTAAAGTTTGGAATTATTGAATTTGTAATTGAAGATTAATTGTTGTTAACACAATTACCTTGATAGATATGTCTAATGGGTGCGATCGACAGTTGACCGCAACATTACCTTAAGTTAAAGTAATGAATTATTTAATTGGTTATTGAAAATTTATTGTTTTTTATACATTTACCGTGATTGATATGCCTAAAGGGTGCGATCGACAATTGATCGCAACATTATATTAATTCAAAGTAATGAATTATTGATTTGGTAATTGAAAATTACTCGTTGTTTACACATTTACAGTGATAAATATGTCTTAAGGGTGCGATCGATAACAGATCGCAATATTATATTAAGTTAAAGAAATGAATTATTGAATTGGTTATTGAAGATTAATTGTTCTTTACACATTTACCTTGATTAATATGTCTAAAAGGTGCGTTTGACAATTGATCGCAATATTATATTAAGTCAAAGTAATGAATTATTTAATTGGTTATTGAAAATTAGTTGTTGTTTACACATTTACAGTGATTGATATGCCTAAAGGGTGCGATCGACAATTGATTGCAACATTATATTAAGTTAAAGTTAGGAATTATTGAATTGGTAATTGAAGATTAATTGTTGTTAACACAATTACCCTGACAGATATGTCTAACTGGTGCGATCGACAATTGATCGCAACATTACCTTAAGTTAAAGTAATAAATTATTTAATTGGTTATTGAAAATTTATTATTTTTTATACATTTACTGTGATTGATATGCCTAAAGGGTGCGTTCGACAATTGATCGCAACATTATATTAATTCAAAGTAATGAATTATTGATTTGGTTAGTGAAAATTAGTCGTTGTTTACACATTTATAGTGATTAATATGTCTAAATGGTGCGATCGACAATTGATCGCAACATTATATTAAGTTAAAGAAATGAATTATTGAATTGGTAATTGAAGATTAATTGTTCTTTATACATTTACCTTGATTGATATGTCTAAAGGGTGCGATCGACAATTGATTGCAACATTATATTAAGTCAAAGTAATGAATTATTGAATTGGTTATTGAAAATTAGTTGTTGTTTTCACATTTACATTTAATGATATGTCTAAAGGGTGCAGTCGACAATTGATCGCAACATTATATTAAGTTAAAGTAATGAATTTTTGAATTGGTTATTAAAAATTGTGAAAATTCTGAAAAATGGGGTTTTTAAAGTTTAAAATACAATTATAGGCCGGTTTTGGAAAACATACAAAAACAATCTTTTAAAACTTTAGTTTTCACTCCATAGGCCAAGTTTCCCAAAATACCCCTCAAACTTTACAATTCACAGATGCTGTGAATTATGCTCACAGTCTGTGAATTACGCTCACAGCTGTGAATAGCCTATGGAATGAAAATCAAAGTTTAGTTTTGCAAACTTTTTAAAAGTGGCCTATAATTGTATAGTAAACTTTTTATGGCTTAGAAATCCAATGGACTCTTAAAATTTAAGTGTTGTTTACTCATTTACAGTGATTGATATGTCTAAAGGTTCCGATCGACAATTGATAGCAAGATTCTATTAAGTTAAAGTAATGAATTATTGAATTGGTTATTGAAGATTAATTGTTGTTTACACATTTACGTTAATAGATATGTCTAAAGGGTGTGATCGACAATTGATCACAACATTACGTTAAGTTAAAGTAATGAATTATTGAATTTCTTATTGAAGATTAATTGTTGTTTACACATTTATGTTGATAGATATGTCTAAAGGGTGCGATCGACAATTGATTGCAACATTATATTAAGTTAAAGTAATTAAATATTGAATTAGTTATTGAAGTTTAATTGTTGTTTACACATTTACCTTGATAGATATGCCTAAAGGGTGCGATCGACAATTGATCGCAACATTATATTTACTTAAATTAATGAATTATTGAACTAGTTATTGTAGATTAAGTTTTGTTTACACATTTACCTTGATAGATATGTCTAAAGGGTGCAATTGACAATTGATAGTTAAAGTAATGAATTATTTAATTAGTTATTGAAGATTAGTTGTTGTTTACACATTTACAGTGATTAAATTTTTAAACGGTGCCATCGACAATCGATCGCAACATTATATTAAGTTAAAGTAATGATTTATTGAATTTGTTATAGAAAATCAATTGTTGTTTACACATTTACAGTGATTGATATGTGTAAAGGGTGCGATCGACAATTGATCGCACCATTATATTAAGTCAAAGTAATGAATTATTGAATTGGTTATTGAAAATTATTTGTTGTTTACACATTTACAGTGATTGATATGTTCAAAGGGTGCGATCAACAATTATCGTAACATTATATTAAGTTAATGTAATGAATTATTGATTTGGTTATTGTAGATTAATTGTTGTTTACACATTTATAGCGATTGACATGTCTAAAGGGTGCGATCGACAATTGATCGCAACATTATATTAAGTGAAAGTAATGAATTACTGAATTTGTTATTGAAAATTAATAGTTGTTTACACATTTAGAGTGATTGACTTGTCTAAAGGGTGCGATCGACAATTGATCGCAACATTATATTAGGTTAAAGTAATGAATTACTGAATTGGTTATTGAAAATTAGTTGTTGTTTTCACATTTACATTTATTTATATGTCTACAGGGTACAATTGACAATTGATCGAAATATTATATTAAGTTAAAGTAATGAATTATTGAATTGGTTATTGAAAATTAAGTGTTGTTTACTCATTTACAGTGATTGATATGTCTAAAGGGTCCGATCGAAAATTGATAGCAACATTATATTAAGATAAAGTAATGAATTATTGAATTGGTTATTGAAGATTAATTGTTGTTTACACATTTACCTTAATAGATATGTCGAACGGGTGCGATCGACAATTGATCGCAACATTATATTCAGTCAAAGTAATTAATTATTGTATTGGTTATTGAAAATTAGACGTTCTTTACACATTATAGTGATTGATATGTCCAAAGGGTGCGATCAACAATTGATCGCAACATTTAAGTTAGAGTAATGAATTATTGAATTTGTTATTGAAGATTACTTGTTGTTTACACATTTATCTTGATTGATATGTCTAAAGGGTGCGATCAACAATTGATCGCAACATTACGTTAAGTTAAAGTAATGAATTATTGAATTGGTTATTGAAGATAAGTTGTTGTATACACATTTACAGTGACTGATATGTGTAAAGGGTATGATTGACAATTGATCGCAACATTATATTAAGTTAAAGTAATGAATTATTGAATTGGTTATTAAAAATTAATTGTTGTTTACACATTTACAGTGATTGATATGTTCAAAGGGTTCGATCGAAAATTGATCGCAACATTATATAAAGTTAGAGTAACGAATTATTAAATTTGTTATTGAAGATTAATTGTTGTTTACACATTTATCTTGATAGATATGTCTAAAGGGTGCGATCGGCAATAAATTGTAACATTATAGTAAGTTGAAGTAATTAAATATTGAATTAGTTATTGAAGATTAATTGTTGTTTACACATTTACCTCGATAGATATGTCTAAAGGGTGCGATCGACAATTGATGGTGAAAGCAATGAATTATTGAATTGGCTATTGAAGATTAGTTGTTGTCTACACATTTACAGTGATGGATATGTGTAAAGGGTGCGATCGACAATTGATTGCAACATTACATTAAGTTAAAGTAATGAATTCTTGAATTGGTTATTGAAGATTATCTTTTATTTACACAATTAGAGTGATAGATATGTGTAAAGGGTGCGATTGACAATTGATCGCAACATTATATTAATGTCAAAGTAATAAATTATTTAATTGGTTATTGAAAATTAGTTGTTGTTTTCACATTTATAGTGGTTGATATGTCTAAAGGTTGCGATCGACAATGGATCGCAACAATATATTAAGTTAAAGTAAGGAATTATTGAATTGGTAATGAAAGTTTAATTACTATTTACACATTTACCTTGATATATAATTCTAAGGGGTGCGATCGACAATTAATCGCAACATTACGTAAAGTTAAAGTAATGAATTATTTAATTGGTTATTGAAAATTTATTGTTGTTTATACATTCACCGTGATTGATATGTCTAAAGGGTGCGATCGACAATTGATCGCAATATTATATTAAGTCAAAGTAATGATTTATTGCTTTGGTTATTGAAAATTAGTTGTTGTTATAGATTGACATTTATTGATATGTCTAAAGGGTGCGATCAACAATTGATCGCGACATTATATTAAGTTAAAGTAATGAATTATGGAATTGGTTATTAAAAATTAAGTGTTGTTCACTCATTTACAGTGATTGATATGCCTAAAAGGTGCGATCGATAATTGAGCGCAACATTATACTAAGTTAAAGTAATGAATTATTGAATTGGCTATTGAAGATTAATTGCTGTTTACACATTTACCTTAATAGATATGTCTAAAGGGTTTGTTCGACAATTGATCGCAACATTATATTAAGTCAAAGTAATGAATTATTGAATTGGTTATTGAAAAATAGTTGTTGATATGTCTAAAGGGTGCGATCGATAATTGATCGCAACATTGTATTAAGTTTAAGTAATGTATTATTGAATTGGTAATTGAAGATTAATTGTTATTTACACATTTAACTTGCTAGATATGTCTAACGGGTGCGATCGACAATTGATCGCAACATTACGTTAAGTTAAAGTAATGAATTATTGAATTGGTTATTGAAGATAAGTTGTTGTTTACACATTTACAGTGATTGAAATGTGTAAAGTGTGTGATCGATAATTGATCGCAACATTATATTAAGTTAAAGTAATGAATTATTGAATGTTGTTGAAAATGAATTGTTGTTTACACATTTACAGTGATTGATATGTCTAAAGGGTGCGATCGACAATTGATTGCAACATTATATTAAGTTAAAGTAATGAATTATTTAATTCGTTATTGAAAATTAGTTGTTGTTTATACATTTACAATGATAGATACGTTTAGATGGTGCGATCGACAATTTATTGCAACATTATATTAAGTTAAATTAATGAGATATTGAATTAGTTATTGAAAATTAATTGTTGTTTACACATTTACAGTTATTGATATGTCTAAAGGGTGCAATCGACAATTGATCGCAACATTCTTTTAAGTTAAATTAATGAATTTTTGAATTGGTTATTGAAGATTAATTGTTTTTTACACATTTACAGTATATGTCTAGAGGGTGCGATTGACAATTGATTGCAACATTATATTAAGTTAAAGTAATGAATTATTGAATTGTTTAATCGCCAATTGATCGCAATATTATATTAAGTTAAAGTAATGAATTATTGAATAGGTTATTTAAGATTAATTGTTGTTTACACATTTGCAGTGATTGATATGTGTAAAAGGTGCAGTCGACAATTGATCACAACATTATATTAAGTTAAAGTAATGAATTATTGAATTTGTTATTGAAGATTAATTGTTGTTTACATTTACAGTGATATTAATGTGTAAATGGTGTGATCGACAATTGATCGCAACATTATATTAAGTCAAAGTAATGAATTATTTAATTGGTTATTGAAAATTGGTTGTTGTTTACACATTTACAGTTATTTATATGTCTAAAGGGTGCGATAGACAATTGATCGCTATATTATATTAAGTCAAAGTAATGAATTATTGAAAATTTATTGTTGTTTACACATTTACAACGATTGATATGTCTAAAGGGTGCGATGGACGATTGATCGCAATATTATATTAAGTGAAAGTAATGAATTATTGAATTGGTTATTGAAAATTAATTGTTGTTTACACATTTACAGTGATTGATATGTGTAAAGGATACGATCGACAATTGAACGCAAAATTATTTTATATCAAAGTAATGAAAATTAGTTGTTGTTTACACATTTATAGTAATTTATATATCTAAAGGGTGCGATCGACAATTAATTTCATCTCTAATGCCACCAATAGTAGGTACATAGATTCCGTCCCGAAAATATAATCCACCATCTGCCTTCTTGTTAAATTTCATTGGCTTACTTGCTTATATTTTCTGAAACCAATCAATAACTTTACTATCATTCCGTTGAGCCTCCAATATATGTGGTACGAGAGTAGGTCTCACCACCAACTCGGCCACAACCGCATTATTACTAACATTCAACCGTGCAAACAGCATTGCCAATGTATGCATCGACTTCCTACTCAATGCATCCGCCACTACATTCGCTTTCCCAGGGTTATAATTAATCACCAAGTCATATTCCTTCAAAAATTAACCCCATCTTCGCTGTCTCAACTTCAACTCCTTTTGAGTAGGAATATACTGTAGACTTTTATGATCTGTGTAGACATAACATTTCACACCATACAAGTAATGTCTCCAAATCTTCAAAGCAAATACTATGGCTGCTAGCTCAAGATCATGAGTAGGATAATTACATTCATGAGTATTGGTTGTTCTGGAAGCATAAGCAATTACTTTTCCTTCTTGCATTAATACGCATCCCAAACCATGCAGTGACTCATCACTGTAAACCACATAATCCTTCCCCTCAATCGGCTGCACTAAAATCGGTGCTTCTGTCGACAACTTCTTCAATTTCTTAAACCTCTCCTGACATTTACTGGTCCATTCAAACTTAACTCCCTTATGCAATAGTTTAGTCAAAGGTCCTGCAATAGAAGAGAAGCCTTTGACGAAGTGACGATAGTAACCTGCTAGTCCGAGAAAACTTCTTACTTCCGTTGCATTCTTTGGCGGCTGCCATGCTAAAACCGCTTCTATCTTTTTTGGATCAACACTAATCCCATCCTTAGAAATGACATGCCCCAAGAATGAGACTTCACTCATCCAAAATTCACATTTAGATAGCTTGGCATACAACTGTTTCTCCCTCAATATTTGCAACACAATTCATAAATGCTTATCTTGTTCTTTTTCATCCTTCGAGTACAGCAAGATGTCATCAATAAAAACCACCACAAATTGGTCCAAGTACTGCTTAAAAACCTAATTCATGAGGTCCATGAACACCGCAGAAGCATTCGTTAATCCGAACAGCATAACTACAAACTCGTAGTGCCCATACCGAGTTCTAAAAGCAGACTTCGAAATGTCACTATCCTTGATCCTTAATTGATGATACCCCGATCTCAAATCAATTTTAGAGAAAATTCCCGCATCTGTCAGTTGATCAAATAAGTCGTCAATCCGAGGAAGTGGGTACTTATTCTTCACTGTCAACTTGTTCAGCTGTCTGTAGTCAATACACATTCTGAATGTCCCATCATTCTTCCGAACAAACAGAACTAGAGCACTCAAGGCGACACGCTTGGCCTTATATACCCTTATCAAGCAAATCCTGCAGCTGCACTTTCAACTCATTTAATTCAGCTGGTGTCATCTGGTAAGGAGCCATAGATACTGGCGGTGCTCCCAGAATCAACTCAACTGAAAATTCCACCTCCCGCTCCGGTGGTAAACCTGGCAATTATTCCGGAAATACATCCAAATATTCAGAAACTGTAGGAATAAACTTCCCATCTGATCTGGGTTTATCTGCTTCCACTACATGAGCTAGATAAACTTCACATCCCTGCCTCATCAATCTATCAGCCAATCCCGCCGATATAACACCCTTCATTGCACCACTACGATCACCCATAACAGTCACAATCCTCTTAGGCGTTTGCAAGGTAAACCTCTTAGCCCGACAATCCAATATAACTCCATGACTGGATAACCAATCCATTCCCAATATCACATCAAATTCCTTACTTTTCAATTCCAATAGATGTCTTAAAAAGATCTTCCCATCTATCTCTAAAGCCACATCCCTATATTCACTATCAATTAATACACTATTCCCTAAAGGATTGGTAACCACAATATTGAAACCCGTCTTAACTGTTTTCCAACCCCTATCCACTAACACCCCACTACACATGTATGATAACGTTGAACCCGGATCTATCAAAGTAAATATAGGAGTATTAAGGATAGAAAATGTACCGGTTACTACGTCTGGAGTGTCGGCATCATCACGACCTCTCAATGCATAAGTACGTGCAGGAGCACGCCCATCAGCCCTGTTAGCAGTACTAGATGTTGCTCCACCCCTTGGTCCACTCTGAGCTACAATAGGAGTAGAACGAATATTTCTCTGAACAGAGGCTGCTTCAGTTGCCGCAGTCTTAGAAGGTGCACGGGTATTTTGAGGACTATCTCTCACAAAGTGATCCTTTGCTCCACACAAAAGGCAAGCACCAGAAGCTCTGCGGCATTCCCCGAAATGATTCTTCAAACAGAACTTACACTGAGGAACCACTACATTCGAACCACCCCGAGAAGGTGCACTAGCAACAGATGAAGTAGGTTGCTTTCCTTGTCCCTTGTGGTTATTCTGTGGCCAGCTAGAACCGCCACCACCATAACCACTATGCTCTAAGTCTTAGCTTTCTTATTCAGATTACCCCCAACTGAAGGCCCTACACTCTTGGTTTCACCAGTCTTCCGATTGATGCCCTTAATCCTCTTGTGAAGTTGTTCAGCCCTCAATGCAGCATCTACCATATCATTAAAGTTCTCAGTCTGAAGAGTAAGCAGATCCCGCTGGAGTTCAAGATTTAACCCCTCCTCGAACTTACGGCACCACTCTTTGGGATTAGGTACCAACTCAAGACACTAGCAGCTGAGCTTCACAAACTCTAACTTATAATCCATCACTAACTTCTCTCTCTGCTTCAGGTGAATAAAATCCAATCTCCTCTTATCCTGATACTCCTGACCCACCTAATTCTTTCGGAATTCAATGCGAAAGAATTCATAAGTCCTTTCCTCCTCAGGCTTAGTGAGAATAACCAACTCCCACCACCTAGTTGCATCACTCCTTAGTAAAGACACCAAACATTCAAGCTTCTCATTATCCATGCAATGTATCTCATCACAAACCCAAACCATATCCTCTAACCAGTTCTCTGCCATCTCAGAACTCTCTGCCTTGCCGGTCCTCCCAACTGACACTCACGGAATGCTTCCATAAATTGAGCAATATGCTCAAACGCCCTAGCTTGAGCCATGTTAGCATCCACGTGCCCCTCATTACCAACTGTCTGATCACTTCCATGAGATCTAGAACCAGAAGGGTCCTCATTAAGGTTACGGCGTGTTCTGGCCATAATCCTCAATTAGTTCTACTATCTGAAACATTCACAAGTGATCGAGCTATTAGACTTTATGAATATGCATGCAATGTCATGAATTTTTGAAAACGACTTTCAAATGATCCTTATACACTAATGCATACAATCACATAGTCAAGAAGCAACCGAGAATCGGTGCTCTGATACCAACAAATGTAACGCCCAATCCCGCCCGCGACGGAGCCGCAAATGGAAGCCGGAGCGCCACATTAACCTAATACAATCAATACAATTCAATATAAAAACGTTTACAATAAATAGAACCAATAAATCAAAGTATTTCATTATTTGTAAAATTCGATAAAATTCATTGTTCAACAATAAGGAATAGTTTTAATAACATCATAACACGTAAACCAAATCCAGCAAAAGAAGTGTAAAGTAAATGTTTTACATTAAAATTCCAAAATGGTTCTGTAGAAATTAAAAATAGGAATAAATGCGGAAAAATGAAATTTTAAGATGTCCAATGCAGGTGCAGTCGACCCGTACTAGCTCGATCAACCTGTTAGTTTTCAAACAGAAGAGACAAAAAGGAAAATAGGAAAGCATCAAGCTATCGATGCATGTTTAACAATTCCATACTCAAACAACCACAAGCATATGCGTCTTATTTAGCATAAAATCATGAATTTTGCATACAAATGCACTTTAACCAATATAATCATTAAATTCATTCAATATCATGCATTTACATCAATACATCAATTAATGTCATTTAATACACTACACATTTAATGAACATTTAATATATTGCATTTAATATGTCACACATTTAATGAACATTTAATATATTACACATTTAATGAACATTTAATTTATCATACATTTAATGCCATTCAAATCATCAATCTATCAATGCAAAGAACATTAAATTTTATAAAAGTGGGACACGGTCTATGTGGTTTTACAGGGTCAGACCGTGTAAGACCCTGTGGAAAAATTGTGTCGAGTGGTGATTTTACACGGTCCGTGTGATTTAACACGGGCAGACCGTGTAACATGTTGGTGAGGTTGGTTTTCGGGAAGGTCAAATACGGGCCGTGTGGCGTAACACGGCCAGTCCGTGTAAGCCACTGTCGATCTATCTCCTAATGGATTTCTCGAACATGGACCGTGTACAAGCACACGGCCAGACCGTGTTCGAAGCTGTTTAATAAAGAATAGTTAATTATTTCACATGGTTTTCCCCACCCATCCATTTATGACTATGGTCTTTATGTTCTCTAATCTATTACATTTCCCCATGTCATTAAAACACCAAACAAACATGTTTCTTACAATCAAGGCCAATAAATGTTAAATATTAAATGTAGTAACATTGAAATAAACAAACAAAACATGTTATTCAAACTTCAACACACCAATTTTCAATATAATAAAAATATAACAATATATTTGTCAATAATCAATATTCCAAAATATATCAATATATCAATTATAGATTTCAACTGCCCCTAATCTAGACGTTATATCGAAACGAGAACAATAAGGCCGAAGCCTTACAATAGGTCCGAAGACCGAAATTCGTAGTGCCGTTTAATCTCCCTCGGGACAGTCATCTACCTATGGATTCCAACAATAGATCCGAAGATCAACAATAATAATAGCCCGCAGACAGTGGTGCGGTCACACCCAATAGAAGTCGTCACTCTGGTTTCCAATAGTGACTAGCTAAACCACAAATTACCTACATTTTAATAGGCCGAGATCACTAATTTTTCCCTAATGGCATTCCACTCCATCGCTATACCAATCTAAGAATAAGGGCAATCAATTATTAAGTAATTAAATACACATTTCCATATTTCATTAACTATCAATCCAATAACCTATTAAAGGTGTATAACCATACTAGCCATCATGTGAACCACGTAATAATTAACCATGTTATTGTTCCAATATCCTCATTTAAACACTTACATGTAATAAATGTTATCAAATACAATACATGCATTTATTACATAATAAATGCACATGTAATAAATTACAAGTCATTAAATTCATATTATTAATTATATGTTATTAATGGTGCCTAGGTAACATAACAAAATATTCAAATTCATCACCATAATTCACACGAATCATTAATTCAACCATACAATAAACCATGTACAAATTTATCCATGCATTAAAATCAATGTACACATTTAACTAGGCATAATTCAATATATTCAATTAAATTCAATATTAAGCATTCAATATTCAAAAATATTAAATATTAAATTCCAATACCAATTCCATCCATATGGTTATATAATTAACCGGTTAAATGCACAAATAATGAAACACACACAAACGATATTTAGAGCTTAAAACGAATAATCTAGCTTAAAACGTTGAGATTAGCTAATCGGCGTCGGTTTGATTACCACTGTCACCCAAGTCGCCTAAACAATACAATCCATACAAGAATTTTATCAAACACTTGGTCTACACCAAGAACCAAACAATACAAACCCAATTTCTATCCCTTAACTAACCCGTCAATCGGACCTATAGAGTCATTACCACTATTTATTTATTCTATTAATCTAGAAACATCATTTCCAATACAATTAAATCAAATTCAATTTCTAGGGTTTACTACATATTAAATTGAAAGAAAAATCAATGTACAAATCAAGTTTCAAAAACTAATTAAATAGACATAAATCATGGTATTATTAGCAAATTGATTTACAAAACGTGAAATTAAAACTTAGGGTTTAAGGAAGACATACAATATTCGTAAGAGGAAACTTGAGAGAAACTCCACAATACGTGTTTTGTGTTTTTGAGAGAAACAAAACAAATGAGAGGAATCTATTGACTTAGTTTTTTTTTTTTTTTTTTCAAATGGGCCTATTTTAAAAACATGGGCTATGGCCTTTTAATAAAATAATTATAAAACACCTCTAAAATTAATTTAGCGGTTTCTAAAATATTTTCCGTTCATGTAAAACTTGATTTTTATTTTAAATTCCTAAATTATTAAAATGATTTTAAAGATGATCAATTTGATATATTTGACTCTATACCTCCGATTGACGTTCAAAATTACCATTTTACCCTTTGACCCGAATTTTGACCGAAAAGTCAACATTCACTGGAAAACACGGAAATTTCTAGAACCTAAATACGGATGTTACAGCAACACTATATTAAGTTAGAGTAATCAATTATTGAATTGGTTATTAAAGATTAATTGTTGTTTACACATTCACCTTAATAGATATGTCTAAAGGGTGCGATCAACAATTGATTTCAACATTATATTAAATTAAAGTAATGAGATATTGAAATGGTTATTAAAAATTAATTGTTGTTTATACATTGATAGTGATTGATATGTCTAAAGGGTGCGATCGACAATTGATCGCAACATTATATTAAGTTAAAGTAATGAATTATTGAATTGGTTATTGAAGATTAATTGTTGTTTACACATTTACAGTGATTGATATGCGTAAAAGGTGCGATCGACAATTGATCGCAACATTATATTAAGTCAAAGTAATGAATTATTGAATTGGTTATTGAAGATTAATTGTTGTTTACACATTCACAGTGATTGATATGTTTAAAGGGTGTGATCGACAATTGATCGCAACATTATATTAAGTTAAAGTAATGAATTATTGAATTGATTATTGAAGATTAATTGTTGTTTACACATTTACAGTGATTGATATGTCTAAAGGGTGCGATCGACAATTGATCGCAACATTTTATTAAGTTAAAGTAATGAATTATTGAATTGGTTATTGAAGATTAATTGTTGTTTACTCATTTACAGTGATTGATATGTGTAAAGGGTGCGATCGACAATGGATCACAACATTATATTTAGTCAAAGTAATGAATTATTGAATTGGTTATTGCAAATTAGTTGTTGTTTACACATTTACAGTGATTAATATATCTAAAGGGTGTGATCGACAATTGATCGCAATATTATATTAAGTTAAAGTAATGAATTATTGAATTGGTTATTGAAGATTAATTGTTGTTTACACATTTACTTTGATAGATATGCCTAAAGGGTGCGATCGACAATTGATCGCAACATTACTATAAGTTAAAGTAATGAATTATTGAATTGGTTATTGAAGATAAGTTGTTGTTTACACATTTAAAGTGATTGATATGTGTAAAGGGTGCGATCGACAATTGATCGCAGCATTATATTAAGTCAAAGTAATGAATTATTGAATTTGTTATTGAAAATTAGTTGTGGTTTACACATTTACAGTTATTGGTAGGTCTAAAGGATGCGATCGACAATTGATCGTAACATTGTATTAAGTTAAAGTCATGAATTATTGATATGAATATTAAAAATTAATTGTTGTTTACTCATTTACTGTGATTGATACGTCTAAAAGGTGCGATCGACAATTGATCGCAACATTACATTAAGTGAAAGTAATGAATTATTGAATTGGTTATTGAAGATTTTTTGTTGTTTACACATTTACCTTGATAGATATGTCTAAAGGGTGCGATCGACAATTGATTACAACATAACGTTATGTTAAAGTATTGTATTATTGAATTGGTGATTTTAGATTAATTGTTGTTTACACATTTACCTTGATAGATATGTCTAACGGGTGCGATCGATAATCGATCGCCGCAACATTATATTAAGTTAAAGTAATGAATTATTTAATTAGTTATTGAATATTAATTGTGTTTACACATTTACCTTGATAGTTATTTTTAAAGGGTACAATCGACAATTGATCGCAATATTATATTAAGCAAAGTAATGAATTATTAAATTTGTTATTGTAAATTAATTATTGTTAATCATTTACCTTGATAGATATGTCTAAAGGGTGCAATCAAAAATTGATCACAACATTACTTCAAGTTAAAATAATTAATTATTGAATTGGTTATTGAAAATTAATTGTTGTTTACACATTTAAAGTGATTGATATGTCTAAAAGGTATGATCGACAATTGATCGCAATATTATATTGAGTTAATGTAATGATTTATTGAATTGGATATTGAATATTAATTTATTGTTTACACATTTACAGTGATAGATATGTCTAAATGGTGTGATCGACAACTTATCGCAACATTATATTAAGTTAAATTCATGAATTATTGAATTTGTTATTGAGAATTAATTGTTGTTTAAAGATTTACAATGATTGATATGTCTAAACGGTGCAATCGACAATTGATTGCAACATTATATTAAGTTAGAGTAACGAATTATTGAATTTGTTATAGTAGATTAATTGTTGTTTACATTTACAGTGATTGATATGTCGAAAGGGAGCGATCGACAATTGATCGCAACATTATATGAAGTTAAAGTAATGAATTATTGAATTGGCTATTGAAAATTAATTATTGTTTACACATTTACAGTGATTTATATGTCTTAACGGTGTGATCGACAATTGTTCGCAACTTTATATTAAGTTAAAGTAATTAATTATTTAATTTGTTATTGTAGATTAATTGTTGTTTACATATTTACATTGATTGATATGTCTAATGGGTGCGATCGACAATTGATAGCAACATTACTTTAAGTTAAAGTAATGAATTATTGAATTTGTTATTGAAGATTACCTGTGGTCTACACATTTACAATGTATGATATGTCGAAAGGGTGCGATCGACAATTGATCGCAACATTATATTAAGTTCAAATTTTCAATTATTGAATTGGTTATTGTGGATTAATTGTTGTTTACACATTTACAATGATAGATATGTCGAAAGGGCGCAATCAACAATTGATTGCAATATAACATTAAGTTAAAGTAATGAATTATTGAATTGGTTATTGAAGATTAGTTGTTGTTTACTTATTTATGATGATTGGTATGTCTAAATATGTCTAAAGGGTGCGATCGACAATATATCGCAACATTATATTAAGTTAAAGTAATGAATTGTTGAATTGGTTATTTAAAATTATTTGTTTTTTAAACATTTACAGTGATTGATATGTGTAAAGGGTGCGATCGACAATTGATCACAATATTATAGTAAGTTAAAGTAATAATATATTTAATTGGTTATTGAAAAATAAATGTTGTTTACACAGTTACAGTGATTGATATGTCTAAAGGGTGCGATCGACAATTGATCGGAACATTATATTAAGTTAAAGTAATGAATTATTGATTTGGTCATCGTAAATTAATTGTTGTTTACACTTTTACCTCGATATATATGTCTAAAGGGTACGATCGACAATTGATTGCAACATTACATTATGTTAAAGTAATGAATTATTGAATTTGTTATTGAAGATTGGTTATTGTTCACACATTTACAGTTATTGATATGTCTAAATGGTGCGATCGACAATTGATCACAACATTGTATTAAGTTAAAGTAATGAATTATTGAATTGGTTATTGAAAATTAATTGTTGTTTACACATTTACCTTGATAGTTATGTCTAAAGGGTACAATCGACAATTGATCGCAACATTATATTAAGTTAAAGTAATGAATTGTTGAATCGGTTATTGTAGATTAATTGTTGTTTACACATTTACCTTGATAGATATGTCTAAAGTGTGCGATCGAAAATTGATCACAACATTGCTTTAAGCTAAAGTAATGAATAATTGAATTGGATATTAAAAATAAGTTGTTGTTTATACATTTACACTAATTGATATGTTTAAAGGGTTTGATTGACAATTGATCGCAATATTATATTAAGGTAAAGTAATGAATTATTGAATTAGTTATTGTAGATTAAATGTTGTTTACTCATTTACATTGATAGATATGTCTCAAGGGTGCGATCGACAATTGATCGCAACATTATATTAAGTTAAAGTAATGAATTATTGAATTTGTTATTGAAGATTAGTTATTGTCTACACATTTATAGTGATTGATATGTCGAAAGGGTGCGATCGACAATTGATCGCAACATTATTAAGTTAAAGTAATGTATTATTGAATTTGTTATTAAAAATTAATTGTTGTTTACACATTAACAGTGATTGATATGTCTAAAGGGTGCGATCGACAATTGATCGCAACATTATATTAAGTTAAAGTAATGAATTATTGAATTTGTTATTGAAAATTAATTATTGTTTAAACAATTACAATGATTGATATGTCTAGAGGGTGCGATCCACAATTGATCGCAACATTATATTAAGTTAAATTAATGAATTATTTAACTTGTTATTGAAGATTAATTGTTGTTTACACATTTACCGTGATATTTATGTCTAAAGGGTACAATCGACAATTGATCGCAACATTATATTAAGTTAAAGTAATGAATTATTGAATTAGTTATTGTAGATTAATTGTTGTTTACAAATTTACCTTGATAGATATGTCTAAAGTGTGCCAACAAAAATTGATCACAACATTACGTTAAGTTAAAGTAATGAATTATTGAATTAGATAATAAGGATTAGTTGTTGTTTAAACATTTACACTGATTGATATCTCTAAGGGGTGTGATTGACAATTGATGGCATTATTACATTAAGTTAAAGTAATGAATTATTGAATTGGTTATTGTAGATTAATTGTTGTTTACTCATTTACATTGATAGATATATCTAACTGGTGCGATCGACAATTTATCGCAACATTATATTAAGTTAAAGTAATGAATTATTGAATTTGTTATTGAAAATTAATTGCTATTTACACATTTACAGTGATTGATATGTCTAAAAGGTGCGATCGACAATTGATCGCAACATTACATTAAGTTAAAGCAATGAATTATTGAATTTGTTATTGAAAATTAATTGTTGTTTAAACAATTGCAGTGATTAATATATCAAAAGGGTGCGATCGACAGATGATCGCAACATTATATTAAGTTAAAGTCATAAAATATTTAACACGTTATTGAAGATTAATTGTTGTTTAGACATTTACCTTGATAGTTATGTCTAAAGGGTACAATCGACAATTTATCGCAACAATAAATTAAGTTAAAGTAATGAATTATTGAATTGGTTATTTAAGATTAATTGTTCTTTACACATTTACATTGATAGTTATGTCCAAATGGTGCGATCGACAATAGATCGCAAAATTAAATCAAGTTAATGTAATCAATTATTGAATTGGTTATTGAAAACTAGTTGTTATTTACACATTTATAGTGATTGATATGTCTAAAGGGTACGATCGACAATTGATCGCAACATTATATTAAGTTAAAGTAATGAATTATTGAATTGGTTATTGAATATTAATTGTTGGTTACACTTTTACAATGATAGATATATCTAAAGGGTGCGATCGACATTTGATCGCAACATTACGTTAAGTTAAAGTAATGAATTATACAATTGGTTATTGAAGATTAGTTGTTTTTTTACACATTTATAGTGATTGATATGTCTAAAGGGTGCGATAGACAATTGATCGCAAAATTATATTAATTTAAAGTAATGAATTATTGAATTGGTTATTGAAAATTAATTGTTGTTTACACATTTACAATGATTGATACGTCTAATGGGTGCGATCGACAATGGATCGCAACATTATATTAAGTTAAAGTAATAATAATTGAATTGGTTATTGAAAATTAATTGTTGTTTAAACATTTACAGTGATTGATTTGTCTAAAGGGTGCGATCGACAATTGATCGAAACATTATATTAAGTTAAATTAATGAATTATTGAATTGGTTATTCAAAATTAATTGTTGTTTACACATTTATAGTGATTGATATGGCTAAAGGGTGCGATAGACAATTGATCGGAACATTATATTAAGTTAAAGTAATGAATTATTTAATCTGTAATTGAAGATTAATTGTTGTTTACACATTTATCTTTATAGTTATGTCTAAATGGTACAATCGACAATTGATCGCAACATTATATTCAGTTAAAGTAATGAATTATTTCATTGGTTATTGTAGATTAATTGTTGTTTACACATTTACCTTGATAGATATGTCTAAATGGTGCGATCGACAATTGATCACAAAATTACATAAAGTTAATGTAATCAATTATTGAATTGGTTATTGAAAATTATTTGTTGTTTACACATTTATAGTGATTGATATGTCTAAAGGATACGTTAAACAATTGATCGCAACATTATATTAAGTTAAAGTAATGAATTATTGAATTGGTTATTGAAGATTAGTTGTTGTTTACACATTTATAGTGATTGATATGTCTAAAGGGTGCGATAGACAGTTGAACGCAAAATTATATTAATTTAAAGTAATTAATTATTGAATTGGTTATTGAAAATTAATTGTTGTTTACACATTTACAATGATTGATATGTCTAATGTGTGCGATCGAAAATTGATCGCAACATTATATTAAGTTCAAGTAATGAATTATTGAATTGGTTATTGAAAATTAATTGTTGTTTAAATTTTACAGTGATTGATATAACTAAGGGGTGCGATCGACAATTGATCGGAATATTATATTAAGTTAAATTAATGAATTATTGAATTTGTTATTGAAAATTAATTGTTGTTTAAACAATTACGGTGATTGATCTGTCTAAAGGGAGCGATCGACAATTGATCGCAACATTATATCAAGTTCATGTAGTGAATTATTTAATTGGTTGTTGAAGATTAATTGTTGTTTACACATTAACCTTGATAGATATATCTGAAGGGTGGGATCGAAAAATGATTGCAACATTACGTTATGTTAAAGTAATGTATTATTGAATTGATTATTGAAAATTAATTGCTGTTTACACATTTACAGTTATTGATATGTCTAAAGGTTTTGATCTACATTTGATCGCAACATTATATTAAGTTAAAGTAATGAGTTATTGATAATTAATTGTTGTTTTACATATTTGCAGTAATTGATATGTTTAAACGGTGCGATCGACAATTGATCTCAACATTATATTAAATTAAAGTAATGAATTATTGAATTGGTTATTGTAGATTAATTGTTGTTTACACATTTACCTTGATAGATATGTCTAAATGGTGTGATCGACAATTGATCGCAAAATTATTTTAAGCTAAAGTAATGAATTTTTGAATTGGATATTAAAGATTAGTTGTTGTTTATACATTTACACTGATTGATAAGTCTAAAGGGAGTGATCGACAATTGATCGCAACATTATATTAAATTTAAGTAATGAATTATTGAATTGGTTATTGAAAATTAATTGTTGTTTACACATTTACAATGATTGATATGTCTAAACGGTGCGATCGATAATTGATTGCAACATTATATTAAGTTAAAGTAATGAATTATTGAATTTATTATGAAAATTAATAGTTGTTTACACATTTACAGTGATTGATATGTCTAAACGGTGCGATCGATAATTGATCGCAACATTATATTAAGTTAAAGTAATGAATTATTGAATTGGTTATTTTAGATTAGTTGTTGTTTACACATTTACATTGATTGATATGTCTAAAGGGTGAGATCAAAAATCGATAGCAACATTACGTTAAGTTAAAGAGATGAATTATTGAATCTGTTATTGAAGATTAGTTGTTGTCTACACATTTATAGTGTATGATATGTCGGAAGGGTGCGATCGACAATTGATCGCAACATTATATTAAGTTCAAGTAATGAATTATTGAATTGGTTATTGAAAATTAATTGTTGTTTACACATTTAACATTGATTGATATGTCTAAAGGGTGCGATCGACAATTGATCGCAACATTATATTAACTAAAAGTAACGAATTATTGAATTTTTTATTGAAAATTAATTGTTGTTTAAACAATTACTGTTATTGATATGTCTAATGGGTCCGATCGACAATTGATCGCAACATTATATTAAGTTAAAGTAATGAATTATTTAATCTGTAACTGAAGATTTATTGTTGTTTACACATTTATCTTTATAGTTATGTCTAAATGGTACAATCGACAATTGATTGCAACATTATATTAAGTTAAAGTAATGAATTATTTCATTGGTTATTGTAGATTAATTGTTGTTTACACATTTACCTTGATAGATATGCCTAAATGGTGCGATCGACAATTGATCGCAAAATTACATTAAGTTAATGTAATCAATTATTAAATTGGTTATTGAAAATTATATGTTGTTTACACATTTATAGTGATTGATATGTCTAAAGGGTACGTTCGACAATTAGTCGCAACATTATATTAAGTTAAAGTAATGAATTATTGAATTGGTTATTGAAGATTAGTTGTTGTTTACACATTTATAGTGATTGATATGTCTAAAGGGTGCAATAGACAATTGAACGCAAAATTATATTAATTTAAAGTAATGAATTATTGAATTGGTTATTGAAAATTAATTGTTGTTTACACATTTACAATGATTGATATGTCTAATGGGTGCGATAGACACTTGATCGCAACATTATATTAAGTTCAAGTAACGAATTATTAAATTGGTTATTGAAAATTAATTGTTGTTTAAACATTTACAGTGATTGATATATCTAAGGGGTGCGATCAACAATTGATCGGAACATTATATTAAGTTAAAGTAATGAATTATTGAATTTGTTATTGAAAATTAATTGTTGTTTAAACAATTACGGTGATTGATCTGTCTAAAGGGAGCGATCGACAATTGATCGCAACATTATATCAAGTTCATGTAGTGAATTATTTAATTGGTTGTTGAAGATTAATTGTTGTTTACACATTAACCTTGATAAATATGTCTGAAGGGTGGGATCGAAAATTGATTGCAACATTACGTTAAGTTAAAGTAATGAATTATTGAATTGATTATTGAAAATTAATTGATGTTTACACATTTACAGTTATTGATATGTCTAAAGGTTGTGAACTACAATTGATCGCAACATTATATTAAGTTAAAGTAATGAGTTATTGAATTTGTTATTAAAAATTAATTATTGTTTTACATATTTACAGTAATTGATATGTCTAAACGGTGCGATCGACAATTGATCTCAACATTATATTAAATTAAAGTAATGAATTATTGAATCAATTACTAAAAATTGATTGCAACATTACATTAATTGCTGTTTACACATTTATCTTGATAGATATGTCTAAAGGGTGCGATCGAAAATTGATTGCAACATTACATTAAGTTAAAGTAATGAATTATTGAATCAATTACTAAAAATTAATTGTTGTTTACACATTTACAATTATTGATATGTCTAAAGGGTACGATCGACAATTGATCGCAACATTATATTATGTTGAAGTAATGAATTATTGAATTGGTTATTGAATATTAATTGTTATTTACTCATTTAGAGCGAAAGATATGTCTAAAGGGCGCGATCAACAATTGATCGCAACATTATGTTAAGTTAAAGCAATGAATTATTGAATTGAATATTGAAGATTAGTTGTTGTTTACACATTTACACTGATCGATATGTCTAAAGGCTGTGATCGACAATTGATCGCAACATTATGTTACGTTAAAGTAATGAGTTATTGAATTGGTTATTGAAAAATAATTGTTGGTTACACATTTACATTGATTAATATGTCTAAACGGTGCGATAATCAATTGATCGCAACATTATATTAAGTTAAATTAATGACTTATTGAATTGGTTATTGTAGATTAATTGTTGTTTACACATTAACATTGATAGATATGTCTAAAGGGTGCGATCGACAATTGATCGCAATATTACGATTAGTTAAAGTAATGAATTATTGAATTTGTTATTAAAGATTAGTTGTTGTCTACACATTTACAGTGTTTGACATTTCGAAATGGTGTGATCGACAATTGATCGCAACATTATATTAAGTTAAAGTAATGAAATATTAAATTGGTTATTGAAGATTAATTGTTGTTCACACATTTACAGTGATAGATATGTCAAAAGTGTGCGATCGACAATTGATCGCAACATTATATTAAGTTAAAGTAATGAATTATTTAATTTGTTATTGAAAACTAAATGTTGTTTAAACATTTATAGTGATTGATATGTCTAAAGGGTGCGATCGACAATTGATCGCAACATTATATTAAGTTAAAGTAATGAGTTATTGAATTGGTTATTGAAAATTAATTGTTGTTTACACATTTACATTGATTAATATGTCTAAATGGTGCGATAATCAATTAATCGCAACATTATATTAAGTTAAATTAATGACTTATTGAATTGGTTATTGTAGATTAATTGTTCTTTACACATTTACCTTGATAGATATGTCTAAAGGGTGCGATCGACAATTGATCGCAACATTACGTTAAGTTAAAGTAATGAATTCTTGAATTGGTTATTGAAAATTAGTTGTTGTTTACACATTTACAAAGATAGATATGTCTAAAGGGTGTGATCGACAATTGATCGCAACATTATATTAAGTAAAAGTAATGAATTATTGAATTAGTTATTAAAAATTAATTGTTGTTTACACATTTACAGTGATTGATATGTGTAATGGGTGCGATCGACAATTGATCGCAACATTATATTAAGTTAAAGTAATGAAATATTGAATTGGTTATTCAAAATTAATTGTTGTTTAAACATTTACAGTGATTGATATGTCTAAAGGGTGCGATAGACAAATGATGGCAACATTATAATAAGTTAAAGTAATGAAATATTGAATTGGTTATTGAAAATTTATTATTGTTTACACATTTACAGTGATTGATATGTCTATAGGGTGTGATCGACAATTGACCGCAACATTATATTATGTTAAAATAATGAATCATTGAATTGGTTATAGAGGATCACTTGTTGTTTACGCATTTACAGTAATAAATATGTCAAAAGGGTGTGATCGACAATTGATGGCAACATTATATTATGTTAAAGTAATGAACTATTGAATTGGTTATTCAAAAATAATTGTTGTTTAAACATTTACAGTGATTCATATGTCTAAAGGGTGCGATCAACAATTGATCGTAACATTATATTAAGTTAAAGTATGGATTATTTAATTTGTTATTGAAGATTAATTGTTGTTTACACATTTACCTTGATAGTTATGTCTAAAGGGTACAGTCAACAATTGATCGCAACATTATATTAAGTTAAAGTAATGAATTATTGAATTTATTATTGTAGATTAATTGTTGTTTGCACATTTACCTTGATAGATATGTCTAAAGAATGCGATCGACAATCGATCGCAACATAATGTTAAGTTAAAGTAATGAATTATTGAAAATTAGTTGTTGTTTACACATTTACAAAGATTGATATGTGTAAGGGGTGCTATTGACAATTGATCGCAACATTATATTCAGTTAAAGTAATGAATTATTGAATTAGTTATTGAAATTTAATTGTTGTTTACACATTGACAGTGATTGATATGTCTAACGTGTGCGATCAACAATTTATTGCAATATTATATTAAGTTAAAGTAATGAATTATTGAATTGATTATTCAAAATTAATTGTTGTTTAAACATTTGCAGTGATTGATATGTCTATAGGGTGCGATCGACAAATGATGGCAACATTATATTAAGTTAAAGTAATGAACTATTGGATTGGTTATTGAAGATTTATTGTTGTTTACACATTAAAAGTTATTTATATGTCTAAAGGGTGTGATCTACAATTAATCACAACATTATATTAAGTTAAAGTAATGAATTATTAAATTGGTTATTGAAAGATAATTGTTGTTTAAACATTTACAGTGATTGATATATCTAAAGGGTGAGTTCGACAATTGATCGCAACATTATATTAAGTTAAAGTAATCAATTATTTAATTGGTTATTTAAAATAAATTGTTGTTTACACTTTTGCAGTGATAGATATGTCTAAAGAGTGCGATCGACAATTAATAGAAACATTAAATTAAGTTAAAGTAATGTACTATTGAATTGGTTACGAAGATTAGTTGTTGTTTAAACAGATACAATGATTGAGATGTTTAAAGGGTGCGATCGACAATTGATCGCAAAATTATATTTTGTTAAAGTAATGAATTATTTAATTTGTTATTGAAAACTAATTCTTGTTTAAACATTTAAAGTCATTGATATGTCTAAAGGGTGCAATCGACAATTGATCGTAACATTATATTAAGTTAAAGTAATGAATTATTGAATTTGTTATTGAATACTAGTTGTTGTTTAAATAGATATAGTGATTGATATGTTAAAAGGGTGCGAACGACAATTGATCGCAACATTATATTATGTTAAAGTAATGAATTATTGAATTGTTTATTGAAAACAAATTCTTGTTTTAAGATTTATAGTGACTGATATGTCTAAATGGTGCGATCGAAAATTTATTGCAACATTATATTAAGTTAAAGTAATAAATTATTTAATTGGTTATTGAAGATTAGTTTTTGTTTACACATTTACAGTGAGTGATATGTCTAAAGTGTGCGATCGACAATTGATCGCAATATTATATTAAGTTAAAGTAATGAATAATTGAATTAGTTATTGAAGATTTATTGTTGTTTACACATTTATACTGATCGATATGTCTAAAGGGAGCGGACAATTGATCGCATCATTTTATGTTAAGTTAAAGTAATTAATTATTGAAATGGTTATTGATGATTTATTCTTGTTTACACATTTTTAGTGATTGATGTGTCTAAAAGGTGGGATCGACAATTGATCACAATATTATATTAAGTTAAAGTAATGAATTATTAAATTGTTTATTGAAAACTAATTCTTTTATTTAATCATTTATAGTGATTGATATGTCTAAAGGGTGCGATCCACAATTGATCGCAACATTATATTAAGTTAAAGTAATAAATTATTAAATTAGTTATTGAAAATTAATTGTTGTTTAAACATTTACAGTGATTGGTATGTTTAAAGGGTGCGACGAAAATTGATCGCAACATTATATAAAGTTAATGTAATGAATTATTTAATTTGTTATTGAAAACTAATTCTTCTTTAAATATTTACAGTAGTTGATATATCTAAAGGGTGAGAACGACAATTGATCGGAACAGTATATTAATTTAAAGTAATGAATTATTGAATTAGATATTGAAGATTAGATGTTGTTTAAACATATACAGTGATTCAACTGTCTAAAGGATGCGATCAAAAATTAATCGCAACATTATATTAAGTATAAGTATTGATTAATTAAATTGGTTATTGAAGATTTATTGTTGTTTACACATTTACAGTGATTGATATGTCTAAAGGGTGCGATCGACAATTGATCGCAACATTATATTAAGTAAATATAATGAATTATTAAATTGGTTATTGAAAACTAATTGTTGTTTACACGTTTACAGTGATTGGTATGTCTAATGGGTGCGATGGACAATTGATCGCAACATTATATTAAGTTCAAGTAATGAACTATTTAATTGGTTATTGAAAGATAATTGTTGTTTAAACATTTAAAGTGATTGATATGTCTAAAGGGTGGGTTCGACAATTGATTGCAAGATTATATTAAGTTAAAGAAATGAAGTATTAAATTTGTTATTGAAAACTAATTGTAGTTCAAACATTTACAGTGATTTATATATATAAAAGGTGCCATCAACAATTGATCGCAATATTTTATTAAGTTGAAGTAATGAACTATTGAATTGGTTATTTAAAGATAATTGTTGTTTAAACATTTAAAGTGATTGATATGTCTAAAGGGTGCGATCGACAATTGATCGTAATATTTTAACATAATATAATGTTGCGATCAACTGTCGATCGCACCGTTTAGACATATCAATTACGGTAAATGTTAAAACAACAGCTTATCTTCTATAACTAATTCATTAATTAGTTACCTTAAGTTAACGTAATGTTGTGATCAATAGTCGATCGCACTCTTTAGACATATCAATCACTATAAATGTGCAAAACAACAACTTATCTTCAATAACTAATTAAATAATTTATTACTTTAACTTAATATAATGTTGCGATCAATTGCTGATCGCACCCCTTAGATATATCAATCACTGTAAATATTTTAACAACAACTAATCTTCAATATAATATTCAATAATTCATTACTTTAACTTAATGTAATGTTCCGATCAATTTTCCATCGCACCCTTTACACATATCAATCATTGTAAATGTGTAAACAACAATAAATCTTCAATAATGAATTCAATAATTCATTACTTTAACTCAACATAATGCTGCGATCAATTCTCGATCGCACCTTTTAGACAAATGTGTAAACCACAATTAATTTTCAATAACCAATTGAATAATTCATTACTCTAACTTAATAAAATGTTGATATCAATTGTCGATCCCACAGTTTAGACATATCAATCACTGTAAACGTTTAAACAACAACTAATCTTGAATAACCAATTCAATAATTCATTACTTTAACTTAACGTAATGTTGCGACCAATTGACGATCGCACCATTTAGACATATCAATCACTGTAAATGTTTAAACAACAACCAATCTTCAATAACCAACTAAATAATTCATTACTTTAATTTAATGTAATGTTGCGATCCATTATCGATCGCACCCTTTAGACATATCAATCATTGTAAATGTGTAAACAATAACTTATCTTAATTTTCCAATTAAATAATTCATTAATTTAACTTAATATAATGTTGCGATCAACTGTTGATCGCACCCTTTAGACATATCAATCACTGTAAATGTTTAAACAACAACTAATCTTCGATAACCAATTCAATAATTCTTTTCTTTAACTTAATATAATGTTGCGATCAATTGTCGATCTCACCCTTTAGACATATCAATCATTGTAAATGTGTAAACCATAACTAATCTTCAATAACCATTTAAATAATTCATTACTTTAAATTAATATAATATTGCGATCAATCGTCGATCGCACCCATTAGACATGTCAATCGATGTATATGTTTAAACAATAATTAGTTTTCAATAACCAATTCAATAATTCAATTCTTTAACATAATATAATGTTGCGATCAATTGTCGATCGCACCCTTTAGACATATCAATCACTGTAACTGTTTAAACAACAATTAGTTTTCAATAACCAATTAAATAATTAATTACTTTAACTTAATATAATGTTGCCTTCAATTATCGATCGCACCCTTTAGACATATTAATCACTGTAAATGTTTAAACAACAATTAGTTTTCAATAACCAATTCAATAATTTGTTACTTTAACTTAATATAATATTGCGATCAATTGTGGATCGCACCCTTTAGAGATATCAATCACTGTAAATGTTTAAACAACAGTTAATCTTCAATAATTCATTACTTTAACTTAACGTAATGTTGCGATCAATTGTCGACCACACCCTTTAGACATATCAATCACTTTTAATGTGTAAACAACAACTAATCTTCAATTATCAATTTAATAATTCATTACTTTGACTTTAATATATTGTTGCGATCAATTGTCGATCGCACTATTTAGACATATCAATCAATGTAAATGTTTAAACAAGAATTAGTTTTCAATAACCAATTTAATTATTCATTACTTTAACTTACTATAATGTTGCGATCAATTGTTGAACGCACCCTTTAGACATATCAATCACTGTAACTATTTAAACAACATTTAGTTTTCAATAACCATTTAAATAATTCATTACTTTAACTTAATATAATTTTGTGATCAATTGTCGATTGCATCGTTTAGACATATCAATCAATGTATATGTTGAAACAATAATTAGTTTTCAATAATCATTTCAATAACTCATTACTTTAACATAATATAATATTGTGATCAATTGTCGATCGCACCCATTAGACATATCAATCACTGTAACTATTAAAACAACAATTAGTTTTCAATAACTAAACTTCATATAATGTTGCGATCAATTGTAGATCGCCTCCTTTCGACATATCAATCATTGTAAATGTGTAAACAACAACTATTTGTCAATAACCAATTCAATAACTCATTACATTAATTTAATGTAATGTTGCGATCAATTGTTGATCGCACCCTTTAGACATATCAATCACTGTAAATGTGTAAACAACAACTTATCTTCATTGACCAATTAAATAATTCATTACTTTAACTTAATATAATGTTGTGAACAACTATCAATCGCATTTTTAGACATATCAATAAGTGTAAATGTTTAAACAACAACTAATCTTCAATAACCAATTCAATAATTAATTACTTTAACTTAATATAAAGTTGCGATCAATTATCGATCGCACCCTTTAGACATATCTATCAATGTATATGTTTAAACAAGAATTAGTTTTCAATAACCAATTCAATAATTCATTACTTTAACATAATATGATGTTGTGATCAATTGTCGATCGCACCCTTTAGACATATCAATCACTGTAAATGTGCAAACAACAACTATTCTTCAATAACTAATTCAATAATTCATTACATTAACTTAATGTAATGTTGCGATCAATTGTTGATCTCACCCTTTAGACATATAAACCACTGTAAATGAGTAAACAACAACTTATCTTCATTGACAAATTAAATAATTCAGTACTTTAACTTAATATAATGTTGCGATCAATTGTCGATCGCACCCTTTTGACATAACAATCAATGTAAATGTTTAAACAACAATTAGTTTTCAATAACCAATTCAATAATTCATTACTTTAACATAATATAATGTTGCCATCAATTATCGATCGAACCCTTTAGACATATTAATCACTATAAATGTTTAAACAACAATTAGTTTTCAATAACCAATTCAATAATTTGTTACTTTAACTTAATATAATCAATCATTGTAAATATGCAAACAACAACTATTCTTCAATAACCAATTCAATAGTTCATTACCTTAACTACATGTAATGTTGCGATCGATTGTTGATCGCAGACTTTAGACATATCAATCACTGTAAATGAGTAAACAACAACTTATCCTCATTGACCAATTAAATAATACAGTACTATAACTTAATATAATGTTGCGATCAACTGTCAATCGCACCTTTCAGTCATATCAATTAGTGTAAATTTTTAAACAACAAGTAATCTTTTGACAACATATCAATTAGTGTAAATAATTCATTACTTTAACTAAATATAATATTGCGATCAATTTTCGATCGCACCCTTTTGACATAACAATCAATGTAAATGTTTAAACAAGAAATAGTTTTCAATAACCAATTAAATAATTCATTACTTTAACTTAATATAATGTTGCGATCAATTGTCGATCGCACCTTTTAGACATATCAATCAATGTAAATGTTTAAACAAGAATTAGTTTTCAACAACCAATTAAATAATTTATTACTTTAAATTAATAAAATCATCTGATCAATTGTCGATCGCACCCTTTAGACATATCAATCACTGTAAAGGTGTAAACAACAACTAATCTTCAATAACCTATTCAATAATTCATTACTTTAACTTAACGTAATGCTGCGATCAATTGTCGATCGTATCCTTTAGACATATCAATCACTGTAAATGTGTAAGCAACAGGTAATCTTCAATAACAAACTAAATAGTTCATTACTTTAACTTAATATAATGTTACGATCAATTGTCGATCGCACCCTTTCGACATATCAATCAATGTAAATGTTTAAACAAGAATTAGTTTTCAATAACAAATTCAATAATTCATCACTTTAACTTAATATAAAAATGTGTTCAATTGTGTATTGCACCCTTAAGACATATATAATCACTGTAAATGTTTAAACAACAATAAGTTTTCAATAACCAATTCAATAATTTATTACTTCAACTTAATATAATGTTGGGATCAATTGTCGATCGCAGTCTTTAGACATATCAACCAATATAAATGTTTAAACAAAAACTAATCTTCAAAAACTAATTCAATAATTCATTACTTTAACATAATATAATGTTTTGATCAATTGTCGATTGCACCATTTAGACATATCAATCATTGTAAATGTTTAAACAACAGTTAGTTTTCAATAACTAATTCAATAATTCATTACTTTAACTTAATATAATGTTGCGATCAATTGTCGATAGCACCCTTTAGACATATCAATCACTTTAAATGTTTAAACAACAACTAATCTTCAATAACTAATTAAATAATTCCTAAATTTAACTTAATATAATGTTCGATCAATTGTCGATCGCACACTTTAGACATATCAATCACAGTAAATGTTTAAACAACAATTATTTTTCAATAACCAATTCAATAATGCATTACTCAACTTAATATAAGGTTGCGATCAATTGTTGATCGCACCCTTTAGACATTACAATCACAGTAATGTTTAAAGAACAATGAATCTTCAATAACCAATTAAATACTTCATTTCTTAAACTTAATATAATGTTTTGATCAATTGTCGATCGCACCATTTAGGCATATCAATAACTGTAAATGTTGAAACAACATTTAGTTTTCAATAACCAATTCAATAATGCATTACTTTAACTTAATATAATGTTGCGATCAATTGTCGATCGCACCCTTTAGACATATCAATCACATTAAATGTTTAAACAACAACTAATCTTCAATATTTAATTAAATAATTCCTAAATTTAACTTAATATAATGGTGCGATCAATTGTCGATCTCACACTTTAGACATTTCAATCACATTAAATGTTTAAACAACAACTAATCTTCAATATTTAATTAAATAATTCCTAAATTTAACTTAATATAATGTTGCGATCAATTTTCGATCCCACACTTTAGACATATCAATCACTGTAAATGTTTAAAGAACAATTAATCTTCAATAACCAATTAAATATTTCATTACTTAAACTTAATATAATATTGCGATCAATTGTCGATCGCACCCTTTAGACATATCATTCACTGTAAATGTGTAAACAGCAGTTAATCATCAATAACCAATTAAATAATTCATGACTTTAACTTAATATAATGTTGCGATCATTTGTCAATCGCACAGTTTAGACATATCAATTATTGTAAATTATAAAACAACAATAAGTTATCAATAAACAATTCTATAATTTATTACTTTAACTTAATATAATGTTGCGATCAATTGTCGATCGCAGTCTTTAGATATATCAATCACTGTAAATGTTTAAACAATAACTAATCTTCAATAACGATATCAATAATTGATTACTTTAACTTAACGTAATGTTGCGATCAATTGTCGATCGCACCATTTAGACATATCAATAATTGTAAATATTTAAAAAACATTTAGTTTTCAATAACACATTCAATAATTCATTACTTTAACTTAACGTAATGTTGCGATCAATTGTCGATCACACCATTTAGACATATCAATCACTTTAAATGTTTAAACAGCATCTCATATTCAATAACTAATTAAATAATTCCTTACTTCAAATTAATATAATGTTGCGATCAATTGTCGATCGCACCCTTTAGTCATATCAATCACTTTAAATGTTTAAAAACCAACTTATCTTCAATAATCAATTAAATAATTCATTACTTTAACTTAATATAATGTTGCTATCAATTTTTGATCGCACCCTTTAGACACAATCACTGTAAATGTCTAAACAACAATTAGTTTTCAATAACCAATTCAATAATTCATTACTTTAACTTAATATAATGTTGCGGTCAATTGTCAATCGCACACTTTAGATATATCAATCACAGTATATGTTTAAACAACAATTATTTTCAATAACCAATTAAATAATTCATTACTTTAACTTAATATAATGTTGCGATCAATTGTTGATCGCACCCTTTAGACATATCAATCACTATAAATGTTTAAATAACAACTAATCTTCAATAACCAATTCAATAATTTATTACTTTAACATAATATAATGTTTTGATCAATTGTCGATCTCACCCTGTAGACAAATCAATCATTGTAAATCTTTAAACAACAATTAGTTTTCAATAACGATTTCAATAATTCATTTCTTTAACTTAATATAATGTTGCGATGAATTGTCGATCGCACCCTTAAGACATATCAATCACTGTAAATGTGTAAACAACAGCTAATCTACAACAACAAATTAAATAATTCATTACTTTAACTTAATATAATGTTGCGATCAATTGTCGATCGCAACCTTTAAACATATCAATCACTGTAAATGTTTAAACAACAACTAATGTTCAATAACCAATTCAATAATTCATTACTTTAACTTGACGTAATGCTGCGATCAATTGTGGATCGCACCCTTTAGACATATCAATCACAGTAAATGTATAAACAACAACAAATCTTTAATAATCAATTAAATAATTCATTACTTTAACCTTATGTAATGTTGCGATCTATTGTCGATCGCACGCTTTAAACATATCAATCACTGTAAATGGTTAAACAACAATTAGTTTTCAATAATCAATTCAATAATTCATTACTTTAACTTAATATAATGTTGCGATCAATTGTCGATCGCACCCTTTAGACATATCAATCATTGTAAATCTTTTAACAACAACTAATCTTCAATAACCAATTCCATAATTCATTACTTTAACATAATATAATGTTTTGATCAATTGTCGTTCGCACCATTTAGACATATCAATCACATTAAATCTTTAAACAACAATTAGTTTTCAATAACGAATTCAATAATTCATTACTTTAACTTAATATAATGTTGTGATGAATTGTCGATTGCACCTTTTATACATATCAATCACTGTAAATGTTTAAACAACAACTTATCTTCAATAATAATTCAACAATTCATTACTTTAACTTAATATAATGTTGCGATCACTTGTTGATCGCACCCTTTAGACATATCAATCACTGAAAATGTTTAAACAACATTTAGTGTTCAATAACAAATTAAATAATTCATTACTTTAACTTAATATAATGTTGCGATCAATTGTCGATCGCAACCTTTAAACATACCAATCACTGTAAATGTTTAAACAACAATTAGTTTTCAATAACGAATTCAATAATTCATTTCTTTAACTTAATATAATGTTGCGATGATCTGTCGATCGCACCCTTTAGACATATAAATAACTGTAAATGTTTAAACAACAACTAATCTTCAATAACCCATTTAATAATTCATTACTTTAACTTAATATAATGTTGCGATCAATGGTCGATCGCACCCTTTAGACATATCAATCACTGAAATGTTTAAACAACATTTAGTTTTCAATAACAAATTAAATAATTCATTACTTTAACTTAATATAATGTTGCGATCAATTGTCGATCCGAACCTTTAAACATACCAATCACTGTAAATGTTTAAACAACAATTAGTTTTCAATAACGAATTCAATAATTCATTTCTTTAACTTAATATAATGTTGCGATGATCTGTCG
Source organism: Cardiospermum halicacabum (assembly GCA_031304145.1). Lineage (NCBI taxonomy): Eukaryota > Viridiplantae > Streptophyta > Magnoliopsida > Sapindales > Sapindaceae > Cardiospermum > Cardiospermum halicacabum. The sequence goes on along the minus strand of CM062391.1, from coordinate 18,410,369 downwards.
ATCGCACCCTTTAGACATATAAATAACTGTAAATGTTTAAACAACAACTAATCTTCAATAACCCATTTAATAATTCATTACTTTAACTTAATATAATGTTGCGATCAATGGTCGATCGCACCCTTTAGACATATCAATCACTGAAATGTTTAAACAACATTTAGTTTTCAATAACAAATTAAATAATTCATAACTTTAACTTAATATAATGTTGCCATCCATTGTCAATCGCACCCTTTAATCATATCAATCACTGTAAATGTTTAAACAACAACAAATCTTCAATAACCAATTCAATAATTCATTACTTTAACTGAATATAATGTTGCGATCAATTGTCGATCGCACCCTTTTGACATATCAATCAGTTTAAATGTTTAAACAACAACAAATCTTCAATAATAAACTAAATAATTCATTACTCTAACTTAATATAATGTTGCGATCAATTGTCGATCGCACCTTTTAGACATATCAATTAATGTAAATGATTAAACAACAATTAGTTTTCAATAATCAATTCAATAATTCATTACTTTAACTTTATATAATGTTGCGATCAATTGTCGATCGCACCCTTTAGACATGTCAATCACTACAAATTTTAAAACAATAACTAATCTTCAATAACCAATTCTATAATTCATTACTTTAACTTAATGTAATGTTGCGATCAATTGTCGATCGCACCCTTTAGACATATCAATCACTGTAAATGTTTAAACAACAATTAGTTTTCAATAATCAATTCAATAATTCATTACTTTTACTTAATATATTGTTGCGATCAATTGTTGATCGCACCGTTTAGACATATCAATCACTATAAATGTTTAAACAATAACTAGTCTTTAATAACCAATTCAATAATTCATTACTTTAACTTAATATAATATTGCGATCAATTGTCTTTCGCACCCTTTAGACATATCAATCACTTTAAATGTTTAAACAACAACTAATCTTCAACAACTAATTAAATAATTCATTACTTTAACTAAATATAAACTTGCGATCAATTGTCGATCGCACACGTTAGACATATCAATCACTGTTATTCTTTAAACAACAATTAGTTTTCAATAACGAATTCAATAATTCATTTCTTTAAGTTAATATAATGTTGCGATGAATTGTTGATCGCACCCTTTATACATATTCATGACTGTAAATGTTTAAACAACAACTAATCTTCAATAACCAGTTCAATAATTCATAACTTTAACTTAATATAATGTTGCGATCAATTGTCGATCGCACCCTTTAGACATATCATCCAGTAAAAATGTTTAAACAACAGCTAATCTACATTAACAAATTAAATAATTCATTTCTTCAACTTAATATAATATTGCGATCAATTGTCGATCGCACACTTTAAACATATCAATCACTGTAAATGTTTAAACAAAAACTAATCTTCAATAACCAATTCAATAATTCATTACTTTAACTTAATATAATGTTGCGATCAATTTTCAATCGTACCCTTTAGACATATCAATCACTATAAATGTTTAAACAACAATAAGATTTCAATCATTGGAAATGTGTAAAGAACAGCTTATCTACAATAACAAATTAAATAATTCATTACTTTAACTTAATATAATGTTTTGATCAATTGTCGATCGCACCATTTAGACATATCAATCACTATAAATGTTTAAACAACAACTAATATTCAATAACCAGTTAAATAATTCATAACTTTAACAGAATATAATGTAACGATCAATTATCGATCGCACCCTTTAGACATATCAATCAGTTTTAATGTTTAAACAACAACTAATCTTCAATAATCATTTAAATAATTCTTTACTTTAACTTAATATAATGTTGCGATCTATTGTCGATCGCACCCTATAGACATATCAATCACTGTAAATGTTTAAACAACAATTAGTTTTCAATAATCAATTCAATAATTCATTACTTTAACTTAATATAACATTGCGATCAATTGTCGATCGCACCCTTTAGACATATCAATCACTGTAAATGTTTAAACAACAACTAATCTTCAATAACCAATTCAATAATTTATTACTTTAACTTAATGTAATGTTGCAATCAATTGTCGATCGCACCCTTTACACATATCAATCACTATAAATGTTTAAGTAACATTTAGTTTTCAATAACAAATTAAATAATTCATTACTTTAACTTAATATAATGTTGCGATCAATTGTCGATCGCACCCTTTATACATATCAATCACTGTAAAAGTTTAAACAACAACTAATCTTCAATAACCAATTCAATAATTCATTACTATAACTTAACATAATGTTGCGATCAATTGTCGATCGCATCCTTTAGGCATATCAATCATTGAAAATGTTTAAACAACATTTAGTTTTCAATCACAAATTAAATAATTCATTACTTTAACTTAATATATTATTGCGATCAATTGTCAATCGCACCATTTAAACATATTAATCACTGTAAATGTTTAAATAACAACTAATCTTCAATAACCAATTCAATAATTCATTACTTTAACTTAAAGTAATGTTGCGATCAATTGTGGATCGCACCCTTTAGACATATAAATCACTGTAAATGTGTAAACAACAGCTAATTTACAATAACTAATTTAATAATTCAATACTTTAACTTAATATAATGTTGCGATCAATTGTCAATCGTACCCTTTAGACATATCAATCACTGTAAATCTTTAAACAACAATAAGTTTTCAATCACTGTAAATGTGTAAACAACAGCTAATCTACGTTAACCAATTAAATAATTAATTACTTTAACTTAATATAATGTTGCGATCAATTGTCAATCGTACCCTTTAGACATATCGATCACTATAAACGTGTAAATTACAATAAGTTTTCAATCACTCTAAATGTGTAAACAACAGCTAATCTATAATAACCAATTATACAATTCATTACTTTAACTTAATATAATGTTTTGATCAATTGTCGATCGCACCCTTTAGACATATGAATCACTATAAATGTTTAAAAAACAACTAAGCTTCAATAACCAATTCAATAATTCATAACTTTAACTAAATATAATGTTGCGATCAATTGTCGATCGTACCCTTTAGACATATCAATCACTTTAAATGTTTAAACAACAACTAATCTTCAATAATCAATTAAATAATTCTTTACTTTAACTTAATATCATGTTGCGATCTATTGTCGATCGCACCCTTTAGACATATCAATCACTGTAAATGTTTAAACAACAATTAGTTTTCAATAATCAATTCAATAATTCATTACTTTAACTTTATATAATGTTGCGATCAATTGTCGATCGCACCTTTTAGACATATTAATCACGGTAAATGTTTAAACAACAAATAATCTTCAATAACCAATTCAATAGTTCATTACTTTGACTTAATGTAATGTTGGGATCAATTGTCGATCGCACCCTTTAGACATATAAATCACTATAAATGTTTAAACAACATTTAGTTTTCAATAACAAATTAAATAATTCATTACTTTAACTTAATATAATGTTGCGATCAATTGTCGATCACACCCTTTAGACATATCAATCATTGTAAATGTGTGGACAACAACTAATCTACAATATCCAATTAAATAATTCATAACTTTAACTGAATATAATGTTGCGATCAATTGTCGATCGCACTCTTTAGACATATCAATCACGGTAAATGTTTAAACAACAACTACTCTTCAATAACCAATTCAATAATTCATTACTTTAACTTAATATAATGTTGCGATCAATTGACGATCGCACCCTTTAGACATATCTATTATTGAAAATGTTTAAGCAACATTTAGTTTTCAATATCAAATTAAATAATTCATTACTTTAACTTAATATAAAATTTCGACCCTTTAGACATATCAATCATTGTAAATGTGTAGACAACAGCTAGTCTACAATAACCAATTAAATAATTCATTACTTTAACTAAATATAATGTTGCGATCAATTGTCAATCGTACCGTTTAGACATATCAATCAATGTAAATGTTTAAACAAAAATTAGTGTTAAATAATCAATTAAATAATTCATTACTTTAACTTAATATAATATTGCGATCAATTGTCGATCGCACCCTTTAGACATATCAATCACTGTAAATGTTTCAACAACAACTAATCTTCAATAACCAATTCAATAATTCATTACTTTAACTTAATATAATGTTGCGATTAATTGACGATCGCACCATTTAGGCATATCAATCATTGAAAATGTTTAAACAACCTTTAGTTTTCAATAACAAATAAAATAATTCATTACTTTAACTTAATATAATGTTGTGATCAATAGTCAATCCCACCATTTAAACATATCAATCACTGTAAATGTTTTAATAACAACTAATCTTCAATAACCAATTCAATAATTCATTACTTTATCTTAATGTAATGTTGCGATCAATTGTGGATCGCACCCTTTAGACATATAAATCACTGTAAATGTGTAAACAACAGCTAATCTACAATAACCAATCAAATACTTCAATACTTTAACTTAATATAATGTTGCGATCAATTGTCAAACGTACTCGTTAGACATATCAATCACTGTAAATTTGTAAACAACGGCTAATATACAATAATCAATTAAATAATTCATTACTTTAACTTAATATAATATTTTGATCAATTCTCGATCGCACCCTTTAGACATATCAATCACTATAAATGTTTAAACAACAACAAATCTTCAATAACCAATTAAATAATTCATTACTTTAACTGAATATAATGTTGCGATCAATTGTAGATCGCACCCTTTAGACATATCAATCACTGTAAATGTTTAAACAACAACTAATCTTCAATATTTAATTAAATAATTCATTACTTTAACTTAATATAATGTTGCGATCTATTGTTGATCGCACCCTTTAGACATATCAATCACTGTAAATGTTTAAACAACAATTAAATTTCAATAATCAATTCAATAATTCATTACTTTAACTTAATATAATGATGCCATCAATTGTCTATCGCACCCTTTAGACATATCAATAACTGAAAATGTTAAAACATTAGTTAATCTTCAATAACCAATTCATTAACTCATTACTTTAACTTAATGTAATGTTGCGATCAATTGTCGATCGCACGCTTTAGACATATCAATCACTGTAAATGTTTAAACAACATTTAGTTTTCAATAATAAATTAAATAATTCATTACTTTAACTTAATACAATGTTGCGATCAATTGTCGATCGCACCTTTTAAACATATCACACACTATAAATGTTTAAACAACAACAAATCTTCAATAACCAATTAAATAATTCATTACTTTAACTGAATATAATATTGTGATCAATTGTAGATCGCACCCTTTAGACATATCAATCACTGTAAATGTTTAAACAACAACTAATCTTCAATATTTAATTAAATAATTCATTACTTTAACTTAATATAATGTTGCGATCTATTGTTGATCGCACCCTTTAGACATATCAATCACTGTAAATGTTTAAACAACAATTAGTTTTCAATAATCAATTCAATAATTCATTACTTTAACTTAATATAATGATGCCATCAATTGTCTATCGCACCCTTTAGACATATCAATAACTGAAAATGTTAAAACATTAGTTAATCTTCAATAACCAATTCATTAACTCATTACTTTAACTTAATGTAATGTTGCGATCAATTGTCGATCGCACGCTTTAGACATATCAATCACTGTAAATGTTTAAACAACATTTAGTTTTCAATAATAAATTAAATAATTCATTACTTTAACTTAATATAATGTTGCGATCAATTGTCGATCGCACCTTTTAAACATATCACACACTATAAATGTTTAAACAACAACTAATCTTCAATAACCAATTCAATAATTCATTACTTTAACTTAACGTAATGTTGTGATCAATTGTCGATCGCACCCTTTAGACATATCAATCACTGTAAATATGTAAATAATAGCTAATCTACAATAACAAATTAAATAATTTATTACTTTAACTTAATATAATGTTGCGATCAATTGTCGATCGCACCCTTTAAACATATTAATCACTGTAAATGTTTAAACAACAATAAATATTCAATAACCAATTCAAAAATTCATTACTTTAACTTAATGTAATGTTGCAATCGATTGTCTATCGCACCCTTTAGACATATCAATAACTGTATATGTGTAGACAACAGCTAATCTACAATAACCAATTAAATAATTCATTATTTTAACTTAATATAATGTTGCGATCAATTTTCGATCGCACCCTTTAGACATATTAATCACTGTAAATGTTTAAATGACATTTAGTTTTCAATAACCAATTCAATAATTCATTATTGTAACATAATGTAATGTTGTGATCAATTGTCGATCACACCCTTTAGACATATGAATCACAGTAAATGTTAAAACAACATTTAGTTTTCAATAACCAATTCGATAATTCCTTACTTTAACTTAATATTATGTTGCGATCAATTTTCGATCGCACCCATGAGACATATCAATCACTTTAAATGTTTAAACAACAACAAATCTTCAATAACTAATTCAATATTTTATTACTTCAACTTATCGTAATGTTGCGATCAATTGTCGATCGCACACGTTAGACATATCAATCACTGTTAATCTTTAAACAACAATTAGTTTTCAATAATGAATTCAATAGTTCATTTCTTTAACTTAATATAATGCTGCGATGAATTATCGATCGCACCCTTTCGACATATCAATGACTGTAAATGTTTAAACAACAACTAATCTTCAATAACCAATTCAATAATTCAATACTTTAACTTAATATAATTTTGCGATAATTTGTCGATCGCACCCATTAGACATATCAATCACAGAAAATGTTTAAACAACATTTAGTTTTCAATAACAAATTAAATAATTCAATACTTTAACTTAATATAATGTTGCGATCAATTGTCGATCGCACCCTTTAGACATATCAATCACTTGATATGTTTAAACAACAACTAATCTTCAACAACTAATTAAATAATTTTTTAATTTAACTTAATATAAAGTTGCGATCCATTATCGATCGCACACGTTAGACATATCAATCACTGTAAATCTTTAAACAACAATTAGTTTTCAATAACGAATTTAATAATTCATTTCTTTAACTTAATATAATGTTGCGATGAATTGTCGATCACACCCTTTAAACATATCAATCACTTTAAATGTTTAAACAACAACAAATTTTCAATTACCATTTAAATAATTCATTACTTTAACTTAACGTAATGTTGCAATCAATTGTCGATCGCACCTTTTTTGACATATCAATCAATGTAAATGTTTAAACAACATTAAGTTTTTAATAACAATTAAATAATTCATTACTTTAACTTAATATAATGTTGCGATCAATTGTCGTTCGCAGCCTTTAGACATATCAATCACTTTAAATGTTTAAACAACAACTAATCTTCAACAACTAATTAAATAATTTTTTACTTTAACTTAATATAAAGTTGCAATCAATTGTCGATCGCATGCCTTAGACATATCAATCACTGTAAATCTTTAATCAACAATTAGTTTTCAATAACGAATTCAATCATTCATTTCTTCAACTTAATATAATGTTGCGATGAATTGTCGATCGCACCCTTTAGACATATCAATCACTGTAAATGTTTAAACAACAACTAATCTTTAATAACCAATTCAATAATTCAATACTTTAACTTGATATAATGTTGCGATCAATTGTCGATCGCACCCTTTAGACATATCAATCACTGAAAATGTTTAAACATCATTTAATTTTCAATAACAAATTAAATAATTCATTACTTTAACTTAATATAATGTTGCGATGAATTGTCTATCGCACCCTTTAATCATATCAATCAGTGTAAATGTTTAAACAGCCACTAATCTTCAGTAACCAATTCAATAATTCATTAAATTAGCTTAACGTAATGTTGCAATCAATTGTGGATCCCACCCTTTAGACATATCAATCATTGTAAATGTTTAAACAACATTTAGGTTTTAATAACCAATTCAAAAATTCATTACTTTAAGTTTATATAATGTTGCGATCAATTGTCGATTGCAGCCTTTAGACATATCAATCACTGTAAATGTTTAAACAACAATTAGTTTTCAATAAACAATTCAATAATTGATTACTTTAACTTAATATAATGTTGCGATCAATTGTTGATCGCACCCTTTAGACATATCAATCACTGTAAATGTTTAAACGACATTTAGTTTTCAATAACCAATTAAATAATTCATTACCTTAACTAATATAATGTTGCGATCAATTGTCGATCGCACCCTTTAATCATATCAATCACAGTAAATGTTTAAACAACAATTAATCTTCAATAACAAATTCAATAATTCATTACTTTAACTTAACATAATGTTGCGATCAATTGTCGATCGCACCCTTTAGACATATCAATCACTGTAAATGTGTAAACAACATGCTTATCTACAATAACAAATTAAATAATTCATTACTTTAACTTAATATAATGTTGCGATCAGTTATCGATCGAACCCTTTAAACATATCAATCACTTTAAATGTTTAAACAACAACAAATCTTCAATAACTAATTCAATAATTCATTACTTTAACTTAACGTAATGTTGCGATCAATTGTCGATCGCAACTTTTTGACATATCAATCATTGTAAATGTTTAAAAAATATTTAGTTTTTCATAACCAATTAAATAATTCATTACTTTAACTTAATATAATGTTGCGATCAATTGTCGATCGCACCCTTTAGACATATCAATCACGTTAAATATTTATACAACAACTAATCTTCAACAACTAATTAAATAATTTTTTACTTTAACTTAATATAAAGTTGCGATCAATTGTCGATCGCACCCTTTTGACATATCAATCACTGTAAATGTTTAAACAACATTTAGTTTTCAATAACCAATTCAATAACTCATTACTTTAACTTAATATAATGTTGCGATCAATTGTCGATCGCACCCTTTAAACATATCAATCACTTTAAATGTTTAAACAACAACAAATCTTCAATAACCAATTAAATAATTCATTACTTTAACTTAACGTAATGTTGCGATCAATTGTCAATCGCACCTTTTTGACATATCAATCACAGTAAATGTTTAAACAACATTGAGTTTTTAATAACCAATTAAATAATTCATTACTTTAACTTAATATAATGTTACGATAAATTGTCGTTCGCACCCTTTAGACATATTAATCACTTTAAATGTTTAAACAACAACTAATCTTCAACAAAAAATTAAATAATTTTTTACATTAACTTAATATAAAGTTGCGATCAATTGTTGATCGCACGCGTTAGACATATCAATCACTGTAAATCTTTAAACAACAATTAGTTTTCAATAACGAATTCAATAATTCATTTCTTTTACTTAATATAATGTTGCGATGAATTGTCCATCGCACCCTTTAGACATATCAATCACTGTAAATGTTTAAACAACAACTAATGTTTAATAACCAATTAAATAATTCATTACTTTAATTTAATATAATGTTCCGATCAATTGTCGATCGCACCCTTTAGACATATCAATTACTGTAAATGTTTAAACAACAACTAATCTTCAATAACAAATTCAATAATTCATTTCTTTAACTTAACGTAATGTTGCGATCAATTGTCGATCGCACCTTTTATCCATATCAATCACTGTAAATGTTTAAACAACATTTAGTTTTTAATAACCAATTCAATAATTCATTACTTTGACTTAATATTATGTTGCGATCAATTGTCGATCGCACCCTTTAGACATATCAATCACTTTAAATGTTTAAAAAACAACAAATCTTCAATAACCAATTAAATAATTCATTACTTTAACTTAACATAATGTTGCGATCAATTGTCAATCGCACCTTTTCGATATATAAATCACTGTAAATGTTTAAACAACACTTTAGTTTTTAATAACCAATTAAATAATTTATTACTTTAACTTAATATAATATTGCGATCAATTGTCGATCGTACCCTTTAGACATCTCAGCCACTATAAGTGTTTAAACAACAACTAATCTTCGGTAACCAATTCAATAATTCATTACTTTAGCTTAACGTAATGTTGCAATCAGTTGTGGATCCCACCCTTTAGACATATCAATAACTATAAATGTTTAAACAACATTTAGGTTTTAATAATTAATTCAATAATTCATTACATTAACTTTATATAATGTTGCGATCAATTCTCGATCACAGCCTTTAGACATATCAATCACTGTAAATGTTTAAACAACAATTAATCTTCAATAACTAATTCAATAATTCATTCATTTAACTTAATGTAATGTTTTGATCAATTGTCTATCTCACCCTTTAGACACATCAATCACTATAAATTTTTATACAACAACTAATCTTCAATAATCAATTAAATAATTCAATACTTTAACTTAATATATTGTTGCGATCAATTGTCGATCGCAACCTTTAGACATATCAATCACTGTAAATGTTTAAACAATAATTCGTTTTTAATAACCAATTCAATAATTGATTACTTTAACTTAATATAATATTGCGATCAATTGTCGATCGCACCGTTTAGACATATCTATCACTGTAAATGTTTAAACGATATTTAGTTTTCAATTACCAATTCAATAATTCATTACTTTAACTAATATAATGTTGCGATCAATTGTCAATCGTACCTTTTAAACATATCAATCACTGTAAATGTTTAAACAACATATAGTTTTCAATAACCAATTTAGTAATTCATTACCTTAACTTAATATAATGTAATGATCAATTGTTGATCGCAGCCTTAAGACATATCAATCACTGTAAATGTTTAAACAACAATTAATCTTCAATAACTAATTCAATAATCCATTACTTTAACTTAATGTAATATTGTGATCAATTGTCGATCACACCCTTTAGACATATCAATCACTATAAATGTATAAAAAAAAACTAATCTTCAATAAACAATTCAATAATTCATTACTTTAACTGAATATAATATTGCGATCAATTGTCGATCGCACCCTTTAGAAATATCAATCACTTTAAATGTTTAAACGACAACTTATCTTCAACAATCAATTAAATAATTCATTCTTTTATCTTAATATAATATTGCGATCAATTGTCGATCGCAACCTTTAGACATATCAATCAGTGTAAATGTTTAAACAAATATTAGTTTTCAATAACCAATTCAATAATTGATTACTTTAACATAATATAATGTTGCAATCAATTGTCGATCGCACCCTTTAGACATATCAATCACTGTAAATGTTTAAACGACATTTAGTTTTCAAAAACCAATTCAATAATTCATTAATTTAGCTAATATAATATTGTGATCAATTAACGATCGCACCCTTTAGACATATCAATCCCTGTAAATGTATATACAACAACAAATCTACAATAACCAATTAAATAATTCATTACTTTAAGTTAATATAATGTTGCGATCAATTGTCGATCGATCCCTTTAGACATATCAATCCATGTAAATGATTAAACAACAATTAATTTTCAATAACCAATTCAATAATTCAATAGTTTAACATAATTTAATGTTGCGATCAATTGTCGATCGCACCCTTTAGACATATCAATCACTGTAAATGTTTTTACAACATTTAGTTTTCAATAACCAATTCAATAATTCATTACTTAAACTTAATATGATGTAGCGATCAATTGTCGATCGCACCCTTTAGACATATCAATCACTGTAAATGTTTAAACAACAATTAGTTTTCACTAATCAATTCAATAATTCATTACTTTAACTTAATATAGTGTTGCAATCAAATGTCGAGCGCACCCTTTAGACATATAAGTCACTGAAAATGTTTGAACAACAATTAGTTTTCAATAACCAATTCTATAATTCATTACCATATTTTAATACAATATTGCGATCCATTGTCGATCGCACCCTTTAGACATATCAATCACGGTAAATATTTAAACAGCAATTAGATTTCACTAACCAATTCAATAATTCATTACTTGAACTTAGTATAATGTTCCGATCAATTGTCGATCACACCCTTTAGAGATATCAATCATTGTAAATGTTTAAACAATAATTAGTTTTCAATAACCAATTCAATATTTCATTACTTTAACTTAATATATTGCTGCGATAAATTGTCAATCGCACCCTTTAGACATAACAATCACTGTAAATAGTTAAACAACAATTAGTTTTCAATAACCAATTCAATAATTCATTACTTAAATTCATATAATGTTTCGATCAACTGTCGATCACACCCTTTAGACATATCAATCACTGTAAATGTTTAAACAACAACTAATCTTCAGTAACCAATTAAATAATTCATTACTTTATTTTAATATAATGTTGTGATCAATTGTCGATCGCACTCTTTAGACATATCAATCCGTGTAAATGTTTAAACAACAATTAGTTTTCAATAACCAATTTAATAATTCATTACTTTAACTTAATGTAATGTTGCGATCAATTGTGGATCGCACCCTTTTGACATCAATCACTGTAAATGTGCAAACAACAACTAATCTTCAATGACCAATTCAATATTTCAGTACTTTAACTTAACGTTATGTTGCGATCAAGGTAAATGTGTAAACAACATTCAATATTTAATTAACATTTCAATAATTCATTACTTTAACTTAATATAATGTTGCGATCAATTGTCGAATGCACCTTTTAAACTTATCAATCACTGTAAATGTTTAAACAACAATTAGATTTCACTAACCTATTCAATAATTCATTACTTGAACTTAGTTTAATGTTGCGAGCTATTGTCGATCGCACCCATTAGACATATCAATCACTGTTAATGTTTAAACAACCATTAGTTTTCAATAACCAATTCAATAATTCATTAATTTATTTAAATACAATGTTGCGATCCATTTTCGATCGCACCTTTTAGACATATCAATCACTATAAATGTTTAAACAACCATTAGTTTTCACTAAACAATTTAATAATTCATTACTTGAACTTAGTATAATGTTGCAATCAATTGTCGATCACACCCTTTAGAGATATCAATCACTGTAAATGTTTAAACAACACTTAGTTTTCAATAACCAATTCAATATTTCATTACATTACATAATATATTGTTGCGATCAATTGTCGATCGCACCCTTTAGACATAACAATCACTGTAAATAGTTAAACAACAATTAGTTTTCATTAACCCATTCAATAATTCATTACTTAAATTCGTATAATGTTTCGATCAATTGTCGATCACACCCTTTAAGGATATCAATCACTGTAAATGTATAAACTACAATTAGTTTTCACTATCTAATTCAATAATTCATAACTTCAACTTAATATAATGTTGCGATCAATTGTCGATCGCAGTCTTTAGTCATATCAATCACTCTAAATGTTTAAATAACAGTTAGTTTTGAATAACTAATTCAATAATTCATTACTTTAACTTAATATAATGTTGCGATCAATTGTCTATCGCAGTCTTTAGACATATCAATTACTGTAAATGTTAAAATAACAACTAATCTTAAATAACAAATTCAAAAATTCATTAGTTTAACAAATATAATGTTGCGATCAATTGTCGATCGCACCCTTTAGACATATCAATTACTGTAAATGATTTTACAACAATCGGTTTTCAATAACCAATTTAATAATTCATCACTTTATTTTAATACAATGTTGGGATCCATTATTGATCGCACCCTTTAGACATATCAATCACGGTAAATGTTTAAACAACAATTAGTTTTCACTAATCAATTCAATAATTCATTACTTGAACTTAGTATAATGTTGCGATCAATTCTCGATTACACCCTTTAGAGACATCAATCACTGTAAATATTTAAACAACAATTAGTTTTCAATAACCAATTCAATACTTCATTACTTTAACTTAATATATTGTTGCGACCAATTGTCGATCGCACCCTTTAGACATAACAATCACTGTAAATAGTTAAACAACAATTAGTTTTCAATAACCAATTCAATAATTCATTACTTAAATTCGTATAATGTTTCGATCAACTGTCGATCACACCCTTTAGACATATAAATCACTATAAATGTTTAAACAACAACTTATCTTCAATAACCAATTTAATAATTCATTACTTTATTTTAATATAATGTTATGATAAATTGTCGATCACACCCTTTAGACATATCAATCACTGTAAATTTTTAAACAATAATTATTTTTCAATAACAAATTCAATAATTCATTACTTTAACTTAATATATTGTTCCGATCAATTGTCTATCGCACCCATTAGACATATCAATCACTATTAATGTTTAAACAACAATTAGTTTTCAATAACCAATTCAATAATTTATTACTTTATTATAATATAATGTTGCTATCAATTATCGATCGCATCGTTTAGACATATCAATCACTGTAAATGTATAAAAAACAATTAGTTTTAACTAACCATTTCAATAATTCATTACTTCAACTTAATATAATGTTGCGATCAATTGTCGATCGCAGTCTTTAGTCATATCAATTACTCTAAATGTTTAGACAACAATAAGTTTTCAATAACCAATTCAATAATTCATAACTTTAACTTAATATAATGTTGCGATCAAAGGTCGATCATAGTCTTTAGACATATCAATCACTGTAAATGTTTAAACAACAACTAATCTTAAATAACCAATTCAATAATTCATTAGTTTAACAAATATAATGTTGCGATCAATTGTCTATAGCACCCTTTAGACATATCAATTACTGTAAATGTTTATACAACATTTAGTTTTCAATAACCAATTCAATAATTCAATAGTTTAAGATAATATAATGTTGCGATCAATTGTCGATCGCCCTCTTTAGACATATCAATCACTCTAAATGTTTTTACAACATTTAGTTTTCAATAACCAATTCAATAATTCGTTACTTTAACTTAATATGATGTTGCGATCAATTGTCGATCGCACCGTTAAGACATATCAATCACTGTAAATGTTTGAACAACAATTAGTTTTCCCTAACTAATTAAATAATTTATTACTTTAACTTAATATAATGTTGCAATCAATTGTCGAGCGCACCCTTTAGATATATCAATCCCTGAAAATGTTTGAAAAACAATTAGTTTTCAAAAACCAATTCAATAATTCATTAATTTATTTTAATACAATGTTGCGATCCATTTTCGATCGCATCCTTTAGACATATCAATCACTGTAAATGTTTAAACATTAATTAGTTTTCACTAACCAATTCAATAATTCATTACTTGAACTTAGTATAATGTTACGATCAATTCAATCACACCCTTTAGAGATATTAATCACTGTAAATGTTTAAACAACAATTAGTTTTCAATAACCATTTCAATATTTCATTACTTTACATAATATATTGTTGCGATCAATTGTTGATCGCACCTTTTGGAAATAACAATCTCTGTAAATAGTTAAACGACAATTAGTTTTCAATAACCCATTCAATAATTCATTACTTAAATTCATATAATGTTTCGATCAATTGTCGATTACACCCTTTGGAGATATCAATCACTGTAACTGTTTAAACAACAGTTAGTTTTTAAATAACCAATTTAATAATTTATTACTTTAACTTAATATAATGTTGCGATCAATTGTGGATCGCACCCTTTAGACATATCAATCACTGTAAATGTTTAATCAAAAATTAGTTCCAAAAACCAATTCAATAATTAATTACTTAAACTGAATATATTGTTGCGATCAATTGTCGATCACACCCTTTAGAAATATCAATCACTTTAAATGTTTAAACGACAGCTTATCTTCAACAATCAATTAAATAATTCATTATTTTAACTTAATATAATATTGCGATCAATTGTCGATCGCAACCTTTAGACATATCAATCAGTGTAAATGTTTAAACAACAACTAATCTTAAATAACCAATTCATAATTCATTAGTTTAACAAACATAATGTTGCGATAAATTGTCTATCGCACCCTTTAGACATATCAATCACTGTAAATGTTTATACAACATTTAGTTTCCAATAACCAATTCAATAGTTTAACATAATATAATGTTGCGATCAATTGTCGATCGCACTCTTTAGACATATCAATCACTCTAAAAGTTTTTACAACATTTTGTTTTCAATAACCAATTCAATAATTCATTACTTTAACTTAATATGATGTTGCGATCAATTGTCGATCGCACCCTTTAGACATATCAATCAGTGTAAATGTTTAAACAAAAATTAGTTTTCACTAACTAATGAAATAATTTATTACTTTTACTTAATATAATGTTGAAATCAATTGTCGAGCGCACCCTTTAGACATATCAATCAGTGAAAATGTTTTCACAAGAATTAGTTTTCAATAACCAATTCAATAATTCATTAATTTATTTTAATACAATGTTGCGATCCATTTTCGATCGCACCCTTTAGACATATCAATCACTGTAAATGTTTAAACAATAATTAGTTTTCACTAACCAATTCATTAATTCATTACTTGAACTTAGTATAATGTTGCGATCAATTCGATCACACCATTTAGAGATATCAATCACTGTAAATGTTTAAACAACAATTAGTTTTCAATAACCAATTCAATATTTCATTACTTTACATAATATATTGTTGCGATCAATTGTCGATTGCACCTTTTGGACATAACAATCACAGTAAATAGTTAAACGACAATTAGTTTTCAATAACCCATTCAATAATTCATTACTTAAATTCATATAATGTTTTGATCAATTGTCCATCACACCCTTTAGAGATATCAATCACTGTAACTGTTTAAACAATAATTAGTTTTTAAATTACCAATTTAATAATTTATTATTCTAACTTAATATAATGTTGCGATCAATTGTGGATCGCACCCTTAAGACATATCAATAACTGTAAATGTTTAAACAACAATTAGTTCCAATAACCAATTCAATAATTCATTACATTAACTTAATATAATGTTGCGATCAATTGTCGATCGCAGTCTTTAGTCATATCAATCACTGTAAATGTTTAAACAACAATAAATTTTCAATAATCAACTCAATATTTCATTACTTTAACTTAATATAATGTTGCGATCAATTGTTGATTGCAGTCTTTAGACATATCAATCACTCTAAATGTTTAAATAACAATTAGTTTTCAATAACCAATTTAATAATTCATTACTTTAACTTAATATAATGTTGCGATTAATTTTCGATCGCACCCTTTAGACATATCAATCACTTTAAATGTTTAAAAAACAATTAGTTTTCACTAACCAATTCAATAAATCATTACTGTAACTTAATATAATGTTGCCATCAATTGTCGATCGCAGTCTTTAGTCATATCAACCACTGTAAATGTTTAACTAACAATAAGATTTCAATAATCAATTCAATAATTCATTACTTTAACTTAACATAATGTTGCGATCAATTGTCGATTACACCCTTTAGACATATCAATCACTGTGAATGTTAAAACAACAATTAGTTCCAATAACCAATTAAATAATTCATTACTTTAACTTAATATAATGTTGCAATCAGTTGTCGATCGCAGACTTTAGTCATATCAATCACTGTAAATGTTTAAACAACAATAAGTTTTCAATAATCAACTCAATATTTCATTACTTTAACTTAATATAATGTTGCGATCAATTGTTGATTGCAGTCTTTAGACATATCAATCACTCTAAATGTTTAAACAACAATATTTTTCAATAACCAATTTAATAATTCATTACTTTAACTTAATATAATGTTGCGATCAATTGTCGATCGCACCCTTTAGACATATCAATCACTTTAAATGTTTAAAAAACAATTAGTTTTCACTAACCAATTCAATAAATCATTGCTGTAACTTAATATAATGTTACCATCAATTGTCGATCGCAGTCTTTAGTCATATCAATCACTGTAAATGTTTAAACAACAATTAGATTTCAATAATCAATTCAATAATTCATTACTTTAAATTAACATAATGTTGCGATCAATTGTCGATTACACCCTTTAGACATATCAATCACTTTAATTGTTTAGACAACAACAAATCTTCAATAACATATTAAATAATTTATTATTTTAACTTAATATAAGGTTGCGATCAATTGTCGATCACACCCTTCAGACCTATCAATCACTGTAAATGTTTAAACAACAACTAATCTTTAGTAACCAATTCAATAATTCATTACTTTAACTTAATATGATGTTGCGATCAATTGTCGATTGCACCCTTTAGACATATAAATCACTGTTAATATTTAAACAACAACTAATCTTAAATACCTAATTAAAAAATTCATTACTTAAATGTAATATAATGTTGCAATCAATTGTCGATCGCACCCTTTAGACATATCAATCACTTTTAATGTTTAAACAACAATTAGTTTTCAATAATAAATTCAATAATTCATTACTATAACTCAATATAATGTTGCGATCAATTGTCGATCGCACCTTTTAGACACATATCAATCACTGTAAATGTATAAACAATAATTAGTTTTCACTAACCAATTCAATAAATCATTACTGTAACTCTATATAATGTTGACATCAATTGTCGATCGCAGTTTTAGTCATATCAATATGTGTAAATGTTTAAACAATAATTAGTTTTCAATAACCAATTCAATAATTTATTACTTTTACTTAATATAATGTTGCGATCAATTGTCGATCACACCTTTTAGACATATCAATCACTTTAAATGTTTAAACAACAACTAATCTTCAATAACCTTTTAAATTATCTATTATTTAAGCTTAATATAAGGTTGCGATCAATTGTCGATCACACCCTTTACACATATCAATCTCTGTAAATGTTTAAACAACAACTAATCTTAAATGACCAATTCAATAATTCATTACTTTAACTTAATATAATGTTGCGATCAATTGTCGATCGCAGTCTTTAGTCATATCAATCAATGTAAATTTTTAAACAACAATTAGTTTTCAATAACCAATTCAATAATTCATTACTTTAACTTAATATAATATTGCGATCAATTGTCGATCGCAGTCTTTAGACATATCAATCACTGTAAATGTTTAAACAATAATTAGTTTTCAATAACCAACTTAATAATTCATTACTTTAAATTAATATAATGTTGCGATCAATTGTCGATCGCACCCTTTAGACATATCAATCACTGTAAATGTTTAAACAACAATTAGATTTCACTAACCAATTTAATAAATCATTACTTTAACTTAATACAATGTTGCCATCAATTGTCGATCGCCGTCTTTAGTCATATCAATCACTGTAAATATGTAAACAACAATTAGTTTTCAATTACGAATTCAATAATTCATTACTTGAACGTAATATAATGTTGCGATCGCACCCTTTAGGCATATCAATCACTTTCAATGTTTAAACAACAACTAATCTTCAATAACCTTTTAAATAATTTATTATTTTAACATAATATAAGGTTGCGATCAATTGCCCATCACACCCTTTTGACAAATCAATCACTGTAAATGTTTAAACAACAACTAATCTTAAACAACCAATTAAAAAATTCATTACTTTAACATAATATAATGTTGCGATCAATTGTCGATCGCACTCTTTAGACATATCAATCACTTTTAATATTTAAACAACAATTAGTTTTCACTAACCAATTCAATAAATCATTAATGTAACTTAATATAATGTTGCCATCAATTGTCGATCGAAGTGTTTAGTCAAATCAATCACTGTAAATGTTTGAACAAAAACTAATCTTCAATAACCAATTCAATAATTCATTAATTTAACTTAATAAAATTGAACGACCAACTGTCGATCGCACCCTTTAGACATATCAATCACTTTAAATGTTTAAACAAAAACTAATCTTCAATAACCAATTCAATAATTAATTACTTTAACTTTATATAATGTTGCGATCAATTGTCGATCGCCCCCTTTAGAAATAATAATCACTATAAATATTTAAACAACAACTAATCTGAAATAACCAATTCAAAAATTCATTACTTTAACATAATATAATGTTGAGATCAATTTTCGATCGCACCCTTTAGACATATTAATCACAGTAAATGTTTGAACAACATTTAGTTTTCAATTATTAATTAAATAATTCGTTACTTTAACTTAATATAATGTTGCGATCAATTGTCGATCGCACCCTTTTGACATATCATTCACTATTAATGTTTAAACAACAATTAGTTTTCAATCACCAATTAAATAATTCATTACTTTAACTTAATATAATGTTGTGATCAATTGTAAATTGCACTCTTTTGACATATCAATCACAGTAAATGTTTAAACAACAATTAGTTTCAATGAACAATTCAATAAATCATTACTGTAACTTAATATAAGGTTGCCATCAATTGTCGATCACAGTATTTAGTCATATCAATCACAGTAAATGTTTAAACAACAATTAGTTTTTAATAACCAATTCATTAATTCATTACTTTAACTTAATATAATGTGGCAATTGTCGATCGCATCCTTTAGACATATCAATCACTTTAAATGTTTAAACAACAGCTAATCTTCAATAACCTATTAAATAATTTAGTACTTTAACTTAATATAAGGTTGCGATCAATTGTCGATCACACTTTTTAGACATATCATTAGTTTAAATGTTTGAACAACAATTAGTTTTCAATAATTAATTCAATAATTCATTACTTTAACTTAATATAATGTTGCGATCAAGTGTCGATCGCACCCTTTAGACATATCAATCACTTTAAATGTTTAATTCAATAATTCATTACTTTAACTTAACGTAATGTTGCGATTAATATTCGATCGCACCCTTTAGACATATTAATCACTGTAAATGTGTAAACAACAGCTTATCTTCAATAAACAATTAAATAATTCATTACTTAAACTTAATATAACGTTGCGATCAATTGTTGGTTGCACACTTTAGACATATTAATCACTGCAAATGTTTAAACAACAACTAATCTTAAATAACCAATTCAATAATTCATTACTTTAACTTAATATAATGTTGCGATCAATATTCGATCATACCCTTTAGACATATTTGTAACGTCCTGGGCCGGGGCCCATATGGTTACTGTGTACAATCGGTTAATCCCGAATCATATACTGTACACACCCGGATAAACCCGAATCGTACACCAATCAATACCGATACCATCGTTACATAATCGGATATCGTGGATCCCAGCCACTTTCTTTTGCCTCCACCAGCACTCGAACTCACAACCTCAGGGATATATGGATTGTGAAAGCATGCTGATTACCAATGGATCTACCAATTGTTAATCGCACGCTTTATACATATCTATCATTATAAATGTTTAAACAACAATTAGTTTTCACTAACCAATTCAATAATTCATTACTTTAACTAAATATAATGTTGCAATCAATTGTTGATCGCAGTCTTTAGACATATCAATCGGTGTAAATGTTTAAACAACAGTTAGTTTTCAATATCCAATTCAATAATTCATTACTTTAACTTAATATAGTGTTGCCATCATTTATCGATCAAACCCGTTAGAAATATCAATCACTGTAAATGTGTAATCAACAGATAATCTTCAACGACCAATTATATAATTCATTACTTTAACTTAATATAATAATGCGATCAATTTTGTCGATCGCACCCTTTGAACATATCAATCATGGTAAATGTTTAAACAATAATTAGTTATCAATAACCAATTCAATAATTCATTACTTTAACTTAATATAATGTTGCGATCATTTGTCAATCAAACCCTTTAGACATATCAATCACTGTAAATGTTTACACAACATTTAGTTTTCAATAACCAATTAAATAATTCATTACAATAACTTAATATAATGTTGCGATGAATTGTCGATCTCACCCTTTAGACATATCAATCATTTTAAATGTATAAACAACAAATTATCTATAATAACGAATTAAATAATTCATTACTTTAAGTTAATATAACGTAGCGATCAATTGTCGATCACACCCTTTAGACATATCAATCACTGTAAATATTTAAACAGCAATTAGTTTTCAATAACCAATTCAATAATTCATTACTTTAACTTAATATAATGTTGCGATCATTGTCGATCCCAACATTTAGACATATCAATCACTGTAAATGTTTGAAAAATATTTAGTTTTCAATAACCAATTCAAGAATTCATTTTATTAACTTAATATAATGTTGCTATGAATTGTCGACAACATCCTTTAGACATATCAATCACTTTAAATGTTTAAACAACAACTAATCTTCAATAACAAATTAAATAATTCATCACTTTAACTTAATATAACGTAGCGATCAATTGTCGATCGCACCCTTTAGACATATTAGTCACTGTAAATATTTAAACAACAATTAGTTTTCAATAACCAATTTAATAATTCATTAGTTTAACTTATTATAATGTTGCGATCAATTGTGGATCGCACACTTTAGACATATCAATCACAGTAAATGTTTGAACAACAACTAATCTTCAATAATTTATTCAATAATTCATTACTTTAACTTAACGTAATGTTGCGACCAATTGCCAATCGCACCCTTTAGACATATCAATCACTATAAATGTTTAACAATAACTAATCTTCAATAACCAATTAAATAATTCATTACTTAACTTAACGTAATGTGGCGATCAATTGTCGATAGCACTCTTTAGACATATCAGTCACTGTAAATGTGTAAAGAACACCTAATCCTCAATAACTAATTAAATAATTCATTACTTAAACTTAATATAATGTTGCGATCAATTGTCGATCGCACCCTTTAGACATATCAATCGCTGTAAATATTTAAACAATAATTAGTCTTCAATAACTAGTTCAAAAATTCATTAGTTTAACTTAATATCATGTTGTGATCATTTATAGATCGCACCCTTTAGACATATCGATGACTGTAAATGTTTAAACAACATTTAGTTTTCAATAACAAAATAAATAATTCATTACTTAAACTTAATACACTATTGCGATCAATTGTTGATGGCACCCTTTAGACATATCAATCACTCTAAATGTTTAAACAACATTTAGTTTTCAAAAACCAATTCAAAAATTAAGTACTTTAATTTAATATAACGTTGCGATCAATTGTCTATCACACTCTTTAGACATATAAATCACCATAAATGTTTAAACAACAATTAGTTTTCAATAACCAATTAGGTAATTCATTACTTTAACTTAATATAATGTTGCAATTAACTGTCGATCGCACCGTTTAGACATATCAATCACTATTAATGTTTAAACAACAATTAGTTTTCAATAACAAAATCAATAATTCATTACTTTAACTTAATATAATGTTGCGATCAATTGTCGATCGCACCCTTTAGACATATCAATCACTGTAAATGTTTGAACAACAGTTAATCTTCAATAACCAATTATATAATTCATTACTTTTACTTATTAAAATGTTGCGATCAATTGTCGATCGCACCCTTTAGACATATCAAATATTGTATATGTGTAAACAACAATAAAACTTCAATAACCAATTCAATAATTCATTACTTTAACTTAATATAATGTTGCGATCAATTTTCTATCGCACCCTTTAGACATATCAATCACCGTAAATGTGTAAAAAGCAATTAATCTTCAATAAACAATTAAATAATTCATTACTTTAACTTAATATAATGTTGCGATCAATTGTCAATCGCACCCTTTAGACATATCAATCACTGCAAATGTTTAAAGAACAACTAATATTCAATAACTAATTCAATAATTCATTACTTTAACTTAATATAATGTTGCGATCAATTGTTGATCGCACGTTTTAGACATATCAATCACTTTAAATGTTTAAACAACTAATCTTCAAAAACCAGTAAAATAATTCATTACTTTAACTTAATATAATGTTGCGATCAATTGTCGATCGCACCCTTTGAACATATCAATCACTGAAAATTTTTAAACAACAACATATCTTCAATAACAAATTCAATAATTCATTACATTAAATTAATATAATGTTGCCATCAATTGTCGATCGCAACCTTTAGACATATCAATCACTTTAAATGTTAAAATAACAATTAGTTTTCAATAACCAATTCAATAATTCATTACATTAACTTGATATAATTTTGCGATCAATTGTCGATCGCACGCTTTAGACATATCAAACACTGTAAATGTTTAAAAAACAACTTATCTTCAATAACCAATTTAATAATTCATTACTTTATCTTAACGTATTGTTGCAATCAATTGTCGATCGCACCCTTTAGACATATCAATCATTTTAAATAGGTAAACAACAACTTATCTTTAATAACCAATTAAATAATTCATTACTTTAACTTAATATAAGGTTGCGATCAATTGTCGATCGCACCGTTTAGACATATCAATCACTGTAAATGTGTAAACAACAATTAGTTTTCAATAACAAATTCAATAATTCATTACTTTAACTTAATAAAATGTTGCGATCAATTGTCGATCGCACCCTTCAGACATATCAATCACTTTAAATGTTTAAACAACATTTAGTTTTCAGTAACCAATTCAATAATTCATTACATTAACTTAATATAATTTTGCGATCAATTGTCGATCGCACGCTTTAGACATATCAAACACTGTAAATATTTAAACAACAACTTATATTCAATAACCAATTTAATAATTCATTACTTTAACTTAACGTAATGCTGCGATCAATTGTCGATCGCACCCTTTAGACATATCAATCATTTAAAATGGGTAAACAACAACTTATCTTCAATAACCAATTAAATAATTCATTACTTTAACTTAATATAATGTTGCGATCAATTGTCGATCGCACCCTTTAGACATATCAATCACTGTAAATGTGTAAACAACAATTAGTTTTCAATAACAAATTCAATAATTCATTACTTTAACTTAATAAAATATTGCGATCAATTGTCGATCGCACCCTTCAGACATATCAATCACTTTAAATATTTAAACAACAATTAGTTTTGAATAACCAATTAAATAATTTATTACTTTAACTTAATATAATATTTTTATCAATTGCAGATCGCACCCTTTAGACATATCAATCACTGTAAATGTTTAAACAAAAATTAGTTTTCGATAAACAATTCAATAATTCATTACTTTAATTTAATATAATGATGCAATTATTTGTCGATCGCACCCTTTATACATATCAATCATGGTAAATGTTTAAACAACAATTATATTTCAATAACCAATTCAATAATTCATTACTTTAACTTAATATAATGTTGCAATCAATTGTCCATCACACCCATTAGACATATCAATCACGTTAAATGTTTAAACAATATTTAGTTTTCCATAACCAATTCAATAACTCATTACTTTAACTTAATATAATGCTGTGACCAATTGTCGATAACACTCTTTAGACATATCAATCACTTTAAATGTTCAAACAACAACTAATCTTCAATTACGATTAAATAATTTATTACTTTAACTTGATGTAATGTTGCGATCAAATGTCGATCACACCCTTTAGACATATCAATCACTGTAAATGTGTAAACAACAGTTAATCTTCTTAAACCAATAAAATAATTCATTATCTTAACTTAATATAATGTTGCGATCAAATACCCTAAGTTTAAACAATGTTTAAAAACAATTAATATCACTTTAACTAACCAACATTTACTTTAACTTAATATAATGTTGCGATCAATTGTCGATCGCACCCTTTAGACATATCAATCACTTTAAATATTTAAACAACAATTAGTTTTGAATAACCAATTCAATAATTCATTACCTTAACTTAATATAATGTTGTCATCAATTGCAGATCGCACCCTTTAGACATATCAATCACTGTAAATGTTTAAACAACAATTAGTTTTCGATAAACAATTCAATAATTCATTACTTTAATTTAATATAATGTTGCGATTATTTGTCGATCGCACCCTTTATACATATCAATCACGGTAAATGTTTAAACAACAATTATATTTCAATAACCAATTCAACAATTCATTACTTTAACTTAATATAATGTTGCAATCAATTGTCCATCACACCCTTTAGACATATCAATCACGTTAAATGTTTAAACAACATTTAGTTTTCCATAACCATTTCAATAACTCATTACTTTAACTTAATATAATGTTGTGACCAATTGTCGATAGGACTCTTTAGACATATCAATCACTTTAAATGTTCAAACAACAACTAATCTTCAATTACGATTAAATAATTTATTACTTTAACTTGATGTAATGTTGCTATCAAATGTCGATCGCACCCTTTAGACATATCAATCACTGTATATGTGTAAACAACAGTTAATCTTCAAAAACCAATAAAATAATTCATTACTTTAACTGAATATAATGTTGCGATCAATTGTCGATCGCACCCTTTGAACATATCAACCACTGTAAATGTTTAAACAACAACTTATCTTCAATATCCAATTCAATAATTCATTACATTAAATTAATATAATGTTGCGATCAATTGTCGATCGCACCATTTAGACATATCAATCACTTTAAATCTTTAAACAACAATAAGTTTTCAATAACCAATTCAATAATTCATTACATTAACTTAATATATTTTTGCGATCAATTGTCGATCGCACGCTTGTAGACATATCAAACACTGTAAATATTTAAACAACATTTTATCTTCAATAACCAATTTAATAATTCATTACTTTAACTTAATATAATGTTGCGATCAATTGTCGATCGCACCCTTTAGACATATCAATCACTGTAAATGTGTAAACAACAATTAGTTTTCAATAACAATTTCAATAATTCATTACTTTAACTTAATAAAATGTTGCGATCAATTGTCGATCGCACCCTTCAGACATATCAATCACTTTAAATGTTTAAACAACATTTAGTTTTCAGTAACCAATTCAATAACTCATTACTTTAACTTAATATAATGTTGCGATCAATTGTCGATCGCACCCTTTAGACATATCAATCACTTTAAATATTTAAACAACAATTAGTTTTGAATAACCAATTCAATAATTCATTACTTTAACTTAATATAATGTTGTCATCAATTGCAGATCGCACCCTTTAGACATATCAATCACTGTAAATGTTTAAACAATAATTAATTTTTGATTAACAATTCAATAATTCATTACTTTAATTTAATATAATATTGCGATTATTTGTCGATCGCACCCTTTATACATATCAATCACGGTAAATGTTTAAACAACAATTATATTTCAATAACCAATTCAATAATTCATTACTTTAATTTAATATAATGTTGCAATCAATTGTCCATCACACCCTTTAGACATATCAATCACATTAAATGTTTAAACAACATTTAGTTTTTCATAACCAATTCAATAACTCATTACTTTAACTTAATATAATGTTGTGACCAATTGTCGGTAGCACTCTTTAGACATATCAATCACTTTAAATGTTCAAACAACAACTAATCTTCAATTACGATTAAATAATTTATTACTTTAACTTGATGTAATGTTGCGATCAAATGTTGATCGCACCCTTTAGACAGATCAATCACTGTAAATGTGTAAACAACAGTTAATCTTCAAAAACCAATAAAATAATTCATTACTTTAACTTAATATAATGTTGCGATCAATTGTCGATCGCACCCTTTGAACATATCAATCACTGTAAATGTTTAAACAACAACTTATCTTCAATAACCAATTAAATAATTCATTACATTAAATTAATATAATGTTGCCATCAATTGTCGATCGCACCCATTGGACATATCAATCACTTTAAATCTTTAATCAACAATTAGTTTTCAATACCCAATTCAATAATTCATTACTTTAACATAATATAATCATAATATAATGTTGTTATCAATTTCAGATCGCACCCTTTAGACATATCAATCATTGTAAATGTTTAAACAACAATTATTTTTCAATAAACAATTCAATAATTCATTACTTTAATTTATTATAATGTTGCGATTATTTGTCGATCGCACCCTTTATACATATCAATCACGGTAAATGTTTAAACAATAATTATATTTCAATAACCAATTCAATAATTCATTACTTTAACTTAATATAATGTTGCAATCAATTGTCCATCACACCCTTTAGACATATCAATCACGTTAAATGTTTAAACAATATTTAGTTTTCCATAACCAATTCAATAACTCATTACTTTTACTTAATATAATGCTGTGACCAATTGTCGATAGCACTCTTTAGACATATCAATCACTTTAAATGTTCAAACAACAACTAATCTTCAATTACGATTAAATAATTTATTACTTTAACTTGATGTAATGTTGCGATCAAATGTCGATCACACCCTTTAGACATATCAATCACTGTAAATGTGTAAACAACAGTTAATCTTCTTATACCAGTAAAATAATTCATTACCTTAACTTAATATAATGTTGCGATCAATTGTCGATCGCACCCTTTGAACATATCAATCACTGTAAATGTTTAAACAACATTTAGTTTTCAGTAACCAATTCAATAACTCATTACTTTAACTTAATATAATGTTGCGATCAATTGTCGATCGCACCCTTTAGACATATCAATCACTTTAAATATTTAAACAACAATTAGTTTTGAATAACCAATTCAATAATTCATTACTTTAACTTAATATAATGTTGTCATCAATTGCAGATCGCACCCTTTAGACATATCAATCACTGTAAATGTTTAAACAACAATTAGTTTTCGATAAACAATTCAATAATTCATTACTTTAATTTAATATAATGTTGCGATTATTTGTCGATCTCACCCTTTATACATATCAATCACGGTAAATGTTTAAATAACAATTATATTTCAATAACCAATTCAACAATTCATTACTTTAACTTAATATAATGTTGCAATCAATTGTCCATCACACCCTTTAGACATATCAATCACGTTAAATGTTTAAACAACATTTAGTTTTCCATAACCATTTCAATAACTCATTACTTTAACTTAATATAATGTTGTGACCAATTGTCGATAGCACTCTTTAGACATATCAATCACTTTAAATGTTCAAACAATAACTAATCTTCAATTACGATTAAATAATTTATTACTTTAACTTGATGTAATGTTGCTATCAAATGTCGATCGCACCCTTTAGACATATCAATCACTGTAAATGTGTAAACAACAATTAATCTTCAAAAACCAATAAAATAATTCATTACTTTAACTGAATATAATGTTGCGATCAATTGTCGATCGCACCCTTTGAACATATCAATCACTGTAAATGTTTAAACAACAACTTATCTTCAATATCCAATTCAATAATTCATTACATTAAATTAATATAATGTTGCGATCAATTGTCGATCGCACCATTTAGACATATCAATCACTTTAAATCTTTAAACAACAATTAGTTTTCAATAACCAATTCAATAATTCATTACATTAACTTAATATATTTTTGCGATCAATTGTCGATCGCACGCTTGTAGACATATCAAACACAGTAAATATTTAAACAACATTTTATCTTCAATAACCAATTTAATAATTCATTACTTTAACTTAACGTAATGCTGCGATCAATTGTCGATCGCACCCTTTAGACATATCAATCATTTAAAATATGTAAACAACAACTTATCTTCAATAACCAATTAAATAATTCATTACTTTAACTTAATACAATGTTGCGATCAATTGTCGATCGCACCCTTTAGACATATCAATCACTGTAAATGTGTAAACAACAGTTAATCTTAAAAAACCAGTAAAATAATTCATTACTTTAACTTAATATAATGTTGCGATTAATTGTCGATCGCACCCTTTGAACATATCAATCACTGTAAATGTTTAAACAACAACTTATCTTCAATAACCCATTCAATAATTCATTACATTAAATTAATATAATGTTGCGATCAATTGTCGATCGCACCCTTTAGACATATCAATCACTTTAAATCTTTAAACAACAATTAGTTTTCAATAACCAATTCAATAATTAATTACATTAACTTAATATAATTTTGCGATCAATTGTCGATCGCACGCTTTAGACATATCAAACACTGTAAATATTTAAACAACAACTTATCTTCAATAACCAATTTAATAATTCATTACTTTAACTTAACGTAATGCTGCGATCAATTGTCGGTCGCACCCTTTAGACATATCAATCATTTAAATGGGTAAACAACAAACTTATCTATAATAACCAATTTAATAATTCATTACTTTAACTTAATATAATGTTGCGATCAATTGTCGATCGCACCCTTTAGACATATCAATCACTGTAAATGTGTAAACAACAATTAGTTTTCAATAAAAAATTCAATAATTCATTACTTTAACTTAATAAAATGTTGCGATCAATTGTCTATCGCACCCTTCAGACATATCAATCACTTTAAATGTTTAAACAACATTTAGTTTTCAGTAACCAATTCAATAACTCATTACTTTAACTTAATATAATATTGCAATCAATTGTCGATTGCACCCTTTAGACATATCAATCACTTTAAATATTTAAACAACAATTAATTTTGAATAACCAATTCAATAATTCATTACTTTAACTTAATATAATGTTGTCATCAATTGCAGATAGCACCCTTTAGACATATCAATCACTGTAAATGTTTAAACAACAATTAATTTTTGATAAACAATTCAATAATTCATTACTTTAATTTAATATAATGTTGCGATTATTTGTCGATCGCACCCTTTATACATATCAATCACGGTAAATGTTTAAACAATAATTATATTTCAATAACCAATTCAATAATTCATTACTTTAACTTAATATAATGTTGCGATTAATTGTCGATCGCACCCTTTGAACATATCAATCACTGTAAATGTTTAAACAACAACTTATCTTCAATAACCCATTCAATAATTCATTACATTAAATTAATATAATGTTGCGATCAATTGTCGATCGCACCCTTTAGACATATCAATCACTTTAAATCTTTAAACAACAATTAGTTTTCAATAACCAATTCAATAATTAATTACATTAACTTAATATAATTTTGCGATCAATTGTCGATCGCACGCTTTAGACATATCAAACACTGTAAATATTTAAACAACAACTTATCTTCAATAACCAATTTAATAATTCATTACTTTAACTTAACGTAATGCAGCGATCAATTGTCGGTCGCACCCTTTAGACATATTAATCATTTAAAATGGGTAAACAACAACTTATCTATAATAACCAATTAAATAATTCATTACTTTAACTTAATATAATGTTGCGATCAATTGTCGATCGCACCCTTTAGACATATCAATCACTGTAAATGTGTAAACAACAATTAGTTTTCAATAAAAAATTCAATAATTCATTACTTTAACTTAATAAAATGTTGCGATCAATTGTCTATCGCACCCTTCAGACATATCAATCACTTTAAATGTTTAAACAACATTTAGTTTTCAGTAACCAATTCAATAACTCATTACTTTAACTTAATATAATATTGCAATCAATTGTCGATTGCACCCTTTAGACATATCAATCACTTTAAATATTTAAACAACAATTAATTTTGAATAACCAATTCAATAATTCATTACTTTAACTTAATATAATGTTGTCATCAATTGCAGATAGCACTCTTTAGACATATCAATCACTGTAAATGTTTAAACAACAATTAATTTTTGATAAACAATTCAATAATTCATTACTTTAATTTAATATAATGTTGCGATTATTTGTCGATCGCACCCTTTATACATATCAATCACGGTAAATGTTTAAACAACAATTATGTTTCAATAACCATTTCAATAATTCATTACTTTAACTTAATATAATGTTGCGATTAATTGTCCATCGCACCCTTTGAACATATCAATCACTATAAATGTTTAAACAACAACTTATCTTCAATAACCCATTCAATAATTCATTACATTAAATTAATATAATGTTGCGATCAATTGTCGATCGCACCCTTTAGACATATCAATCACTTTAAATCTTTAAACAACAATTAGTTTTCAATAACCAATTCAATAATTAATTACATTAACTTAATATAATTTTGCGATCAATTGTCGATCGCACGCTTTAGACATATCAAACACTGTAAATATTTAAACAACAACTTATCTTCAATAACCAATTTAATAATTCATTACTTTAACTTAACGTAATGCAGCGATCAATTGTCGGTCGCACCCTTTAGACATATCAATCATTTAAAATGGGTAAACAACAACTTATCTATAATAACCAATTAAATAATTCATTACTTTAACTTAATATAATGTTGCGATCAATTGTCGATCGCACCCTTTAGACATATCAATCACTGTAAATGTGTAAACAACAATTAGTTTTCAATAAAAAATTCAATAATTCATTACTTTAACTTAATAAAATGTTGCGATCAATTGTCGATCGCACCCTTCAGACATATCAATCACTTTAAATGTTTAAACAACATTTAGTTTTCATTAACCAATTCAATAACTCATTACTTTAACTTAATATAATGTTGCGATCAATTGTCGATCGCACCCTTTAGACATATCAATCACTTTAAATATTTAAACAACAATTAGTTTTGAATAACCAATTCAATAATTCATTACTTTAACTTAATATAATGTTGTCATCAATTGCAGATAGCACCCTTTAGACATATCAATCACTGTAAATGTTTAAACAACAATTAATTTTTGATAAACAATTCAATAATTCATTACTTTAATTTAATATAATGTTGCGATTATTTGTCGATCGCACCCTTTATACATATCAATCACGGTAAATGATTAAACAACAATTATATTTCAATAACCAATTCAATAATTCATTACTTTAACTTAATATAATGTTTCAATCAATTGTCCATCACACCCTTTAGACATATCAATCACGTTAAATGTTTAAACAACATTTAGTTTTTCATAACCAATTCAATAACTCATTACTTTAATTTAATATAATGTTGTGACCAATTGTCGGTAGCACTCTTTAGACATATCAATCACTTTAAATGTTCAAACAACAACTAATCTTCAATTACGATTAAATAATTTATTACCTTAACTTGATGTAATGTTGCGATCAAATGTCGATCGCACCCTCTAGACAGATCAATCACTGTAAATGTGTAAACAACAGTTAATTTTCAAAAACCAATAAAATAATTCATTACTTCAACTTAATATAATGTTGCGATCAATTGTCGATCGCACCCTTTGAACATATCAATCACTGTAAATGTTTAAACAACAACTTATCTTCAATAACCAATTCAATAATTCATTACATTAAATTAATATAATGTTGCGACCAATTGTCGATTGCACCCTTTAGACATATCAATCACTTTAAATCTTTTAACGACAATTAGTTTTCAATAACCAATTCAATAATTCATTACATTAACTTAATATAATTTTGCGATCAATTGTCGATCGTACGCTTTAGACATATCAACACTGTAAATATTTAAACAACAACTTATCTTCAATAACCAATTTAATAATTCATTACTTTAAATTAACGTAATGCTGCGATCAATTGTCGATCGCACCCTTTAGACATATCAATCGTTTAAAATGGGTGAACAACAACTTATCTTCAATAACCAATTAAATAATTCTTTACTTTAACTTAATATAATGTTGCGATCAATTGTTGATCGCACCGTTTAGACATATCAATCACAGTAAATTTGTAAACAACAGTTAATCTTCAAAAACAAGTAAAATAATTCATTACTTTAACTTAATATAATGTTGCGATTAATTGTCGATTGCACCCTTTGAACATATCAATCACTGTAAATGTTTAAACAACAACTTATCTTCAATAACCCATTCAATAATTCATTACATTAAATTAATATAATGTTGCCATCAATTGTCGATCGCACCCTTTAGACATATCAATCACTTTAAATCTTTAAACAACAATTAGTTTTCAATAACCAATTCAATAATTAATTACATTAACTTAATATATTTTTGCGATCAATTGTCGATCGCACGCTTTAGACATATCAAATACTGTAAATATTTAAACAACAACTTATCTTCAAAAACCAATTTAATAATTCATTACTTTAGCTTAACGTAATGCTGCGATCAATTGTCGGTCGCACCCTTTAGACATATCAATCATTTAAAATGGGTAAACAACAACTTATCTATAATAACCAATTAAATAATTCATTACTTTAACTTAATATAATGTTGCGATTAATTGTCGATCGCACCCTTTAGACATATCAATCACTGTAAATGTGTAAATAACAATTAGTTTTCAATAACAAATTCAATAATTCATTACTTTAACTTAATAAAATGTTGCGATCAATTGTCGATCGCACCCTTCGGACATATCAATCACTTTAAATGTTTAAACAACATTTAGTTTTCAGTAACCAATTCAATAACTCATTACTTTAACTTAATATAATGTTGCGATCAATTGTCGATCGCACCCTTTAAATATATCAATCACTTCAAATATTTAAACAACAATTAGTTTTGAATAACCAATTCAATAATTCATTACTTTAACTTAATATAATGTTGTCATCAATTGCAGATAGCACCCTTTAGACATATCAAACACTGTAAATATTTAAACAACAACTTATCTTCAATAACCAATTTAATAATTCATAACTTTAAATTAACGTAATGCTGCGATCAATTGTCGATCGCACCCATTAGACATATCAATCGTTTAAAATGGGTGAACAACAACTTATCTTCAATAACCAATTAAATAATTCTTTACTTTAACTTAATATAATGTTGCGATCAATTGTTGATCGCACCGTTTAGACATATCAATCACTGTAAATTTGTAAACAACAGTTAATCTTCAAAAACCAGTAAAATAATTCATTACTTTAACTTAATATAATGTTGCGATTAATTGTCGATTGCACCCTTTGAACATATCAATCACTGGAAATGTTTAAACAACAACTTATCTTCAATAACCAATTCAATAATTCATTACATTAAATTAATATAATGTTGCCATCAATTGTCGATCGCACCCTTTAGACATATCAATCACTTTAAATCTTTAAACAACAATTAGTTTTCAATAATCAATTCAGTAATTCATTACATTAACTTAATATAATTTTTCGATAAATTGTCGATCGCACGCTTTAGACATATCAAACACTGTAAATATGAATCATTTAAAATGGGTAAACAACAACTTATCTTCAATAACCAATTTAATAATTCATTACTTTAACTTAACGTAATGATGCGATCAATTGTCGATCGCACCCTTTAGAAAAATCAATCATTTAAAATGGGTAAACAAGAACTTATCTTCAATAACCAATTGAATAATTCATTACTTTAGCTCAATATAATGTTGTGATCAATTGTCGATCTCGCCCTTGACACATATCAATCACTTAAAATGTTTAAACAACATTTAGTTTTAAGTAACCAATTCAATAACTCATTACTTTAACTTACTATAATGTTGCAATCAATTGTCGATCGCACCCTTTAGACATATCAATCACTTTAAATATTTAAACAACAATTAGTTTTCAATAACTAATTCAATAATTCATTACTTTAACTTAATATAATGTTGTTACTAATTGCAGGTCGCACCCTTTAGACATATCAATCACTATAAATGTTTAAACAACAATTAGTTTTCAATAAACAATTCAATAATTCATTACTTCAATCTAATATAATGTTGCGGTTATTTGTCGATCGCACCCTTTAAACATAACAATCACGGTAAATGTTTAAATAACAATTATATTTCAATAACCAATTCAATAACTCATTACTTTAACTTAAAATAATGTTGTGACCTATTGTCGATCGCACTCTTTAACCATATCAATCACTTTAAATGTTCTAACAACAACTAATCTTCAATTACGATTAAATAATTCATTACTTTAACTTAATGTAATATTGCGATCAAATGTCGATCGCACCCTTTAGATATATCAATCACTTGAAATGTGTAAACAACAGTTAATCTTCGAAAACCAATAAAATAATTCATTACTTTAACTTAATATAATGTTCTGATCAATTATCGATCGCACCCTTTGAACATATCAATCAGTGTAAACGTTTAAACAACAATTAGTTTTCAATAACCTATTTAATAATTCATTACTTTAACTTAATATAATGTTGCGATCAATTGCCGATCTCACCCTTTAGACATATCAATCACTTTAAATGTTTAAACAACATTAAGTTTTCAATAAACAATTCAATAATTCATTACATTAAATTAATATAATGTTGCGATCAATTGTCGATCGCACCCTTTAGACATATCAATCACTTTAAATCTTTAAACAACAATTTGTTTTCAATAACCAAATCAATAATTCATTACATTAACTTAATATAATTTTGCGATCAATTGTCGATCGCACGCTTTAGACATATCAAACACTGTAAATGTTTAAACAACATCATATCTTCAATAATCAATTTAATAATTCACTACTTTAACTTAACGTAATATTCCGATCAATTGTCGATCGCACCCTTTAGACAAATCAATCATTTTAAATGGGTAAACAACAACTTATCTTCAATAACCAATTAAATATTTCATTACTTTAACTTAATAAAATGTTGCGATCAATTGTCGATCGCACCCTTTAGACATATCAATCACTGTAAATGTGTAACCAATAATTAGTTTTCAATAACCAATTCAATAATTCATTACTTTAATTTAATATAATGTTGCGATCAATTGTTGATCCCGCCCTTAAGACATATCAATCACTTTAAATGTTTAAACAACATTTAGTTTTTAGTAACAAATTCAATAACTCATTACTTTAACTTAATATAATGTTGCGATCAATTGTCGATCGCACCCTTTAGACATATCTATCACATTAAAAATTTAAACAACAATTAGTTTTCAATAACCAATTCAATAATTCATTACTTTAACTTAATATAATGTTGTTATCAATTGCCGATCAAACCCTTTAGACATATCAATCACTATAAATGTTTAAACAAAAATTAGTCTTAAATAAACAGTTCAATAATTCATTACTTTAATCTAATATAATGTTGCGATTATTTGTCGATCGCACCATTTATACATATCAATCACGGTAAATGTTTAAACAACAATTATCTTTCAATAACCAATTCAATAATTCATTACTTTAATTTAATATAATGTTGAAATCAATTGTCCATCGCACCCTTTAAACATATTATTCACGTTAAATGTTTAAACAACATTTAGTTTTCCATAACCAATTCAATAACTCATTACTTTAACTTAATATAATGTTGTGACCAATTGTCGATCGCACTCTTTAGACATATCAATCACTTTAAATGTTCAAACAACAACTAATCTTCAATTACAATTAAATAATTCATTACTTTAACTTAATGTAATGTTGCGATCAAATGTCGATCGCACCCTTAAGACATATCAATCACTGTTAATGTGTAAACAACAGTTAATCTTAAACAACCAATAAAATAATTCATTACTTTAACTTAATATAATGTTCCGATCAATTGTCGATCGCACCCTTTGAACATATCAATCACTGTAAATGTTTAAACAACAATAAGTTTTCAATAAAAAATTCAATAATTCATTACTTTAACTTAATATAATGTTGCAATCAATTGTCGATCTCACCCTTTAGACATATCAATCACTTTAAATGTTTAAACAACAATTAGTTTTCAATAACCAATTCAATAACTCATTACTTTAACTAAATATAATGTTGTGATCAATTGTCGATGCACCATTTAGACATATCAATCACTTTAAATGCTTAAACAGCAACTATTCTTCAATTACGATTAAATAATTCATTATATTAACTTAATGTAATGTTGGAATAAATTGTCGATTGCACCCTTTAGACATATCAATCACCGTAAATGTGTAAACTACAGTTAATCTTCAATATCCAATAAAATAATTCATTTCTTTAACATAGTATAATGTTGCGTTCAATTGTCTATCTCACCCTTTGGATATATCAATAACGGTAAATGTGTAAACAACATTCAATCTTCAATAACCAATAAAATAATTCATTACGTTAACTTAATATAATGTTGCGAGCATTTGTCGATCGCACCCTTTGAACATATCAATCACTTTAAATGTTTTAACAACATTTAGTTTTCAATAACCAATTCAATAATTCATTACTCTAACTTAATATAATGTTGCGATCAATTGTCGATCACACCCTTTAGACATATCAATCACAGTAAATGTTTAAACAATAATTAGTTTTCAATAACCAATTTAATAATTCATTACGTTAACTTAATATAACGTTGCGATTAATTGTCGTTCGTACCCTTTAGACATATCACTATAAATGTTTAAACAACAATTAGTTTTCAATAACCAATACAATAATTTATTACTTTAACTTAATATAATGTTGCGATCAATTGTCGATCGCACGCTTTAGACATATCAAACACTGTAAATGTTTAAACAACAAATTATCTTCAATAACCAATTCATTAATTCATTACTTTAACTTAACGTAATGTTGCGATCAATTGTCAATCAAACCCTTTAGATATATCAATCATTTTAAATGGGTAAACAATAACTTATCTTCAATAACCAATTAAATAATTCTTTACTTTAACTTAATATAATGTTGCGATCAATTGTTGATCGCACCCTTTAGACATATCAATCACTGTAAATGTGTAAACAACAACTAATCTTCAATAACCAATTCAATAATTCATTACTTTAACTTAGTATAATGTTATGATCAATTGTTGATAGTACCCTTTAGAGATATCAATCACTATAAATGTTTAAATAACAATTTGATTTCAATTACCAATTTAATAATTCATTACTTTAACTTAATATAATGTTGCGATCAATTGTTGATCGCACCCATTAGACATATCAATCACAGTAAATGTTTACACAACATTTAGTTTTCAATAACCAATTCAATAATTCTTTACTTTAACTTAATATAATGTTGCGATCAATTGTCGATCGCACCCGTTAGACATATCAATCACTTTAAATGTTTAAACAACATTAAGTTTTCAATAACCAATTCAATAATTCATTACATTAACTTAATATTATGTTGCGATCAATTGTCGATCGCACCCTTTAGACATATCAATCATTGTAAACGTGTAAACAACAAAAAATCTTCAATAACCAATTCAATAACTCACTACATTAACTTATCTAATGTTGCGATCAATTGTCGATCGCACCCTTTAGACATATCAATCACTGTAAATGTTTAAATAACAATTAGTTTTCAATAACCAATTCAATAATTCATTACTCTATTTTAATATAATGTTGTGATCAATTGTTGATCGCACCTTTTAGACATATCAATCACTGTAAATGTTTAACTAACAACTTATCTTCAATAACCAATTCTATAATTCATTATTTTAACTTAACATAATATTGCGATCAATTGTCGATCGCATATAGACATGTCAATCATTTTAAATGGGTAAACAACAACTAATCTATAATAACCAATTAAATAATTCATTACTTTAACTTAATATAATGTTGCGATCAATTGTCGATCTCACCCTTTAGACAATCAATCACTGTAAATGTGTAAACAACAACTAATTTTCAATAACCAATTTAATAATTCATTACTTTAACTTATTATAATGTTATGATCAATTGTCGATCGTACCCTTTAGACATATCAATCAGTGTAAATGTTTAAACAACAAATTGTAACATCCACAAGTAGGGCCTTAAATTTTTCGAATATTTTGTTATTTAAAATGTCAGTTTTCGTAAAAATTGATTTTCGAAAATTTTCATATCGGGTAAATCGAAAATCCGCTCTAAATGTAAAATTTTAAATTAGAGACTATATTTGGAAGTGTAGAGTCAATTTCGATAATTGAAAATGATTTCGAAATGATTTTCGTAAAACCGGACCAATTTCTAAAAAAGGGGTTTAAATCGATTTAAAAGTGACTTTTCAAATTAAGCGTTGTTTTGGTGGTATAAATATATTTTTAGAACCGGAAAATATTTTCGAAAATGGAACCGAGAGTAGAGCGGAGTTTCGGGGTGGTTCGAATAGTTATGAGTTGGCTTCGAAGTTATTGGGCCCAATTTGGTGAATCAAGCCCAATAACCCAAACAAGGCTCATCATCCCCACTACTAACACCCTCTCATCTCCACTCATCACTCTCATCACCCAAAACAAAAATACGTATTCTCTCTTCTCTTCACTATCCAAAACCGTAACCTTATTAATCCCCCACAACCACCCAAGACCCACCTCATTAAAGCTTTGAACTACCATTATCAACCTCATTAAAGCTTCTTCAAGTGGTTTTCAAGCTCTATTCTTCTTGATTCGAGTTGGTAAGCTATTTAAACTCCTTAATGGCATTTTTGGTTTTAGAGGCATTTGATTTACATTCATAGCATTATTAGGACTCTTAGAGGCTCTAGAACACTTCCGGATAGTGGTCTTATTAATTTTGGTCATTAATGGTGTTTTTGGATATAAACCCTAAGAGCTAGTAGAGTCATTTTGATGAAATTATGTTGGGTATTGATTAGTGTTGCTTGGATTGGTTCCAATAGGCAACCAAGGTGTTGGAGAGCACCAAACCGAGAAGACTAGCTACAGTAGAACCTCGATAAATGAATACCTTTGGGACCACAAAAAAATATTCGTTTAGCGAGATTATTTATTTATCGATTAATGAATAAAATATTTATTTATCGAAAAATGAATAATAATTCATTTATATGATAATTTTAGTTTTCTTATTACATAATTTTGTATTAAATTCAAATGTATTTAGAACTTAAACTTTAATTATATGCATGTTTTTAGAATTCTAGATTAATTAGTTGTACATGTATGCATTGAGTAGAATTAGTGCAAAGTATTACGTACATGAACGTAGAATTCTCAAAACATGAATGTAATTAAAGTTTAAGTGCAAAGTATCACGTACATGAATGTAGTGAGATTGGATAAAGTGTAAAATACCATGTATTGAAGCTATTACGTACATGCATGATAGTTAAAGTTATGATGTCTACTCAATACCTCATATAAAGCTATAATATATATAATTCTATATTCTCATTATATCTTCATAACACAGTCATATGGCTTCCAAAGATCAAGTAAAGCCAGTAACAAAAATTACTTGGTGCAACATGATCAAAATATTTCAGAAGTGGTGCATGCTTTACACAAAATCAAGGATAAGATACAATTTGGGGGAGGAAAAAAGCAATCAACTTTGGATGCATTTTTCAAAAAAATATGACTTATTAATGTGCTTGAAAATTATTCAATGGATGAAATGTACACATGATATATTATATAAATAAAAATATATTATTTGAAATATAGTAATTATACATTTATATTTACATAGGGACTATATATACTTCATTTATATTTATTCGTTAATGCATTAAGCGAGGTTATTCGTTAAGCTAATTAGCCCAAGTCGGGACCGAAGAAATTTATTCATTAGACGAGATTATTCATTTACCGAACATTCATTTATCGAGATTCTACTGTAGTTGTCTTTGGAGGAAAGGTTAGCATCTTCGTTTTACGCTCTATATACGTGTATAATGGTTGTTTTGTGTTTGATTGCATTATGGTATGTTAATAATGCTAACTACTCGGTAAACACTAGATATGTTGAGAATTGTGATAGTAGTGTCATGTAGACACTTGTTGAATTAATATGGAAATGACCATGTGAATGTATATGTGATGCCATGTGTTGTTTGATGGTTGTTGATGTGTATTGTGATGGCCATGGAGGCCTTTGATTAGTAAATAATGGTTTTCGAATGGAAATGGTGTAATTGAGTCCAATGCACCTTACTTGATTGTCAATGGAAATGCTTTGAACATGTTGTAAATGGTATATGTTTGCCTTTGAGGCCATGTAAAAAGAATGGTGGTCTAGTGCCATTGTTAAATAAAAACCAATGGCGTAATATGGTTTTGTGTAAAATGGAAAGAAATGGAAATTCTTGTTTGGTCATTAAAAAGGAAGCCCTTGTTCTTAACTTAAATGTGTGAATGTAATGGCATGCCTTAGGGAACTAGAAGTATACTTCGACACATGTAAATATGACATATTGGCTTGAAGTGCCGCTTATTCGGAGTGACAGCTCCTTACCGGATGCGACGGCATCAAACCGATCCTTTGGATTTTACCGTGATCTTCGGATCTTACCATGTTTTCGGACTTACCGTGATCTTCGGATCTTACCATGTCTTCGGACTTACCGTGATCTTCGGATCTTACCGGGGTTTCGGCCGACTACCGTCGCGTTTTCACCATGAGAGTTCAGTTTAAGGGCAAAATAACTAGAATGTGGTTATTGTGTGATTCGAATGCTTTAAATGGTGTGATGATATCTAATGAATGGTAAATGATTGTTTGTTGTGGTTGAAATTCACTGTAGAAACCTTAGACGGTAATTAAACGGAATAGAGAAACTAAGCGGAATAATTGAAATGTTGAAACAGTGAGTCAAAGTGAAAAATATTA
Organism: Cardiospermum halicacabum; assembly: GCA_031304145.1. Lineage (NCBI taxonomy): Eukaryota > Viridiplantae > Streptophyta > Magnoliopsida > Sapindales > Sapindaceae > Cardiospermum > Cardiospermum halicacabum. Next base: position 18,367,708 of record CM062391.1, on the reverse strand, counting down.
TGTTTTTCTCACCTGGGCGTCCTGGTCGGCGGCCTAGCAAAGGAGCCATGGCGTGGACCAGGGCGCCAATCACCTACGGTACCAGTTTCCGCAGCCTGGCTGGCGGCCTGGCAAAGGAGCCAAGGCGCTGACTAGGGCGCCAAGTGGCTACGGTACCACTTTTGGCGGCTTGGCAAATGGCTGGCGGCCTAGTCATATAGACCAGGGCACGAGCCAGGGCACCAAATTGGATTCGGTACCACTTTCCACGGCCTGGCAGGCAGCCTTCCAACCAGGGCGCCAGGAGACCTTCGGTACCACTTTCTGCGGCCTAGACAGCGGCCCAATCAAGGTGACCAGGGCGCCAAGAAGCTACGGTGCCACTTTTAGCGGCCTGGTCAAAGAACTGGCGGCCTTGTCAATGGGACCAGGGCGCAAGAAGTCCACCTTACCTCCAGTTTTCTGTTTTCTAATCCTCTTCGGATCCTACCGGTTATGTGATGATGTTTGAGAAGTTAAGTTGCATTTGTGTGCTCACTTTGCTAATGAAAGAAGCATGTTTGTATGTGTTTGTTTCAGCATGAAGGTGTTAACTAGGCATCGATAGCCTAACCCTTTCCTCTCTCCATTTTTCTTGTTTGTTATTTCTTTTCGGAATGAATATGTGTCCAAGTGGATCGAGCTAGCATTTGAAGGTCGGGTTGGAAGCCCTCCTTGGAGCATTCATTTCATGGCATCTTTCACCTAGTTTATTTTGTAATATTTTTGCAAATGTATTTAACTTTAAATATTCTTTTGTCAACTTGTTCACTTGGTTTAGTGACGAGTTGAACACTAAGCTCGGTTTCGCATGTTGATTCGAGTTTAGTGTTACTTAATGATTTCATAAGTAAACCTTATTGATGATTATCATGTGATGATGTATTTTAAAGTATTTATTTTTCCACTTGGATTGCAATTCCTATTATGTGTATGTATATGTTATAACTATAGGAGGCTATATGTATAAAGTGTTTTGGCGTTCCGATCTCCTACACCTCGGGTCCCCCAGGGGTGGGGGTCGGACGCTACCAAAATAGTTTTCAATAACCAATTAAATATCTCATTACTTTAACTTAAAATAATATTGCGATCAATTGCCGATCGCACCCATTCGACATATCAATCACTATAAATGTTTAAACAACAATTAGTTTTCGATAACCAATTAAATAATTCCTTACATTAACTTAATATAATGTTACGATCAATTGTCGATCGCACCCTTTAGACATATCAATCACTTTAAATGTTTAAACAACATTTAGTTTTCAATAACCAATTCAATAACTCATTACTTTAACTTAATATAATGTTGCGATCAATTGTCGATCCCACCCTTTAGACATATTAATCACTTTAAATGTTTAAACAACAATTAGTTTTCAATAACCAATTCATTAATTCATTACTTTAACTTAATATAATGTTGTTATCAATTGCCGGTCACACCCTTTAGACATATCAATCACTGTAAATGTTTAAACAACAATTAGTTTTCAATTAATAATTCAATAATTCATTACTTTAACTTAATATAATGTTGCGATCAATTGTCGATCGCACCCTTTATACATATCAATCACTTTTAATGTTTAAACAACATTTAGTTTTCAATAACAAATTCAATAACTCATTACTTTAACTTAATATAATGTTGTGACCAATTGTCGATCGCACACTTTAGACATATCAATCACTTTAAATGTTTAAACAACAACAAATCTTCAATAACGATTAAATAATTCATTACTTTAACTTAATGTAATGTTGCGATCCAACGTCGATCGCACCCTTTACACATATCAATCACTTTAAATGTGTAAACAATAGATAATCTTCAAAAACCAATAAAATAACTCATTACTTTAACTTAATAAAATGTTGCGATCAATTGTCGATCACACCCTTTGAACATATCAACCACCGTAAATGTTTAAACAACAAATAGTTTTCAATAACCAATTAAATAATTCATTACTTTAACTTAACATAATGTTGCGATCAATGGTCGATCGCACCCTTTAGACATATCAATCACTTTAAATGTCTAAACAACATTAAGTTTTCAATAACCGATTCAATAACTCATTACTTTAACTTAATATAACATTGTGATCAATTGTCGATCGCACCATTTAGACATAGCAGTCACTTTAAATGCTTTAATAAAAACTAATCGTCAATTATGATTAAATAATTCATTACATTAACTTAATAGCGATAAATTGTCGATCTCACCCTTTACACATATCAATCACTGTAAATGTGTAAACTACAGTTAATCTTCAATAACCAATACAATACTTCATTACTTTAACTTAATATAATGTTGCGATCAATTGTCGATCGCACCCTTTAGACATATTAATAACTGTAAATGTGTAAACAATAGTTATCCTTCAATAACCAATAAAATAATTCATTACTTTAACTTAATAGAATGTTGCGATCAATTGTCGATCTACCATTTGAACAAATCAATCACTATAAATTTTTAAACAACATTTAGTTTTCAATAACCAGTTCAATAATTCATTAAATTAACTAAATATAATGTTGCGATCAATTGTTGATCGCACCCTTTAGACATATCAATCACTGTTAATGTTTAAACAATAATTAGTTTTCAATAACCAATTTTATAATTCATTACTTTAACTTAATATAATGTTATGATCAATTGTCGATCGCACCTTTTAGACATATAAATCACAGTAAATGTTTAAACAACAATTAGTTTTGAATAACCAATTCAATAATTCGTTACTTTAACTTAATAAAATATTGCGATCAATTGTCGATCGCACCCTTTAGACATATCAATGACTATAAAAGTTTAAACAATAATTAGTTTTCAATAACCAATTCAATAAATAATTAATTTGACTTAATATAATGTTGCGATCAATTGTCGGTCGCACCTTTTAGACATATCAATCTCTTTAATGTTAAAACAACATTTAGTTTTCAATAACCAATTCAATAACTCATTACTTTAACTTAATATACTGTTGCGATCAACTGTCGATCGCACCCTTTAGACATATCAATCACTTTAAAAGTTTAAACGACAATAGTTTTTAATAACCAATTCAATAATTGATTACTTTAACTTAATATAATGTTGTTATCAATTGCCGATCGTACCCTTTAGACATATCAATCATTGTAAATGTTTAAATAACAATTAGTTTTCAATAAACAATTCTATAACACATTACTTTAACTTAATATAATGTTGTTATCAATTGTCGATCGCACCCTTTATACATATCAATCACTTTAAATGTTTAAACAACATTTAGTTTTCAATTACCAATTCAATAACTCATTACTTTGACTTAATATAATGTTGCGATCAATTGTCGATCGCACCCTTTAGAGATATCAATCACTTTAAATGTTTAAACAACATTTAGTTTTCAATAACCAATTCAATAACTCATTATTTTAACTTAATATAATGTTGCGATCAATTGTCCATCGCACCCTTTAGACATATCAATCACATTAAATGTTTAAACAACAATTAGTTTTCAATAACCAATTCAATAATCGATTACCTTAACTTAATATAATGTTGTTATCAATTGTCGATCGCACCCTTCAGACATATCAATCAGTGTAAATGTTTAAACAACAATTAGTGTTCAATAAACAATTCAATAATTCATTACTTTAACTTAATATAATTTTGCTTCAATTGTCAATCGCACCCTTTATATATATCAATTACTTTAAATGTTAAAACAACAATTAGTTTTAGATAACCAATTTTATAATTCATTACTTTAACTTAATATAATGTTCTGATCAATTGTCGATCGCACCCTTTAGACATATCTATCATAGTAAATGTTTAAACAACAATTAGTTTTGAATAACCAATTCAATAATTCGCTACTTTAACTTAATAAAATGTTGCGATCAATTGTCGATCGCACCCTTTAGACATATCAATGACTATAAATGTTAAAACAATAATTAATTTTCTATAACCAATTCAATAAATCATTAATTAACTTAATATAATGTTGCGATCAATTGTCGGTCGCACCCTTTAGACATATCAATCAGTTTAAATGTTTAAACAACATTAAGTTTACAATAATCAATTCAATAACTCATTACTTTAACTTAATATAATGTTGCGATCAATTGTCGATCGCACCCTTTAGACATATCAATCACTTTCAAAGTTTAAACAACAATAGTTTTCAATAACCAATTCAATAATTGATTACTTTAACTTAATATAATGTTGTTATCAATTGCCGATCGCACCCATTAGAGATATCAATCATTGTAAATGTTTAAATAAAAATTATTTTTCAATAAACAATTCTGTAACTCATTACTTTAACTTAATATAATGTTGCTATAAATTGTCAATCGCACCCTTTATACATATCAATCACTTTAAATGTTTAAACAACATTTAGTTTTCAATTAGAAATTCTATAACTCATTACTTTGACTTAATATAATGTTGCGATCAATTGTCGATCGCACCTTTTAGAGATATCAATCACTTTAAATGTTTAAACAACATTTAGTTTTCAATAACCAATTCTATAACTCATTATTTTAACTTAATATAATGTTGCGATCAATTGTCCATCGCACCCTTTAGACATATCAATCACAATAAATGTTTAAACAACAATTAGTTTTCAATAACTAATTCAATAATTGATTACCTTAACTTAATATAATGTTGTTATCAATTGCCGATCGCACCCTTCAGACATATCAATCAGTGTAAATGTTTAAACAACAATTAGTTTTCAATAAACAATTCAATAATTCGTTACCTTAACTTAATATAATGTTGCTATCAATTGTCAATCCACCCTTTATACATATCAATCTCTTTAAATGTTTAAACAACAAGTAGTTTTAAATAACAAATTTTATAATTCATTACTTTAACTTAATATAATGTTCTGATCAATTGTCGATCGCACCCTTTAGACATATCAATCACAGTAAATGTTTAAACAACAATTAGTTTTGAATAACCAATTCAATAATTCTCTACTTTAACTTAATAAAATGTTGCGATCAGTTGTCGATCGCACCCTTTAGACATATCAATGACTATAAATATTTAAACAATAATTAGTTTTCTATAACCAATTCAATAAATCATTAATTGACTTAATATAATATTGCGATCAATTGTCGGTCGCACCCTTTAGACATATCAATCAGTTTAAATGTTTAAACAACATTTAGTTTTCAATAAACAATTTTATAACTCATTACTTTAACTTAATATAATGTTGTTATCAATTGTCGATCGCACCCTTTATACATATCAATCACTTTAAATGTTTAAACAACATTTAGTTTTCAATTACCAAATCAATAACTCATTACTTTGACTTAATATAATGTTTTGATCAATTGTCGATCGCACCCTTTAGAAATATCAATACTTTAAATATTTAAACAACATTTAGTTTTCAATAACCAATTCAATAACTCATTATTTTAACTTAATATAATGTTGCGATCAATTGTCCATCGCATACTTTAGACATATCAATCACAATAAATGTTTAAACAACAATTAGTTTTCAATAACCAATTCAATAATTGATTACCTTAACTTAATATAATGTTGTTATCAATTGCCGATCGCACCCTTAAGACATATCAATCAATGTAAATGTTTAAACAACAATTAGTTTTCAATAAACAATTCAATAATTCATTACTTTAACTAAATATAATGTTGCTATCAATTGTCAATCGCACCCTTTATACATATCAATCACTTTAAATGTTTAAAAAACAATTAGTTTTAAATAACTAATTTTATAATTCATTACTTTAACTTAATATAATGTTCTGATCAATTGTCGATCGCACCCTTTAGACATATCAATCACAGTAAATGTTTAAACAACAATTAGTTTTGAATAACCAATTCAATAATTCGTTACTTTAACTTAATAAAATGTTGCGATCAATTGTCGATCGCACCCTTTAGACATATCAATGACTATAAATGTTTAAATAATAATTAGTTTTCTATAACCAATTCAATAAATCATTAATTGACTTAATACAATGTTGCGATCAATTGTCGGTCGCACCCTTTAGACATATCAATCAGTTTAAATGTTTAAACAACATTTAGTTTTCATTAACCAATTAAATAACTCATTTCTTTAACTTAATATAATGTTGCGATCAATTGTCAATCGCACCCTTTATACATATCAATCACTTTAAATGTTTAAACAACATTTAGTTTTCAATAACCAATTCATTAATTCATTACTTTAACTTAACATAATGTTTTGATCAATTGTCGATCGCACACTTTAAATATATCAATCACATTAAATGTTTAAATAACAACTAATCTTCAATTAGGATTAAATAATTCATTACTTTAACTTAATGTAATGTTGTGATCAAATGTAGATCGCACCCTTTAGACATATCAATCACTGTAAATGTGTTAACAATTGTTAATCTTCAAAATTCAATAAAATAATTCATTACTTTGACTTAATATTATGTTGCGATCAATTGTCGATCGCACATTTTGAACATATCAATCACTGTTAATATTTAAACACCAATTAGTTTTCAATAACCAAAACAATAATTCATTACTTTAACTTAATATAATGTTGCGATCAATTGTCGATCGCACCCTTTAGACATATCAATCACTTTAAATTTTTAAACAACACTTAGTTTTCAATAACCAATTTAATAACTCATTAGTTTAACTTAATATAATGTTGTGATCAATTGTCGATCGCACCCTTTAGACATATCATTCACTGTAAATTTGTAAACAACAGTTAATCTTCAATAACCAATAAAATAATTCATTACTTTAACTTAATATAATGTTGCGATCAATTGTCGATCGCACCCTTTAAACATATCAATCACTGTAAATGTTTAAACAACATTTACTTTTCATTAACCTATTCAATAATTCATTACATTAACTTAATATAATGTTGCGATCAATTGTCGATCGCACCCTTTAGGCAAATTAATAACTGTAAATGTGTAAACAACAGTAAATCTTCAATAACCAATAAAATAATTCATGACTTTAACTTAATATAATGTTGCAATCAATTGTCGATCGCACCCTTTGAACATATCAATCACTGTAAATGTTTAAACAACAATTAGTTTTCAATAAACAATTCAATAATTCATTACTTTAACTTAATATAATGTTGCTATCAATTGTCAATCGCACCCTTTATACATATCAATCACTTTAAATGTTTAAACAACAATTAGTTTTCAATAGCCAATTTTATAACTCATTACTTAATATAATGTTGTGATCAATTGTCGATCGCACCCTTTAGACATATCAATCACAGTAAATGTTTTAACAACAATTAGTTTTGAATAACCAATTCAATAATTCGTTACTTTAACTTAATAAAATGTTGTGATCAGTTGTCGGTCGCACCCTTTAGACATATCAATCAGTTTAAATGTTTAAACAACATTGAGTTTTCAATAACCAATTCAATAACTCATTACTTTAACTTAATATAATGTTGCGATCTATTGTCGATCGCACTCTTTAGACATATCAATCACTTTAAAAGTTTAAACAACAATAGTTTTCAATAACCAATTCAGTAATTGATTACTTTAACTTAATATAATGTTGTTATCAATTGCTTATCGCACCCTTTAGACATATCAATCATTGTAAATGTTTAAATAACAATTAGTTTTCAATAAACAATTCTATAACTCATTACTTTAACTTAATATAATGTTGCGATCAATTGTCGATCGCACCCTTTAGACATATCAATCACTGTAAATGTTTAAACAACAATTAGTTTTCAATAACCAACTTTATTATTCATTAATTTAACTTAATATAATGTTGCGATCATTTGTCGATCGCACCCTTTACACATATCAACCAAAGTAAATGTTTAAACAACAATTAGTTTTCAATAACCAATTCAATAATTCATTACTTTAACTAAATATTATGTTGCAATCAATTGTCGATTGCACCCTTTAAACATATCAATCACTATAAATGATTAAACAACAATTAGTTTTCAATAACAGATTCATTAATTCTGTACCTTAACTTAATATAATGTTGCGATCAATTGTCGATCGCTTCCTTTAGATATATCAATCTTTTTAAATGGTTAAACAACATTTAGTTTTCAATAACAAATTCAATAACTCATTACTTTAACTTAATATAATGTTGCGATCAATTGTTGATCGCACCATTTAGACATATCAATCACTTTAAATGTTGAAACAACAATTAGTTTTCAATAACTAATTTAATAATTGATTACTTTAACTTAATATAATGTTGTTATCAATTGCCGATCGCACCCTTTAGAAATATCAATCACTGTAAATGTTTAAACAACAATTAGTTTTCAATAAACAATTCAATAATTCATTACTTTAACTTAATATAATGTTGCCATCAATTGTCGATTGCACCCTTTATACTTATCAATTACTTCGAATGTTTAAACAACATTTAATTTTCAATAACAATTCAATAACTCATTACTTTAACTTAATACAATGTTGTGATCAATTTTCGATCGCACCCTTTAAACATATCAATCACTTTAAATGTTTAAACAACAACTAATCTTCAATTACGATTAAATAATTCATTTCTTTTACTTAATTTAATGTTGCGATCAAATGTCGATCGCACCCTTTAGACATATCAATCACTGTAAATGTGTAAACAATTGTTAATCTTTAAAAACCAATAAAATAATTTATTACTTTAACTTAATATAATGTTGCGATCAATTGTCGATCGCACCTTATGAACATATCAATCACAGTAAATGTTTAAAAAACAATTAGTTTTCAATAACTAATTCAATAATTCATTACTTTAACTTAATATAATTTTGCAATCAATTGTCGATCGCACCCTGTAGACATATCAATCACTGTAAATTTTTAAACATCATTTAGTTTTCAATAACCAATTTAATAACTCATTACATTAACTTAATATAATGTTGTGATCAATTGTCGATCGCACCATTTAGATATGTCAGTCACTTTAAAGGCTTAAACAATAACTAATCTTCAATTACGATTAAATAATTCATTACATTAACTTAATGTAATGTTGCGATCAGTTGTCGATCGCACCCTTGAGACATATCAATCACTGTAAAAGTGTAAACAATAGTAAATCTTTAATAAACAATAAAACAATTCATTACTTTAACTTAATATAATGTTGCGATCAATTGTCGATCGCACCCTTTAGACATATTAATAACTGTAAATGTGTATACAATAGTTAATCTTCAATAACCAATAAAATAATTCATTACGCTAACTTAATATAGTAATGCGATCAATTGTCGATCGCACCCTTTGAACATATCAATCACTATAAATGTTTAAACAACATTTAGTTTTCACAGACCAATTCAATAATTCATAACATTAACTAAATATAATGCTGCGATCAATTATCGGTCGCACCCTTTAGACAAGTCAATCACTGTAAATGTTTAAAAAACAATTAGTTTTCAATAACCAATTTTATAATTCATTACTTTTACTTAATATAATGTTGCGATCAATTGTCGATCACACCCTTTAGACATATCAATCACAGTAAATTTTTAAAAAACAATTAGTATTCAATAACCAATTCAATAATTCATTACTTAAACTTAATATAATGTTGCGATCAATTGTTGATCGCACCCTTTAGACATATCAATCACTATAAATGTTTAAAAAACAATTAGTATTCAATAACCAGTTCAATAATTCATTACTTAACTTAATATAATGTTGCTTCTCATCTTCTGCTCATTGTCGTCTATGTCAAAATCCTTGGCCCTGGCGCTGATGCATAGCATCTCTACTGGTTCCATCGCCTCCACTCCAAATGCTAGTGAGAATGTCGTCTCTCTTGTTGAAGTTTTCTCTATGGTCCTATATGCCCACAGAGTCGCAGGTAGTTCGTCCGCCCAGGCTCCTTTTCTGCTTTCTAATTTTTTCTTCAATATTTTCTTTATTATTTTGTTGACAGCTTCAACTTGACCATTTGATTTAGGATGGGCGACAGAAGCATACCTGTCATGTATTCCATATTCTTGGCAAAAGGCTCGAAAACGTTCATTGTCAAATTGAGTCCCGTTATCGGAAATAATGGCTTGGGGATCCCAAATCGGCATACAATCGATCGCCAAACAAAGCTGGTCACCTTTGCCTCTATTATGGTGGCGAGTGCTTCTGCTTCTGCCCACTTTGTAAAATGATCCACCGCTACAACCGCATACTTCACGACTCCTCTTCCTTTTGGCATTGGCCCTATAAGAACAATTCCCCATATTGCAAAAGGCCATGGTGATGTTATTACTCTCAGTGTGGTTGGGGGAAGGTGTTGGATGTCTGAGAACCTTTGACATGCATCACAGTGTTTGACTAAGTCCTGTGAATCTTGGTGAACCGTTGGCCAGTAGTATCCTTGTCTTATTATTTTGTGAGCCAACGTCCTTGGCCCCGAGTGACTCCCACATTCTCCTCTATGGACTTCTTTCAATACTAGTTTTGCCTCTTCCTCATGAATGCATCTTAGAAGGGGCAAGGAGTAACCCCGCCTATAGACTTCTCCGTCGATCATGCAGAATCGGCTAGATTTCTTTTTGAGCTTGGCTGCTTCCTTTGGGTCTTCTAGTGTTGTCCCTTTCTCCAGATATTGACGTATTGGGTCTATCCAGCATGGTCTATTACTGATGCATTGTATTTCGCCACCTTCTGAGAACGTTCCGGGTTTTTCTACAATTTCGAGCCGCACCCCCTGGGGCATTAGGGCTTCATGATCGGAGGCCAATTTGGCGATGTGGTCGGCCAACCCATTTTCTTCTCTGGGTATCTGCTGAATTTCGAAGTTTTCTAATTTTTTACCATGCCTCCCCACCTCCTTCAGGTAGGCTATCATGTTGTCCTATTTCGCTTGGTACTCCCCTTTTCACTTGGTTTACGATTAATTGTGAGTCACTCTTCACTATTATGTTTTTTATTTTGAGTGCCAGCGCCAAACGTAGTCCAGAAAGCAACGCCTCATACTCCGCCTCATTATTTATCTCTTTGAATTTTAATCTCAAGCCCACCATCGTTCTGTTTCCCTCTGCGTCCTGGAGAACGATTCCCGCTCCGCTTCCGTGTGCATTTCTTGATCCATCAATGAACATCTCCCACCTTGGCTCGGTTGACGCCATCACCCTTTCGACCCCGCCACATTCATTTCCCTTCTCGACACGCTTTTTTTCTGGTTCGGTTACTTCAGCGTTTGGGTCTTCTGAGAAACTTAACTCTGCTACAAAGTCGGCCAGAGCTTGTCCCTTTACAGCCTTTCTTGGTTTATACTCTATGTCGTATTGGCTTAATTCCATGGTCCATTTCACTAGTCTTTCTGAGACGTCTGGTTTGTGTAATACTTGACTTATTGGTTGGTCCGTGAGCACCTCAATTCTATGGGCTAAGAAATAAGGTCTCAACTTTCTTGAAGCAACCAACATTGCATAGCAGAACAATTCCGCCTTCGCGTATCTCTTCTCCGTTTCTGTCAGCCCCTTCCTTGTGTAATAGATCGGCCTTTGCGTTCCTCCGGAGTCTTCTCGAACCAGGGCTGAACTCAGGGCAGTGTTCGATATTGATAGATACAGGTTGAGTTTTTCCCCTTCCTCTGGTTTGCTTAACAATGGTGGTGTCGCCAGGTATTTCTTTAATTCTAGGAAGGCTTGTTCACATTGTTCGTCCCAACCATTCTTCTTTCCCTTGCTCATGGCCTTGAAGAAAGGGTGACACTTGTCAGTGGCTCTAGATATGAATCGATTCAGTGCCGTAACGCATCCTGTTAACTTTTGAATCTCCTTTAGCTTTATTGGTGACTTCATCTCAATAATGGCTTTAATCTTATCTGGATTCGCCTCTATTCCTCGTTTGTGAACTACATACCCAAGGAATTTGCCTGACTCCACCCCAAACGTGCACTTTTCCGGGTTAAGTTTCATCCCATGTTCTCTCAAGATTGTGAAGGTTTCCCTGAGGTGATCCACATGATCTTCAGCCCTTTTAGATTTGGTGATCATGTCATCAACGTATACCTCAATCGTTCTTCCTATTTGGTTTCTGAAGAGTTTATTTACTAGCCTTTGGTAAGTAGCCCCAGCATTTTTCAATCCGAATGGCATCACCTGGTAGCAGAAGAGTCCTTGGTTGGTTATAAAAGCCGTTTTTTCTTGATCAAGTCCAAATATCTTTATTTGATTGTACCCTGCAAACGCATCCATGAAGCTCAACAACCCGTATCCTGACGTTGCATCGACCAACTGATCTATCCTGGGAAGTGGGAAACCATCCTTAGGGCAAGCTTTATTAAGGTCAGTGAAGTCCACACATATCCTCCAGTTTCCGTTTTTCTTTTTTACCAGTACTACATTGGCTATCCACTCCGGATATTCAACTTCTCGTATAAAACCTGCCTCCATGAGCTTGTCCACCTCATATTTGATCGCCTCATTTCTTCCTTGGTTAAAGGCCCTTCTCTTCTGTCTTTTCGGTTTGACGTTTGGATCAACGCACAGGCGATGTGTCGCAACAGATGGGTGTATTCCTGGCATTTCCTCGTGCGTCCATGCGAATATGTCATTGTACTCTTTTAATAAATCGACCAGCCCCTTTTTATTCCAAGTTCCAAATGGGAACCGATTTTGACCGCCTTAGTTTCGTCATTTTCACGTATTTGCACCACTTCCAGGTCTCCATCTTTTTTATTTGTCTGCTCTTCTTCAATATTTGACTCATTTGGACCTCCCAGGTTTGCCATTGATATGTCACGTCTCCTCACTGAATCCGCATAACATCGTCTGGCGGACTCTTGATCGCCCCTTACTCTTCCGACCTCCTCTCCTACCGGAAATTTGTTGCAAACATGGTAGATGGACACCACTGCCTTTGCTTTGAACAAGAAAGGCCTCCCAAAATGTTATTAAAATTCCCCGGACAATCCACCACCATGAATTCTATCATGACAGTCTTCCTTACTAGCCCCTCTCCTACCACCACTGGTAACACTAACGATCCCATTGGTATCACCACTTCGCCAGCAAATCCATACATGGGAGTATTGACCGGCTTTAGCATGACATCTCCCAGTTCCATTTTCTCTAATGCATCTCGGTAAATTATATCACAGGAGCTCCCTATGTCTTTCAGGATCCTAGCCACCTTTTTGGTTGCGATCTTCAATGTGACCACCATCGGGTCGTCATGGGGATAGCACACCCCTTCCTCGCCTTCTTCGTTAAAGACTATCTCAGGGTAAAATTCTTAGCCCTTCCTTGGGTTCAGATGACTCGACAAGATCATTCCTGCTGCACTCCGCCGCCCAATTTCCCTTGCATAGTTTTTTCTTGACCGATTGGAGTCTCCTCCTAGGTTGGAGCCTCCACTGATGGTGTGAATAATCGTCTCCTTTTCAAGCTTCCCCTTTTCCTTTGCGTTGACCTCGTTACCCAGCTTAGCTTTTTTCCTCTCTAAGGTATCTCCTCTTACTTTAGTAAGGAATTCCCCAAGATACCCCTCTTTAATTAAATCTTCAATTTGTCGCTTTAGGCTGTAGCAATCCGATGTGTGATGGCCAAAATCTTCATGGAACTCGCAATACCACTAATTATCCCATCTTGATACTTCTCCACGGATTGGGCTTGGCTTTCTCAAAAGCCCCTTGTTTTTTACCGCTAGCAAAATTTGTTCTCGTGTTGCATTGAGGGGTGTGAACCTTTGTGGTGATTGGCTCCTCTTGTCTCTTCCTCGTATTTGGGGGAGCACCGACCTTGGTTGTGTAATTCTGTTGTTCCTTGGTAGGTCATCTTTTAGTTCCCCTCCTTGATTCCTCGCATCCCGTCTCATCCGATCCCTTCTTGGTAGTCGTTCAGTTATTTTCTCCGGGGCCCTCCTCACTCTTGGTGATTCGGCAGCTTCCTGTTGCTTCTTGATTTGGTATTTTTCGTCAGTCTGTATTTGCTTTAAAGCTCTAGCGTAGGCTTCTTTATATGTTGTTAGATTGTTTTCTTCGAAGGACCCCCATAATCGCCCTACACTCAGGTTTCTCCAGAAATTGGTCAGTGTTTCATGAGCATTGAATACTCCCAATTGCATTACTTGTTCATGGTACTTTGTCACGTACGTTTTCAGATTTTCATTCTCTAACTGTTTGACATATTATAGAGTGGTAGGGACTCTAGGAGGAGGTTTTGCTCCCTGAAACTGGTTGATTAATTCTTTGGCTAGCATAGGAAATGTGTCGATGCTAGACTTTGGTAGACACTTGAACCATTCCCTAGTTGGTCCTTCTAATGTTAGTGGGAACACTCGACACATATACTCATCAGTTAATCCTTGTAGGATCATTTGTTCCCTGAAGTTCTCAACGTGCGCAACAGGGTCAGTGGCACCCCTGTACTTTTCCAAGCTTGGAATTTTGAACTTCTTGGGTGGATTTGCCATTCTCACATGATCTGCCAAGGTTCTGTCCAGTGGCTCTATCAAATCGGCTTTTCCTTCATCTCCGTTGGCGCGTTTCAGGGCGTCCAGCTCTTGCTTCAGTTCATTAATCATTTTTTCGATATTTGAACTCTTGTCTCCTTGCTCTAAGTCTCTTGTTACGTTCGCAAGGTTTAGTCGCCGGTTCCTAGGCCCGAACCTCCATCCTCTTCGTGGCTGTATCGACATCGTCTCAGTTTCCAAGGTTTCCTCTCCCGTGCTAGATTCATTGTCATTGACTTCTCTCGACCTTTCATCGTCTCCGTCATAACCTTCTTCTCCACCCCTAGATCTCGTGTCTTTAAATTTCAGTCCCGAGAAGTTGTCATCTCTCTTCCTTCTGGTACGTCGAGACCTTTCCTTAGTGCCCTTAGTTCGAGTAACGTCATTATTTAAAGGCTCCTTGTCTCTATTGTTCACCAGCTCTCGCATGATAGTGAGCATGTTTGTCACATCTTCCTTGATCTCTTGCTATCTGTTTTCCATTCCATCTACCTTCTGCTTGATTTGTCTCACATGCTCCCCTATGTCCTTCGTTTGCGTCCTTACCCTAACAGCCGTGTCTTCCTCCTCCACCGGAATCTCCACCAATGCCTCCATGTCTTAGACCAACGGTGCTTTTTGCCCGTTCCCCACAGACGGCGCCAGTTGTTTGAGCCAAGATTGACTCTCAACAGTCTCAATTTCTATTCTCCCATTTAAGCTGAATCCATTTTCTTTCTTCCTTCTGCATATATATTGAACTCCAACACCTACGCTTTCTAGTCGTTTATGATGGTTCGTTTTCGGCCTCGTTTGACTTGCCATTCTGGGTTGCCTGAACGCTTGCTTTCTACCTGCCTTCTTCTGGTTTCTTTGCTTTGTTACATCTTCATGTGTTTCTCGATTTTGTGTGTTCACATGTCTGATCTCTGCTATTCTTGGCATCTGTTGTGTTTGGTCTTTGTTTGACCTGAGCGCCTAGTCCTTTTCCTTTGACCTCAAATTCAACTTTTGACCACAATTCCATATCATGACTTAATAACTTGACTTCTTGGGCTCAACTAATGATGACTTGGACTCATGGGCCCATCTTACTCATATTTATTTTGGTCCAATCATAAGTTAAAGTAATGAATTACTGAATTGGTTATTGAAAATTAATTGTTATTTACACATTTACAATGATTGATATGTCTAAAGGGTTCGATCGACAATTGAACGCAACATTATATTATGTTAAAGTAATGAATTATTGAATTGGTTATTGAATATTCATTGTTGTTTACACATTTACAGTGATAGATATGTCTAAAGGGCGCGATAGAAAATAGATCCCAACATTATGTTAAGTTAAAGTAATGAATTATGGAGTTAGATACTAAAGATAAGTTGTTGTTAACAAATTTACAGTGATTGATATGTCTAAAGGGTGCGATCGACAATTGATCGCAACAATATATTAAGTTAAAGAAATGAATTATTGAATTGGTTATTGAAAATTAATTGTTGTTTACACATTTACAGTGATTGATACGTCTAATCAGTGCGATCGACAATTTATCCCAACATTAAATTAACTTAAAGTAATGAATTATTGAATTGGTTATAGAAAATTTATTGTCGTTTAAACATTTATAGTGGCTGATATGTCTAAAGGGTGAAATCGATAATTAATAGCAACATTATATAAAGTTTAAGGAATGAATAATTTAATTGGTTATTGAAGAGGAACTGTTGTTTACATATTTATCTTGATAAATATGTCTAAAGGGTGCGATCGATAATTTAGCGCAACATTATATTAAGTCAAAGTAATGAATTATTGAATTGGTTATTGAAAATTAGTTGTTTTTTATACATTAACAGTGATTGATATGTCTAAAGGGTGCGATCGACAATTGATCGCAACATTGTATAAAGTTAAAGTAATGAATAATTGAATTGGTTATTAAAAATTAATTGTTGTTTACTCATTTAGAGTGGTTGATATGTGTAAAGGGTGCGATCGACAATTGATCGCAACAATATATTAAGTTAAAGCAATGAATTATTGAATTGGTTATTGAAAATTAATTGTTGTTTACACATTTACAGTGATTGATATGTCTAAAGGGCGCGATCGACAATTGATCGCAACATTATGTTAAGTTAAACTAATGAATTATGGAATTAGATATTGAAGATAAGTTGTTGTTTACAAATTTACAGTGATTGATATATCTAAAGGGTGCGATTGACAATTGATCGCAACACTATATTAAGTTAAAGTAATAAATTATTGAATTGGTTATTGAAAATTAATTGTTGTTTACACATTTACAGTGATTGATATGTCTAATCAGTGCGATTGTCAATGGATTGCAACATTATATTAAGTTCAAGTAATGAATTATTGAATTGGTTATTGTAGATTAATTGTTTTTTACACGTTTACATTGAAAGATATGTCTAAAGGGTGCGATCGACAATTGATCGCATCATTATGTTAAGTTAAAGTAATGAATTATTGAATGGGTTATTGAATATAAGTTGTTTTTTACACAGTTACAGTGATTGATATGTGTAAAGGGTGCGATCGACAATTGATCGCAACATTATATTAAGTCAAAGTAATGAATTATTGAGTTGGTTATTTAAAATTAATTGTTGTTTACACATTTAGAGTGATTGATATGTCTAAAGGTTGTGATCGACAATTGATCGCAACATTATAATAAGTCAAAGCAATGAACTATTGAATTGGATATTGAAAATTAGTTGTTGTTTACACATTTTCAGTTATTGATATGCCTAAAGGGTGTGATCGATAATTAATCGCAAGATTATATTAAGTTAAAGTAATGAATAATTGAATTAGTTATTGAAGATTAATTGTTGTTTACACATTTTTCTTGATAGATATGACTAAAGGGTGAGATCGACAATTCATCGCAACATTACGTTAAGTTAAAGTAGTGAATTATTGAATGGATTATTGAAGATAAGTTGTTGTTTACACATTTATAGTGATTGATATGTGTAAAGGGTGCGTTCGACAATTGATCGCAACATTATATTAAGTTAAAGTAATGCATTATTGAATTGGTTATTGAAAATTTATTGTTATTTACACATTTACCTTGATAGATATGTCTAAAGGGTGCGATCGACAATTGAATAATTAATGTTGGTTCAATTTACTTTTGAACACTCCTATTATTGTTTAGCATGATAGTTTATATAACTTGTTAAAGTGCAGTTGTTTTCAAGATTAAACATAATAATTAATGTTGGTTTTTTGACTTATAATGTTATCACATGTAGGAAAATGATGATCCTGTTGAACCTGATCATGGACAAGAAAATGGTGCTGCATAAGTGGAGAAATGATGTCGTAGAATTTAAGTTTTTCACTATTTGTTCTTTTTCCAAGTACTTGTGTAGTAATGATGCGGTTAACCTAGAAATATTTAGAAATGTTTTTATGTTTTATAATATGTGAATGATTGTAATAGAATCTTATTTTTGTCAAATAGATTTAAGAATTTTCAATTTATTTAGGCTGACAGTAGAATTCAAAATGGGAACATTTATGAAATTGTTCTATATACTATAATTGTCAATGGGAGTAGTTTTACCAACCTTTCGAAATTAAAGATATAATCTGTATTTTTGTTTGTCAAAACCGTACCTAAATGTAGCTTAAATCGTTCTACTCAAAGAGTTAAAACCGTTCTCAAATGGGGTTGGTTTAAAAATGGGAACGTTTATAAAACCGTTATCTATACTAGAATTCACAATGGGAACAGTTAGAAACTGTTTGCATTTAAAAATAGAAACTGTATCTTAATCTGTCAAAACCGTACCTAATTGTAAGGCTTAAACCATTATACTTTAAAGACATCAAACCGTTCTCTAATAATGTTTGTTTAAGCGTTCTCAAAAGGCTATGTAAATGAGAACGGTTTGTTAAAACTGTTCTATATACTACCATAAACCGTTCTCTAAACATAAAGAAACGGCCGTACAGAGAATGGTTTGATAACCGTTCCCTGTAGTATTTAAACCGTAGCCCAATCTTAGGGGAACAGTTTGCACACAATGGGAACGGTTTTCAGACCGTTCCTCAAAGGCTATTTCCTACTAGTGTATTGAGTTGGATATTTAAAAATAATTATTGTTTACACATTTACAGTAATTGACATGTCGTACGATCGACAATTGATCGCAACATTATATTAAGTTAAAGTAATGAATTATTGAATTAGGTATTGAAGATTAATTATTGTTTACACATTTACCTTGATAGATATGTCTAAAGGGTGCGATCGACAATTCATCGCAACATTACATTAAGTAAAAGTAATTAATTATTTAATGGGTTATTGAATATAAGTTGTTGTTTACACATTGACAGTGATTGATATGTGTAAAGGGTGCGATCGACAATTGATCGCAACATTATATTAAGTCTAAGTAATGAATTATTGAATTGGTTATTCAAAATTAGTTGTTGTGTACACATTTACAGTGATTGATATGTCTAAAGGGTGTGATCGCCAGTTGATTGCAACATTATATAAAGTTAAAGTAATGAATTATTGAATTGGCTATTGTAGAATAATTGTGCCTTACACAATTACCTTGATAGATATGTCTAAAGGGTGCGATCGACAACTCATCGCAACATTACATTAAGTTAAAGTAATGAATTATTCAATGGATTATTGAAAATTATTTGTTGTTTACACATTTATAGTGATTGATATGTGTAAAGGGTGGTGCGTTCAACAATTCATCGCAACATTATATTAAGTTAAAGTAATGAACTATTGAATTGGATATTGAAAATTAATTGTTGCGATCAATTGTCGCTCGCAACCTTTAGACATATATACCTTTAAAAATGGGAACGTTTATAAAACCGTTATCTATACTAGAATTCACAATGGGAACAGTTAGAAACTGTTTGCATTTAAAAATAGAAACTGTATCTTAATCTGTCAAAACCGTACCTAATTGTAAGGCTTAAACCATTATACTTTAAAGACATCAAACCGTTCTCTAATAATGTTTGTTTAAGCGTTCTCAAAAGGCTATGTAAATGAGAACGGTTTGTTAAAACTGTTCTATATACTACCATAAACCGTTCTCTAAACATAAAGAAACGGCCGTACAGAGAATGGTTTGATAACCGTTCCCTGTAGTATTTAAACCGTAGCCCAATCTTATGTTAAAGTAAGGAATTATTGAATTTGCTATTGAAGATTAGTTGTTCTTTACACATTTACAGTTATTGATATGTCTAAAGGGTGCGATCGACAATTGATCGCAACATTACATTAAGTTTAAGCGTTGATTTATTGAATTGGTCATTGAAGATTAGTTGTTGTTTGCACATTCACCTTAATAAATATGTCTAAAGGGTGCGATCGACAACTCATCGCAACATTACATTAAGTTAAAGTAATGAATTATTCAATGGATTATTGAAAATTAGTTGTTGTTTACACATTTACAGTGATAGATATTTCTACAGGGTGCGATCGACAATTGATCGCAATATTACGTTAAATTAAAGTAATGAATTATTTAATTGGTTATTGAAAATTAGTTGTTGTTTACACATTTACAGTGATAGATATTTCTAAAGGGTGCGATCGACAATTGATCGCAACATTATATTATGTTAAAGTAAGGAATTATTGAATTTGCTATTGAAGATTAGTTGTTCTTTACACATTTACAGTTATTGATATGTCTAAAGGGTGCGATCGACAATTGATCGCAACATTACATTAAGTTTAAGTGTTGATTTATTAAATTGGTCATTGAAGATTAGTTGTTGTTTGCACATTCACCTTAATAAATATGTCTAAAGGGTGCGATCGACAATTGATCGCAATATTATATGAAGTTAAAGTAATGAATTATTGAATTGGTTATTGAAAATTAATTGTTGTTTACACATTCACAGTGATTGACATGTCCAAAGGGTGCGATCGACAATTGATTGCAATATTATATTAAGTTAGAGTAATGAATTATTGAATTTGTTATTAATGATTAATTGTTGTTTACACATTTACCTTGATAGATATGTCTAAATGGTGCGATCGACAATTGATCGCAAAATTATATTAAGTTAAAGTATTGAATTACTGAATTGGTTATTGAAGATTAATTGTTGTTTACACATTTACTTTGATAAATATGTCTAAAGGATGCGATCGACAATTGATCGCAACATTACGTTAAGTTAAAGTAATGAATTATTGAATTGGTTATTGTAGATTAATTGTTGTTTGCACATTTACCCTTATAGACATGTCTAAAGGGTTCGATCGAAAATTGATCACAAGATTATATTAAGTCAAAGTAATGAATTACTGAATTGGTTATTGAAAATTAGGTGTTGTCTAAACATTTACAGTGATTGATATGTCTAAAGGATGCGATCAACAATTGATCGCAACATTATATTTAGTTCAAGAAATGAGTTCTGGAATTGGTTATTAGAGATTAACTATTGTTTATACATTTATCTTGATAGATATGTCTAAAGGGTGCGATCGACAATTGATTGCAACATTATGTTAAGTTAAAGTAATAAATTATTGAATTGGTTATTGAAGATTAGGTGTTGTTTACACATTTACAGCTATTGATGTGTCTAAAAGTTGCGATCGACCATTGATCGCAACATTATATTAAGATAAAATAGTGAATTATTGAATTGATTATTGTAAATTAATTATTCTTTACACAATTACAGTGATTGATATGTCTAAAGGGTGCGATCGACAATTGATCGCAACATTATATTAAGTTAAAGTAATGAATTATTGAATTGGTTATTGAAAATTAGTTGTTGTTTACACATTTACACTGATTGATATGTCTAAAATGTGCGATCGACAATTGATCTCAACATTATATTAAGTTAAAGTAATGAAATTATTAAATTGGTTATTGTAGATTAATTATTGTTTTGACATTTACCTTGATAGATATGTCTAAAGGGTGCAATCGACAATTGATCGCAACATTACGTTAAGTTTAAGTTTTGAATTATTGAATTGGTTATTGAAAATTAATTGTTGTTTACACATATACAGTGATTGCTATGTCCAAAGGGTGCGATCGACAATTGATCGCAAAATTATATTAAGTTAGCGTAATGAATTATTGAATTTGTTATTGAAGATTAATTGTTGTTTACACATTTACCTTGATAGATATGTTTAAAGGGTACGATCAACAATTGATCGCAAAAATTATATTAAGTTAAAGTAATGAATTATTGAATCGTTTATTGAAGATTAATTGTTGTTTACACATTTACCCTGATAGAGATGTCTAAAGGATGCGATCGACAACTGATCGCAACATTACATTAAGTTAAAGTAATGAATTATTGAATTGCTTATTGTAGATTAATTGTTGTTTATACATGTACACTTATAGATATGTCTCAAGGGATCGATCGACAATTAATCGCAACATTGTATTAAGTTAAAGTAATGAATAATTGATTTAGTTATTGAAAATTAATTGTTGTTTACTCATTGACAGTGATAAATATGTGTAAAGAGTACGATCGACAATTGATCGCAACATTATATTAAGTGAAAGTAATGAATTATTAAATTGGTTATTGAAAATTAGTTGTTGTTTACACATTTACAGTGATTAATATGTCTAAAGGGTGCGATCCATAATTGATCGCAACATTATATTAAGTTAAGGTAATGAATTATTGAATTGGTTATTGAAAATTAAGTGTTGTTTACTCATTTACAGTGATTGATATGTCTAAAGGGTCCGATCTACAATTGATCGCAACATTATATTATGTGAAAGTAATGAATTATTGAATTGGATATTAAAGATTAATTGTTGTTTACACATTTACCCTAATCGATATGTCTAAAGGGTGCAATCGACAAATGATTGCAACATTACGTTACTTTAAAGCAATGAATTATTGAATTGGTTATAGAAGATAAGTTGTTGTTTACACATTTACAGTGATTGATATGTGTAAAGGGTGTGATCGACAATTGATCGCAACATTATATTAATTTAAAGTAATGAATTATTGAATTGGTTATTGAAAATGAATTGTTGTTTACACATTTACATTGATTGATGTGTCTAAAGGGTGCGATCAACAATTAATCGCAATATTATATTAAGTTAAAGTAATGAAGTATTCAATTGGTTATTGAAGATTAGTTGTTGTTTACACATTTACAGTGATTGAATGTCTAAACAGTGCCATCGACAATTGATCGCAACATTATATTAAGTTAAAGTAATGAATTATTGAATTTGTTATTGAAAATTAGTTGTTGTTAGCACATTTACAGTGATTGATATGTCTAGAGGGTGCGATCGACAATTGATCGCAGCATTGTATTAAGTTAAAGTAATGAATTATTACATTGGTTATTGAAAATTAATTGTTGTTTAATCAATTACAGTGATTGATATGTCTAAAGGGTACGATCGACAATTAATCGCAAAATTATAATAAGTTAAAGTAATGAATTATTGAATTGGAAATTGAATATTAATTGTTGTTTACACATTTACCTTGATAGAAATGTCTAAAGGATGCGATCGAGAATTGATCGCAACATTATGTTAAGTTAAAGTAATGAATTATTCAATTGGTGATTGTAGATTAATTGTTGTTTACACATTTACCTTGATAGATATGTCTAAAGGATGCGATCGACAATTGATCGGAACATTATATTAAGTCAAAGTAATGAATTATTGAATTTGTTATTGAAAAATAGTTGTTGTTTACACATTTTTAGTAGTTGATATGACTAAAGGGTGCGATCAACAATTATCGCAACATCATATTAAGTTAAAGTAATGAATTATTGAATTGGCTATTGTAGATTAATTGTTCTTTACACGTTTACCTTGATTGATATGTCTACAGGGTGCGATCGACAATTGATCGCAATATTACGTTAAATTAAAGTAATGAATTATTTAATTGGTTATTGAAAATTAGTTGTTGTTTACACATTTACAGTGATAGATATTTCTAAAGGGTGCGATCGACAATTGATCGCAACATTATATTATGTTAAAGTAAGGAATTATTGAATTTGCTATTGAAGATTAGTTGTTCTTTACACATTTACAGTTATTGATATGTCTAAAGGGTGCGATCGACAATTGATCGCAACATTATGTTAAGTTAAAGTAATGAATTATTGAATTGATTATTGAAAACTAATTGTTGTTTACACATTTACAGTGATTGATAAGTCTAAAGAGTGTGATCAACAATTGATCGCAACATTATATTAAGTTAAAGTAATGAATTATTGAATTGGTTATTGAAGATTAATTGTTGTTTACACATTTACAGTGATTGATATGTCTAAAGGGTTCGATCGATAATTGATCGCAACATTATATTAAGTTAAAGTAATGAATTATTGAATTAGCTATGGTAGATTAATTGTTCTTTACACATTTACCTTTATTGATTAGTCTACCGGGTGCGATCGACAATTGATCGCAACATTACGTTAAGTTAAAGTAAGGAATTATTGAATTGGTTATTGAAAATTAGTTGTTTACACATTTACAGTGATTGATATTTCTAAAGGGTGCGATCGACAATTGATCGCAACATTATATTAAGTTAAAGTAAGGAATTATTGAATTGGTAATTGAAGATTAATTGTTGTTTACACATTTACCTTGATAGATATGTCTAACGGGTGCGATCGACAATTGATCGCCACATTAGGTTAAGTTAAAGAAATGAATTATTTAATTGGTTATTGAAAATTTTTTGTTTTTTACACATTTACCGTGATTGATATGCCTAAAGGGTGCGATCGACAATTGATCGCAACATTATATTAAGCCAAAGAAATGCATTATTGAATTGGTTATTGAAAATAAGTCGTTGTTTACACATTTACAGCGATTGATATGTCTATAGGGTGCGATCGACAATTGATCGCAACATTATATTAAGTTAAAGTAATGAATTATTTAATTGGTTATTGAAAATTAGTTGTTGTTTACACATTTCAAGTGACTGATATGTCTAAAGAGTGCGATCGACATTTGATCGCAACATTATATAAAGTTAAAGTAAGGAATTATTGAATTTGTAATTGAAGATTAATTGTTGTTTACACATTTACCTTGATAGATATGTCTAACGGGTGGGATCGACAATTGATCGCAACATTACGTTAAGTTAAAGTAATGAATTATTTAATTGGTTATTGAAATTTATTGTTTTTTATACATTTACCGTGATTGATATGCCTAAAGGGTGGGATCGACAATTGATCGCAACATTATATTAAGTCAAAGTAATGAATTATTGAATTGGTTATTGAAAATAGTTGTTGTTTTCACATTTACATTTATTGATATGTCTAAAGGGTGCAATCGACAATTGATCGCAATATTATATTAAGTTAAAGTAATGAATTATTGAATTGGTTATTGAAAATTAAGTCTTGTTTACTCATTTACAGTGATTGATATGTGTAAAAGGTTCCATCAACAGTTGATTGCAATATTATATTAATTCAAAGTAATGAATTATTTATTTGGTTATTGAAAATGAATTGATGTTTAAACATTTACAGTATTTGATATGTCTAAAGGGTGCGATCTACAATTGATCGCAACATTATATTAAGTTAAAGTAATGAAGTATTCAATTGGTTATTGAAGATTAGTTGTTGTTTACACATTTACAGTGATTGAATGTCTAAACAGTGCCATTGACAATTGATCGCAACATTATATTAAGTTAAAGTAATGAATTATTGAATTTGTTTTTGAAAATCATTTGTTGTTTACACATTTAAAGTGATTAATATGTCTAAAGGGTGCGATCGACAATTGATCGCATCATTATATTAAGTTAAAGTAATGAATTATTGTATTGGTTATTGAAGATTAATTGTTGTTTACACATTTACAGTGATTGATATGTGTAAAAGGTTCGATTGACAATTGATTGCAACATTATATTAACTCAAAGTAATGAATTATTGAATTGGTTATTGAAAAATAATTGTTGTTAACACATTGACAATGATTGATATGTCTAAAGGGTGTGATTGACAATAGATCGCAGCATTGTATTAAGTTATAATAATGAATTATTACATTGGTTATTGAAAATTAATTGTTGTTTAATAAATTACAGTGATTGATATGTCTAAAGGGTACGATCGACAATTAATGGCAAAATTATAATAAGTTAAAGTAATGAATTATTGAATTGGTTATTGAATATTAATTGTTGTTTACACATTTACCTTATATGTCTACAGGGTGCGATCGAGAATTGATCGCAACATTACGTTAAGTTAAAGTAATGACTTATTGAATTGGTTATTGAAGATTAGTTGTTATTTACACATTTACAGTTATTGATATGTCTAAAGGGTGCGATCGACAATTGATCGCAACATTATATTAAGTTAAAGTAATGAATTATTGAATTGATTATTGAAAACTAATTGTTGTTTACACATTTACAGTGATTGATATGTCTAAAGAGTGCGATCGACAATTTATCGCAACATTATATTAAGTTAAAGTAATGAATTATGAAGTGGTTATTGAATATTAATTGTTGTTTACACATTTACCTAGATAGATATGTCTAAAGGGTGCGATAAACAATTGATCGCCACATTATATAAAGTCAAAGTAATGAATTATTGAATTTGTTATTGAAAATTAGTTGTTGTTTACACATTTTTAGTGATTGATATGTCTAAAGGGTGCGATCAACAATTATCGCAACATTATATTAAGTTAAAGTAATGAATTACTGAATTGGTTATAGTAGATTAATTGTTGTTTACACATTTATCTTGATAGATATGTCTACAGGGTGCGATCTACAATTGATTGCAACATTACATTAAGTTAAATTAATGAATTATTTAATTGGTTATTGAAGATTAGTTGTTGTTTACACATTTACAGTTATTGATATGTCTAAAGGGTGCGATCGACAATTGATCGCAACATTATATTAAGTTAAAGTAATGAATTATTGAATTGATTATTGAAAGCTAATTGTTGTTTACACATTTAAAGTGATAGATATGTCTAAAGTGTGCGATCGGCAATTGATCGCTACATTATATTAAGTTAAAGTAATGAATTATTGAATTAGATGTTGAAGATTAATTGTTGTTTACACATTTACAGTGATAGATATGTCTAAAGGGTGCGATGGACAATTGATCGCTACATTATGTTAAGTTAAAGTAATGAATTATTGAATTGGTTATTGTAGATTAATTGTTATTTACTCATTTACCTTGATTGATATGTCTAAAGGGTGTGATCGACAATTGATCGCAACATTACGTTAAGTTAAAGTAATGAGTTATTTAATTGGTTATTGAAAATAAGTTGTTGTTTACACATTTACATTGATTGATATGTCTAAAGGGTGCGATCGTCAATTGATCCCAACATTATATTAAGTTCATGCAAGGAATTATTGAATTGGTAATTGAACATTAATTGTTGTTTACACATTTACCTTGATAGATATGTCTAACGGGTGCGATCGACAATTGATCGTAACATAACGTTAAGTAAAAGTAATGAATTATTTAATTCGTTATTGAAAATTTATTGTTTTTTATACATTTACCGTGATTGATATGCCTAAAGGGTGCGATCGACAATTGATCGCAACATTATATTAAGTCAAAGTAATGAATTATTGAATTGGTTATTGAAAATTAGTCGTTGTTTACACATTTACAGTGATTGATATGTCAAAAGGGTGCGATCGACAATTGATCGCAACATTATATTAAGTTAAAGTAATGAATTATTGAATTGGTTGTTGAACATTAATTGTTGTTTACACATTTACCTTGATTGATATGTCTAAAGGGTGCGATCGACAATTGATCGCAACATTATATTTAGTCAAGTAATGAATTATTTAATTGGTTATTGAAAATTAGTTGTTGTTTACACATTTAGAGTGATTTATATGTCTAAAGGGTGCAATCAACAATTGATCGCAAAATTTTGTTAAGTTAAAGTAAGGAATTATCGAATTTGTTATTGAAAATTAATTGTTTTTTACACATTTACCTTGATAGATACGTCTAACGGCTGCGATCGACAATTGATCGCAACATTACGTAAAGTTAAAGTAATGAATTATTGAATAAGTAATTGTAGATTAATTGTTGTTTACACATTTACCTTGATTGATATGTCTAAAGGGTGCGATTGACTATTGATCGCAATAATATATTCAGCCAAAGTAATTAATTATTGAATTTGTTATTGAAAATTAGTTGTTGTTTACACATTTTTAGTGATTGATATGTCTAAAGGGTGCGATCAACAATTATCGTAACATTATATTAAGTTAAAGTAATGAATTATTGAATTGGTTCTTGTAGATTAATTATTGTTTACACATTTACCTTGATAGATATGCCTACAGGATGTGATCGACAATTGATCGCAACATTACGTTAAGTTAAAGTAATGAATTATTGAATTAGTTATTGAAGATTAGTTGTTGTTTACATATTTAAAGTTATTGATATGTCTAAAGGGTGCGATCGACAATTGATCGCAATATTATATTAAGTTAAAGTAATGAATTATTGAATTGATTATTGAAAACTAATTGGTGTTTACACATTTACAGTGATTGATATGTCTAAAAAGTGCGATCGACAATTGATCGCAACATTATATTAAGTTAAAGTAATGAATTATTGAATTAGATGTTGAAGATTAATTGTTGTTTACACATTTACAGTGATATATATGTCAAAAGGGTGCGATCGACAATTAATCGCAACATTATATTAAGTTAAAGTAATGAATTATTGAATTGATTATTGTAGATTTATTGTTGTTTACACATTTACCTTGATTGATATGTCTACAGGGTGCGACCGACAATTGATCGCAACATTATGTTAAGTTAAAGTAATGAATTATTTAATTGGTTATTGAAAATTAGTTGTTGTTTACACATTTACAGTGATTGATATGTCTAAAGGGTGCGATCGACAATTGATCGCAACATGATATTAAGTTAAAGTAAGGAATTATTGAATCAGTAATTGAAGATTAGTTGTTGTTTACACATTTACCTTGATAGATATGTCTAACGGCTGCGTTGACAATTGATTGCAACCTAACGTTAAGTTAAAGTAATGAATTTTTTAATTCGTTATTGAAAATTGATTGTCTTTTATACATTTACCGTGATTGATATGCCTATAGGGTGCGATCGACAATTGATCGCAACATTATATTAAGTAAAAGTAATGAATTATTGAATTGGTTATTGAAAATTAGTCGTTGTTTACACATTTACAGTGATTGATATGTCTAAAGGGTGCGATTGACAATTTATCGTAATATTATATTAAGTTAAAGTAATGAATTATTGAATTGGTTATTGAAGATTTATTGTTGTTTACGCATTTACCTTGATTGATATGTCTAAAGGGTGCGATCGACTATTGATCGCAACGTTATATTAAGTCAACGTAATGAATTATTTAATTGGTTACTGAAAATTAGCTGTTGTTTATGTAACGTCCCAATTTTGGGGCTAAACGTTTATAGCTTTTGGATTAAAGTGGATTTTTCGAGATACTGATTCCTTTCATGTAACTTTTGAAAGTTCTTGAATATTGAATTGGTATTATTCATCTCTGGATTGCTCTGAGAATGTTTAATGGCATTGTAATGTTTGTATTTCGAAAACTGAAGCGAAAACGAAGCAGAACGAAAGAAGGAATAGAAGTGCGCAGCACTGGCCGCTGGCTACATAAGCTTTATGTAGCTAGGCTTGTCGCCAGCGCTGGCGACAAGGGGCCATGTCGCCAGCGCTGGTGACAAGGGGCTATGTCACCAGCCTTGTCGCCAGCGAGCGAATTCTGCAATATTGAAGTGTTACTCTCTGTGCGCTTTGGCGACATAAGGCCTATGTCGCCAGCCTTGTCGCCAACCACCGAAATCGGGTTTTTAAAATCTAAATTGGCCAAATCTTCTTCGTTCGCAACCTCTCTCTCGATTTCTCTCATCTCGCAAGTGTTTGTTCTCTCCGTATCCTCGCAATCTTTTTGGTTGATTGTCTCTGGCAAGTCTCCAATCAACCTTTATCTTCTACGCTATTAGTATAAGCATGATTTATGTTGGTTTATGGTGTAATCGTTATCGTCTCTAATGATGGATTGGTTAGGGTTTGTTGGAAACCCTAGGTTTTGGGGATAATTGATTTGGATGGTACATCGTTGATGATTGGATTGGGTTTTAGTGTATTCGTTTTATCGTCACCGTTTATTGCTCATTCGTTTAGCGTCTCTTCGCGATTAGAATAGGTTTCGATTATTGCGTCCTACGTATTCGATCGATTTCCTAATCGAGTTATCGTTCCTTGTTCCTTGTTAGGCGAAGCGGAAGGTGCTGTAGAACTTACCGGTGACGCCTAGCTAATTGTCGTCGGAAGAAAGGTTAGCAACGTCGTCTTGAACTCCATATTGGATGTTGTTTGTTTTATGAATTGTGCATTAAACTGGTTAATAAGATAATCACTTTAATTGACAATTGAATAGGATTGGATAGTAAATGATAGAGTGATATTATTTGCCGTATTGCTGGTTATTGCTAATATAGAACTATTAGTGAATCTATTGCATGTTAGACTTGAGCTTTGGTTAGTTAGAGCTAGAAATAATTGGATAAGGCACTAATAAAGTACCTCTAACATATTGATTGAAAGCCAATGGATTGTAATAATGAGATTGTTAAATTATTAAAGGAAGAATTGTGTGTTTGATCACCTTACTACTGAATAATGATTGCCCTAACTATGGTTGAAAGTAATGATAGAGTGACATGTCATTAGGGGTACCCGAGATATCTCAACCTATTGAGCAAAATAGGACCTTTAGTTTAGCTAACCACATTGAAAAATTGAGTAATGACTCCTATTGGGTGTGACGGAACCATCACCTGCGGGCATATTGTTATTGGTGGTCTTCGGACCTAATTGATGGGATTCTAAGGTACTAGTCTATCCCGAGGGGGGGTAAACGGCTCTACGGATCTCGGTCTTCGGACCATATTACTGGCTTCGGCCTAGTGGGCCCCGTTTCATTATTGATCCTAGATTAGTGGCAGTCAATAAAACTGGAAATATAAATTTTTTGATATATAAAATCATTTTGGGGGATTCCTAAACAAAGTTTGAGATCATAATTGGACATTGATAATATTGAACACACCTAATGAATAAAATCAGATTTAGTGGACTATCTCACTTTATTGAACCGAAATGGCGTTAGACATGGGTGGGATTGTATTCTCTTCCCTTGATTGGTAGATTTAGGTGCACTTGCGTGCCTTCTCATCATTGAATGTTTAATTAGATGCATTGTGTGTGTATGTTGGAGTATGACTTGCTAACCAGACATCGATAGTCTGACGTTGTTTTTTTTTCATTTTCTTGTCTATCTATCGAAATGTGAAATAGGTGATCGAGCAGATTGAAGGTCTCATTGCATTTTCATTTCATGTTTTGGAACACTACTGAGAGCTGCCTTCTTCTTGTATTTTGATTAGTTTTTGAAAGATATGTAGACCCTTTTGAAGTATTTCAGTTTGTAATGTTTTAAGACAACTGTTATGGGATTTGTAAGTCTTTTTAAAGTACTTGAGAACTTAATATTTTCGGATAATTATTTGAAGATTTTGAACTATTATTTGGATGATTGATATATTTGCGAACAGATTTATTTTCTAATGAATTATCTGGATTATGCAATTGTTTTTGGAAACAGGATGATTATTTTGTAATTGACAATTCTAATATTAATACTTATATTCCGCATTAAAGAACGAACGTATTGATTGTTAATGTGGCGTTCCGGCTTCCGTTCGCGGCGCCGCCTTGGCCGGGGGTTGGACGTTACATTTGTTAGTATGAGAGCACCGGTTCTCGGTTGCTTCTTGTCTGTGTGCTTATATGCATTAGTTTATAGGAAGTGTTTTGTAAATTATTTTTGAAAACTCATGACATTGCATTCACATTATAAAGTCTAATGCTCGATCACTTGTGACTGTTTTAGATAGTAGAACAATTCTTGATTATGGCCAGAACACGCCGTAACCCTAACAAAAACCCTTCCGGTTCTAGAGCTCCTGGAAGCGATAGAACTGTCGATAACGAAGAGCCATTGGATGCTAATGCGGCTCAAGCGCGGGCATTCGAGCATATTGCCCAGTTCATGGAAGTGTTTCGAGGTGGTCAGTTGGGAGGACCAGCTAGGCAAGAAAGGCCAGCAGTGGAAAGGTTGCCCAAGAAGAAGATTGAACTCTTCAAGGGTACTAGTGCAGAAAGCTCTGAGATGGCAGAGAACTGGTTGGAAGATATGGTCAGGGTTTATGATGAGATCCACTGCACTGATGACGAGAAATTGGAATGCTTGGTATCTCTGCTCAGAAGTGATGCTACAAGGTGGTGGGAGTCTGTCGTTCTCACTAAGCCTCAGGAGGAAAGGACCTATGAATTCTTTCGCACTGAATTTCGAAAGAATTATGTGGGTCAGGTGTACTTGGACAAGAGAAGGATGGATTTCATTCACTTGAAGCAGAAGGACAAGACAGTGATGGATTATAAGCTGGAATTTGTGAAGCTCAGCCGCTATTGCCCAGAGTTGGTACCGAATCCTAAAGAATGGTGCCGCAAGTTTGAGGATGGGTTTAATCTCGAACTCCTGCGGGATTTGCTCACTCTTCGGACTGAGAACTTCAATGATCTGGTTGATGATGCATTGAGGGCAGAGCAGCTTCATAAGCGAGTTAAGGGCATCAGTCGAAAAGCTGGTGAGACGAAGAGTGCAGGGCCTTCGATTGGTAATAATCCAAATAAGAAGGCGAAAACTCAGAGTCAAGGAGGCTATGGAGGTGGCGGTGCTAGTTGGCCACAGAATAACAATAGGGGACCTAGAAAGCAACCTACTGCATCTGTTGCTAGTGTTCCTTCTCGTGGTGGTTCTAATCTAGATGCTCCATTGTGTAACTACTGTGGCAAGTTGCATAGGGGCGAGTACAGGAAAGCCTCTGGTGCTTGTCTTCTGTGTGGTGAACAGGGTCACTTTGTGAGGGATTGTCCCCAGAATTCTAGAGCACCACCGAAAGCGACTTCATCTAAAGTAGTGTCTATTCAGAAGAATGTCAGATCCACTCCTACTGCTGCTCAGAGTGGTCATCGTGGTGGAGCACCATCTGGGAATGCGAATAGAGCTGAAGGGCGTGCTCCTGCACGTACTTATGCATTGAGGGGACGTGATGATGTTGATACTCCTGATGTGATCACTGGTACATTTTCTATCCTTAATGCTCTTGTTTTCACTTTAATTGATCCTGGTTCAACGCTGTCCTACATGTGTAGTAATGTATTGGCTGATAAGGGTTGGGAGACTTCTAAGATAGCTTTCAACATAGTTGTTACCAATCCTTTAGGGAATAGTATGGTTTTTAACAGGGAGTATATGGATGTGCCTTTAGTGATTCAGGGTAAGACTTTCAAGGGTCATTTATTGGAGATGAAAAGTCCAGAGTTTGATGTGATTCTGGGAATGGATTGGTTATCCTATCATGGGGTAATATTGGATTACAGAGCTAAACGATTTACGTTACAGTCTCCAGAAGGAACTTTAACGGTATTGGGGATCGTAGTGGAACAGTTAAAGGGGTTATCTCTGCAGCTTATGCAGACAGATTGATGAGGCAGGGTTGTGAGGCTTATTTAGCCCACATAATTGATGGTAGTAAGAGGCGATCGGATGGGAAGTTTATACCAACGGTTTCTGAATTCTTGGATGTATTTCCAGAAGAATTGTCGAGTTTTCCACCGTGAGTGCGAAGTAGAGTTTTAAGTAGAGCTCATTCCGGGAGCAGCTCCAGTATCTATGGCTTCTTACCGGATGGCTCCAGCTGAATTAAAGGAGTTGAAGGTTCAATTGCAGGAATTACTCGATAAGGGCTACATCAGACCGAGTGTTTCTCCTTGGGGTGCTCCGATTCTGTTTGTAAAGAAGAAAGATGGGTCATTCCGATTGTGTCGACTATCGGCAGCTGAACAAGTTGACTGTGAAGAACAAGTACCCGCTTCCTAGAATTGATGATTTATTTGACCAGTTGAGGGGAGCAGGTGTGTTCTCAAAAATGATTTGAGGTCGGGATACCATCAGTTGAGAATCAAGGATAGCGATATTCTGAAATCGGCGTTCAGAACACGGTATGGGCATTATGAATTCGTAGTCATGCCTTTCGAATTAACTAATGCACCAGCAGTGTTTATGGACCTTATGAATCGGGTGTTCAAGGAGTATTTAGATCAGTTTGTTGTTGTCTTTATCGATGACATTCTGGTTTACTCGAAGAATGAAGAAGAGCATGATAGGCATCTGTGGGTTGTGTTGCAGATTTTGAGGGAGAAGCAACTATATGCGAAGCTCTCAAAATGTGAGTTCTGGATGACCGAAGTCGCATTTTTGGGACATGTTATAACGAAGGATGGGATCAGTGTGGACCCTAAGAAGATAGAGGCAGTATTGGCATGGCAACCGCCTAAAAATACAACTGAAGTGAGGAGTTTTCTAGGACTAGCTGGTTATTACCGC
The DNA here is from genome assembly GCA_031304145.1 of Cardiospermum halicacabum. Classification (NCBI taxonomy): domain Eukaryota; kingdom Viridiplantae; phylum Streptophyta; class Magnoliopsida; order Sapindales; family Sapindaceae; genus Cardiospermum; species Cardiospermum halicacabum. Next base: position 18,333,419 of record CM062391.1, on the reverse strand, counting down.
CGGTTCGTCAAGGGATTCTCTTCTATTACAGGTCCATTGACTTAACTGCTTCATAAGGGTACCAAGTTTGAATGGATGGTCAAATGTCAGGAAAGGTTTGACAAGTTGAAGAAGTTATTGACAGAAGCACTAGTTTTGGTTCAACCGGTTGAAGGGTTGGATTATGTGGTGTATAGTGATGCGTCTCTGCAGGGTTTGGGATATGTATTGATGTAAGAAGGAAAGGTGATTGCATATGCCTCAAGACAGCTTAAGCCGCATGAGTGTAATTACCCAACTCACGATCTTGAATTAGCGGCTATAGTGTTTGCCTTGAAGATTTGGAGACACTATCTGTATGGGGCTAAATGCTATGTGTACACAGATCATAAGAGTCTACAATATCTGCCTACTCAGAAGGAGTTGAATTTGAGACAAAGAAGGTGGGTGGAGTTTCTGAAAGACTATGATTTGGTGATTGATTATCACCTTGGAAAGGCGAATGTAGTGGCCAATGCTTTGAGTCGGAAGTCAACGCATTATTTGGCATCGATGATGGCTAGATTGGAGATTGTTGAAGATGCAATTGTAGCAGAGTTGGTTGTGAAACCTACTTTGATTCTGCGTATTCTGGAAGCGCAACGGAAAGATGATAGAGTGGTTGAATGGTTCCGTAAGATTGATGATGGTAGCGCCAGAGATTTCGTCAGGAAATCGAATGGTGGATTGTATTATCGGGATAGAATTTATGTACCGAACATTGATGGTGTTCGTGATGAGGTCTTGAATGGAGCGCATACCCATGTACTTGCTATGCATCCGGGTGCCACAAAAATGTTCCAAGAATTGAGATTGATGTATTGGTAGCCTGGGATGAAGAAAAATATAGCTGAGTATGTTGGTAAGTGTTTGATTTGTCAACAGGTAAAGGCAGAACATCAGGTTCCGTCTGGATTGCTACAAACTATTCTGATTCCGGAATTGAAATGGGATCGGGTTACAATGGATTTCGTGGTCGGATTGCCGTTAACCAAGGAGAAATTTGATGCTATATGGGTGGCAGTTGACCGTTTGACGAAGTCTGCCCATTTCATATCGATTCGGGTGGATTATCCGTTGGAACGGTTAGCAGAATTGTACATCAAGAAGATTGTGAGACTGCATGGGGTTCCGTCGTCGATCATTTCCGATCGGGATCCTAGATTAACGTCTAGGTTCCGGAAGAAGTTTCAGGAAGCAATGGGGTCGAAAATGAATTTTAGTACCACTTTCCATCCACAAACGGATGGGCAATCTGAGAGGATCATATATGTTCTCGAAGATATGCTTCGCTGTTGTGTATTGGAGTTTAAGGGGTCATGGCTGAAGTACTTGCCGCTGGTTGAATTTGCTTATAACAATAGCTATCTGGCGAGTATTAAGATGTTGCCATATGAGGCTCTGTATGGGCGGAAATGTCGTACTCCCTTATGTTGGACGAAATTGAATGAGGCAAAATTTGTTGGTGCTGAATTGATTCATGAAGCGGAAGAACAGGTACGGTTTATCTGAGAGAAACTGAAGGAGGCTACGGACCGTCAAAAGTCTTATGCCGACTTGAAACGAAAAGAGATTGAATTCGCCGTAGGCGATAAAGTGTTCTTAAAAGTCTATCCATGGAAGAAGGTGTTACGTTTTGGGAATAAGGGGAAATTGACGCCGCGTTTCGTTGGTCCTTACGAAGTGCTAGAACGTATTGGACCGGTTGCTTATCGTTTAGCGTTACCGCCGGAAAAGGAGAAAATTCACAATGTCTTTCATGTTTCTATGCTACGGCGATATCGATCGGATCCTTCACATATGATTGCCCGTGGAGAGATTAAGATTCGACCAGATTTGTCGTACGAAGAGGAACCTGTTAAGATTCTGGATAGGGAAGTGAAGATATTGCGAAGGAAGTCTGTACCCCTTGTAAAAGTGTTGTGGAGAAATCATGCACTTGAAGAAGCGACATGGGAGACAGAGGAGGCGATGCGAAAGTAGTACACTCATCTTTTTGCTACAGGTTAAATTTCGAGGAGGAAATTCCCTTTTAGTGAAGTAAAGTTGTAACGTCCTAATTTTGGGCTAAACGTTTATAGCTTTTGGATTAAAGTGCATTTTTCGAGATATTGATTCCTTTCATGTAACTTTTGAAAGTTCTTGAATATTGAATTTGTATTATTCATCATTGGATTGCTCTAAGAATGTTTAATGGCATTAAAATGTTTGTATTTCGAAAACCGAAGCGAAAACGAAGCAGAACGAAAGAAGGAATAGAAGTGCGCAGCACTTGCCGGTGGCTACATAAGCTTTATGTAGCCAGGCTTGTCGCCAGCGAGCGAATTCTGCAATATTGAAGTGTTACTCTCGGTGCGCTTTGGCGACATAAGGCCTATGTCGCCGACCACCAAAATCGGGTTTTTAAAACCTAAATTTGCCGAATCTTCTTCATTCGCAACCTCTCTCTCTCGAGTTCTCTCATCTCGAAAGTGTTTGTTCTCTCTGTATCCTCGCAATCTCCCTAGTTGATTGTCTCCGGTAAGTCTCCAATCGACCTTTATCTTCTACGCTATTAGTATAAGCATGATTGATGTTGGTTTATGGTGTAATCGTTATCGTCTCTAATGATGGATTAGTTAGGGTTTGTTGGAAACCCTAGGTTTTGGGGATAATTGATTTGGATGGTACATTGTTGATGATTGGATTGGGTTTTAGTGTATTCGTGTTATCGTCACCATTTATTGCTCGTTCATTTAGCGTCTCTTCGCGATTAGAATAGGTTTCGATTATTGCGTCCTACGTATTCGATCGATTTCCTAATCGAGTTATCGTTCCTTGTTCCTTATTAGGCGAAGCGGAAGGTGCTGTAGAACGTAACGGTGACGTCTAGCTAATTGTCGTCGGAAGAAAGGTTAGCAACGTCATCTTGAACTCCATATTGGATGTTGTTTGTTTTATGAACTGTGCATTAAACTGGTTAATAAGATAATCACTTGAATTAACAACTGGATAGGATTGGATAGTAAATGATAGAGTGATATTGTTTGTCGTATTGCTGGTTATTACTGATATAGAACTATTAGTGAATCTATTGCATGTTAGACTTAGGCTTTGGTTAGCTAGAGCTGGAAATAATTGGATAAGGCACTAGTAAAGTACCTCTCACATATTGATTGAAAGCCAATGGATTGTAATAATGAGATTGTTAAATTGTTAAAGGAAGAATTGTGTGTTTGATCACCTAACTACTGAATAATGATTGCCCTAACTATGGTTGAAAGTAATGATAGAGTGACATGTCATTAGGGGTACCCGAGATATCTCAACCTATTGAGCAAAATAGGACCTTTAGTTTAGCTAACCACATTGAAAAATTGAGTAATGACTCCTATTGAGTGTGACGGAACCACCACCTGCGGGCATATTGTTATTGGTGGTCTTCGGACCTAATTGATGGGATTCTAAGGTAGTAGTCCGTCCGGAGGGGGGGTAAACGGCTCTACGGATCTCGGTCTTCGGACCATATTACTGGCTTCGGCCTAATTGGCCCCGTTTCATTATTGATCCTAGATTAGTGGCAGTCAATAAAACTGGAAATATAAATTGATTGATATATAAAATCATTTTGGGGGATTCCTAAACAAAGTTTGAGATCATAATTGGACATTGATAATATTGAACACACCTAATGAATAAAATCAGATTTAGTGGACTATCTCACTTTATTGAACCGAAATGGCGTTAGACATGGGTGGGATTGTATTCTCTTCCCTTGATTGGTAGATTTAGGTGCACTTGCGTGCCTTCTCATCATTGAATGTTTAATTAGATGCATTGTGTGTGTATGTTGGAGTATGACTTGCTAACCAGACATCGATAGTCTGACGTTGTTTTTTTTTCATTTTCTTGTCTATCTATCGAAATTTGAAATTGGTGATCGAGCAGATTGAAGGTCTCATTGCATTTTCATTTCATGTTTTGGAACACTACTGAGAGCTGTCTTCTTCTTATATTTTGATTAGTTTTTGAAAGATATGTAGACCCTTTTTAAGTATTTCAGTTTGTAATCTTTTAAGACAACTGTTATGGGATTTGAAAGTCTTTTTAAAGTACTTGAGAACTTAATATTTTCGGATAATTATTTGAAGATTTTGAACTATTATTTGGATGATTGATATATTTGCGAACAGATTTATTTTCTAATAAATTATCTGGATTATGTAATTATTTTTGGAAATAGGATGATTATTTTGTAATTGACAATTCTAATATTAATACTTATATTCCCCTTTAAAGAATGAACGTATTGATTGTTAATGTGGCGTTCCGGCTTCCGTTCGCGGCTCCGCCGTGTCTGGGGGTTGGACGTTCGTTTTTAATGTAACGTCCTGGGTCGGGGCCCAGTTGGTTACTGTGCACACCCGGATAAACCCGAATCGTACACTATACACACCTAGTTAAACCTCAATCGTACACAAATCAATACCGATACAATCCATATATCCCTGAGGTTGTGAGTTCGAGTGCTGGTGGAGGCGAAAGGAAGTGGGTGGGATCCACAATATCAGATTGTGTAACGATTGTATCGGTATTGATTGGTGTACGATTCGTGTTTAACCGGGTGTGCACAGTCTACGATTCGGGTTTATCCGGGTGTGCACGGTAACCAACGGTGCCCCCGCCCAAGACGTTACAGGTTACACATTTACAGTGATTGATACGTCTAAAGGGTGCGATCAACAATTGATCGCAACATTATAGTAAGTTAAAGTTAGGAATTATTGAATTGGTAATTGAAGATTAATTGTTGTTAACACAATTACCTTGACAAATATGTCTAACAGGTGCGATCGACAATTGATCGCAACATTACCTTAAGATTAAGTAATGAATTATATAATTGGTTATTGAAAATTTATTGTTTTTTATACAAAGTAATGAATTATTGATTTGGTTATTGAAAATTAGTCATTGTTTACACATTTACAGTGATAAATATGACTAAAGGGTGCGATCGATAACTGATCGCAACATTATATTAAGTTAAAGAAATAAATTATTAAATTGGTTATTGAAGATTAATTGTTCTTTACACATTTACCTTGATTGATATGTCTAAAGGGTGCGATCGACAATTGATCGCAACATTATATTAAGTAAACGTAATGAATTATTTAATTGGTTTTTGAAAATTACTTGTTGTTTACACATTCACAGTGATTGATATGTCTAAAGGGTGCGATCGACAATTGATCGCAACATTATATTAAGTTAAAGTAAGGAATTATTGAATTGGTTATTGAAGATTAATTGTTGTTTACACATTTACCTTGATAGATATGTCTAACGGGTGCGATCGACAATTGATCGCCACATTAGGTTAAGTTAAAGTAATGAATTATTTAATTGGTTATTGAAAATTTAATGTTTTTTACACATTTACCGTGATTGATATGCCTAAAGGATGCGATCGACAATTGATCGCAACATTATATTAAGCCAAAGAAATGCATTATTGAATTGGTTATTGAAAATAAGTCGTTGTTTACACATTTACAGCGATTGATATGTCTAAAGGGTGCGATCGACAATTGATCGCAACATTATATTAAGTTAAAGTAATGAATTATTGAATTGGTTATAGAAGATAAGTTGTTGTTTACACATTTACCTTGATTGATATGTCTAAAGGGTGCAATAGACAATTGATCGCAACATTATATTAAGTCAACGTAATGAATTATTTAATTGGTTATTGAAAATTAGTTGTTGTTTACACATTTATAGTGATTTATATGTCTAAAGGGTGCGATCGACAATTGATCGCAACATTATATTAAGTTAAAGTTAAGAATTATTGAATTGGTAAATGAAGATTAATTGTTGTTAACACAATTACCTTGATAGATATGTCTAACGGGTGCGATCGACAATTGATCACAACATTACCTTAAGTTAAAGTAATAAATTATTTAATTGGTTATTGAAAATTTATTGTTTTTTATACATTTACCGTGATTGATATGCCTAAAGGGTGCGATCGACAATTGATCGCAACATTATATTAATTAAAAGTAATGAATTATTGATTTGGTTATTGAAAATTAGTCGTTGTTTACACATTTACAGTGATAAAAATGTCTAAAGGGTGCGATCGATAACTGATCGCAACATTATATAAATAAATAAATTATTGAATTGGTTATTGAATATTAATTGTTCTTTACACATTTACCTTGATTGATATGTCTAAAGGGTGCGATCGACAATTGATCGCAATATAATATTAAGTCAACGTAAGGAATTATTTAATTGGTTATTGAAAATTAGTTGTTGTTTACACACTTACAGTGAATGATATGTCTAAAGGGTGCGATCCACAATTGATCGCAATATTATATTAAGTTAAAGTTAGGAATTATTGAATTGGTAATTGAAGATTAATTGTTGTTAACACAATTACCTTGACAGATATGTCTAACGGGTGCGATCGACAATTGATCGCAACAATACCTTAAGTTAAAGTAATGAAATATTTAATTGGTTATGAAAATTTATTGTTTTTTATACATTTACCGTGATTGATATGCCTAAAGGGTGCGATCGACAATTGATCAAAACATTATATTAATTCAAAGTAATGAATTATTGATTTGGTTATTGAAAACTAGTCGTTGTTTACACATTTACAGTGATAAATATGTCTAAAGGGTGCGATCGATAACTGATCGCAACATTATATTAAGTTAAAGAAATGAATTATTGAATTGGTTATTGAAGATTAATTTTTCTTTACACATTTACCTTGATTGATATGTCTAAAGGGTGCGACAGACAATTGATCGCAACATTATATTAAGTCAACGTAATGAATTATTTAATTGGTTATTGAAAATTAGTTGTTGTTTACACATTTATAGTGATTGATATGTCTAAAGGGTGCGACAGACAATTGATCGCAACATTATATTAAGTTAAAGTTAGGAATTTTTGAATTGGTAATTGAAGATTAATTGTTGTTAACACAATTACCTTGATAGATATGTCAAACGGGTGCGATCGACAATTGATCGCAACATTACCTTAAGTTAAAGTAATAAATTATTTAATTGGTTATTGAAAATTTATTGTTTTTTATACATTTACCGTGATTGATATGCCTAAAGGGTGCGATCGACAATTGATCGCAACATTATATTAATTCAAAGTAATGAATTATTGATTTGGTTATTGAAAATTAGTCGTTGTTTACACATTTACAGTGATAAATATGTCTAAAGAGTGCGATCGATAACTGATCGCAAGATTATTTTATTGATATGTCTAAAGGGTGCGATAGAAAATTGATCGCAACATTATATTAAGTCAACGTAATGAATTATTTAATTGGTTATTGAAAATAAGTTATTGTTTACACATTTACAGTGATTGATATGTCTAAAGGGTGCGATCGACAATTGATCGCAACATTATATTAAGTTAAAGTTTGGAATTATTGAATTGGTAATTGAAGATTAATTGTTGTTAACACAATTACCTTGATTGATATGTCTAACGGGTGCGATCGACAGTTGACCGCAACATTACCTTAAGTTAAGGAAATGAATTATTTAATTGGTTATTGAAAATTTATTGATTTTTATACATTTACCATGATTGATATGCCTAAAGGGTGCGATCGACAATTGATCGCAACATTATATTAATTCAAAGTAATGAATTATTGATTTGGTTATTGAAAATTACTCGTTGTTTACACATTTACAGTGATAAATATGTCTAAAGGGTGCGATCAATAACAGATCGCAACATTATATGAAGTTAAAGAAATGAATTATTGAATTGGTTATTGAAGATTAATTGTTCTTTACACATTTACCTTGATTGATACGTCTAAAGGGTGCGTTTGACAATTGATCGCAACATTATATTAAGTCACAGTAATGAATTATTTAATTGGTTATTGAAAATTAGTTGTTGTTTACACATTTACAGTGATTGATATGCCTAAAGGGTGCGATCGACAATTGATTGCAACATTATATTAAGTTAAAGTTAGGAATTATTGAATTGGTAATTGAAGATTAATTGTTGTTAACACAATTACCTTGACAGATATGTCTAACTGGTGCGATCGACAATTGATTGCAACATTACCTTAAGTTAAAGTAATGAATTATTTAATTGGTTATTGAAAATTTATTATTTTTTATACATTTACTGTGATTGATATGCCTAAAGGGTGCGATCGATAATTGATCGCAACATTATATTAATTCAAAGTAATGAATTATTGATTTGGTTAGTGAAAATTAGTCGTTGTTTACACATTTACAGTGATTAATATGTCTAAAGGGTGCGATCGACAATTAATCGCAACATTATATTAAGTTAAAGAAATGAATTATTGAATTGGTTATTGAAGATTAATTGTTCTTTATACATTTACCTTGATTGATATGTCTAAAGGGTGCGATTGACAATTGATTGCAACATTATATTAAGTCAAAGTAATGAATTATTGAATTGGTTATTGAAAATTAGTTATTGTTTTCACATTTACATTTAATGATATGTCTAAAGGGTGCAGTCGACAATTGATCGCAACATTATATTAATTTAAAGTAATGAATTATTGAATTGGTTATTAAAAATTGTGAAAATTCTGAAAAATGGGATTTTTAAAGTTTAAAAATACAATTATAGTCCTGTTTTGGAAAACATACAAAAACAATCTTTTAAAAGTTTAGTTTTCACTCCATAGGCCAAGTTTCCCAAAATACCCCTGAAACTTTACAATTCACAGATGCTGTGAATTATGCTCACAGTCTGTGAATTACCCTCACAGCTGTGAATAGCCTATGGAATGAAAATCAAAGTTTAGTTTTGCAAACTTTTTAAAAGTGGCCTATAATTGTATAGTAAATTTTTATGGCTTAGAAATCCAATGGACTCTTAAAAATTAAGTGTTGTTTACTCATTTACAGTGATTGATATGTCAAAAGGTTCCGATCGACAATTGATAGCAAGATTATATTAAGTTAAAGTAATGAATTATTGAATTGGTTATTGAAGATTAATTGTTGTTTACACATTTACCTTAATAGATATGTCTAAAGGGTGTGATCGACAATTGATCACAACATTACGTTAAGTTAAAGTAATGAATTATTGAATTTCTTATTGAAGATTAATTGTTGTTTACACATTTATCTTGATAGATATGTCTAAAGGGTGCGATCGACAATTGATTGTAACATTATATTAAGTTAAAGTAATTAATTATTGAATTAGTTATTGAAGATTAATTGTTGTTTACATATATACCTTGATAGATATGCCTAAAGGGTGCGATCGACAATTGATCGCAACATTATATTTACTTAAATTAATGAATTATTGAACTGGTTATTGTAGATTAAGTGTTGTTTACACATTTACCTTGATAGATATGTCTAAAGGGTGCAATCGACAATTGATAGTTAAAGTAATGAATTATTTAATTAGTTATTAAAGATTAGTTGTTGTTTACACATTTACAGTGATTAAATTTTTAAACGGTGCCATCGACAATTGATCGCAACATTATATTAAGTTAAAGTAATGATTTATTGAATTTGTATAGAAAATCAATTGTTGTTTACACATTTACAGTGATTGATATGTTTAAAGGGTGCGATCGACAATTGATCGCACCATTATATTATGTCAAAGTAATGAATTATTGAATTGGTTATTGAAAATTATTTGTTGTTTACACATTTACAGTGATTGATATGTTCAAAGGGTGCGATCAACAATTATCGTAACATTATATTAAGTTAATGTAATGAATTATTGAATTGGTTATTGTAGATTAATTGTTGTTTACACATTTACAGTGATTGACATGTGTAAAGGGTGCGATCGACAATTGATCGCAACATTATATTTAGTGAAAGTAATGAATTACTGAATTTGTTATTGAAAATTAATAGTTGTTTACAAATTTAGAGTGATTGACTTGTCTGAAGGGTGCGATCGACAATTGATCGCAACATTATATTAGGTCAAAGTAATGAATTACTGAATTGGTTATTGAAAATTAGTTGTTGTTTTCACATTTGCATTTATTTATATGTCTACAGGGTACAATCGACAAATGATCGAAACATTATATTAAGTTAAAGTAATGAATTATTGAATTGGTTATTGAAAATTAAGTGTTGTTTACTCATTTACAGTGATTGATATGTCTAAAGGGTCCGATCGAAAATTGATAACAACATTATATTAAGATAAAGTAATGAATTATTTAATTGGTTATTGAAGATTAATTGTTGTTTACACATTTACCTTAATAGATATGTCAAACGGGTGCGATCGACAATTGATCGCAACATTATATTCAGTCAAAGTAATGAATTATTGAATTGGTTATTGAAAATTAGACGTTGTTTACACATTATAGTGATTGATATGTCCAAAGGGTTCGATCAACAATTGATCGCAACATTTAAGTTAGAGTAATGAATTATTGAATTTGTTATTGAAGATTACTTGTTGTTTACACATTTATCTTGATAGATATGTCTAAAGGGTGCGATAAACAATTGATCGCAACATTACGTTAAGTTAAAGTAATGAATTATTGAATTGGTTAATGAAGATAAGTTGTTGTATACATATTTACAGTGACTGATATGTGTAAAAAGTGCCATCGACAATTGATCGCAACATTATATTAAGTCAAAGTAATGATTTATTGAATTGGTTATTGAAAATTAATTGCTTTTTACACATTTACAGTGATTGGCATGTCTAAAGGGTGCGATCGACAATTGATCGCAACATTATATTAAGTGAGAGTAATGAATTATTGAATTTGTTATTGAAAATTAATAGTTGTTTACACATTTATAGTGATTGATATGTCTAAAGGGTGCGATCGACAATTGATCGCAGCATTATATTAAGTTTAAGTAATGAATTCTTGAATTGGTTATTGAAGATTATCTTTTATTTACACAATTAGAGTGACAGATATGTGTAAAGGGTGCGATTGACAATTGATCGCAACATTATATTAATGTCAAAGTAATAAATTATTTAATTTGTTATTGAAAATTAGTTGTTGTTTTCACATTTATAGTGATTGATATGTCTAAAGGTTGCGATCGACAATTGATCGCAACAATATATTAAGTTAAAGTAAGGAATTATTGAATTGGTAATGAAAGATTAATTATTATTTACACATTTACCTTGATATATAAGTCCAAGGGGTGCGATCGACAATTAATCGCAACATTACGTAAAGTTAAGGTAATGAATTATTTAATTGGTTATTGAAAATTTATTGTTGTTTATACATTCACCGTGATTGATATGTCTAAAGGGTGCGATCGAAAATTGATCGCAATATTATATTAAGTCAAAGTAATGAATTATTGAATTGGTCATTGAAAATTAGTTGTTGTTTATACATTCACCGTGATTGATATGTCTAAAGGGTGCGATCGAAAACTGATCGCAATATTATATTAAGTCAAAGTAATGATTTATTGAATTGGTTATTGAAAATTAGATGTTGTTTACAGATGGACATTTATTGATATGTCTAAAAGGTGCGATCGACAATTGATCGCGACATTATATTAAGTTAAAGTAATGAATTATGGAATTGATTATTGAAAATTAAGTGTTGTTCACTCATTTACAGTGATTGATATGCCTAAAAGGTGAATTATGAATTGGCTATTGAAGATTAATTGCTGTTTACACATTTACCTTAATAGATATGTCTAAAAAGTGTGTTCGACAATTGATCGCAACATTACGTTAAGTTAAAGTAATGAATTATTGAATTGGTTATCGTAGACTAATTGTAGCTTACACATTTACCTTGATAGATATGTGTAAAGGGTACGATCGACAATTGATCGCAAACATTATATTAAGTCAAAGTAATGAAATATTGAATTAGTTATTGAAAAATAGTTGTTGATATGTCTAAAGGGTGCGATCGATAATAGATCACAACATTGTATTAAGTTTAAGTAATGTATTATTGAACTGGTAATTGAAGATTAATTGTTATTTACACATTTACCTTGATAGATATGTCTAAAGGGTGCGATCGACAATTGATCGCAACATTATGTTAAGTTAATGTAATGAATTATTGAATTGGTTATTGAAAATAAGTTGTTGTTTACACATTAACAGTGATTAATATGTGTAAAGGGTGCGATCGACAATTGATTGCAACATTATATTAAGTCAAAGTAATGAATTATTGAATTGGTTATTGAAAATTATTTGTTGTTTACACATTTACAGTGATTTATATGTCTAAAGGGTGCGATCGACAATTGATCGCAACATTATATTAAGTTAAAGTAAGGAATTATTGAATTGGTAATTGAAGATTAATTGTTGGTTACACATTTAGCTTGATAGATATGTCTAAGGGATGCGATCGACAATTGATCGCAATATTACGTTAAGTTATATTAATGAATTTTTTAATTGGTTATTGAAAATTTTTTGTTGTTTCTACATTCACTGTGATTGATATGTCTTAAGAGTGCGATCGACAATTGATCGCAATATTATATTAAGTCAAAGTCATGATTTATTGAATTGGTTATTGAAAATTAGTTGTTGTTTACAGATTTACATTTATTGATATGTTTAAAGGGTGCGATCGACAATTGATCGCGACATTATATTAAGTTAAAGTAATGAATTATGGAATTGGTTATTGAAAATTGAGTGTTGTTCAGTCATTTAAAGTGATTGATATGCCTAAAAGGTGCGATCGACAATTGATCGCAATATTATATTAAGTTAAAGTAATGAATTATTAAATTGGCTATTAAAGATTAATTGCTGTTTACACATTTACCTTAATAGATATGTCTAAAGGGTGTGTTCGACAATTGATCGCAACATTATGTTAAGTTAAAGTAATGAATTATTGAATTGGTTATTGTAGATTAATTGTAGCTTACACATTTACCTTGATTGATATGTGTAAAGGGTACGATCGACAATTGATCGCAAACATTATATTAAGTCAAAGTAATGAATTATTGAATTGGTTATTGAAAAATAGTTGTTGATATGTCTAAAGGGTGCGATCGATAATTGATCGCAACATTGTATTAAGTTTAAGTAATGTATTATTGAATTGGTAATTGAAGATTAATTGTTATGTACACATTTACCTTGATAGATATGTCTAACGGGTGCAATCGACAATTGATCGCAACATTACGTTAAGTTAAAGTATTGAATTATTGAATTTGTTATTGAAGATAAGTTGTTGTTTACACATTTACAGTGATTGAAATGTGTAAAGGGTGTGATCGACAATTGATCGCAACATTATATTAAGTTAAAGTAATGAATTATTGAATTGGTTATTGAAAATGAATTGTTGTTTACACATTTACAGTGATTGATATGTCTAAAGGGTGCGATCGACAATTGATTGCAACATTATATTAAGTTAAAGTAATGAATTATTTAATTGGTTATTGAAAATTAGTTGTTGTTTATACATTTACAATGATAGATACGTTTAGAGGGTGCGATCGACAATTTATTGCAACATTATATTAAGTTAAATTAATGAGATATTGAATTAGTTATTGAAAATTAATTGTTATTTACACATTTACAGTTATTGATATGTCTAAAGGGTGCAATCGACAATTGATCGCAACATTCTTTTAAGTTAAATTAATGAATTTTTGAATTGGTTATTGAAGATTAATTGTTGTTTACACATTTACAGCATATGTCTAGAGGGTGCGATCGACAATTGATTGCAACATTATATTAAGTTAAAGTAATGAATTATTGAATTGGTTAATCGCCAATTGATCGCAACATTATATTAAGTTAAAGTAATGAATTATTGAATAGGTTATTTAAGATTAATTGTTGTTTACACATTTACAGTGATTGATATGTGTAAAAGGTGCGATCGACAATTGATCGCAACATTATATTAAGTTAAAGTAATGAATTATTGAATTGGTTATTGAAGATTAATTGTTGTTTACATTTACAGTGATATTAATGTGTAAATGGTGTGATCGACAATTGATCGCAACATTATATTAAGTCAAAGTAATGAATTATTTAATTGGTTATTGAAAATTAGTTGTTGTTTACACATTTACAGTGATTTATATGTCTAAAGGGTGCGATAGACAATTGATCGCTATATTATATTAAGTCAAAGTAATGAATTATTGAAAATTTATTGTTGTTTACACATTTACAACGATTGATATGTCTAAAGGGTACGATGGACGATTGATCGCAACATTATATTAAGTGAAAGTAATGAATTATTGAATTGGTTATTGAAAATTAATTGTTGTTTACACATTTACTGTGATTGATATGTGTAAAGGATACGATCGACAATTGATCGCAAAATTATTTTATATTAAAGTAATGAATTATTTAATTAGTTATTGAAAATTAGTTGTTGTTTACACATTTACAGTGATTTATATATCTAAAGGGTGTGATCGACAATTAATTTCATCTCTAATGCCACCAATAGTAGGTACATAGATTCTGTCCCGAAAATATAATCCACCATCTGCCTTCTTGTTAAATTCCATTGGCTTACTTCCTTATATTTTCTGAAACCAATGAATAACTTTACTATCATTCCGTTGAGCCTCCAATATATGTGGTACGAGAGTAGGTCTCACCACCAACTCGGCCACAACCGCATTATTACTAACATTCAACCGTGCAAACAGCATTGCCAACGTATGCATCGACTTCCAACTCAATGCATCCGCCACTACATTCGCTTTCACAGGGTGATAATTAATCACCAAGTCATATTCCTTCAAAAATTAACCCCATCTTCGCTGTCTCAACTTCAACTCCTTTTGAGTAGGAAGATACTGTAGACTTTTATGATCTGTGTAGACATAACATTTCACACCATACAAGTAATGTCTCCAAATCTTCAAAGCAAATACTATAGCTGCCAGCTCAAGATCATGAGTAGGATAATTACATTCATGAGTATTGGTTATTCTGGAAGCATAAGCAATTACTTTTCCTTCTTGCATTAATACGCATCCCAAACCATGCAGTGACTCATCACTGTAAACCACATAATCCTTCCCCTCAATTGGCTGCACTAAAATCGGTGCTTCTGTCAACAACTTCTTCAATTTCTCAAACCTCTCCTGACATTTACTGGTCCATTCAAACTTAACTCCCTTATGCAATAGTTTAGTCAAAGGTCCTGCAATAGAAGAGAAGCCTTTGACGAAGTGACGATAGTAACCTGCTAGTCCGAGGAAACTTCTTACTTCCGTTGCATTCTTTGGCGGCTGCCATGCTAAAACCGCTTCTATCTTTTTTGGATAAACACTAATCCCATCCTTAGAAATGACATGCCCCAAGAATGAGACTTCACTCATCCAAAATTCTGCCATGCTAAAACCGCTTCTATCTTTTTTGGATAAACACTAATCCTATCCTTAGAAATGACATGCCCCAAGAATGAGACTTCACTCATCCAAAATTCACATTTAGATAGCTTGGCATACAATTGTTTCTCCCTCAATATTTGCAACACAATTCGTAAATGCTTATCTTGTTCTTTTTCATCCTTCGAGTACAGCAAGATGTCATCAATAAAAACCACCACAAATTGGTCCAAGTACTGCTTAAAAACCTAATTCATGAGGTCCATGAACACCGCAGAAGCATTCTTTAATCCGAACAGCATAACTACAAACTCGTAGTGCCCATACCGAGTTCTAAAAGCAGACTTCGAAATGTCACTATCCTTGATCCTTAATTGATGATACCCCGATCTCAAATCAATTTTAGAGAAGATTCCCGCATCTGTCAGTTGATCAAATAAGTCATCAATCCGAGGAAGTGGGTACTTATTCTTCACTGTCAACTTGTTCAGCTGTTTGTAGTCAATACACATTCTGAATGTCCCATCCTTCTTCCGAACAAACAGAACTAGAGCACCCAAGGCGACACACTTGGCCTTATATACCCCTTATCAAGCAAATCCTGCAGCTGCACTTTCAACTCATTTAATTCAGCTGGTGTCATCTGGTAAGGAGCCATAGATACTGGCGGTGCTCCCAGAATCAACTCAACTGAAAATTCCACCTCCCGCTCCGGTGGTAAACCTGGCAATTATTCCGGAAATACATCCAAATATTCAGAAACTGTAGGAATAAACTTCCCATCTGATCTGGGTTTATCTGCTTCCACTACATGAGCTAGATAAACTTCACATCCCTGCCTCATCAATCTATCAGCCAATCCCGCCGATATAACACCCTTCATTGCACCACTACGATCACCCATAACAGTCACAATCCTTTCAGGCGTTTGCAAGGTAAACCTCTTAGCCCGACAATCCAATATAACTCCATGACTGGATAACCAATCCATTCCCAATATCACATCAAATTCCTTACTTTTCAATTCCAATAGATGTCTTAAAAAGATCTTCCCATCTATCTCTAAAGCCACATCCCTATATTCACTATCAATTAATACACTATTCCCTAAAGGATTGGTAACCACAATATTGAAACCCGTCTTAACTGTTTTCCAACCCCTATCCACTAACACCCCACTACACATGTATGATAACGTTGAACCCGGATCTATCAAAGTAAATACAGGAGTATTAAGGATAGAAAATATACCGGTTACTACGTCTGGAGTGTCGGCATCATCACGACCTCTCAATGCATAAGTACGTGCAGGAGCACGCCCATCAGCCCTGTTAGCAGTACTAGATGTTGCTCCACCCCTTGGTCCACTCTGAGCTACAATAGGAGTAGAACGAACATTTCTCTGAACAGAGGCTGCTTCAGTTGCCGCAGTCTTAGAAGGTGCACGGGTATTTTGAGGACTATCTCTCACAAAGTGATCCTTTGCTCCACACAAAAGGTAAGAACCAGAAGCTCTGCGGCATTCCCCGAAATGATTCTTCAAACAGAATTTACACTGAGGAACCACTACATTCGAACCACCTCGAGAAGGTGCACTAGCAACAGATAGAGTAGGTTGCTTTCCTTATCCCTTGTGGTTATTCTGTGGCCAGCTAGAACCGCCACCACCATAACCACCATGCTCTGAGTCTTAGCCTTCTTATTCAGATTACCCCCAACTGAAGGCCCTACACTCTTGGTTTCACCAGTCTTCCGATTGATGCCCTTAATCCTCTTGTGAAGTTGTTCAGCCCTCAATGCAGCATCTACCATATCATTAAAGTTCTCAGTCTGAAGAGTAAGCAGATCCCGCTGGAGTTCAAGATTTAACCCCTCCTCGAACTTACGGCACCACTCTTTGGGATTAGGTACCAACTCAGGACACTAGCGGCTGAGCTTCACAAACTGGAACTTATAATCCATCACTAACTTCTCTCTCTGCTTCAGGTGAATAAAATCCAATCTCCTCTTATCCGGATACTCCTGAACCACCTAATTCTTTCGGAATTCAATGCGAAAGAATTCATAAGTCCTTTCATCCTCAGGCTTAGTGAGAATAACCGACTCCCACCACCTAGTTGCATCACTCCTTAGTAGAGACACTAAACATTCAAGCTTCTCATTATCCGTACAATGTATCTCATCACAAACCCAAACCATATCCTCTAACCAGTTCTCTGCCATCTCAGAACTCTCTGCCTTGCCGGTCCTCCCAACTGACACTCACGGAATGCTTCCATAAATTGAGCAATATGCTCAAATGCCCTAGCTTGAGCCATGTTAGCATCCACGTGCCCCTCATTACCAACTGTCTGATCACTTCCATGAGATCTAGAACCAGAAGGGTCCTCATTAAGGTTACGGCGTGTTCTGGCCATAATCCTCGATTAGTTCTACTATTTGAAACATTCACAAGTGATCGAGCTATTAGACTTTATGAATATGCATGCAATGTCATGAATTTTTGAAAACGACTTTCAAATGATCCTTATACACTAATGCATACAATCACATAGTCAAGAAGCAACCGAGAACCGGTGCTCTGATACCAACAAATGTAACGCCCAACCCCGCCCACGACGGAGCCGCAAATGGAAGCCGGAGCGCCACATTAACCTAATACAATCAATACAATTCAATATAAAAACGTTTACAATAAATAGAACCAATAAATCAAAGTATTTCATTGTTTGTAAAATTCGATAAAATTCATTGTTCAACAATAAGGAATAGTTTTAATAACATCATAACACGTAAACCAAATCCAGCAAAAGAAGTGTAAAGTAAATGTTTTACATTAAAATTCCAAAATGGTTCGGTAGAAATTAAAAATAGGAATAAATGCGGAAAAATGAAATTTTAAGATGTCCAATGCAGGTGCAGTCGACCTGTACTAGCTCGATCAACCTGTTAGTTTTCAAATAAAAGAGACAAAAAGGAAAATAGGAAAGCATCAGGCTATCGATGCATGGTTAACAATTCCATACTCAAACAACCACAAGCATATGCGTCTTATTTAGCATAAAATCATGAATTTTGCACACAAATGCACTTTAACCAATACAATCATTAAATTCATTCAATATCATGCATTTACATCAATACATCAATTAATGTTATTTAATACACTACACATTTAATGAACATTTAATATATTGCATTTAATATGTCACACATTTAATGAACATTTAATATATTACACATTTAATGAACATTTAATTTATCATACATTTAATGCCATTCAAATCATCAATCTATCAATGCAAAGAACATTAAATTTTATAAAAGTGGGACACGGTCTATGTGGTTTTACAGGGTCAGACCGTGTAAGACCCTGTGGAAAAATTGTGTCGTGTGGTGATTTTACACGGTCCGTGTGATTTAACACGGGCAGACCGTGTAACATGTTGGTGAGGTTGGTTTTCGGGAAGGTCAAACATGGGCCGTGTGGCGTAACACGGCCAGTCCGTGTAAGCCACTGTCGATCTATCTCCTAATGGATTTCTCGAACACGGTCCGTGTACAAGCACACGACCAGACCGTGTTCGAAGCTGTTTAATAAAGAATAGTTATTTATTTCACTTGGTTTTCCCCACCCATCCATTTATGACTATGGTCTTTATGTTATCTAATCTATTACATTTCCCCATGTCATTAAAACACCAAACAAACATGTTTCTTACAATCAAGGCCAATAAATGTTAAATATTAAATGTAGTAACATTGAAATAAACAAACAAAACATGTTATTCAAACTTCAACACACCAATTTTCAATATACTAAAAATATAACAATATATTTGTCAATAATCAATATTCCAAAATATATCAATTATAGATTTCAACTGCCCCTAATCTAGACGTTATATCGAAACGGGAACAATAAGGCCGAAGCCTTACAATAGGTCCGAAGACCGAAATTCGTAGTGCCGTTTAATCTCCCTCGGGACAGTCATCTACCTATGGATTCCAACAATAGATCCGAAGATCAAGAATAATAATAGCCCGCAGGCAGTGGTGCGGTCACACCCAATAGAAGTCGTCACTCTAGTTTCCAATAGTGACTAGCTAAACCACAAATTACCTACATTTCAATAGGCCGAGATCACTAATTTTTTCCTAATGGCATTCCACTCCATCACTATACCAATCTAAGAATAAGGGCAATCAATTATTAAGTAATTAAATACACATTTCCATATTTCATTAACTATCAATCCAATAACCTATTAAAGGTGTATAACAATACTAGCAATCATGTGAACCACGTAATAATTAACCATGTTATTGTTCCAATATCCTCATTTAAACACTTACATGTAATAAATGTTATCAAATACAATACATGCATTTATTACATAATAAATGCACATGTAATAAATACAAGTCATTAAATTCATATTATTAATTATATGTTATTAATGGTGCCTAGGTAACATAAACAACCAATATTCAAATTCATCACCATAATTCACATACGAATCATTAATTCAACCATACAATAAACCATGTACACATTTATCCATGCATTAAAATCAATGTACACATTTAACTAGGCATATATTCAATATATTCAATATTAAATTCAATATTAAGCATTCAATATTCAAAATATTAAATATTAAATTCCAATACCAATTCCATCCATATGGTTATATAATTAACCGGTTAAATGCACAAACAATGAAACACACATCAAACGATATTTAGAGCTTAAAACGGAATTGCTAATCTGTCCTCCGTCGATTAGCTAAACAGCGTCAGTTTGATTACCACTGTCACCCAAGTCGCCTAAACAATACAATCCATACAAGAATTTTATCAAACACTTGGTCTACACCAAGAACCAAACAATACAAACCTAATTTCTATCCCTTAACTAACCCGTCAATCGGACCTATAGAGTCATTACCACTATTTATTTATTCTATTAATCTAGAAACATCATTTCCAATACAATTAAATCAAATTCAATTTCTAGGGTTTACTACATATTAAATTGAAAGAAAAATCAATGTACAAATCAAGTTTCAAAAACTAATTAAATAGACATAAATCATGGTATTATTAGCAAATCGATTTACAAAACGTGAAATTAAAACTTAGGATTTAAGGAAGACTTACAATATTCGTAAGAGGAAACTTGAGAGAAACTCCACAATACGTGTTTTGTGTTTTTGAGAGAAAAAAAAACAAATGAGAGGAATCTATTGACTTAGGTTTTTTTTTTTTTTCAAATGGGTCTATTTTAAAAACATGGGCTATGGCCTTTTAATAAAATAATTATAAAACACCTCTAAAATAAATTTAGCAGTTTCTAAAATATTTTCCGTTCATGTAAAACTTGATTTTTATTTTAAATTCCTAAATTATTAAAATGATTTTAAAGACGATCAATTTGATATATTTGACTCTATACCTCCGATTGACGTTCAAAATTACCATTTTACCCTTTGACCCGAATTTTGACCGAAAAGTCAAAATTCACTGGAAAATACGGAAATTTCTAGAACCTAAATACGGACGTTACAGCAACACTATATTAAGTTAGAGTAATGAATTATTAAATTGGTTATTAAAGATTAATTAATGTTTACACATTCACCTTAATAGATATGTCTAAAGGGTGCGATCGACAATTGATTTCAACAATATATTAAGTTAAAGTAATGAGATATTGAATTGGTTATTAAAAATTAATTGTTGTTTATACATTAACAGTGATTGATATGTCTAAAGGGTGCGATCGACAATTGATCGCAACATTATATTAAGTTAAAGTAATGAATTATTGAATTGGTTATTGAAGATTAATTGTTGTTTACACATTTACAGTGATTGATATGCGTAAAAGGTGCGATCGACCATTGATCGCAACATTATATTAAGTCAAAGTAATGAATTATTGAATTGGTTATTGAAGATTAATTGTTGTTTACACATTCACAGTGATTGATATGTTTAAAGGGTGCAATCGACAATTGATCGCAACATTATATTAAGTTAAAGAAATGAATTATTGAATTGGTTATTGAAGATTAATTGTTGTTTACACATTTACAGTGATTGATATGTCTAAAGGGTGCGATCGACAATTGATCGCAACATTTTATTAAGTTAAAGTAATGAATTATTGAATTGGTTATTGAAGATTAATTGTTGTTTACTCATTTACAGTGATTGATATATGTAAAGGGTGCGATCGACAATGGATCACAACATTATATTTAGTCAAAGTAATGAATTATTGAATTGGTTATTGCAAATTAGTTGTTGTTTACACATTTACAGTGATTAATATATCTAAAGGGTGTGATCGACAATTGATCGCAATATTATATTAAGTTAAAGTAATGAATTATTGAATTGGTTATTGAAAATTAAATGTTGTTTACACAGTTACAGTGATTGATATGACTAAAGGGTGCGATCGACAATTGATCGGAACATTATATTAAGTTAAAGTAATGAATTATTGATTTGGTCATCGTAAATTAATTGTTGTTTACACATTTACCTCGATATATATGTCTAAAGGGTACGATCGACAATTGATCGCAACATTACATTATGTTAAAGTAATGAATTATTGAATTTGTTATTGATGATTGGTTATTGTTTACACATTTACAGTTATTGATATGTCTAAATGGTGCGATCGACAATTGATCACAACATTGTATTAAGTTAAAGTAATGAATTATTGAATTGGTTATTGAAAATTAATTGTTGTTTACACATTTACCTTGACAGTTATGTCTAAAGGGTACAATCGACAATTGATCGCAACATTATATTAAGTTAAAGTAATGAATTGTTGAATCGGTTATTATAGATTAATTGTTGTTTACACATTTACCTTGATAGATATGTCTAAAGTGTGCGATCGAAAATTGATCACAACATTGCCTTAAGCTAAAGTAATGAATAATTGAATTGGATGTTAAAAATAAGTTGTTGTTTATACATTTACACTAATTGATATGTTTAAAGGGTTTGATTGACAATTGATCGCAATATTATATTAAGGTAAAGTAATGAATTATTGAATTAGTTATTGTAGATTAAATGTTGTTTACTCATTTACATTGATAGATATGTCTTAAGGGTGCGATCGACAATTGATCGCAACATTATATTAAGTTAAAGTAATGAATTATTGAATTTGTTATTGAAGATTAGTTATTGTCTACACATTTATAGTGATTGATATGTCGAAAGGGTGCGATCTACAATTGATCGCAACATTATATTAAGTTAAAGTAATGTATTATTGAATTGGTTATTAAAAATTAATTCCTGTTTACACATAAACAGTTATTGATATGTCTAAAGGGTGCGATCGACAATTGATCGCAACATTATATTAAGTTAAAGTAATGAATTATTGAATTTGTTATTGAAAATTAATTATTGTTTAAACAATTACAATGATTGATATGTCTAGAGGGTGCGATCGACAATTGATCGTAACATTATATTATGTTAAATTAATGAGTTATTTAACAGGTTATTGAAGATTAATTGTTGTTTACACATACACTGTGATATTTATGTCTATAGGGTACAATCGACAATTGATCGCAACATTATATTAAGTTAAAGTAATGAATTATTGAATTGGTTATTGTAGATTAATTGTTGTTTACAAATTTACCTTGATAGATATGTCTAAAGTGTGCCAACGAAAATTGATCACAACATTACTTTAAGCTAAAGTAATGAATTATTGAATTGGATATTAAGGATTAGTTGTTGTTTAAACATTTACACTGATTGATATCTCTAAGGGGTGTGATTGACAATTTATGGCAACATTATATTAAGTTAAAGTAATGAATTATTGAATTTGTTATTGAAGATTAGTTATTGTCTACATAGTTACAGTGATTGATATGTCGAAAGGGTGGGATAGACAATTGATCTCAACATTATATTAAGTTAAAGTAATGTACTTTTGATTTGGTTATTGAAAATGAATTGTTGTTTACACATTTACAGTGATTGATATGTCTAAATGGTGTGATCGACAATTGATCGCAACATTACATTAAGTTAAAGCAATGAATTATTGAATTTGTTATTGAAAATTAACTGTTTAAACAATTGCAGTGATTAATATGTCTAAAGGGTGCGATCGACAGATAATCGCAACATTATATTAAGTTAAAGTCATAAATTATTTAACACGTTATTGAAGATTAATTGTTGTTTACACATTTACCTTGATAGTTATGTCTAAAGGGTACAATCGACAATTTATCGCAACAATAAATTAAGTTAAAGTAATGAATTATTGAATTGGTTATTTTAGATTAATTGTTCTTTACACATTTACATTGATAGTTATGTCTAAATGGTGCGATCGACAATAGATCGCAAAATTACATTAAGTTAATGTTATCAATTATTGAATTTGTTATTGAAAATTAGTTGTTATTTACACATTTATAGTGATTGATATGTCTAAAGGGTACGATCGACAATTGATCGCAACATTATATTAAGTTAAAGTAATGAATTATTGAATTGGTTATTGAATATTAATTGTTGGTTACACTTTTACAATGCTAGATATATCTAAAGGGTGCGATCGACATTTGATAGCAACATTACGTTAAGTTAAAGTAATGAATTATTCAATTGGTTATTGAAGATTAGTTGTTTTTTACACATTTATAGTGATTGATATGTCTAAAGGGTTTGATAGACAAGTGATCGCAAAATTATATTAAGTTAAAGTAATGAATTATTGAATTTGTTATTGAAGATTAGTTATTGTCTACACATTTATAGTGATTGATATGTCGAAAGGGTGCGATCGACAATTGATCGCAACATTATATTAAGTTAAAGTAATGTATTATTGAATTGGTTATTAAAAATTAATTGCTGTTTACACATTAACAGTTATTGATATGTCTAAAGGGTGCGATCGACAATTCATCGCAACATTATATTAAGTTAAAGTAATGAATTATTGAATTTGTTATTGAAAATTAATTATTGTTTAAACAATTACAATGATTGATATGTCTAGAGGGTGCGATCGACAATTGATCGTAACATTATATTAAGTTAAATTAATGAGTTATTTAACAGGTTATTGAAGATTAATTGTTGTTTACACATTCACCGTGATATTTACGTCTAAATGGTGCAATCGACAATTGATCGCAAAATTACTTTTTGCTAAAGTAATGAATTTTTGAATTGGATATTAAAGATTAGTTGTTGTTTATACATTTACACTGATTGATATGTCTAAAGGGAGTGATCGACAATTGATCACAACATTATTTTAAATTTAAGTAATAAATTATTGAATTGGTTATTGAAAATTAATTGTTGTTTACACATTTACAGTGATTGCTATGTCTAAACGGTGCGATCGATAATTGATCGTAACATTATATTAACTTAAAGTAATGAATTATTGAATTGGTTATTTTAGATTAGTTGTTCTTTACTCATTTACATTGATTTATATGTCTAAAGGGTGCGATCGACAATCGATAGCAACATTACGTTAAGTTAAAGTGATGAATTATTGAATTTGTTATTGAAGGTTAGTTGTTGTCTACACATTTATAGTGTATGATATGTCGGAAGGGTGCGATCGACAATTGATCGCAACATTATATTAAGTTAAAGTAATGAATTATTTAATCTGTAATTGAAGATTAATTGTTGTTTACACATTTATCTTTATAGTTATGTCTAAATGGTACA
Organism: Cardiospermum halicacabum; assembly: GCA_031304145.1. Taxonomy (NCBI): domain Eukaryota; kingdom Viridiplantae; phylum Streptophyta; class Magnoliopsida; order Sapindales; family Sapindaceae; genus Cardiospermum; species Cardiospermum halicacabum. The sequence continues at coordinate 18,308,190 of CM062391.1, read as the reverse complement.
ATCGACAATTGATCGCAACATTATATTAAGTTAAAGTAATGAATTATTTTATTGGTTATTGTAGATTAATTGTTGTTTGCACATTTACCTTGATAGATATGTCTAAATGGTGCGATCGACAATTGATCGCAAAATTACATTAAGTTAATGTAATCAATTATTGAATTGGTTATTGAAAATTATTTGTTGTTTACACATTTATAGTGATTGATATGTCTAAAGGGTACGTTCGACAATTGATCGCAATATTATATTAAGTTAAAGTAATGAATTATTGAATTGGTTATTGAAGATTAGTTGTTGTTTACACATTTATAGTGATTGATATGTCTAAAGGGTTTGATAGACAATTGAACGTAAAATTATATTAATTTAAAGTAATGAATTATTGAATTAGTTATTGAAAATTAATTGTTGTTTACACATTTACAATGATTGATATGTCTAATGGGTGCGATCGACAATTGATCGCAACATTATATTAAGTTCAAGTAATGAATTATTGAATTGGTTATTGAAAATTAATTGTTGTTTAGACATTTACAGTGATTGATATAACTAAGGGGTGCGATCGACAATTGATTGGAACATTATATTAAGTTAAAGTAATGAATTATTGAATTTGTTATTGAAAATTAATTGTTGTTTAAACAATTACGGTGATTGATCTGTCTAAAGGGAGCGATCGACAATTGATCGCAACATTATATTAAGTTAATGTTGTGAATTATTTAATTGGTTGTTGAAGATTAATTGTTGTTTACACATTAACCTTGATAGATATATCTGAAGGGTGGGATCGAAAATTGATTGCAACATTACGTTAAGTTAACGTAATGAATTATTTAACTGATTATGGAAAATTAATTGGTCTTTACACATTAACAGTTATTGATATGTCTAAAGGTTGTGATCTACATTTGATCGCAACATTATATTAAGTTAAAGTAATGAGTTATTGAATTTATTATTGATAATTAATTGTTGTTTTACATATTTACAGTAATTCATATGTCTAAACGGTGCGATCGACAATTGATCTCAACATTATATTAAATTAAAGTAATGAATTATTGAATTGGTTATTGTAGATTAATTGTTGTTTACACATTTACAGTGATTGATATGTCTAAACGGTGCGATCGATAATTGATCGCAACATTATATTATTGAAATAAATTAGTTAAAGTAATGAATTATTGAAATGGTTATTGATGATTTATTGTTGTTTACACATTTTTAGTGATTGATATGTCTCAAGGGTGCGACTGACAATTGATCGCAATATTATATTAAGTTAAAGTAATTAATTATTAAATTAGTTATTTAAAACTAATTCTTTTTAAATCATTTACTGTTATTGATATGTCTAAAAGGTGCGATCCACAATTAATCGCAACATGATATTCAGTTAAAGTAATAAATTATTAAATTTGTTATTGAAAACTAGTTGTTGTTTAAACATTTACAGTGATTGATATGTCTAAAGGGTGCGATCGACAATTGATCGCAACATTATATTAAGTTAAAGTAATAAATTATTTAATTGGTTATTGAGGATTAGCTGTTGTTTACACATTTACAGTGACTGATATGTCTAAAGAGTGCTATCGACAATTGATCACAACATTACGTTAAGTTAAGTAATGAATTATTTAATTGGTTATTGAATATTAGTTGTTGTTAAACATTTATTGTGATTGATATGTCTAAAGGGTGCGATCGACAATTGATCGCAACATTATACTTCCTCCGTTTCCTATTTAGTGGCAACATTTGAATAGTGTATATTATTTATTGATCAATATTCTTTCATGTGTTATTCCTTATGTATAAGGAAAAATATAGTCAAATGTGGTCTTGCTTTAGTCGTCTTGGTGTGTATTTTCTAAATATGCAATTTGTATAATTTTTAGTTGTATATTATTAAAGATATTTACGTTTAAAGTTAAGCATGGGAAAATGTGTCCACATGAAATGTTGCAAGTATTTGGAAACGGAAGAAATATTAAGTTAAAGTAATGAATTATTGAATTGGTTATTGAAGATTTATTGTTGTTTACACATTTAGAGATATTGAAATGTCTAAAGGGTGCGATCTACACTTGATTGCAACATAATATTAAGTTAAAGTAATGAATTATTAAATTGGTTATTGAAAGATAATTGTTGGTTAAACATTTACAGTGATTGATATGTCTAAAGGGTGCGATTGACAATTGATCGCAACATTATATTATGTTAAAAAAATGAATTATTGAATTGGTTATTGAAGATTTATTGTTTTTTACACATTTACAGTTATTGATATGTCTAAAGGGTGCGATCTACAATTGATTGTAACATTATATTAAGTTAAAGTAATGAATTATTAAATTGTTTATTGAAAGATAATTGTTGTTTAAATATTTATAGTGATTGATATGTCTAAAGGGTGGGTTCGACAATTGATCGCAACATTATATTAAGTTAAAGTAATCAATTATTGAATTGATTATTTAAAATAAATTGTCCTTTACACATTAACAGTGATAGATATGTCTAAAGGGTGTGATCGAAAATTGATCGCAACATTATATTAAGTTAAAGTAATGTATTATTGAATTGGTTATTCAAGATTAGTTACTGTTTAAACAGATACAAGAATTGATATGTTTAAAGGGTGCAATGGACATATGCTCGCAACATTATATTATTTTAAAGTAATGAATTATTGAAATGGTCATCGCAAACTAATTCTTGTTTAAGGGTGCGATCGACAATTGATTGCAACATTATATTAAATCAAAGTAATGAATTATTGAATTTGTTATTGAAGATTTATTGTTGTTTACACATTTACAGTTGTTGATATGTCTAAAGGGTGCGATCTACAATTGATCGCAACATTATATTAAGTTAAAATAATGAATTATTAAATTTGTTATTGAAGATTAGCTGTTGTTTACACATTTACAGTGATTGATATGTTTAAAGGATGCGATCGACAATTGATTGAAACATTATATTATGTTAAAGTAATGAATTATTGAATTGGTTGTTAAAAATTAATTATTGTTTAAACATTTACAGTGATTGATATGTCTAAAGGGTACGATCGACAATTGATCGCAACATTATATTAAGTTAAAGTAATGAATTATTAAATTGGTTATTGAAAACTCATTTAGATTAAACATTTACAGTGATTGATATGTCTAAAGGGTGCGATCCACAATTGATCGCAACATTAGATTAAGTTAAAGTAATGATCTATTGAATTGGTCATTGAATGATAATTGTTGTTTAAACATTTACAACGATTGATATGTCTAAAGGATGGGTTCGACAATTTATCGCAATATTATATTAAGTTAAAGTAATGAATTATTGAATTGGTTATTTAAAATAAATTGTTGTTTAAACATTTACAGTGATAGGTATGTCTAAAGGGTGTGATCGACAATTGATCGTAACATTATATTAAGTTAAAGTAATGAATTATTGAATTTGTTATTGAATACTAGTTGTTGTTTAAATAGATATAGTGATTGATATGTTAAAAGGGTGCGAACGACAATTGATCGCAATATTATATTATGTTAAAGTAATGAATTATTGAATTATTTATTGAAAACAAATTCTTGTTTTAAGATTTAGAGTGACTGATATGTCTAAATGGTGCGATCGAAAATTTATCGCAACATTATATTAAGTTAAAGTAATAAATTATTTAATTGGTTATTGAAGATTAGTTTTTGTTTACACATTTACAGTGACTGATATGTCTAAAGTGTGCGATCGACAATTGATCGCAATATTATATTAAGTTAAAGTAATGAATAATTGAATTAGTTATTGAAGATTTATTGTTGTTTACACATTTATAGTGATTGATATGTCTAAAGGGAGCGGACAATTGATCGCAACATTTTATGTTAAGTTAAAGTAATTAATTATTGAAATGGTTATTGATGATTTATTTTTGTTTACACATTTTTAGTGATTGATGTGTCTAAAGGGTGCGATCGACAATTGATCACAATATTATATTAAGTTAAAGTAATTAATTATTAAATTGTTTATTGAAAACTAATTCTTTTATTTAATCATTTATAGTGATTGATATGTCTAAAGGGTGCGATCCACAATTTATCGCAACATTATATTAAGTTAAAGTAATAAATTAATAAATTAGTTATTGAAAATTAATTGTTGTTTAAACATTTATAGTGATTGGTATGTCTAAAGGGTGCGACGAAAATTGATCGCAATATTATATAAAGTTAATGTAATGAATTATTTAATTTGTTATTGAAAACTAATTCTTCTTTAAATATTTACAGTAGTTGATATATCTAAAGGGTGAGATCGACAATTGATCGGAACATTATATTAATTTAAAGTAAAGAATTATTGAATTAGATATTGAAGATTAGATGTTGTTTAAAGGGTGCGATCAAAAATTAATCGCAACATTATATTAAGTATAAGTATTGATTTATTGAATTGGTTATTGAAGATTTATTGTTGTTTACACATTTACAGTGATTGATATGTCTAAAGGGTGCGATCGACAATTGAACACAACATTATATTAAGTAAATGTAATGAATTATTAAATTGGTTATTGAAAACTAATAGTTGTTTACACGTTTACAGTGATTGGTATGTCTAATGGGTGCGATCGACAATTGATCGCAACATTATATTAAGTTCAAGTAATGAACTATTTAATTGGTTATTGAAAGATAATTGTTGTTTAAACATTTAAAGTGATTGATATGTCTAAAGGGTGGGTTCGACAATTGATTGCAAGATTATAGTAAGTTAAAGAAATGAAGTATTAAATTTGTTATTGAAAACTAATTGTAGTTTAAACATTTACAGTGATTTATATGTCTAAAAGGTGCCATCGACATTGATCGCAATATTTTATTAAGTTGAAGTAATGAACTATTGAATTGGTTATTCAAAGATAATTGTTGTTTAAACATTAAAAGTGATTGATATGTCTAAAGGGTGCGATCGACAGTTGATCGCAAATGTTGCGATCAACTGTCGATCGCACCCTTTAGACATATCAATAACGGTAAATGTTAAAACAACAACATATCTTCTATAACTAATTCATTAATTAGTTACCTTAAGTTAACGTAATGTTGTGATCAATAGTCGATCGCACTCTTTAGACATCTCAATCACTATAAATGTGCAAAACAACAACTTATCTTCAATAACTAATTAAATAATTCATTACTTTAACTTAATATAATGTTGCGATCAGTTGCTGATCGCACCCCTTAGACATATCAATCACTGTAAATGTTTTAACAACAACTAATCTTCAATGTCAAATTCAATAATTCATTACTTTAACTTAATGTAATGTTCCGATCAATTTTCCATCGCACCCTTTACACATATCAATCATTGTAAATGTGTAAACAACAATAAATCTTCAATAATGAATTCAATAATTCATTACTTTAACTCAACATAATGCTGCGATCAATTCTCGATCGCACCTTTTAGACAAATGTGTAAACCACAATTAATTTTCAATAACCAATTGAATAATTCATTACTCTAACTTAATAAAATGTTGATATCAATTGTCGATCGCACAGTTTAGACATATCAATCACTGTAAACGTTTAAACTACAACTAATCTTGAATAACCAATTCAATAATTCATTACTTTAACTTAACGTAATGTTGCGACCAATTGACGATCGCACCCTTTAGACATATCAATCACTGTAAATGTGTAAACAACAACTAATCTTCAATAACCAATTAAATAATTCATTACTTTTATTTAATATAATGTTGCGATCAATTGTCGATCGCACCCTTTAGACATATCAATCACTGTAAATGTTTAAACAAAAATTAGTTTTCAGTAACTAATTCAATAATTCATTACTTTAACTTAATATAATGTTGCGATTAATTATCGATCGCACCCTTTAGACATATCAATCACTGTAAATGTGTAAACAATAACTTATCTTAATTTTCCAATTAAATAATTCATTAATTTAACTTAATATAATGTTGCGATCAACTGTTGATCGCACCCTTTAGACATATCAATCACTATAAATGTTTAAACAACAACTAATCTTCGATAACCAATTCAATAATTCTTTACTTTAACTAAATATAATGCTGCGATCAATTGTCGTTCGCACCCTTTAGACATATCAGTAAGTGTAAATGTTTAAACAACAACTAATCTTCATTAACCAATTCAATAATTCATTAATTTAACTTAATATAATGTTGCAATCAATTGTCGATCTCACCCTTTAGACAAATCAATCAATTTTAAAGTTTAAACAATAACTAATCTTCTATAATCAATTCAATAATTCATTCCTTTAACTTAACGTAATGTTGCGATCAATTGTTGATCGCACCCTTTAGACATATCAATCACTATAAATGTGTAAACAACAACTAATCTTCAATCACCTACTAAATAATTCATGACTTTAACTTAATATAATGTTGCGATCAATTATCAATCGCACCCTTTATACATATCAATCACTGTAAATGTTTAAACAAGAATTAGTTTTCAATAACCAATTCAATAATTCATTACTTTAAATTAATATAATGTTGCGATCAATTGTCGATCGCACCCTTTAGAAATACCAATCACTGTAAATGTTTAAACAAGAATTAGTTTTCAATACCCAATTCAATAATACATTACTATAACTTAATATAATACTGCGGTCAATTGTCGATCTCACCCTTTAGACATATCAATCACTGTAAATGTGTAAACAATAACTAATCTTCAATAACCATTTAAATAATTCATTACTTTAAATTAATATAATATTGCGATCATTCGTCGATCGCACCCATTAGACATGTCAATCGATGTATATGTTTAAACAATAATTAGTTTTCAATAACCAATTCAATAATTCAATTCATTAACATAATATAACGTTGCGATCAATGGTCGATCGCACCCTTTAGACATATCAATCACTGTAACTGTTTAAACAACAATTAGTTTTCAATAACCAATTAAATAATTAATTACTTTAACTTAATATATTGTTGCCTTCAATTATCGATCGCACCCTTTAGACAAATTAATCATTGTAAATGTTTAAACAACAATTAGTTTTCAATAACCAATTCAATAATTTGTTACTTTAACTTAATATAATATTGCGATCAATTGTGGATCGCACCCTTTAGACATATCAATCACTGTAAATGTTTAAACAACAGTTAATCTTCAATAATTCATTACTTTAACTTAACGTAATGTTGCGATCAATTGTCGACCGCACTCTTTAGACATATCAATCACTTTTAATGTGTAAACAACAACTAATCTTCAATTATCAATTTAATAAATCATTACTTTGACTTTAATATAATGTTGCGATCAATTGTCGATCGCACTATTTAGACATATCAATCACTGTAAATGTTTAAACAAGAATTAGTTTTCAATAACCAATTTAATTATTCATTACTTTAACTTAATATAATGTTGCGATCAATTGTCGAACGCACCCTTTAGACATATCAATCACTGTAACTGTTTAAACAACAATTAGTTTTCAATAACCATTTAAATAATTCATTACTTTAACTTAATATAATTTTGCGATCAATTGTCGATTGCATCGTTTAGACATATCAATCAATGTATATGTTGAAACAATAATTAGTTTTCAATAATCATTTCAATAACTCATTACTTTAACATAATATAATGTTGCGATCAATTGTCGATCGCACCCATTAGACTTATCAATCACTGTAACTGTTTAAACAACAATTAGTTTTCAATAATTAAACTTCATATAATGTTGCGATCAATTGTAGATCGCCTCCTTTTGACATATCAATCATTGTAAATGTGTAAACAACAACTATTCTTCAATAACCAATTCAATAATTCATTACATTAACTTAATGTAATGTTGCGATCAATTGTTGATCGCATCCTTTAGACATATCAATCACTGTAAATGTGTAAACAACAACTTATCTTCATTGACCAATTAAATAATTCATTACTTTAACTTAATATAATGTTGCGAACAACTATCAATCGCATTTTTAGACATATCAATCAGTGTAAATGTTTAAACAATAACTAATCTTCAATAACCAATTCAATAATTCATTACTTTAACTACATGTAATGTTGCGATCAATTGTTGATCGCAGCCTTTAGACATATCAATCACTGTAAATGTTTAAAGAACAACTAATCTTCAATAACCCATTCAATAAATCATTACTTTAAGTTAATATAATGTTGCGATCAATTGTCGATCGCACCCTTTAGACATATCAATCACTGAAAATGTTTAAACAACATTTAGTTTTCAATAACAAATTAAATAATTCATTACTTTAACTTAATATAATATTGCGATCCATTGTCGATCGCACCCTTTAAACATATCAATCACTGTAAATGTTTAAACACCAACAAATCTTCAATAACCAATTCAATAATTCATTACTTTAACTAAATATAATGTTGCGATCAATTGTCGATCGTACCCTCAAGACATATCAATCAGGTTAAATGTTTAAACAACAACTTATCTTCAATAATCAATTAAATAATTCATTACTTTAACTTAATATAATGTTGCGATCTATTGTCGATCGCACCTTTTAGACATATCAATCACTATAAATGGTTAAACAACAATTAGTTTTCAATAATCTATTCAATAATTCATAACTTTAACTTTATATAATGTTGCGATCAATTGTCGATCGCACCCTTTAGACATACCAATCACTGTAAATGTTTAAACAACAACTAATCTTCAATAACCAATTCAATAATTCATTAATTTAACTTAACGTAATGTTGCGATCAATTGTCGGTCGCACCCTTTAGACATATCTATTAAGGAAAATGTGTAAACAACAATTAATCTTCACTAACCAATTCAATAATTCATTTTTAACTTAATATAATGTTGCGATCAATTGTCGATCGCAACCTTTAAACATATCAGTCACTGTAAATGTTTAAACAACAATTAGTTTTCAATAAAGAATTCAATAATTCATTTCTTTAACTTAATATAATGTTGCGATGAATTGTCGATCGCACCCTTTAGACATATCAATCACTGTAAATGTTTAAACAACAATTAGTTTTCAATAATCAATTCAATAATTCATTACCCTAACTTAATATAATGTTGCGATCAATTGTCGATCGCACCCTTTAGACATATCAATCACTGTAAATGTTTAAACAACAACTAATCTTCAATAACCAATTCAATAATTCATTATTTTAACTTAATATAATGTTGTGATCAATTGTCGATCGCACCCTTTAGATATATCAATCACTTTAAATGCTTGAACAACAACTAATCTTCAATATCTAATTAAATAATTCCTTACTTTAACTTAATATAAAGTTGCGATTAATTATCGATCGCACACGTTAGACATATCAATCACTGTAAATCTTTAAACAATAATTAGTTTTCAAAAACGAATTCAATAATTCATTTCTTTAACTTAATATAATGTTGCGATGAATTGTCGATTGCACCCTTTAGACATATCAATCACTATAAAATTTTTAAACAACAACTAATCTTCAATAACCAATTCAATAATTCATTACTTTAACTTAATATAATGTTACGATCAATAGTCGATCGCACACTTTAGACATATCAATAGTCGATCGCACACTTTAAACAACAACTAATCTTCAACAAATAATTAAATAATTCCTTACTTTAACTTAATATTAAATTGCGATCAATTGTCGATCGCACACGTTAGACATATCAATCTCTGTAAATCTTTAAACAACAATTAGTTTTCAATAACGAATTAAATAATTCATTTCTTCAACTTAATATAATGTTGCGATGAATTGTCGATCGAACCCTTTAGACATATCAATCACTGTAAATGTTTAAACAACAACTAATCTTCAATAACCAATTCAATAATTCATTACTTAACTTAAGTTAATGTTGCGATTAATTGTCGATCGCACCCTTTAGACATATCAATCACTGAAAATGTTTAAACAACATTTAGTTTTCAATAACAAATTAAATAATTCATAACTTTAACTTAATATAATGTTGCGATCCATTGTCGATCGCACCCTTTAATCATATCAATCACAGTAAATGTTTAAACAACAACAAATCTTCAATAACCAATTCAATAATTCATTACTTTAGTGAATATAATGTTGCGATCAATTGTCGATCGCACCATTTTGACATATCAATCAGTTTAAATGTTTAAACAACAACAAATCTTCAATAATAAATTAAATAATTCATTACTTTAACTTAATATAATGTTGCGATCAATTGTCGATCGCACCTTTTAGACATATCAATTACTGTAAATGGTTAAACAAGAATTAGTTTTCAATAATCGATTCAATAATTCATTACTTAATCTTTATATAAGGTTGCGATCAATTGTTGATCGCACCCTTTAGACATGTCAATAACTATAAATGTTTAAACAACAACTAATCTTCAATAACCAATTCAATAATTCATTACTTTTACTTAATGTAATGTTGCAATCAATTGTCGATCGCACGTTTTAGACATATCAATCACTGTAAATGTTTAAACAACAATTAGTTTTCAATAATCAATTCAATAATTCATTACTTATACTTAATATAATATTGCGATCAATTGTCGATCGCACCCTTTAGACATATCAATCACTATCAATGTTTAAACAATAACTAGTCTTCAATAACCAATTCAATAATTCATTACTTTAACTTAATATAATGTTGCGATCAATTGTCGATCGCACCCTTTAGACATATCAATCACTTTAAATGTTTAAACAACAACTAATCGTCAACAACTAATTAAATAATTCCTTACTTTAAGTAAATATAAATTTGCGATCAATTGTCGATCGCACACGTTAGACATATCAATCACTATTATTCTTTAAACAACAATTAGTTTTCAATAACGAATTCAATAATTCATTTCTTTAAGTTAATATAATGTTGCGATGAATTGTTGATCGCACACTTTAGACATATTAATGACTGTAAATGTTTAAACAACAACTTATCTTCAATAACCAGTTCAATAATTCATTACTTTAACTTAATATAATGTTGCGATCAATTGTCGATCGCAACCTTTAGACATATCATTTAGTAAAAATGTTTAAACAACAGCTAATCTACATTAACAAATTAAATAATTCATTTCTTTAACTTAATATAATATTGCGATCAATTGTCGATCGCACCCTTTAAACAAATCAATCATAGTAAATGTTTAAACAAAAACTAATCTTCAATAACCAATTCAATAATTCATTACTTTAACTTAATATAATGTTGTGATCAATTTTCAATCGTACCCTTTAGACATATCAATCACTATAAATTTTTAAACAACAATAAGATTTCAATCATTGGAAATGTGTAAAGAACAGCTAATCTACAATAACAAATTAAATAATTCATTACTTTAACTTAATAAAATGTTTTGATCAATTGTCAATCGCATCATTTACACATATCAATCACTATAAATGCTTAAACAACAACTAATATTCAATAACCAATTAAATAATTCATAACTTTAACAGAATATAATGTTGCGATCAATTGTCGATCGCACCCTTTAGACATATCAATCAGTTTAAATTTTTAAACAACATCTAATCTTCAACAATCATTTAAATAATTCTTTACTTTAACATAATATAATGTTGCGATCTATTGTCGATCACACCCTTTAGACATATCAATCACTGTAAATGTTTAAACAACAATTAGTTTTCAATAATCAATTCATTAATTCATTACTTTAATTTAATATAATGTTGCGATCAATTGTCGATCGCACCCTTTAGACATATCAATCACTGTAAATGTTTAAACAACAATTAGTTTTCAATAATCAATTCAATAATTCATTACTTTATTTTAATATAATGTTGCGATCAATAGTCGATCGCACCCTTTAGACATATCAATCACTGTAAATGTTTAAACAACAATTAGTTTTCAATAATCAATTCAATATTTCATTACTTTAACTTAATATAACATTGCGATCAATTGTCGATCGCAGCATTTAGACATATCAATCACTGTAAATGTTTAAACTACAACTAATCTTCAATATCCAATTCAATAATTCATTACTTTAACTTAATGTAATGTTGCAATAAATTGTCGATCGCACCCTTTACACATATCAATCACTATAAATGTTTAAATAACATTTAGTTTTCAATAACAAATTAAATAATTCATTACTTTAACTTAATATAATGTTTCGATCAATTGTCGATCGCACCCTTTATACATATCAATCACTGTAAATGTTTAAACAACAACTAATCTTCAATAACCAATTCAACAATTCATTACTATAACTTAACATAATGTTGCGATCAATTGTCGATCGCACCTTTTAGGCATATCAATCATTGAAAATGTTTAAACAACATTTAGTTTTCAATAACAAATTAAATAATTCATTACTTTAACTTAATATAATATTGCGATCAATTGTCAATCGCACCATTTAAACATATTAATCACTGTAAATGTTTAAATAACAACTAATCTTCAATAACCAATTCAATAATTCATTACTTTAACTTAATATAATATTGCGATCAATTGTCAATCGCACCATTTAAACATATTAATCACTGTAAATGTTTAAATAACAACTAATCTTCAATAACCAATTCAATAATTCATTACATTAACTTAATATAATATTGCGATCAATTATCGATCGCACCCTTTAGACATATTAATCACGGTAAATGTTTAAACAACAAATAATCTTCAATAACCAATTCAATAATTCATTACTTTAACTTAATGTAATGTAAGGATCAATTGTCGATCGCAGCCTTTAGACATATCAATCACTATAAATGTTTAAAAAACATTTAGTTTTCAATAACAAATTAAATAATTCATTACATTAACTTAATATAATGTTGCGATCAATTGTCGATCACACCCTTTAGACATATCAATCATTGTAAATGTGTAGACAACAGCTAATCTACAATAACCAATTAAATAATTCATTACTTTAACTTAATATAATGTTGCGATCAATTGTCAATCGCACTCTTTAGACATATCAATCACGGTAAATGTTTAAACAACAACTACTCTTCAATAACCAATTCAATAATTCATTACTTTAACTTAATATAATGTTGCGATCAATTGACGATCGCACCCTTTAGACATATCAATTATTGAAAATGTTTAAACAACATTTAGTTTTCAATAACAAATTAAATAATTCATTACTTTAACTTAATATAATGTTGCAATTAATTGTCGATCGCACCCTTTAGACATATCAATCATTGTAAATGTGTAGACAACAGCTAGTCTACAATAACCAATTAAATAATTCATTACTTTAACTAAATATAATGTTGCGATCAATTGTCAATCGTACCGTTTAGACATATCAATCAATGTAAATGTTTAAACAACAATTAGTGTTAAATAATCAATTAAATAAATCATTACTTTAACTTAATATAATGTTGCTATCAATTGTCGATCGCACCCTTTAGACATATCAATCACTGTAAATGTTTAAACAACAACTAATCTTCAATAACCAATTCAATAATTCATTACTTTAACTTAGTATAATGTTGCGATTAATTGACGATCGCACCCTTTAGGCATATCAATCATTAAAAATGTCTAAACAACCTTTAGTTTTCAATAACAAATTAAATAATTCATTACTTTAACTTAATATAATATTTCGATCAATTGTCAATCGCACCATTGAATCATATCAATCACTGTAAATGTTTAAATAACAACTAATCTTCAATAACCAATTCAATAATTCATTACTTTATCTTAACGTAATATTGCGATCAATTGTGGATCGCACCCTTTAGACATATAAATCACTGTAAATGTGTAAACAACAGCTAATCTACAATAACCAATCAAATAATTCAATACTTTAACTTAATATAATGTTGCGATCAATTGTCAAACGTACTCGTTACACATATCAATCACTGTAAATGTGTAAACAACGGCTAATCTACAATAATCAATTAAATAATTCATTACTTTAACTTAATATAATGTTTTGATCAATTCTCGATCGCACCCTTTAGACATATCAATCACTATAAATGTGTAAACAACAACTAATCTTCAATAACCAATTAAATAATTCATTACTTTAACTTAATATAATGTTGCGATCTATTGTTGATCGCACCCTTTAGACATATCAATCATAGTAAAAGTTTAAACAACAATTAGTTTTCAATAATCAATTCAATAATTCATTACTTTAACTTAATATAATGATGCGATCAATTGTCGATCGCACCCTTTAGACATATCAATAACTGAAAATGTTAAAACATTAGTTAATCTTCAATAACCAATTCAATAACTCAGTACTTTAACTTAATGTAATGTTGCGATCAATTGTCGATCGCACGCTTTAGACATATCAATCACTGTAAATGTTTAAACAACATTTAGTTTTCAATAATAAATTAAATAATTCATTACTTTAACTTAATATAATGTTGCGATCAACTGTCGATCGCACCCTTTAAACATATCACACACTGTAAATGTTTAAACAACAACTAATCTTCAATAACCAAATCAATAATTCATTACTTTAACCTAACGTAATGTTGTGATCAATAGTCGATCGCACCCTTTAGACATATCAATCACTGTAAATAAGTAAATAACAACTTATCTACAATAACAAATTAAATAATTCATTACCTTAACTTAATATAATGTTGCGATCAATTGTCGATCGCACCCTTTAAACATATCAATCACTGTAAATGTTTAAACAACAACAAATCTTCAATAACCAATTCAATAATTCATTACTTTAACTTAATGTAATGTTGCAATCAATTGTCTATCGCACCCTTTAGACATATCAATAACTGTATATGTGTAGACAACAGCTAATCTACAATAACCAATTAAATAATTCATTATTTTAACTTAATATAATATTGCGATCAATTGTCGATCGCACCCTTTAGACATATTAATCACTGTAAATGTTTAAACGACATTTAGTTTTCAAAAACCAATTCAATAATTCATTACTTTAACTAATATAATGTTGCGATCAATTGTCGATCGCACCACTTTAGACATATCAATCACTATAAATTTTTAAAGAACAACTAATCTTCAATGACCAATTCAATAATTCATTACTGTAACTTAATGTAATGTTGTGATCAATTGTCGATCACACCCTTTAGACATATGAATCACAGTAAATGTTAAAAGTTCATTTAGTTTTCAATAACCAATTCGATAATTCATTACTTTAACTTAATATTATGTTGCGATCAATTTTCGATCGCACCCATTAGACATATCAATCACTTTAAATGTTTAAACAACAACAAATCTTCAATAACTAATTCAATATTTTATTACTTCAACTTAACGTAATGTTGCGTTCAATTGTCGATCGCACACGTTAGACATATCAATCACTGTAAATCTTTAAACAACAATTAGTTTTCAATAACGAATTCAATAGTTCATTTCTTTAACTTAATATAATGCTGCGATGAATTATCGATCGCACCCTTTAGACATATCAATCACTGTAAATGTTTAAACAACAACTAATCTTCAATAACCAACTCAATAATTCAATACTTTAACTTAATATAATGTTGCGATCAATTGTCGATCGCACCCTTTAGACATATCAATCACTTTAAATGTTTAAAAAACAATTAGTTTTCACTAACCAATTCAATAAATCATTACTGTAACTTAATATAATGTTGCGATCAATTGTGGATCGCACCCTTTGGACATATCAATCACAGAAAATGTTTAATCAACAATAAGTTCCAATAACCAATTCAATAATTCATTACTTTAACTTAATATAATGTTGCGATCAATTGTCGATCGTAGTCTTTAGTTATATCAATCACTGCAAATGTTTAAACAACAATTAGTTTTCAATAACCAATTCAATAATTCATTACTTTAACTTAATATAATGTTGCGATCAATGGTCGATGGCAGTCTTTAGACATATCAATCACTGTAAATGTTTAAACAACAACTAATCTTAAATAACCAATTCATAATTCATTAGTTTAACAAATATAATGTTGCGATAAATTGTCTATCGCACCCTTTAGACATATCAATCACTGTAAATGTTTATACAACATTTAGTTTTCAATAACCAATTCAATAGTTTAACATAATATAATGTTGCGATCAATTGTCGATCGCACTCTTTAGACATATCAATCACTCTAAAAGTTTTACAACATTTTGTTTTCAATAACCAATTCAATAATTCATTACTTTAACTTAATATGATGTTGCGATCAATTGTCGATCGCACCCTTTAGACATATCAATCACTGTAAATGTTTAAACAACAACTAATCTTTAGTAACCAATTCAATAAATCATTACTGTAACTTAATATAATGTTGACATCAATTGTCGATCGCAGTTTTAGTCATATCAATCAGTGTAATTGTTTAAACAACAATTAGTTTTCAATAACCAATTCAATAATTTATTACTTTAACTTAATATAATGTTGCGATCAATTGTCGATCACACCTTTTAGACATATCAATCACTTTAATAGTTTAGACAGCAACAAATCTTCAATAACATATTAAATAATTTATTATTTTAACTTAATATAAGGTTGCGATCAATTGTCGATCACACCCTTCAGACCTATCAATCACTGTAAATGTTTAAACAACAACTAATCTTTAGTAACCAATTCAATAAATCATTACTGTAACTTAATATAATGTTGACATCAATTGTCGATCGCAGTTTTAGTCATATCAATCAGTGTAATTGTTTAAACAACAATTAGTTTTCAATAACCAATTCAATAATTTATTACTTTAACTTAATATAATGTTGCGATCAATTGTCGATCGCAGTCTTTAGACGTATCAATCACTGTAAATGTTTAAACAATAATTAGTTTTCAATAACCAATTTAATAATTGATTACTTTAAATTAATATAATGTTGCGATCAATTGTCGATCGCACCCTTTAGACATATCAATCACTATAAATGTTTAAACAACAATTAGGTTTCACTAACCAATTTAATAAATCATTACTTTATCTTAATATAATGTTGCCATCAATTGTCGATCGCTGTCCTCAGTCATATCAATCATTGTAAATATGTAAACAACAATTAGTTTTCAATAACGAATTCAATAATTCATTACTTTAACGTAATATAATGTTGCGATCAATTGTCAATCGCACACTTTAGGCATATCAATCACTTTAAATGTTTAAACAACAACTAATCTTCAATAACCTTTTTAATAATTTATTATTTTAACATAATATAAGGTTGCGATCAATTGTCGATCACACCCTTTAGACAAATCAATCACTGTAAATGTTTAAACAACAACTAATCTTAAACAACCAATTAAAAAATTCATTACTTTAACATAATATAATGTTGCGATCAATTGTTTGTCGCACTCTTTAGACATATCAATCACTTTAAATGTTTAAACAACAATTAGTTTTCACTAACCAATTCAATAAATCATTAATGTTACTTAATATAATGTTGCCATCAATTGTCGATCGAAGTGTTTAGTCAAATCAATCACTCTAAATGTTTAAACAACAATTAGTTTTCTATAACCAATTCAATAATTCATTAATTTAACTTAATAAAATTTAACGACCAACTGTCGATCGCACCCTTTAGACATATCAATCACTTTAAATGTTTAAACAAAAACTAATCTTCAATAACCAATTCAATAATTAATTACTTTAACTTTATATAATGTTGCGATCAATTGTCGATCGCCCCCTTAAGACATAATAATCACTGTAAATGTTTAAACAACAACTAATCTTAAATAACCAATTCAAAAATTCATTACTTTAACATAATATAATGTTGCGATCAATTTTCGATCGCACCCTTTAGACATATTAATCACTGTAATTGGTTAAAAAACATTTAGTTTTCAATAACCAATTCAATAATTCATTACTTTAACTTAATATAATGTTGCGATCAATTGTCGATTGAACCCTTTTGACATATCATTCACTATTAATGTTTAAACAACAATTAATTTTCAATCACCAATTAAATAATTCATTACTTTAACTTAATATAATGTTGCGATCAATTGTAAATTGCACTCTTTTGACATAGCAATCACTGTAAATGTTCAAACAACAATTAGTTTCACTAAACAATTCAATAAATCATTACTGTAACTTAATATAAGGTTGCCATCAATTGTCGATCGCAGTATTTAGTTATATCAATCACAGTAAATGTTTAAACAACAATTAGTTTTCAATAACCAATTCATTAATTCATTTCTTTAACTTAATATAATGTTGCGATCAATTGTCGATCGCATCCTTTAGACATATCAATCACTTTAAATGTTTAAACAACAGCTAATCTTCAATAACCTATTAAATAATTTATTACTTTAACTTAATATAAGGTTGCGATCAATTGTCGATCACACTTTTTAGACATATCATTAGTTTAAATGTTTGAACAACAATTAGTTTTCAATAATTAATTCAATAATTCATTATTTTAACTTAATATAATGTTGCGATCAAGTGTCGATCGCACCCTTTAGACATATCAATCACTTTAAATGTTTAATTCAATAATTCATTACTTTAACTTAACGTAATGTTTTGATTAATATTCGATCGCACCCTTTAGACATATTAATAACTGTAAATGTGTAAACAACAGCTAATCTTCCATAAACAATTAAATAATTCATTACTTAAACTTAATATAATGTTGCGATCAATTGTTGGTTGCACACTTTAGACATATTAATCACTGCAAATGTTTAAACAACAACTAATCTTAAATAACCAATTCAGTAATTCATTACTTTAACTTAATTTAATGTTGCGATCAATATTCGATCATACCCTTTAGACATATTTGTAACGTCCTGGGCCGGGGCGCATATGGTTACTGTGTACAATCGGTTAATCCCGAATCGTATACTGTACACACCTGGATAAACCCGAATCGTACACCAATCAATACCGATACAATCGTTACATAATCGGATATCGTGGATCCCAGCCACTTTCTTTCGCCTCCACTAGCACTCGAACTCACAACCTCAGGGATATATGGATTGTGAAAGCATGCTGATTACCAATGGAGCTACCAATTGTCAATCGCACGCTTTATACATATCTATCATTATAAATGTTTAAACAACAATTAGTTTTCACTAACCAATTCAATAATTCATTACTTTAACTAAATATAATGTTGCAATCAATTGTTGATTGCAGTCTTTAGACATATCAATCGGTGTAAATGTTTAAACAACAGTTAGTTTTCAATAACCAATCCAATAATTCATTACTTTAACTTAATATAGTGTTGCCATCATTTGTCGATCAAACCCGTTAGAAATATCAATCACTGTAAATGTGTAATCAACAGATAATCTTCAACGACCAATTATATAATTCATTACTTTAACTTAATATAATAATGCGATCAATTTTGTAAATCGCACCCTTTGAACATATCAATCATGGTAAATGTTTAAACAACAATTAGTTATCAATAACCAATTCAATAATTCATTACTTTAACTTAATATAATGTTGCGATCATTTGTCGATCAAACCCTTTAGACATATCAATCACTGTAAATGTTTAAACAACATTTAGTTTTCAATAACTAATTAAATAATTCATTACAATAACTTAATATAATGTGCAATGAATTGTCGATCTCACCCTTTAGACATATCAATCATTTTAAATGTATAAACAAAAAATTATCTATAATAACCAATTAAATAATTCATTACTTTAAGTTAATATAACGTAGCGATCAATTGTCGATCACACCCTTTAGACATATCAATCACTGTAAATATTTAAACAACAATTAGTTTTCAATAACAAATTCAATAATTCATTACTTTAACTTAATATAATGTTGCAATCATTGTCGATCCCAACATTTAGACATATCAATCACTGTAAATGTTTGAAAAACATTTAGTTTTCAATAACCAATTCAAGAATTCATTATATTAACTTAATATAATGTTGCTATGAATTGTCGACAACATCCTTTAGACATATCAATCACTTTAAATTTTTAAACAACAACTAATCTTCAATAACAAATTAAATAATTCATCACTTAAATTAATATAACGTAGCGATCAATTGTCCATCGCACCCTTTAGACATATTAGTCACTGTAAATATTTAAACAACAATTAGTCTTCAATAACCAATTTAATATATCATTACTTTAACTTATTATAATGTTGCGATCAATTGTGGATCGCACACTTCAGACATATCAATCACAGTAAATGTTTGAACAACAACTAATCTTCAATAATTTATTCAATAATTCATTACTTTAACTTAACGTAATGTTGCGACCAATTGCCAATCGCACACTTTAGACATATCAATAACTATAAATGTTTCACAATAACTAATCTTCAGTAACCAATTAAATAATTCATTACTTAACTTAACGTAATGTTGCGATCAATTGTCGATAGCACTCTTTAGACATATCAGTCACTGTAAATGTGTAAAGAACACCTAATCCTCAATAACCAATTAAATAATTCATTACTTAAACTTAATATAATGTTGCGATCAATTGTCGATCGCACCCTTTAGACTTATCAATCGTTGTAAATATTTAAACAATAACTAGTCTTCAATAACTAGTTCAAAAATTCATTACTTTAACTTAATATCATGTTGTGATCATTTATAGATCGTACCCTTTAGACATATCAATGACTGTAAATGTTTAAACAACATTTAGTTTTCAATAACCAAATAAATAATTCATTACTTAAACTTAATACACTGTTGCGATCAATTGTTGATGGCACCCTTTAGACATATCAATCACTGTAAATGTGTAAACAACATTTAGTTTTCAATAACCAATTCAAAAATTAAGTACTTTAATTTAATATAACGTTGCGATCAATTGTTGATCACACTCTTTAGACATATAAATCACCGTAAATGTTTAAACAATTAATAGTTTTCAATAACCAATTAGGTAATTCATTACTTTAACTTAATATAATGTTGCAATTAACTGTCGATCGCACCGTTTAGACATATCAATCACTATTAATGTTTAAACAACAATTAGTTTTCAATAAACAAATCAATAATTCATTACTATAACTTAATATAATGTTGCGATCAATTGTCGATCGCACCCTTTAGACATATCAATCACTGTAAATGTTTGAACAACAGTTAATCTTCAATAACCAATTATATAATTCATTACTTTTACTTAATATAATGTTGCGATCAATTGTCTATCGCACCCTTTAGACATATCAATTACGGTATATGTGTAAACAACAATAAAACTTCAATAACCAATTCAATAATTCATTACTTTAACTTAATATAATATTGCGATCAATTTTTGATCGTACCCTTTAGACATATCAATCACTGTAAATGTGTAAAAAGCAATTAATCTTCAATAAACAATTAAATAATTCATTTCTTTAACTTAATATAATGTTGCGATCAATTGTCAATCGCACCCTTTATACATATCAATCACTGCAAATGTGTAAACAACAACTAATATTCAATAACTAATTCAATAATTCATTACTTTAACTTAATATAATGTTGCGATCAATTGTTGATCGCACCTTTTAGACATATCAATCACTTTAAATGTTTAAACAACTAATCTTCAATAACCAATTAAATAATTCATTACCTAAACTTAATATAATGTTGTATTCAATTGTCGATCGCACCCTTTAGACATATCAATCATTGTATATGTTTAAACAATATTTAGTTTTCAATAACAAATTCAATAATTCATTACATTAAATTAATATAATGTTGCCATCAATTGTCGATCGCACCCATTAGACATATCAATCACTTTAAATGTTAAAACAACAATTAGTTTTCAATAACCAATCCAATAATTAATTACATTAACTTGATATAATTTTGCGATCAATTGTCGATCGCACGCTTTAGACATATCAAACACTGTAAATGTTTAAACAACAACTTATCTTCAATAACCAATTTAATAATTCATTACTTTATCTTAACGTATTTTTGCGATCAATTGTCGATCGCACCCTTTAGACATATCAATCATTTTCAATGGGTAAACAACAAATTATCTTCAATAACCAATTAAATAATTCATTACTTTAACTTAATATAATGTTGCGATCAATTGTCGATCGCACCCTTTAGACATATCAATCACTTTAAATGTGTAAACAACAATTAGTTTTCAATAACAAATTCAATAATTCATTACTTAACTTAATAAAATGTTGCGATCAATTGTCGATCGCACCCTTCAGACATATCAATCACTTTAAATGTTTAAACAACATTTAGTTTTCAGTAACCAATTCAATAACTCATTACATTAACTTAGTATAATGTTGCGATCAATTGTCGATCGCACCCTTTAGACATATCAATCCATTTAAATATTTAAACAACAATTAGTTTTGAATAACCAATTCAATAATTCATTACTTTAACTTAATATAATGTTGTTATCAATTGCCGATCGCACCCTGTAGGCATATCAATCACTGTAAATGATTAAACAACAATTAGTTTTCGATAAACAATTCAATAATTCATTACTTTAATTTAATATAATGTTGCGATTATTTGTCGATCGCACCCTTTATACATATCAATCACGGTAAATATTTAAACAACAATTATATTTCAATAACCAATTCAATAATTCATTACTTTAACTTAATATAATGTTGCAGTCAATTGTCCATCACACCCTTTAGACATATCAATCACGTTAAATGTTTAAACAACATTTAGCTTTCCATAACCAATTCAATAACTCATTACTTTAAGTTAATATAATGTTGTGACCAATTGTCGATAGCACTCTTTAAACATATCAATCACTTTAAATGTTGAAACAACAACTAATCTTCAATTACGATTAAATAATTTATTACTTTAACTTGATGTTATGTTGCGATCAAATGTCGATTGCACCCTTTAGACATATCAATCACTGTAAATGTGTAAACAACAGTTAATCTTCAGAAACCAATAAAATAATTCATTACTTTAACTTAATATAATGTTGCGATTAATTGTCGATCGCACCCTTTAGACATATCAATCACTGTAAATGTGTAAACAACAATTAGTTTTCAATAACAAATTCAATAATTCATTACTTTAACTTAATAAAATGTTGCGATCAATTGTCGATCGCACCCTTCAAACATATCAATCACTTTAAATGTTTTAACAACATTTAGTTTTCAATAACCAATTCAATAACTCATTACTTTAACTTAGTATAATGTTGCGATCAATTGTCGATCGCACCCTTTAGACATATCAATCACTTTAAATATTTAAACAACAAGTAGTTTTGAATAACCAATTCAATAATTCATAACTTTAACTTAATATAATGTTGTTATCAATTGCCGATCGCACCCTTTAGACATATCAATCACTGTAAATGTGTAAACAACAATTAGTTTTCGATAAACAATTCAATAATTCATTACTTTAATTTAATATAATGTTGCGATTATTTGTCAATCGCACCCTTTTTACATATCAATCACGGTAAATATTTAAACAACAATTATATTTCAATAACCAATTCAATAATTCATTACTTTAACTTAATATAATGTTGCAGTCAATTGTCCATCACACCTTTTAGACATATAAATCACGTTAAATGTTTAAACAACATTTAGTTTTCCATAACCAATTCAATAACTCATTACTTTAACTTAATATAATGTTGTGACCAATTGACGATAGCACTCTTTAAACATATCAATCACTTTAAATGTTCAAACTACAACTAATCTTCAATTACGATTAAAAAATTTATTACTTTAACTTGATGTAATGTTGCGATCAAATGTCGATTGCACCCTTTAGACATATCAATCACTGTAAATGTGTAAACAACAATTAATCTTCAGAAACCAATAAAATAATTCATTACTTTAACTTAATATAATAATTCGATCAATTGTCGATCGCACCCTTTGAACATATCAATCACTGTAAATGTTTAAACAACAACTTATCTTCAATAACCAATTCAATAATTCTTTACATTAAATTAATATAATGTTGCCATCAATTGTCGATCACACCCTTTAGACATATCAATCACTTTAAATGTTAAACCAACAATTAGTTTTCAATAACCAATTAAATAATTCATTACATTAACTTGATATAATTTTGCGATCAACTGTCGATCGCACGCTTTAGACATATCAAACACTATAAATGTTTAAACAACAACTTATCTTCAATAACCGATTTAATAATTCATTACTTTATCTTAACGTATTGTTGCGATCAATTGTCGATCGCACCCTTTAGACATATCAATCATTTTAAATAGGTAAACAACAACTTATCTTCAATAACCAATTAAATAATTCATTACTTTAACTTAATATAATATTGCGATCAATTGTCGATCGCACCGTTTAGACATATCAATCACTGTAAATGTGTAAACAACAATTAGTTTTCAATAACAAATTTAATAATTCATTACTTTAACTTAATAAAATGTTGCGATCAATTGTCGATCGCACCCTTAAGACATATCAATCACTTTAAATGTTTAAACAACATTTAGTTTTCAGTAACCAATTTAATAAATCATTACATTAACTTAATATAATTTTGCGATCAATTGTCGATCGCACGCTTTAGACATATCAAACACTGTAAATATTTAAACAACAACTTACCTTCAATAACAAATTTAATAATTCATTACTTTAACTTAACGTAATGCTGCGATTAGTTGTCGATCGCACCCTTTAGACATATCAATCATTTAAAATGGGTAAACAACAACTTATCTTCAATAACCAATTAAATAATTCATTACTTTAACTTAATATAATGTTGCGATCAATTGTCGATCGCACCCTTTAGACATATCAATCACTGTAAATGTGTAAACAACAATTAGTTTTCAATAACAAATTCAATAATTCATTACTTTAACTTATTAAAATGTTGCGATCAATTGTCGATCGCACCCTTCAGACATATCAATCACTTTAAATGTTTAAACAACATTTAGTTTTCAGTAACAAATTCAATAACTCATTACTTTAACTTAATATAATGTTGCGATCAATTGTCGATCGCACCCTTTAGACATATCAATCACTTTAAATATTTATACAACAATTAGTTTTCAGTAACAAATTCAATAACTCATTACTTTAACTTAATATAATGTTGCGATCAATTGTCGATCGCACCCTTTAGACATATCAATCACTTTAAATATTTATACAACAATTAGTTAGGAATAACCAATTCAATAATTCATTACTTTAACTTAATATAATGTTGTTATCAATTGCAGATCGCACCTTTTAGACATATCAATCACTGTAAATGTTTAAACAACAATTAGTTTTCGATAAACAATTCAATAATTCATTACTTTAATTTAATATAATGTTGCGATTATTTGTCGATCACACCCTTTATACATATCAATCACGGTAAATGTTTAAACAACAATTATATTTCAATAACCAATTCAATAATTCATTACTTTAACGTAATATAATGTTGCACTCAATTGTCCATCACACCCATTAGACATATAAATCACGTTAAATGTTTAAACAACATTTAGTTTTCCATAACCATTTAAATAACTCATTACTTTAACTTAATATAATGTCGTGACCAATTGTCGATAGCACTCTTTAGACATATCAATCAATTTAAATGTTCAAACAACAACTAATCTTCAATTACGATTAAATAATTTATTACTTTAACTTGATGTAATGTTGCGATCAAATGTCGATCGCACCCTTTAGACATATTAATCACTGTAAATGTGTAAACAACAGTTAATCTTCAAAAACCAATAAAATAATTCATTACTTTAACTTAATATATTGTTGCGATCAATTGTCGATCGCACCCTTTGAACATATCAATCACTGTAAATGTTTAAACAACAATTAGTTTTCAATAACCAATTCAATAATTCATTACATTAACTTAATATAATTTTGCGATCAATTGTCGATCGCACGCTTTAGACATATCAAACACTGTAAAATGGGTAAACAACAACTTATCTTCAATAACCAATTAAATAATTCATTACTTTAACTTAATATAATGTTGCGATCAATTGTCGATCGCACCATTTAGACATATCAATCACTGTAAATGTGTAAACAACAGTTAATCTTCAAAAACCAGTAAAATAATTCATTACTTTAACTTAATATAATGTTGCAATTAATTGTCGATCGCACCCTTTGAACATATCAATCACTGTAAATGTTTAATCAACAACTTATCTTCAATAACCAATTAAATAATTCATTACATTAAATTAATATAATGTTGCGATCAATTGTCGATCGCACCCTTTAGACATATCAATAACTTTAAATCTTTAAACAACAATTAGTTTTCAATTACCAATTCAATAATTCATTACATTAACTTAATATAATTTTGCGATCAATTGTCGATCGCACGCTTTAGACATCTCAAACACTTTAAATATTTAAACAACAACTTATCTTCAATAACCAATTTAATAATTCATTACTTTAACTTAACGTAATGCTGCGATCAATTGTCGATCGCACCCTTTAGACAAATCAATCATTTAAAATGGGTAAACATGAATTTATCTTCAATAACCAATTGAATAATTCATTACTTTAACTTAATATAATTTTGCGATCAATTGTCGATCGCGCCCTTGACACATATCAATCACTTTAAATGTTTTAACAACATTTAGTTTTAAGTAACCAATTCAATAAATCATTACTTTAACTTAATATAATGTTGCGATCAATTGTCGATCGAACCCTTTAGACATATCAATAACTTTAAATATTTAAACAACAATTAGTTTTCAATAACCAATTCAATAATTCATTACTTTAACTTAATATAATGTTGTTATCAATTGCAGATCGTACCCTTTAGACATATCAATCACTATAAATGTTTAAACAACAATTAGTTTTCAATAAACAATTCAATAATTCATTACTTTAATCTAATATAATGTTGCGGTTATTTGTCGATTGCACCCTTTATACATATCAATCATGGTAAATGTTTAAATAACAATTATATTTCAATAACCAATTCAATAACTCATTACTTTAACTTAAAATAATGTTGTGACCTATTTTTGATCGCACTCTTTAACCATATCAATCACTTTAAATGTTCTAACAACAACTAATCTTTAATTACGATTAAATAATTCATTACTTTAACTTAATGTAATGTTGCGATCAAATGTCGATCGCACCGTTTAGACATATCAATCACTTGAAATGTGTAAACAACAGTTAATCTTCGAAAACCAATAAAATAATTCATTACTTTAACTTAATATAATGTTCTGATCAAATGTCGATCGCACCCTTTGAACATATCAATAAGTGTAAACGTTTAAACAACAATTAGTTTTCAATAACCAATTAAATAATTCATTACTTTAACTTAATATAATGTTGCGATCAATTGCCGATCTCACCCTTTAGACATATCAATCACTTTAAATGTTTAAACAACATTAAGTTTTCAATAACCAATTCAATAATTCATTACATTAAATTAATATAATGTTGCGATCAATTGTCGATCGCACCCTTTAGACATATCAATCACTTTAAATCTTTAAACAACAATTAGTTTTCAATAACCAAATCAATAATTCATTACATTAACTTAATATAATTTTGCGATCAATTATCGATCGCACGGTTTAGACATATCAAACACTGTAAATGGTTAAACAACATCTTATCTTCAATAACCAATTTAATTATTCATTACTTTAACTTAACGTAATGTTCCGATCAATTGTCGATCGCACCTTTAGACATATCAATCATTTTAAATGGGTAAACAACAACTTATCTTCAATAACTAATTAAATAATTCATTACTTTAACTTAATAAAATGTTGCGATCAATTGTCGATCGCACCTTTAGACATATGAATCAGTGTAAATGTGTAAACAACAATTAGTTTTCAATAACCAATTCAATAATTCATTACTTTAATTTAATATAATGTTGCGATCAATTGTTGATCCCGTACTTCAGACATATCAATCACTTTAAATGTTTAAACAACATTTAGTTTTTAGTAACAAATTCAATAACTCATTACTTTAACTTAATATAATGTTGCGATCAGTTGTCGATCGCACCCTTTAGACATATCTATCACATTAAATATTTAAACAACAATTAGTTTTCAATAACCAATTCAATAATTCATTACTTTAACTTAATATAATGTTGTTATCAATTGCCGATCTGACCCTTTAGACATATCAATCACTATAAATGTTTAAACAACTATTAGTTTTAAATAAACAGTTCAATAATTCATTACTTTAATTTAATATAATGTTGCGACACTTTAATTTAATATAATGTTGCGATCAATTGTCGATCGAACCCTTTAGACATATCAATCACTTTAAATCTTTAAACAACAATTAGTTTTCAATTACTAGTTCGATAATTCATTACATTAACTTAATATAATTTTGCGATCAATTGTCGATCGCACGCTTTAGACATATCAAACACTTTAAATATTTAAACAACATTTAGTTTTCCATAACCACTTCAATAACTCATTACTTTAACTTAATATAATGTTGTGACCAGTTGTCGATCGCACTCTTTAGACATATCAATCACTTTTAATGTTCAAACAACAACTAATCTTCAATTACGATTAAATAATTCATTTCTTTAACTTAATGTAATGTTGCGATCAAATGTCGATCGCACTCTTAAGACATATCAATCACTGTTAATGTGTAAACAACAGTTAATCTTAAACAACCAATAAAATAATTCATTACTTTAACTTAATATAATGTTCCGATCAATTGTCGATCGCACCCTTTGAACATATCAATCACTGTAAATGTTTAAACAACAAGAAGTTTTCAATAACAAATTCTATAACTCATTACTTTAACTTAATATAATGTTGCGATTAATTGTCGATCTCACCTTTTAGACATATCAATCACTTTAAATGTTTAAACAACATTTAGTTTTCAATAACCAATTCAATAACTCATTACTTTAACTAAATATAATGTTGTGATCAATTGTCGATACACCATTTAGACATATCAATCACTTTAAATGCTTAAACAGCAATTATTCTTCAATTACGATTAAATAATTCATTACATTATCTTAATGTAATGTTGCAATGAATTGTCGATTGCACCCTTTAGACATATCAATCACCGTAAATGTGTAAACTACAGTTAATCTTCAATAACCAATAAAATAATTCATTTCTTTAACTTAATATAATATTGCGTTCAATTGTCTATCTCACCCTTTAGATATATCAATAACAGTAAATGTGTAAACAACATTCAATCTTAAATAACCAATAAAATAATTCATTACGTTAACTTAATATAATGTTGCGATCAATTGTCGATCGCACCCTTTGAACATATCAATCACTGTAAATGTTTTAACAACATTTAGTTTTCAATAACCAATTCAATAATTCATTACTCTAACTTAATATAATGTTGCGATCAATTGTCGATCGCACCCTTTAGACATATCAATCACAGTAAATGTTTAAACAACAATTAGTTTTCAATAACCAATTCAATAATTCATTACGTTAACTTAATATAATGTTGCGATTAATTGTCGTTCGCAGCCTTAAGACATATCACTATAAATGTTTAAACAACAATTAGTTTTCAATAACCAATACAATAATTTATTACTTTAACTTAATATAATGTTGCGATCAATTGTCGATCGCACGCTTTAGACATATCAAACACTTTAAATGTTTAAACAACAACTTATCTTCAATAACCAATTCATTAATTAATTATTTTAACTTAACATAATGTTGCGATCAATTGTCAATCAAACCCTTTAGATATATCAATCATTTTAAATGGGTAAACAATAACTTATCTTCAATAACCAATTAAATAATTCTTTACTTTAACTTAATATAATGTTGCGATCAATTGTTGATCGCACCCTTTAGACATATCAAACACTTTAAATGTTTAAACAACAACTTATCTTCAATAACCAATTCATTAATTAATTATTTTAACTTAACATAATGTTGCGATCAATTGTCAATCAAACCCTTTAGATATATCAATCATTTTAAATGGGTAAACAATAACTTATCTTCAATAACCAATTAAATAATTCTTTACTTTAACTTAATATAATGTTGCGATCAATTGTTGATCGCACCCTTTAGACATATCAATCACTGTAAATGTGTAAACAACAACTAATCTTCAATAACCAATTCAATAAATCATTACTTAAACTTAATATAATGTTATGATCAAAAGTTGATCGTACCCTTTAGAGATATCAATCACTGTAAATGTTTAAATAACAATTAGATTTCAATAACCAATTTAATAATTCATTACTTTAACTTAATATAATGTTGCGATCAATTGTTGATCGCACCCATTAGACATATCAATCACAGTAAATGTTTACACAACATTTAGTTTTCAATAACCAATTCAATAATTCTTTACTTTAACTTAATATAATGTTGCGATCAATTGTCGATCGCACCCGTTAGACATATCAATTACTTTAAATGTTTAAACAACATTTAGTTTTCAATAACCAATTCAATAATTCATTACATTAACTTAATATTATGTTGCGATCAATTGTCGATCGCACCCTTTAGACATATCAATCACTGTAAACGTGTGAACAACAAAAAATCTTCAATAACCAATTCAATAACTCACTACATTAACTTATCTAATGTTGCGATCCATTGTCGATCGCACCCTTTAGACATATCAATCACTGTAAATGTTTAAACAACAATTAGTTTTCAATAACCAATTCAATAATTCATTACTCTATTTTAATATAATGTTGTGATCAATTGTTGATCGCACCTTTTCGACATATCAATCACTGTAAATGTTTAAATAACAACTTATCTTCAATAACCAATTCTATAATTCATTATTTTAACTTAACGTAATATTGCGATCAATTGTCGATCGCACCATTTAGACATGTCAATCATTTTAAATGGGTAAACAACAACTAATCTATAATAACCAATTAAATAATTCATTACTTTAACTTAATATAATGTTGCGATCAATTGTCGATCTCACCCTTTAGACAATCAATCACTGTAAATGTGTAAACAACAACTAATTTTCAATAACCAATTTAATAATTCATTACTTTAACTTAATATAATGTTATGATCAATTGTCGATCGTACCCTTTACACATATCAATCAGTGTAAATGTTTAAACAACAAATTGTAACATCCACAAGTAGGGCCTTAAATTTTTCGAATATTTTGTTATTTAAAATGTTAGTTTTCGTAAAAATTGATTTTTGAAAAATTTCATATCGGGTAAATCGAAAATCCGTTCTAACTGTAAAATTTTAAATTAAAGACTAGATTCGGAAGTGTAGAGTCAATTTCGATATTTGAACATGATTTCGAAATGATTTTCGTAAAACCGGACCAATTTCTGAAAAAGGGGTTTAAATCGATTTAAAAGTGAATTTTCAAATTAAGCGTTGTCTTGGTGGTATAAATACATTTTTAGAACCGGAAAATATTTTCGAAAATGGAACCGAGAGTAGAGCGGAGTTTCGGGGTGGTTCGAATAGTTATGAGTTGGCTTCGAGGTTATTGGGCCCAATTTGGTGAATCAAGCCCAATAACCCAAACAAGGCTCATCATCCCCACTACTAACACCCTCTCATCTCCACTCATCACTCTCATCACCCAAAACAAAAATACGTATTCTCTATTCTCTTCACTATCCAAAACCGTAACCTCATTAATCCCCCACAACCACCCAAGATCCACCTCATTAAAGCTTTGAACTACCATTATCAACCTCATTAAAGCTTCTTCAAGTGGTTTTCAAGCTCTATTCTTCTTGATTCGAGTTGGTAATCTATTTAAACTCCTTAATGGCATTTTTGGTTTTAGAGGCATTTGATTTACATTCATAGCATTATTAGGACTCTTAGAGGCTCTAGAACACTTCCGGATAGTGGTCTTATTAATTTGGTCATTATGGTGTTTTTGGATATAAACCCTAAGAGCTAGTAGAGTCATTTTGATGAAATTATGTTGGGTATTGATTGGTGTTGCTTGGATTGGTTCCAATAGGCAACCAAGGTGTTGGAGAGCACCAAACCGAGAAGACTAGCTACAGTAGAACCTCGATAAATGAATACCTTTGGGACCACAAAAAAATATTCGTTTAGCGAGATTATTTATTTATCGATTAATGAATAAAATATTTATTTATCGAAAAATGAATAATAATTCATTTATATGCTAATTTTAGTTTTCTTATTACATAATTTTGTATTAAATTCAAATGTATTTAGAACATAAACTTTAATTATATGCATGTTTTTAGAATTCTAGATTAATTAGTTGTACATGTATGCATTGAGTAGAATTAGTGCAAAGTATTACGTACATGAATGTAGAATTCTAAAAAACATGAATGTAATTAAAGTTTAAGTGCAAAGTATCACGTACATGAATGTAGTGAGATTGGATAAAGTGTAAAATACCATGTATTGAAGCTATTACGTACATGCATGATAGTTAAAGTTATGATGTCTACTCAATACCTCATATAAAGCTATAATATATATAATTCTATATTCTCATTATATCTTCATAACACAGTCATATGGCTTCCAAAGAGCAAGCAGAGCCAGTAACAAAAATTACTTGGTGCAACATGATCAAAATATTTCAGAAGTGGTGCATGCTTTACACAAAATCAAGGATAAGATACAATTTGGGGGAGGAAAAAAGCAATCAACTTTGGATGCATTTTTCAAAAAAATATGACTTATTAATGTGCTTGAAAATTATTCAATGGATGAAATGTACACATGATATATTATATAAATAAAAATATTTCATTTGAAATATAGTAATTATTCATTTATATTTACATAGGGACTATATATACTTCATTTCTATTTATTCGTTAATGCATTAAGAGAGGTTATTCGTTAAGCTAATTAGCCCAAGTCGGGACCGAAGAAATTTATTCATTAGACGAGATTATTCATTTACCGAACATTCATTTATCGAGATTCTACTGTAGTTGTCTTCGGAGGAAAGGTTAGCATCTTCGTTTTACGCTCTATATACGTGTATGATGGTTGTTTTGTGTTTGATTGCATTATGGTATGTTAATAATGCTAACTACTCGGTAAACACTAGATATGTTGAGAATTGTGATAGTAGTGTCATGTAGACACTTGTTGAATTAATATGGAAATGACCATGTGAATGTATATGTGATGCCATGTGTTGTTTGATGGTTGTTGATGTGTATTGTGATGGCCATGGAGGCCTTTGATTAGTAAATAATGGTTTTCGAATGGAAATGGTGTAATTGAGTCCAATGCACCTTACTTGATTGTCAATGGAAATGCTTTGAACATGTTGTAAATGGTATATGTTTGCCTTTGAGGCCATGTAAAAAGAATGGTGGTCTAGTGCCATTGTTAAATAAAAACCAATGGCGTAATATGGTTTTGTGTAAAATGGAAAGAAATGGAAATTCTTGTTTGGTCATTAAAAAGGAAGCCCTTGTTCTTAACTTAAATGTGTGAATGTAATGGCATGCTTTAGGGAACTAGAAGTATACTTCGACACATGTAAATGTGACATATTAGCTTGAAGTGCCGCTTATTCGGAGTGACGGCTCCTTACCGGATGCGACGGCATCAAACCGATCCTTTGGATCTTACCGTGATCTTCGGATCTTATCATGTCTTCGGACTTATCGTGATCTTCGGATCTTACCATGTCTTCGGACTTACCGTGATCTTCGAATCTTACTGGGGTTTCGGCCCACTACCGTCGCGTTTTCACCGTGAGAGTTCAGTTTAAGGGCAAAATAACTAGAATGTGGTTATTGTGTGATTCGAATGCTTTAAACGATGTGATGATATCTAATGAATGGTAAATGATTGTTTGTTGTGGTTGAAATTCACTGTAGAAATCTTAGACGGTAATTAAACGGAATAAAGAAACTAAGCGGAATAATTGAAATGTTGAAACAGTGAGTCAAAGTGAAAAATATTATGTTTTTCTCACCTGGGCGTCCTGGTCGGCGGCCTAGCAAAGGAGCCATGGCGTGGACCAGGGCGCCAATCACCTACGGTACCAGTTTCCGCAGCCTGGTTGGCGGCCTGGCAAAGGAGCCAAGGCGCTGACCAGGGCGCCAAGTGGCTACAGTACCACTTTTGGCGGCTTGGCAAGTGGCTGGCGGCCTAGTCATATAGACCAGGGTACGAGCCAGGGCGCCAAAGTGGATTCGGTACCACTTTCCATGGCCTAGACAGCGGCCCAGTCAAGGTGACCAGGGTGCTGACCAGGGCGCCAAGAAGCTACGGTGCAACTTTTAGCAGCCTGGTCAAAGAACTGACGGCCTTGTCAATGGGACCAGGGCGCGAGAAGTCCACCTTACCTCCAGTTTTCTGTTTTCTAATCCTCTTCGGATCCTACCGGTTATATGATGATATTTGAGAAGTTAAGTTGCATTTGCGTGCTCACTTTGCGGATGAAAGAAGCATGTTTGTATGTGTTTGTTTCAGCATGAAGGTGTTAACTAGGCATCGATAGCCTAACCCTTTCCTCTCTCCATTTTTCTTGATTGTTTTTTCTTTTCGGAATGAATATGTGTCCAGGTGGATCGAGCTAGCATTTGAAGGTCGGGTTGGAAGCCCTCCTTGGAGCATTCATTTCATGGCATCTTTCACCTAGTTTATTTTGTAATATTTTTGCAAATGTATTTAACTTTAAATATTCTTTTGTCAACTTGTTCACTTGGTTTAGTGACGAGTTGAACACTAAGCTCGGTTTCGCATGTTGATTCGAGTTTAGTGTTACTTAATGATTTTATAAGTAAACCTTATTAATGATTATCATGTGATGATGTATTTTAAAGTATTTATTTTTCCACTTGGATTGCAATTCCTATTATGTGTATGTATATATTTTAACTATAGGAGGCTATATGTATAAAGTGTTTTGGCGTTCCGGTCTCCTACGCCTCGGGTCCCCCGGGGGTGGGGGTCGGACGCTACCAAAATAGTTTTCAATAACCAATTAAATATCTCATTACTTTAACTTAAAATAATGTTGCGATCAATTGCCGATCGCACCCATTCGACATATCAATCACTATAAATGTTTAAACAACAATTAGTTTTCGATAACCAATTAAATAATTCATTACATTAACTTAATATAATGTTGCGATCAATTGTCGATCGCACCCTTTAGACATATCAATCACTTTAAATGTTTAAACAACATTTAGTTTTCAATAACTAATTCAATAACTCATTACTTTAACTTAATATAATGTTGCGATCAATTGTCGATCCCACCCTTTAGACATATCAATCACTTTAAATGTTTAAACAACAATTAGTTTTCAATAACCAATTCAATAATTCATTAATTTAACTTAATATAATGTTGTTATCAATTGCCGGTCACACCCTTTAGACATATCAATCACTGTAAATGTTTAAACAACAATTAGTTTTCAATAAACAATTCAATAATTCATTACTTTAACTTAATATAATGTTGCGATCAATTGTCGATCGCACCCTTTATACATATCAATCACTTTTAATGTTTAAACAACATTTAGTTTTCAATAACAAATTCAATAACTCATTACTTTAACTTAATATAATGTTGTGACCAATTGTCGATCGCACACTTCAGACATATCAATCACTTTAAATGTTTAAATAACAACAAATCTTCAATAACGATTAAATAATTCATTACTTTAACTTAATGTAATGTTGCGATCCAATGTCGATCGCACCCTTTAGACATATCAATCACTTTTAATGTGTAAACAATAGATAATCTTCAAAAACCAATAAAATAACTCATTACTTTAACTTAATAAAATGTTGCGATCAATTGTCGATCACACCCTTTGAACATATCAACCACTGTAAATGTTTAAACAACAAATAGTTTTCAATAACCAATTCAATAATTCATTACTTTAACTTAACATAATATTGCGATCAATGGTCGATCGCACCCTTTAGACATATCAATCACTTTAAATGTTTAAACAACATTAAGTTTTCAATAACCAATTCAATAACTCATTACTTTAACTTAATATAACGTTGTGATCAATTGTCGATCGCACCATTTAGACATAGCAATCACTTTAAATGCTTAAATAAAACTAATCTTCAATTACGATTAAATAATTCATTACATTAACTTAATAGCGATAAATTGTCGATCGCACCCTTTACACATATCAATCACTGTAAATGTGTAAACTACAGTTAATCTTCAATAACCAATAAAATAATTCATTAATTTAACGTAATATAATGTTGCGATCAATTGTCGATCGCACCCTTTAGATATATTAATAACTGTAAATGTGTAAACAATAGTTAATCTTCAATAACCAATAAAATAATATATTACTTTAACTTAATGGAATGTTGCGATCAATTGTCGATCTACCCTTTAGTTTTCAATAACCAATTCAATAATTCATTAAATTAACTAAATATAATGTTGCGATCAATTGTTGATCGCACCCTTTAGACATATCAATCACTGTTAATGTTTAAACAACAATTAGTTTTCAATAACCAATTTTATAATTCATTACTTTAACTTAATATAATGTTGTGATCAATTGTCGATTACACCTTTTAGACATATCAATCACAGTAAATGTTTAAAGAACAATTAGTTTTGAATAACCAATTCAATAATTCGTTACTTTAACTTAATAAAATGTTGAGATCAATTGTCGATCGCACCCTTTGGACATATCAATGACTATAAATGTTTAAACAATAATTAGTTTTCAATAACCAATTCAATAAATAATTAATTTGACTTAATATAATGTTGCGATCAATTGTCGGTCGCACCCTTTAGGCATATCAATCAGTTTAAATGTTTAAACAACATTTCGTTTTCAATAACTAATTCAATAACTCATTACTTTAACTTAATATAATGTTGCGATCAATTGTCGATCGCACCCTTTAGACATATCAATCACTTTAAAAGTTTAAACAACAATAGTTTTTAATAACCAATTCAACAATTGATTACTTTAACTTAATATAATGTTGTTATCAATTGCCAATCGCACCCTTTAGACATATCAATCATTGTAAATGTTTAAATAACAATTAGTTTTCAATAAACAATTCTATAGCACATTACTTTAACTTAATATAATGTTGTTATCAATTGTCGATCGCACTCTTTATACATATCAATCACATTAAATGTTTAAACAACATTTAGTTTTCAATTACAAATTCAATAACTCATTACTTTGACTTAATATAATGTTGCGATCAATTGTCGATCGCAGCCTTTATACATATCAATCACTTTAAATGTTTAAACAACATTTAGTTTTCAATTACCAATTCAATAACTCATTACTTTGACTTAATATAATGTTGCGATCAATTGTCGATCCCGCCCTTTAGAGATATCAATAACTTTAAATGTTTAAACAACATTTAGTTTTCAATAACCAATTCAATAACTCATTATTTTAACTTAATATAATGTTGCGATCAATTGTCCATCGTACCCTTTAGACATATCAATCACAATAATTGTTTAAACAACAATTAGTTTTCAATAACCAATTCAATAATTGATTACCTTAACTTAATATATTGTTGTTATCAATTGCCGATCGCACCCTTCAGACATATCAATCAGTGTAAATGTTTAAACAACAATTAGTTTTCAATAAACAATTCAATATTTCATTACTTCAATTTAATATAATGTTGCTATCAATTGTCAATCGCACCCTTTATACATATCAATCACTTTAAATGTTTAAACAACAATTAGTTTTAAATAACTAATTTTATAATTCATTACTTTAACTTAATATAATGTTCTGATCAATTATCCATCGCACCCTTTAGACATATCAATCACAGTAAATGTTTAAACAACAATTAGTTTTGAATAACCAATTCAATAATTCGCTACTTTAACTTAATAAAATGGTGCGATCAATTGTCGATCGCACCCTTTAGACATATCAATGACTACAAATGTTTAAACAATAATTAGTTTTCTATAACCAATTCAATAAATCATTAATTGACTTAATATAATGTTGCGATCAATTGTTGGTCGCAACCTTTAGACATATCAATCAGCTTAAATATTTAAACAATTTTTAGTTTTCAATAACCAATTCAATAACTCATTACTTTAACTTAATATAATGTTGCGATCAATTGTCGATCGCACCCTTTAGACATATCAATCACTTTAAAAGTTTAAACAACAATAGTTTTCAATAACCAATTCAATAATTGATTACTTTAACTTAATATAATGTTGTTATCAATTGCCGATCGCACCCTTTAGAGATATCAATCATTGTAAATGTTTAAATAACAATTAGTTTTCAATAAACAATTCTGTAACTCATTACTTTAACTTAATATAATGTTGCTATCAATTGTCAATCGCACCCTTTATACATATCAATCACTTTAAATGTTTAAACAACATTTAGTTTTCAATTACCAATTCAATAACTCATTACTTTGACTTAATATAATGTTGCGATCAATTGTCGATCGCACCCTTTAGAGATATCAATCACTTTAACTGTTTAAACAACATTTAGTTTTCAATAACCAATTCAATAACTCATTATTTTAACTTAATATAATGTTGCGATCAATTGTCCATCGCACCCTTTAGACAAATTAATCACAATAAATGTTTAAACAACAATTAGTTTTCAATAACAAATTCAATAATTGATTACCTTAACTTAATATAATGTTGTTATCAATTCCCTATCGCACCCTTCAGACATATCAATCAGTGTAAATGTTTAAACAACAATTAATTTTCAATAAACAATTCAATAATTCATTACTTTAACTTAATATAATGTTGCTATCAATTGTCAATCGCACCCTTTATACATATCAATCACTTTAAATGTTTAAACAACAATTAGTTTTAAATAACCAATTTTATAATTCATTACTTTAACTAAATATAATATTCTGATCAATTGTCGATCGCACCCTTTAGACATATCAATCACAGTAAATGTTTAAACAAAAATTAGTTTTGAATAACCAATTCAATAATTCGCTACTTTAACTTAATAAAATGTTGCGATCAATTGTCGATCGCACCCTTTAGACATATCAATGACTATAAATGTTTAAACAATAATTAGTTTTCTATAACCAATTCAATAAATCATTAATTGACTTAATATAATGTTGCGATCAATTGTCGGTCGCACCCTTTAGACATATCAATCAGTTTAAATGTTTAAACAACATTTAGTTTTCAATAAACAATTCAATAACTCATTACTTTAACTTAATATAATGTTCTTATCAATTGTCGATCGCACCCTTTATACATATCAATCACTTTAAATGTTTAAACAACATTTAGTTTTCAATTACCAATTCAATAACTCATTACTTTGACTTAATATAATGTTGCGATCAATTGTCGATAGCACTTTTTAGAGATATCAATCACTTTAAGTGTTTAAACAACATTTAGTTTTCAATAACCAATTCAATAACTCATTATTTTAACTTAATATAATGTTGCGATCAATTGTCCATCGCACCCTTTAGACATATCAATCACTTTAAATGTTTAAACAACAATAGTTTTCAATAACCAATTCAATAATTGATTACTTTAACTTAATA
Organism: Cardiospermum halicacabum; assembly: GCA_031304145.1. Classification (NCBI taxonomy): domain Eukaryota; kingdom Viridiplantae; phylum Streptophyta; class Magnoliopsida; order Sapindales; family Sapindaceae; genus Cardiospermum; species Cardiospermum halicacabum. Next base: position 18,268,161 of record CM062391.1, on the reverse strand, counting down.
TAATATTGTTATCAATTGCCGATCGCACCCTTTAGACATATCAATCATTGTAAATGTTTAAATAACAGTTAGTTTTCAATAAACAATTCTATAACTCATTACTTTAACTTAATATAATATTGTTATCAATTGTCGATCACACCCTTTATACATATCAATAACTTTAAATGTTTAAACAATATTTAGTTTTCAATAACCAATTCAATAACTCATTACTTGAACTTAATATAATGTTGCGATCAATTGTCGATCACACCCTTTATACAAATCAATCACTTTAAATGTTTAAACAACATTTTGTTTTCAATAACCAATTCAATAACTCATTATTTTAACTTAATATAATGTTGCGATCAATTGTCCAACGCACCCTTTAGACATATCAATCACATTAAATGTTTAAACAATAATTAGTTTTCAATAACCAATTCAATAATTGATTACCTTAACTTAATATAATACTGTTATCATTTGCCGATCGCACCCTTCAGACATATCAATCAGTGTAAATGTTTAAACAACAATTAGTTTTCAATAAACAATTCAATAAATCATTACTTTAACTTAATATAATTTTGCTATCAATTGGCAATCGCACCTTTTATACATATCAATCACTTTAAATGTTTAAACAATATTTAGTTTTCAATAACCAATTCATTAATTCATTACTTTAACTTAATATAATGTTTTGATCAATTGTCGATCGCACACTTTAAATATATCAATCACATTAAATGTTTAAATAACAACTAATCTTCAATTAGGATTAAATAATTCATTACTATAACTTAATGTAATGTTGCGATCAAATGTAGATCGCACCCCTTAGACATATCAATCACTGTAAATGTGTTAACAATTGTTAATCTTCAAAATTCAATAAAATAATTCATTACTTTGACTTAATATAATGTTGCGATCAATTGTCGATCGCACATTTTGAACATATCAATCACTGTTAATATTTAAACAACAATTAGTTTTCAATAACCAAAACAATAATTCATTACTTTAACTTAATATAATGTTGCGATCAATTGTCGATCGCACCCTTTAGACATATCAATCACATTAAATGTTTAAACAACACTTAGTTTTCAATAACCAATTTAATAACTCATAACTTTAACTTAATATAATGTTGTGACCAATTGTCGATCGCACCATTTAGACATATTGGTCACTTTAAATGCTTAAACAACAACTATTCTTCAATTACGATTAAATAATTCATTACATTAACTTAATTTATTGTTGCGATCAATTGTCAATCGCACCCTTTAGACATATTATTCACTGTAAATTTGTAAACTACAGTTAATCTTCATTAACCAATAAAATAATACATTACTTCAACGTAATATAATGTTGCGATCCATTGTCGATCGCACGCTTTAGACAAATTAATAACTGTAAATGTGTAAACAACAGTAAATCTTCAATAACCAATAAAATAATTCATTACTTTAACTTAATATAATGTTGCGATCAATTGTCGATCGTACCCTTTGAACATATCAATCACTGTAAATGTTTAAACAACATTTACTTTTCAATAACCTATTCAATAATTCATTACTTTAACTTAATATAATGTTGTTATCAATTGTCAATCGCACCCTTTATACATATCAATCACTTTAAATGTTTAAACAACAATTAGTTTTCAATAACCAATTTTATAATTCATTACTTAATATAATGTTGTGATCAATTGTCGATCGCACCCTTTAGACATATCAATCACAGTAAATGTTTAAACAACAATTAGTTTTGAATAACCAATTCAATAATTCGTTACTTTAACTTAATAAAATGTTGCGATCAATTGTCGATCACACTCTTTAGACATATCAATGACTATAAATGTTTAACCAATAATTAGTTTTCTATAACCAATTCAATAAATCATTATTTGACTTAATATAATGTTGCGATCAATTGTCGGTCGCACCCTTTAGACATATCAATCAGTTTAAATATTTAAACAACATTGAGTTTTCAGTAACAAATTCAATAACTCATTACTTTAACTTAATATAATGTTGCGATCAATTGTCGATCGCACCCTTTAGACATATCAATCACTTTAAAAGTTTAAACAACAATAGTTTTCAATAACCAATTCAATATTTGATTACTTTAACTTAATATAATTTTATTATCAATTGCCGATCGCACCCTTTAGACATATCAATCATTGTAAATGTTTAAATAACAATTAGTTTTCAATAAACAATTCTATAACTCATTACTTTAACTTAATATAATGTTGCGATCAATTGTCGATCGCACCCTTTAGACATATCAATCATTGTAAATGTTTAAACAACAATTAGTTTTCAATAACCAACTTTATTATTCATTACTTTAACTTAATATAATGTTGCGATCATTTGTCGATCGCACCCTTTAGACATATCAACCAAAGTAAATGTTTAAACAACAATTAGTTTTCAATAACAAATTCAATAATTTATTACTTTAACTAAATATAATGTTGCGATCTATTGTCGATTTCACTCTTTAAACATATCAATCACTATAAATGATTAAACAACAATAAGTTTTCAATAACCAAATCATTAATTCTCTACCTTAACTTAATATAATATTGCGATCAATTGTCGATCGCATCCTTTAGATATATCAATCACTTTAAATGGTAAAACAACATTTAGTTTTCAATAACTCATTACTTTAACTTAATATAATGTCGCGATCAATTGTTGATCGCACACTTTAGACATATCAATCACTTTAAATGTTGAAACAACAATTAGTTTTCAATAACCAATTCAATAATTGATTACTTTAACTTAATATAATGTTGTTATCAATTGCCGATCGCACCCTTTAGAAATATCAATCACTGTAAATGTTTAAACAACAATTAGTTTTCAATAAACAATTCAATAATTCATTACTTTAACTTAATATAATGTTGCCATCAATTGTCGATCCCACCCTTTACACATATTAATTACTTTAAATGTTTAAACAACATTTAATTTTCAATAACCAATTCAATAACTCATTACTTTAACTTAATATAATGTTGTGATCAATTTTCGATCGCACCCTTTAAACATATCAATCACTTTAAAAGTTTAAACAACAACTAATCTTCAATTACGATTAAATAATTCATTTCTTTTACTTAATTTAATGTTGCGATCAAATGTCGATCACACCCTTTAGACATATCAATCACTGTAAATGTGCAAACAATTGTTAATCTTTAAAAACCAATAAAATAATTCATTACTTTAACTTAATAAAATGTTGCGATCAATTGTCGATCGCACCCTTTAGACATATCAATCACTATAAATGTTTAAACAACAATTAGTTTTCAATAACAAATTCAATAATTCATTACTTTATGTTAATATAATGTTGCGATCAATTGTCGATCGCACCCTTTATACATATCAATCACTTTAAATGTTTAAACCACATTTTGTTTTAAATAACCAATTCAATAACTCATTAATTTAACTTTATATAATGTTGTGATCAATTTTTGATCGTACCCTTTAGACATATCAATCACTTTAAATGTTTAAACAGCAATTAATCTTCATTTACGATTAAATAATTTATTACTTTAATTTAATGTAATGTTGCGATCAAATGTCGATCGCACCTTTTAGACATATCAATCACTGTAAATGTGTAAACAATTGTAAATCTTCAAAAACCAATAAAATAATTCATTACTTTAGCTTAATATAATGTTGTGACCAATTGTCGATCGCACCATTTAGACATATCAATCACTTTAAATGCTTAAACAACAACTAATCTTCAATTACAATTAAATAATTCATTACACTAACTTAATGTAATGTTGCGATCAATTGTCGATCGCACCCTTTAGACATATTAATCATTGTAAATGTGTAAACTACAGTTAATCTACAATAACCAATAAAATAATTCATTACCTTAACTTAATATAATGTTGCGATCAATTGTCGATCGCACCCTTTAGACATATTAATAACTATAAATGTGTAAACAACAATTAATCTTCAATAACCAAAAAAATAATTCATTACTTTAACTTAATATAATGTTGCGATCAATTGTCGATCGCACCCTTTAAACATATCAATCACTGTAAATGTTTAAACAACATTTACTTTTCAACAACCAATTCAATAATTCATTACATTAACTAAATATAATGTTGCGACCAATTGTCGAGCACCCTTAAGACATATCAATCATTGTAAATGTTTAAACAACAATTAGTTTTCAATAACAAATTTAATAATTCATTACTTTAACATAATATTATGTTGCGATCAATTTTCGATCGCACCCTTTAGACATATCAATCTCTGTAAATGCTTAAACAACAATTAATTTTCAATAAACAATTCAATAATTCATTACTTTAACTTAATATAATGTTGCGATCAATTGTCGATCGCACCCTTTAGACAAATCAATCACTATAAATGTTTAAACAACAATTAGTTTTCAATAACAAATTCAATAATTCATTACTTTATGTTAATATAATGTTGCGATCAATTTTCGATCGCACCCTTTATACATATCAATCACTTTAAATGTTTAAACCAAATTTTGTTCTAAATAACCAATTCAATAACTCATTAATTTAACTTTATATAATGTTGTGATCAATTGTTAATCGCACCCTATAGACATATCAATCACTTTAAATGTTTAAACAGCAATTAATCTTCAATTACGATTAAATAATTTATTACTTTAATTTAATGTAATGTTGCGATCAAATGTCGATCGCACCCTTTAGACATATCAATCACTGTAAATGTGTAAACAATTGTTAATCTTCAAAAACCAATAAAATAATTCATTACTTTAACTTAATATAATGTTGCGATGAATTGTCGATCGCACCCTTTAAACATATCAATCACTGTAAATATTTAAACAATATTTAGTTTTCAATAACCAATTCAATAATTCATTACATTAAGTAAATATAATGTTGCAGTCAATTGTCAGTACCCTTAAGACATAACAATCATTGTAAATGTTCAAACAACAATTAGTTTTCAATAACCAATTTTATAATTCATCACTTTAACTTAATATAATGTTGCGATCAATTGTCGATCGCACCCTTTAGACATATCAATCTCTGTAAATGTTTAAACAACAATTAGTTTTCAATAAAAAATTCAATAATTCATTACTTTAACTAAATATAATGTTGCGATCAATTGTCAGCACCCTTCATTCATACCAATCATTGTAAATGTTTAAACAACAATTAGTTTTCAATAACAAATTTTATAATTCATTACTATAACTTAATATAATGTTGCGACCAATTGTCGATCGCACCCTTTAGACATATCAATCTCTGTAAATGTTTAAACAACAATTAGTTTTCAATAACCAATTCAATAATTTATTACTTTAACTTAATATAATGTTGCGATCAATTGTCGATCGCACCCTTTAGACATATCAATCACTATAAATGTTTAAACAACAATTAGTTTTCAATAACAAATTCAATAATTCATTACTTTATGTTAATATAATGTTGCGATCAATTGTCGATCGCACCCTTTATACATATCAATCACTTTAAATGTTTAAACCACATTTTGTTTTAAATAACAAATTCAATAACTCATTAATTTAACTTTATATAATGTTGTGATCAATTGTTGATCGTACCCTTTAGACATATCAATCACTTTAAATATTTAAACAGCAATTAATCTTCATTTACGATTAAATAATTTATTACTTTAATTTAATGTAATGTTGCGATCAAATGTCGATCGCACCCTTTAGACATACCAATCACCGTAAATGTGTAAACAATTGTTAATCTTCAAAAACCAATAAAATAATTCATTACTTTAGCTTAATATAATGTTGTGACCAATTGTCGATCGCACAATTTAGACATATCAATCACTTTAAATGCTTAAACAACAACTAATCTTCAATTACGATATGATAATTCATTACACTAACTTAATGTAATGTTTCGATCAATTGTCGATCGCACCCTTTATACATATTAATCATTGTAAATGTGTAAACTACAGTTAATCTACAATAACCAATAAAATAATTCATTACCTTAACTTAATATAATGTTGCGATCAATTGTCGATCGCACCTTATAGACATATTAATAACTATAAATGTGTAAACAACAGTTAATCTTCAATAACCAAAAAAATAATTCATTACTTTAACTTAATATAATGTTGCGATCAAATGTCGATCGCACCCTTTAAACATATCAATCACTGTAAATGTTTAAACAACATTTAGTTTTCAATAACCAATTCAATAATTCATTACATTAACTAAATATAATGTTGCGACCAATTGTCGAGCACCCTTAAGACATATCAATCATTGTAAATGTTTAAACAACAATTAGTTTGCAATAACAAATTTAATAATTCATTACTTTAACATAATATTATGTTGCGATCAATTGTCGATCGCACCCTTTAGACATATCAATCACTATAAATGTTTAAACAACAATTAGTTTTCAATAAACAATTCAATAATTCATTACTTTAACTTAATATAATGTTGTTATCAATTGTCGATCGCACCCTTTATACATATCAATCACTTTAAATGTTTAAACCACATTTTGTTCTAAATAACCAATTCAATAACTCATTAATTTAACTTTATATAATGTTGTGATCAATTATTGATCGCAACCTTTAGACATATCAATCACTTTAAATGTTTAAACAGCAATTAATCTTCAATTACAATTAAATAATTTATTACTTTAATTTAATGTAATGTTGCGATCAATTGTCGATCGCACCCTTTAGACATATCAATCACTGTAAATGTGTAAACAATTGTTAATCTTTAAAAACCAATAAAATAATTCATTACTTGAACTTAATATAATGTTGCGATCAATTGTCGATCGCACCCTTTAAACATATCAATCACTGTTAATATTTAAACAACATTTAGTTTTCAATAACCAATTCAATAATTCATTACATTAACTAAATATAATGCTGCGATCAATTGTCAGCACCCTTAAGACATACCAATCATTGTAAATGTTTAAACAACAATTAGTTTTCAATAACCAATTTTATAATTCATCACTTTAACTTAATATAATGTTGCGATCAATTGTCGATCGCACCCTTTAGACATATCAATCTCTGTAAATGTTTAAACAACAATTAGTTTTAATAACCAATTCAATAATTCAATACTTTAACTAAATATAATGTTGTGATCAATTGTCAGCACCCTTCAGTCATACCAATCATTGTAAATGTTTAAACAACAATTAGTATTCAATAACCAATTTTATAATTCATTACTTTAACTTAATATAATGTTGCGATCAATTGTCGATCGCACCCTTTAGACATATCAATCTCTAAAAATGTTTAAACAACAATTAGTTTTCACTAACCAATTCAATATTTCATTACTTTAACTTAATAAAATGTTGCGATCAATTGTCGATCGCACCCTTTAGACATATCAATCACTATAAATGTTTAAACAACAATTAGTTTTCAATAACAAATTCAATAATTCATTACTTTATGTTTATATAATGTTGCGATCAATTGTCGATCGCACCCTTTATACATATCAATCACTTTAAATGTTTAAACCACATTTTGTTTTAAATAACCAATTCAATAACTCATTAATTTAACTTTATATAATGTTGTGATCAATTGTTGATCGTACCCTTTAGACATATCAATCACTTTAAATGTTTAAACATCAATTAATCTTCATTTACGATTAAATAATTTATTACTTTAATTTAATGTAATGTTGCGATCAAATGTCGATCGCAGCCTTTAGACATATCAATCACTGTAAATGCGTAAACAATTGTTAATCTTCAAAAACCAATAAAATAATTCATTACTTTAGCTTAATATAATGTTCTGACCAATTGTCGATCGCACCATTTAGACATATCAATCACTTTAAATGCTTAAACAACAACTAATCTTCAATTACGATTAAATAATTCATTACACTGGCTTAATGTAATGTTGTGATCAATTGTCGATCGCACCCTTTAGACATATTAATCATTGTAAATGTGTAAACTACAGTTAATCTATAATAACCAATAAAATAATTCATTACCTTAACTTAATATAATGTTGCGATCAATTGTCGATCGCACCCTTTAGACATATTAATAACTATAAATGTGTAAACAACAGTTAATCTTCAATAACCAAAAAAATATTTCATTACTCTAACTTAATATAATGTTGCTATCAATTGTCGATCGCACCCTTTAAACATATCAATCACTGTAAATGTTTAAACAACATTTAGTTTTCAATAACAAATTTAATAATTCATTACTTTAACATAATATAATGTTGCGATCAATTGTCGATCGCACCCTTTAGACATATCAATCACTATAAATGTTTAAACAACATTTAGTTTTCAATAACCAATTCAATAACTCATTACTTTAACTTAATAGAATGTTATGATCTATTATCGATCGCACCCTTTAGACATATCGATCACTTTAAATGTTTTAACAACAATCAGTTTTAAAAAACCAATTCAATAATTCATTACTTTTACTTAATATAATGTCGCGATCAAATGTTGATCACACCCTTTAAACATATCGATGACTGAAAATGTTTAAGCAACAATTAGTTTTCAATAAACAATTCAATAATTCATTACTTAAACTTAATATAATGTTGCGATCAATTATCGATCGAACACGTTAGACATATTAATCACTGTAAATGTTTAAGCAACAACTTATCTTCAATAATCAATTCAATAAATCATTAATTTAATTTAAAGTAATGTTGGGATTAATTGTCGATTACACCGTTTAGACATATCAATCATTTTAAATGGGTAAAGAACAACTAATCTTCAATAATCAATTCAATAACTCATTACTTTAACTTAATATAATGTTGCGTTCAATTTTTCGATCGCACCCTTTAGACATATCAATCACTTTAAATGTTATAAAAACAATTAGTTTTCAATAACCAATTCAATAATTCATTACTTTAACTTAATATAATGTTGCGATCAATTGTAGATCGCATCCTATAGACATATCAATCACTGTAAATGTTTAAACAACAGTTAGTTTTCATGAACGGATACAATAATTCATTACTTTAACTTAATATAATGTTGCGATCAATTGTCGATGGCACCCTTTAGACATATCAATCACTTTATATATTTAAACAGTAATTAGTTTTCAATAACCAATTCAATAGTTCATTACTCTAACTTAATATAATATTGCGATCAATTGTCGATCGAACCCTTTAGACATATCAATAACTGTAAATGTTTAAACAATAATTAGTTTTCAATAACCAATTCAATAAATCATTACATTAACTTTATATGGTATTGCGATAAATAGTCGATCGCACCCTTTAGACATATCAATCACTTTAACTGTTTATACAACAATTAATTTTCAATAACCAATTCAATAATTCATTACTTTAACTTAATATAATGTTATGATCAATTGCCGATCGAACACTTTAGACATATCAATCACTGTAAATGTTTAAACAACAATTAGTTTTCAATAACCAATACAATAATTCATTACTTTAACTTAATATAATGTTGCGATCAATTGTCGATCGCACCCTTTAGACATATCAATCACATTAAATGTTTAAACAACATTTAGTATTCATAACCAATTCAATAATTCATTACTTAAACTTAATATAATATTGCGATCAATTGTCGATCGCACCCTTTAGACATATCAATCACTTTAAATGTTTAAACAACAATTATATTTCAATAACCAGTTCAATAATTCATTACTTTATCTTAATATAATGTTGTGATCAATTGCTGATCGCACACTTTAGACATATCAATCACATTAAATGTTTAAACAACATTTAGTTTCCAATAACCTATTCAATAATTCATTACTTATACTTAATATAATGTTGCGATCAATTGTCCATCGCAACGTTTAGACATATCAATCACGGTAAATGTTTAAACAACAATTAGTTTTCAATAACCAATTCAATAATTTATTACTTTAATTAGTATAAAGTTGCGATCAATTCTTGATCGCACCCTTTAGACATATCAATCACGGTAAATGTTTAAACAACAATTAGTTTCCAATAACAAATTCAATAATTTATTACTTTAACTTAATATAATGTTGCGATAAGATGTCGAGCGCACCCTTTGGACATATCAATCACTGTAAATGTTAAAACAACAATTAGTTTTCAATTACCAAATCAATAATTCATTACTTTAACTTAATATAATGTTGCGATCAATTGCGATCGCACCCATTAGACATATCAATCACTGTAAATGTTTAAACAACAATTAGTTTTTAATAACCAATTCAATAATTCATTACATTAACTTAATATAATGTAGCGATCAATTGCCGATCGCACAATTTAGACATATCAATCAGTGTAAATGTTTAAACAAAATTTATTTTCAATAACCAATTCAATATTTCATTACTTTAATTTAATATATTTTTGCGATCAATTGTCGATCGCACCCTTAAGACATATCAATCACTTTAAATGTTTAAACAACAATTAGTTTTAAATAACCAACTTAATAATTCAACAATTTAACTTAATATAATATCGCGATCAATTGTCGATCGCACCCTTTAGACATATCAATGACTATAAATGTTTAAACAACAATTAGTTTTCAATAACCAATTCAATAATTCATTACTTAAACTAAATATAATGTTGTGATCAATTGTCCATTGCACACTTTAGACATATTAATCACTGTAAATGTTTAAACAACAACTTATCTTCAATAATCAATTCAATAAATCATTAATTTAACTTAGCGTAATGTTGCGATTAATTGTCAATTGCAAATTTGACATATCAATCATTTTAAATGGGTAAACAAAAACTAATCTTCAATAATCAATTAAATAATTCATTACTTTATCTTAATGTAATGTTGCGATCAATTATCGATCGCACCCTTTAGACATATCAATCACTGTAAATGTTTAAACAACAATTAGTTTTCAATAACCAATTCAAAAATTCATTACTTTAATTTAATATAATGTTGCGATCATTTGGCGATCGCACCCTTTAGACATATCAATCACTTTAAATGTTAAAACAACAATTATATTTCAATAACCAGTTCAATAATTCATTACTTTATCTTAATATAATGTTGTGATCAATTGCTGATCGCACACTTTAGACATTTCAATCACATTAAATGTTTAAACAACATTTAGTTTTTAATAACCTATTCAATAATTCATTACTTTAACTTAATATAATGTTGCGATCAATTGTCCATCGCAACGTTTAGACATATCAATCACTGTAAATGTTTAAACAACAATTAGTTTTCAATAACCAATTCAATAATTTATTACTTTAATTAGTATAATGTTGCGATCAATTCTCGATCGCACCCTTTAGACATATCAATCACGGTAAATGTTTAAACAACAATTAGTTTCCAATAACAAATTCAATAATTTATTACTTTAGCTTAATATAATGTTGCGATCAGTTGTCGATCGCACCCTTTGGACATATCAATCACTGTAAATGTTAAAACAACAATTAGTTTTCATTTATCAAATCAATAATTCATTACTTTAACTTAATATAATGTTGCGATCAATTGCGATCGCACCCATTAGACATATCAATCACTGTAAATGTTTAAACAACAATTAGTTTTTAATAACCAATTCAATAATTCATTACATTAACTTAATATAATGTAGCGATCAATTGCCGATCGCACAATTTAGACATATCAATCAGTGTAAATGTTTAAACAATAATTAGTTTTCAATAACCAATTCAATAATTCATTACTTTTACTTAATATATTTTTGCGATCAATTGTCGATCGCACCCTTAAGACATATCAATCACTTTAAATGTTTAAACAACAATTAGTTTTAAATAACCAATTCAATAATTCAATAATTTAACTTAATATAATATCGCGATCAATTGTCGATCGCACCCTTTAGACATATCAATGACTATAAATGTTTAAACAACAATTAGTTTTCAATAACCAATTCAATAATTCATTACTTAAACTAAATATAATGTTGTGATCAATTGTCCATCGCACACTTTAGACATATTAATCACTATAAATGTTTAAACAACAACTTATCTTCAATAATCAATTCAATAAATCATTAATTTAACATAACATAATGTTGCGATTAATTGTCGATTGCACCTTTGACATATCAATCATTTTAATTGGGTAAACAACAACTAATCTTCAATAATCAATTAAATAATCCATTACTTTAACTTAATGTAATGTTGCGATCAATTGTCGATCGAACCCTTTAGAAATATCAATCACTGTAAATGTTTAAATAACAATTAGTTTTCAATAACCAATTCAATAATTACTTACTTTTACTTAATATAATGTTGCGATCAATTGTCGATGGCACCCTTTAGACATATCAATCACTTTAAATGTTAAAACAGTAATTAGTTTTCAATAACCTATTCAATAATTCATTACTTTAACTTAAAATAATATTGCGATCAATTGTCGATCGCACCTTTGGACATATCAGTCACTGTAAATGTTTAAACAATAATTTGTTTTCAATAACCAATTCAATAATTCATTACATTAACTTAATATAGTGTTGCGATCAATAGTTGATCGGACCCTTTAGACATATCAATCACTTTAAATGTTTAAACAACAATTAATTTTCAATAACCAATTCAATAATTAATTACTTTAACTTAATATAATATTGTGATCAATTGTCGATCGCATACTTTAGACATATCAATCACTGTAAATATGTAAACAACAGTTAATCTTCAATAACTATTTAATTAATTTATAACTTTAACTTAATATAATGTTGCGATCAATTGTCGATCGCACCCTTTGAACATATCAATCATTGTAAATGTTTAAACAACAATTAGTTTTCAATAGCCAATTATAAAATTTAATACTTTAACTTAGTATAATGTGGCGATCAAATGTAGATCGCACCCCGTAGACATATAAATCACTGTAAATGTTTAAACAACAACTAATCTTAAATAACCATTAACTTAACTTAATATAATGTTGCTATTAATTGCCGATCGCACCCATTAGACATATCAATCATTGTAAATGTTTAAACAATAATTAGTTTTCAAAAACCAATTAAATAATTCATTACTTTAACTTAATATAATGTGGCGATCAATTACTGATCGCACCCATTAGACATATCAATCACAGTAAATGTTTAAACAACAATTAGTTTTCAATAACCAATTCAATAATTCATTACTTTAACTTAGTATAATGTTGCGATCAATTGTCGATCGCACCCTTTAGACATATCAATCACATTAAATGTTTAAACAACATTTAGTTTTCAATAACCAATTCAATAATTCATTACTTTAACTTAATATAATATTGCGATCAATTGTCGATCGCACCCTTTAGACATATCAATCACTTTAAATGTATAAATAACAATTAGTTTTCACTAACAAATTCAATAATTGATTACTTTAACTTAATATAATGTTGTTATCAATTGCCGATCGCACCCTTTAGACATATCAATCACTTCAAATGTTTAAACAACATTTTGTTTTCAATATCAAATTCAATAACTCATTACTTTAACTTAATATAATGCTGCGATTAATTGTCGATCGCACCCTTTAGATATATCAATCATTGTAAATGTCTAGAAAATAACTAATCTTTAATAACCAATTCGAATATTCATTACTTTAATATAATATAATGTTGCCATCATTTCGCGATCGCACCCTTTAGACATATCAATCACTTTAAATGTTAAAACAACAATTATATTTCAATAACCATTTACAGTGATTGATATGTCTAAAGTATGCGATCGACAATTGATCACAACATTATATTAAGTTAAAGTAATTAATTATTGAATTGGTTATTGAAAATTAATTTTTGTTTAAACATTTAAAGTGATTGATATGTCTAAAGGGTCCGATCAACTATTGATCGCAACACTATATTAAGTTAATGTAATGAATTATTGAATTGGTTAATGAAAACTAATTGTTGTTTAAACATTTACAATGATTGATATGTCTAAAGGGTGCGATCGACAATTGATGGCAACATTATATTAAGTTAAAGTAATGAATTATTCAATTGGTTAGTCAAAACTAACTGTTGTTTGAACATTTATAGCGATTGATATGTCTAAAGGGTGCGATCGATAATTGATGGCAACATTATATTAAGTTACAGTAATGAATTATTGTATTGGTTATTGAAAACTAATTATTGTTTAGACATTTACAGTGATTGATATGTCTAAAGGGTGCGATCGACAATTGATCGTAAAATTATATTAAGTTCCAGTAATGAATTATTGGATTGGTTAATTAAAACTTATTGTTGTTTAAACAATTACAGTGATTGTTATGTCTAAAGGGTGCGACCGACAATTGAAGGCTACATTATATTAAGTTAAAGTAATGAATTATTGAATTGGTTATTGAGAACTAATTGTTGTTTAAACATTTACACTAATTGGTAAGCCTAAAAGGTGCGATCGACAATTGATCGCAACATATTATTAAGTTAAAGTAATGAATTATTTAACTGGTTATTAAAAACTAATTGTTGTTTAAACATTTATAATGATTGATAAGTCTAAAGGGTGCGATCGACAATTGATCGCAACATTATATTATGTTAATGGTAATGAATTATTGAATTGGTTATTAAAAACTAATTGTTGTTTAAACATTTACAGTGATTGATATGTCTAAAGGGGGCTATCGACAATTTATCACAACATTATATTAAGTTAAAGTAATGAATTATTGTATTGGTTATTGAAAACCTAATATTTTTTAGACATTTAGAGTGATTGATATGTCTAAAGGGTGAGATCGACAATTGATCGCAACATTATATTAAGTTAAAGTAATTAATTATTGTATTGGTTATTGAAAACTAATTATTGTTTAGACATTTACAGTGATTGATATGTCTAACGGGTCGATTGACAATTGATCGCAACATTATATTTAATTAAAGTAATGAATTATTGTACTGGTTATTGAAAACTAATTATTGTTTAGACATTAACAGTGATTGATATGTCTAAAAGGTGCGATCGACAATTGATCGCAACATTATGTTAAGTTAAAGTAATGAATTATTGAATTGGTTATTGAAAACTAATTGTTGTTTTAACATTTACAGTGATTGATATGTCTAAAGGGTGCTATCGACAATTGATCGCAACATTATATTAAGTTAAAGTAATGAATTATTGAATTGGTTATTGAAAACTAATTGTTGTTTAAACATTTATTGTGATTGATATGTCTAAAGGGTGCGATCGACAATTGATCGCAATATTATATTAAGTTAACGTAATAATTTATTTAATTGGTTATTGAAAACTAATTATTTTTTAAACATTTACAGTGATTGATATGTCTAATGGGTGCGATCGACAATTGATCGCAACATTATATTAAGTTAAAGTAATGAACTATTGTATTGGTTATTGAAAACTAATTATTGTTTAGACATTTACTGTGATTGAGATGTCTAAAGGGTGCGAACGACAAATGATCACAACATTATATTAAGTTAAAGTAATGAATTATTGAATTGGTTATTGAAAAATAATTGTTGTTTAAACATTAACTGTGATTGATAATTCTAAAGGGTGCGATAGACAATTGATCGCAACATTATATTAAGTTAAAGTAATGAATTATTGAATTGGTTAATGAAAACTAATTGTTGTTTGAACATTGACAGTGATTGATATGTCTAAAGGGTGCGATCGACAATTGATCGCAATATTATATTAAGTTAAAGTAATGAATTATTGGATTGGTTATTGAAAACTAATTGTTGTTTAAATCTTTACTGTGTTTGATATCACTAAAGGGCGCGATCGACAATTGATCGCAACATTATAATAAGTTAAAGTAATGAATTATTGTATTGGTTATTGAAAACTAATTATTGTTTAGACACTTACAGTGACTGATATGTCTTAAGGGTCGATCAACAATTGATCGCAACATTATATTAAGTTAAAGTAATGAATTATTGTACTGGTTATTGAAAACTAATTATGGAATTGGTTATTGAATTTTAATTGTTGTTTAAACATTTACAGTGATTGATATGTTTAAAAAGTGCGATCGACAATTGACTGCAACATTATATTATGTTAAAGTAATGAATTATTTAATTGGTTATTGAAAACCAATTGTTGTTTAAACATTTACAGAGATTGATATGTCTAAAGGGTGCGATCGACAATTGTTGGCAACATTATATTAAGTCAAAGTAATGAACTATTGAATTGATCATTGAAAACTAATTCTTGTTTAGACATTTATAGTGATTGATATGTCAGAACTGTGCGATCGACAATGGATCGCAACTTTACGTTAAGTTAAAGTAATGAATTATTGAATTAGTTATTGAAGTTTAGTTGTTGTTTAAACATTTACAATGATGGATAAGTCAAAACGGTACGATCGACAATTGATCGCAAAATTATATTAACTTAAAGTAATGAATCATTGAATTGGATGTTGAAAACTAATTAATGTTTAAACATTTACAGTGATTGATAATATCTAAAGGGTGCGATCGACAATTGATCACATCATTATATTAAGTAAAAGTTCTGAATTACTAAATTTGTTATTGAAGATTTGTTGTTGTATACACATTTACAGTGATTGATATGTCTAAAGGGTGCGATCGACAATGGATCGCAACATTACGTTAAGTTAAAGTAATGAATTATTGAATTGGTTATTGAAAATTAGTTGTTGTTTAAATATTTACAATGGCTGATATGTCTATAGGGTGCATTCGACAATTGATCGCAACATCATATTAAGTTAAAGTAATGAATTATTGAATTTGTTATTGAAAACTAATTATTGTTTAGAAATTTACAGTGATTGATATGTCTAAAGGGTGCGATCAACAATTGATCGCAACATTATATTAAGTTAATGTAATGAATTATTGAATTGGTTATTGAAAACTAATTGTTGTATAAACATTTACAGTGATTGATATGTCTAAAGGGTGCGATCGACAATTGATCGCAACATTACGTTAATTTAAAGTAATGAATTATTGAATTGGTTATTGAAGATTAGTTGTTCTTTAAATATTTACAACGACTGATATGTCTAAAGGGTGCAATCGACAATTGATCGCAACATCATATTAAGTTAAAGTAATGAATTATTGAGTTGGTCATTGAAAACTAATTATTGTTAAGACATTTACAAGGATTGATATGTCTAAAGGGTGCAATCGACAATTGATCGCAACATTATATTAAGTTAATGTAATGAATTATTGAATTGGTTATTGAAAACTAATTATTGTTTAAACATTTACATTGATTGATATGTATAAAGGGTGCGATCGACAATTGATTGCAAAAGTATATTAAGTTAAAGGTAATGAATTATTGAATTGGTTATTGAAAACTAATTGTTGTTTAAACATTTACAGTGATTGATATGTCTAAAGGGTGCGATCGACAATTGATCGCACCATTACTTTAAGTTAAAGTAATGAATTATTGAATTGGTTATTGAAGATTAGTTGTTGTTTAAACATTTACAGTGATGGATATGTCAAAAGGGTGCGATCGACAATTTATCGCAACATCATATTAAGTTAAAGTAATGAGTTATTGAATTAATTATTGAAGATTAGCTGATGTTTAATCATTTTCAGTGTTTGATATCTAAAGGGTGCAATCGACAATTGATCGCAACATTATATTAAGTTAATGTAATGAACTCTTTAATTTGTTATTGAAAACTAATTGTTGTTTAAATATTTACAGTGATTTATATGTCTAAAGGGTGCGATCGACAATTGATCGCAACATTACGTTAATTTAAAGTAATGAATTATTGAATTGGTTATTGAAGATTAGTTGTTCTTTAAATATTTACAACGACTGATATGTCTAAAGGGTGCAATCGACAATTGATCGCAACATCATATTAAGTTAAAGTAATGAATTACTGAATTGGTTATTGAAAACTAATTGTTGTATAAACATTTACAGTGATTGATATGTCTAAAGGGTGCGATCGACAATTGATCGCAACATTATATTAAGTTAATGTATTGAACTCTTTAATTTGTTATTGAAAACTAATTGTTGTTTAAATATTTACAGTGATTTATATGTCTAAAGGGTGCAATCAACAATTGATCGCAACATTATATTAAGTTAATGTAATGAATTACTGAATTGGTTATTGAAAACTAATTGTTGTATACACATTTACAGTGATTGATATGTCTAAAGGGTGCGATCGACAATGGATCGCAACATTACGTTAAGTTAAAGTAATGAATTATTGAATTGGTTATTGAAAATTAGTTGTTGTTTAAATACTTACAATGGCTGATATGTCTATAGGGTGCAATCGACAATTGATCGCAACATCATATTAAGTTAAAGTAATGAATTATTGAGTTTGTCATTCAAAACTAATTATTGTTAAGACATTTACAGTGATTGATATGTCTAAAGGGTGCAATCGACAATTGATCGCAACATTATATTAAGTTAATGTAATGAACTCTTTAATTTGTTATTGAAAACTAATTGTTGTTTAAATATTTACAGTGATTTATATGTCTAAAGGGTGCAATCGACAATTGATCGCAACATTATATTAAGTTAATGTAATGAATTACTGAATTGGTTATTGAAAACTAATTGTTGTATACACATTTACAGTGATTGATATGTCTAAAGGCTGCGATCGACAATGGATCGCAACATTACGTTAAGTTAAAGTAGTGAATTATTGAATTGGTTATTGAAAATTAGTTGTTTAAATATTTACAATGGCTGATATGTCTATAGGGTGCAATCGACAATTGATCGCAACATCATATTAAGTTAAAGTAATGAATTATTGAGTTTGTCATTCAAAACTAATTATTGTTAAGACATTTACAGTGATTGATATGTCTAAATGGTGCAATCGACAATTGATCGCAACATTATATTAAGTTAATGTAATGAATTATTGAATTGGTTATTGAAAACTAATTATTGTTTAAACATTTACATTGATTGATATGTATAAAGGGTGCGATCGACAATTGATTGCAAAATTATATTAAGTTAAAGGTAATGAATTATTGAATTGGTTATTGAAAACTAATTGTTGTTTAAACATTTACTGTGATTGATATGTCTAAAGGGTGCGATCGACAATTGATCACAACATCATATTAAGTTAAAGTAATGAGTTATTGAATTAATTATTGAAGATTAGCTGATGTTTAATCATTTTCAGTGATTGATATCTAAAGGATGCGATCGACAATTGATCGCAACATTATATTAAGTTAATGTAATGAACTATTTAATTTGTTATTGAAAACTAATTGTTGTTTAAACATTTACAGTGATTTATATGTCTAAAGGGTGCAATCGACATTTGATCGCCACATTACATTAAGTTAAAGTAATGAATTATTGAATTGGTTATTGAAAACTAATTATTGTTTAAACATTTACAGTGGTTGATATGTATAAAGGGTGCGATCGAGAATTGATTGCAAAATTGTATTAAGTTAAAGGTAATGAATTATTGAATTGGTTATTGAAAACTAATTATTGTTTAAACATTTACAGTGATTGATATGTCTACAAGGTGCGATCGACAATTGATTGCAACATTACTTTAAGTTAAAGTAATGAATTATTGAATTGGTTATTGAAGATTAGTTGTTGTTTAAACATTTACAGTGATGGATATGTCAAAAGGGTGCGATCGACAATTTATCGCAGCATCATATTAAGTTAAAGTAATGAGTTATTTAATTAATTATTGAAGATTAGATGATGTTTAATCATTTTCAGTGATTGATATCTAAAGGGTGCGATCGACAATTGATCGCAACATTATATTAAGTTAAAGTAATGAACTATTTAATTTGTTATTGAAAACTAATTGTTGTTTAAACATTTACAGTGATTTATATGTCTAAAGGGTGCAATCGACAATTGATCGCAGCATTACATTAAGTTAAAGTAATGAATTATTGAATTGGTTATTTAAGATTAGTTGTTGTTTAAAAATTTACAGTGATGGATATGTCAAAAGGGTGCGATCGAAAATTGATCGCAACATAATATAATGTTAAAGTAATGAATTATTGTATTGGTTATTGAAAACTAATTATTATTTATACATTTACAATGATTGATACGTCTAAAGGGTGCGATCGACAATTGATCGCAACATTATATTAAGTTAAAGTAAAGAATTATTGAATTGGTTATTGAAAACTAATTGTTGTTTAAACATTTACAGTGATTGATATGTCTAAAGGGTGCGATCGACAATTGATCGCAACATTATATTGAGTTAAAGTAATAAATTATTTAATTGGTTATTAAGGATTAGTTGTTGTTTAATCATTTACAGTGATGGATATGTCTAAACGGTGCGATCGACAATTGATCCCAACATCATATTAAGTTAAAGTAATGAATTATTGAATTGGTTATTGAAGATTACCTTTTGTTAAATCATTTTCGGTTATTGATATGTCTAAAAGGTGCGATCGACAATTGATCGCAACATTATATTAAGTTAAAGTAATGTATTATTGAATTGATTATTGAAAACTAATTGTTGTTTAAACATTATTAGTGATTGATATCTCTAAATGGTGCGATCGACAATTGATCGCAACATTATATTAAATTAAAATAATGAATTTTTTAATTGGTTATTGAAAACTAATTGTTGTTTAAACATTTACAGTGATTTATATATCTAGAGGGTGCGATCGACTATTAATCGCAACATTATATTAAGTTAAAGTACTGAATTATTGAATTAGTTATTGAAAACTAATTGTTGTTTAAACATTTATGCTGATTGATATGTCAAAAGGGCGATCGACAATTGATCGCAACATTATATTAAATTAAAGTAATGAATTATTGTATTTGTTATTGAAAACTAATTATTGTTTAGACATTTACATTAATTGAACTGTCTAAAGGGTGCAATAGACAGTTGATCGCAACAGCACATAAAGTTAATGTAATGAATTATTAAATTAGTTATTGAAAACTAATAGTTGTTTAAACATTTATAGTGATTGATATGTTTAAAGGGTGCGATCGATAATGGATCGCAACATTATATTAAGTTAAGGTAATGAATTACTGAATTGGATATTGAAATTTAATTGTTGTTTAAACATTATTAATGATTGATATGTCTAAAGGGTTAGATCGACAATTGATCGCAACATTATATAAAGTTAATGTAATGAATTTTTTAATTGGTTATTGAAAACTAATTGTTGTTTAAACATTTACAGTGATTGATATATCCAATGGGTGCGATCGAAAATTGATTGCAACATTATATCAAGTTAAATAAATGAATTACTGTATTTGTTATTGAAAACTAATTATTGTTTAGACATTTACAGTAATTGATATGTGTAAAGGGTGCAATGACAATTGATCGCAACATTATATTAAGTTAAAGTAATGAATTATTGAATTGGTTATTGAAAGCTAATTGTTGTTTAAATATTGACAGTGATTGATATGTCTAAAGGGTGCGATCGACAATTGATCGCAACATTATATTAAGTTAAAGTAATGAATAATTGAATTCGTAAATGAAGATTAGTTGTTGTTTAAACATTTACAGTGATGGATATGTCGAAAAGATGCGATCGACAATTGATCGCAACATTATATAAAGTAAAAGTAATGAATTTTTTTATTGGTTATTGAAAACTAATTGTTGTTTAAATATTTACAGTGATTGATATGTCTAACGGGCGATCGACAATTGATCGCAACATTATATTATTTTAAAGTAATGAATTATTCTATTTGTTATTGAAAACTAATTATTGTTTAGACTTTTACAGTGATTGATATGTCTAAAGGGTGCGATCGACAATTGATCGCAACATTATATTATGTTAAAGTAATGAATTATTGAAATGGTTATTGAAAACTAAATGTTGTTTAAACATAGACAGTGATTGATATGTCTAAAGGGTGCGATCGACAATTGATCGCAACATTATATTAAGTTAAAGTAATGAATTATTGAATTGGTTATTGAAAACTAAATGTTGTTTAAACATTTAATGTGATTGATATGTCTAAAGGGTGCGATCGACAATTGATCGCAACATTATATTAAGTTAAAGTAATGAATTATTGAATTGGTTATTGAAAACTAATTGTTGTTTAAACATTTACAGTGATTGATATGTCTAATGGGTGCGATCAGTAATTGATCGCCACATTATATTAAGTAAAAGTAATGAATTATTTAATTGGTTTTTGAAAACTAATTATTGTTTAAACATTTAAAATGATTGATATGTCTAATGGGTGCGATCGGCAATTAATAGCAACATTATATTAAGTTAAAGTAATGAATTGTTTAATTGGTTATTGAAGATTAGTTGTTGTTTAAACATTTACAGTGATTTATATGTCTACGTGGTGCGATCTACATTTGATCGCCACATTATACTAAGTTAAAGTATTAAATTTTTGAATTGGCTATTGAAAACTAATTGTTGTTTAAACATTTACAATGATTGATATGTTCAAAGGGTGCGATCGACAATTGATCGCAATATTATATTAAGTTAAAGTTATGAATTAATTAAATAGTTATTGAAGATTAACTGTTGTTTACATATTTACAGTGATTGATATGTCTAAAGTATGCGATCGACAATTGATCACAATATTATATTAAGTTAAAGTAATGAATTATTGAATTGGTTATTGAAAATTAATTGTCGTTTAAACATTTAAAGTGATTGATATGTCTAAAGGGTCCGATCGACTATTGATCGCAACACTATATTAAGTTAATGTAACGTATTATTGAATTGGTTATTGAAAACTAATTATTGTTTAAACATTTACAGTGACTGATATGTCCAAAGGGTGCGATCGACAATTGATCGCAATCTTATTTTAAGTTAAAGTAATGAATTATTGAATAGGTTATTGAAAACTAATTACTGTTTTAACATTTAAAGTTATTGATATGTCTAAAGGGTGCCATCGACAATTGATCGCAACATTATATTAAGTAAAAGTAAGGAATTATTGAATTGGTTATTGAAAACTAATTGTTATTTAAACATTTATAGTTATTGATATGTCTAAAAGGTTCGATCGACAATTGATCGCAACATTACATTAAGTTAAAGTAATGAATAATTTAATTGATTATTGAAGATTAGTTGTTGATTTCCCATTTAAAATGATTGTTATGTCAAAGGTGCAATCGACAATTAATCGCAACATTACGTTACGTTAAATTAATGATTTATTGAATTGATTATTGAAGATAAGTTGTTGTTTAAACATTTACAGTGATTAATATGTCTAAAGTGTGCGATGGACAATTGATCACAACATTATATTTAGTTTAAGTAATGAATTATTGAATTGGTTATTGAAAACTAATTGTTGTTTAAACATTTATAGTCATTGATATGTCTAAAGGGTGCGATCGACAATTGATCGCGATATTATATTAAGTTAAATTATTGAATTATTGACTTGGTTATTTAAAACTAATTGTTGTTTAAACATTTAAATTGATTGATATGTCTTAAGGGTGCGATCGACAATTGATCGCAAAAATATATTAAGTTAAAGTAATGAATTATTGAATTGGTTATTGAAAACTAATTATTGTTTAAACATTTACACTAATTGATATGTCTAAATTGTGCGATCGGCATTTGATCGCTACATTATATTAAGTTAATGTAATGAACTATTGAATTGGTTATTAAAAACTAATTGTTGTTTAAACATTTACAGTGATTGATATGTCTAATGGGTGCGATCGCAATTGATCGCAACATTATATTAAGTTAAAGTAATGAATTATTGATTTGGTAATTGAAAACTAATTGTTGTTTTAACATTTACAGTGATTGATATGTCCAAAGGGTGCGATCGAAAACTGATCGCAACATTATATTAAGTTAAAGTAATAAATTATTGAATTAGTTATTGGAAACTAATTGTTGTTTAAACATTTACCGTGATTGATATGTCTAAAGGGTGCGATCGAGAATTGATCGCAATATTATACTAATTAAAGTAATAAATTATTGAATTGGTTATTGAAAACTAATTGTTGTTTAAACATTTACAGTGATTGATATGTCTAAACGTTGCGATGGACAATTGATCGCAACATTATATTAAGTTAAAGTAATGAATTATTGAATAGGTTATTGAAAACTAAATGTTGTTTAAACATTTAATGTGATTGATATGTCTAAAGTGTGCGATCAACAATTGATCACAACATTATATTAAGATAAAGTAATGAATTATTGAACTGGTTATTAAACAACAATTAGTTTTGATTAACCAATTCAATAATTCATTACTTTATTTTAATATAATGTTGCGATCAATTGACGAATGCACCCTTTAGACATATCAATCATGTAAATGTTTAAACAACAATTAGTTTTCAATAACCAATTCAATAATTCATTGCTTTAACTTAATATAATGTTATGATCAATTGTCGATCGCACCCTTTAGACATATCAATCATGTAAATGTTCAAACAACAATTAGTTTTCAATAACCAATTCAATAATTCATAACTTTAACTTAATATAATGTTGCGATCAATTGTCAATCGCACCCATTAGACAGATCATTCACTGTAAATGTTTAAACAACAATTAGTTTTCAATAACCAATTCAATAATTCATTACGTTAACTTAATATAATGTCGCGATCAATTGTCGATCGCACCCTTTAGAAATATCAATCACTGTAAATGTCTAAACCATAATTAGTTTTCAATAACCAATACAATTATTCATTACTTTAACTTAATATAATGTTGCGATCAATTGTCGATCGCGCCCTTTAGAGATATCAATCAATGTAAAGGTTTAAACAATAATTATTTTTCAATAACTAATCCAATAATTCATTACTTTAATTTAATATAATGTTGCGATCAATTGTCGATCGCATCCTTTAGACATATCAATCACTCTCAATGTTCAAACAACAATTAGTTTTCATTAACCAATTCAATAATTCATTACTTTAACTTAATATAATGTTGCGATCAATTGTCGATCGCACCCTTTAGAATTATCAATAATTGTAAATGTTTAAACAACAATTACTTTTCAATAACCAATACAATAATTCATTACTTTAACTTAATATAATGTTGTGATTAATTGTGGATCGCCCCCTTTAGACATATCAATCAGTGTAAATGTTTAAACAACAATCAGTTTTGATTAATTAATTCAATAATTCAATACTTTAACTTAATAATATGTTGCTATCAATTTTCGATCACACCCTTTAGACTTATCAATTTGTGTAAATGTTTAAACAACAATTTGTTTTCAATAACAAATTCAATAATTCATTACTTTAACTTAATATAATGTAGCCTTCAATTGTCGGTCGCACCCTTTAGACATATCAATCACTGTAATTGTTTAAACAACAATAACTTTTCATTAACCAATTCAATAATTCATTACTTGAACTTAATATAATGTTGCGATCAATTGTCGATCGCACCCTTTAGACATATCAATCACTGTAAATGTTTAAACAACAATTAATTTTCAATAACCAAATCAATAATTCATTAATTTAACTTAATATAATGTTGTGATCAATTGTCGATCGCACCCTTTAGACATTTCAATCACTGGTAATGTCTAAACAATAATTAGTTTTCAATAACTAATACAATAATTCATTACTTTAACTTAATAAAATATTGCGATCAATTGTCGATCGCGCCCTTTAGAGATATCAATCAATGTAAAGGTTTAAACAACAATTAGTTTTCAATAACC
Organism: Cardiospermum halicacabum; assembly: GCA_031304145.1. Classification (NCBI taxonomy): domain Eukaryota; kingdom Viridiplantae; phylum Streptophyta; class Magnoliopsida; order Sapindales; family Sapindaceae; genus Cardiospermum; species Cardiospermum halicacabum. The sequence goes on along the minus strand of CM062391.1, from coordinate 18,242,144 downwards.
AATCTAATAATTTATTACTTTAACTTAATATAATGTTGCGATTGATTGTCGATCGCACCCTTTAGACATATCAATCACTGTTAATGTTCAAACAATAATTAGTTTTCATTAACCAATTCAATAATTCATTACTTTAACTTAATATAATGTTGCGATCAATTGTCGATCGCACCCTTTAGAATTATCAATCATTGTAAATGATTAAACAACAATTAGTTTTCCATAACCAATACAATAACTCATTACTTTAACTTAATATAATATTGTGATTAATTGTTGATCGCCCCCTTTAGACATATCGATCACTGTAAATGTATAAACAACAATTAGTTTTGATTAACCAATACAATAATTCATTACTTTATCTTAATATAATGTTGCGATCAATTGACGATCGCACCCTTTAGACATATCAATCATTGAAAATGTTTAAACAACAATTAGTTTTCAATAACCAATTCAATAATTCATTACTTTAACTTAATATATTGTTATGATCAATTGTCGGGCGCACCCTTTAGACATATCAATCACTGTAATTGTTTAAACAACAATAAGTTTTCATTAACCAATTCAATAATTCATTACTTTAACTTAATATAATGTTGCGATCAATTGTCGATCGCACCCTTTAGACATATCAATCACTATAAATGTCTAAACTATAATTAGTTTTCAATAACAAATACAATAATTCATTACTTTAACTTAATATAATGTTGCCATCAATTGTCGATCGCACCCTTTAGACATATCAATCGCTATAAATGTTTAAACAACAAATAGTTTTGATTAACCAATTGAATAATTCATAACTTTAACTTAATATAATGTTGCCATCAATTGTCGATCGCACCCTTTAGACATATCAATCATTGTAAATGTTTAAACAACAATTAGTTTTCAATAACCAATTCAATAATTCATTACTTTAACTTAATATAATGTTACGATCAATTGTCGATCGCACCCTTTAGACATATCAATCACTGTAAATGTTCAAACAACAATTAGTTTTCAATAACCGATTTAATATTTCGTTACTTTAACTTAATATAATGTTGCGATCAATTGTCGATCGCACCCGTTTGACATATCAATCACTGTAAATGTCTAAACCATAATTAGTTTTTAATAAACAATACAATAATTCATTAATTTAACTTAATATAATGTTGCAATCAATTGTCGATCGCGCCCTTTAGAGATATCAATCAATGTAAAGTTTAAACAACAATTAGTTTTCAATAACCAATCCAATAATTCATTACTTTAATTTAATATAATGTTGCGATCAATTGTCGATCGCACCCTTTAGACATATCAATCACTGTCAATGTTCAAACAACAATTAGTTTTCTTTAACCAATTCAATAATTCATTACTTTAACTTAATATAATGTTGCGATCAATTGTCGATCGCACTCTTTAGACAAACCAATCACTGTAAATGTCTAAAAAATAATTAGTTTTTAATAACCAATACAATAATTCATTACTTTAACTTAATATAATATTGCCATCAATTGTCGATCGCACCCTTTAGACATATCAATCGCTGTAAATTTTCAAACAACATTTAGTTTTCAATAACCAACTCAATAATTCATTACTTTAACTTAATATTATGTTGCGATCAATTGTCGATCGCTCCCTTTAGACATATCAATCACTGTAAATGTTTAAACAACAATTAGTTTTCAATAACCAATTCAATAATTCATTATGTTAACTTAATACAATGTTGCGATCAATTGTCCATCGCACCCTTTAGACATATCAATCACTGTAAATGTCTAAACAATAATTAGTTTTCAATAACCAATTCAATAATTCATTACCTTAACTTAATATAATGTTGCGATCGATTGTCGATCGCATCCTTTACACATATAAATCATTGTAAATGTTTAAACAACAATTAGTTTTCAATAACCAATTCAATAATTCATTACTTTAACTTAATATAATGTTGCAATCAATTGTAGATCGCACCCTTTAGAATTATCAATCACTGTAAATGTTTAAACAACAATTAGTTTTCCATAACCAATACAATAATTCATTACTTTAACTTAATATAATATTGTGATTAATTGTTGATCGCCCCCTTTAGACATATCGATCACTGTAAATGTATAAACAACAATTAGTTTTGATTAACCAATTCAATAATTCATTACTTTATCTTAATATAATGTTGCGATCAATTGACGATCGCACCCTTTAGCCATATCAATCATTGAAAATGTTTAAACAACAATTAGTTTTCAATAACCAATTCAATAATTCATTACTTTAACTTAATATAATTTTATGATCAATTGTCGGTCGCACCCTTTAGACATATCAATCACTTCAATTGTTTAAACAACAATAAGTTTTCATTAACCAATTCAACAATTCATTACTTGAACGTAATATAATGTTGCGATCAATTGTCGATCGCACCCTTTAGACATATCAATCACTGTAAATGTCTAAACTATAATTAGTTTTCAATAACCAATACAATAATTCATTACTTTAACTTAATATAATATTGCGATCAATTGTCGATCGCGCCCTTTAGAGATATCAATCAATGTAAAGATTTAAACAACAATTAGTTTTCAATAACCAATCCAATAATTCATTGCTTTAACTTAATATAATATTGCGATCTATTGTCGATTGCACCCTTTAGACTTATCAATCACTGTCAATGTTCAAACAATAATTACTTTTCATTTACCAATTCAATAATTCATTACTTTAACTTAATATAATGTTGCGATCAATTGTCGATCGCACCCTTTAGAATTATCAATCACTGTAAATGTTTAAACAACAATTAGTTTTCCATAACCAATACAATAATTCATTACTTTAACTTAATATAATATTGTGATTAATTGTTGATTGCCCCCTTTAGACATATCAATCACTGTAAATGTATAAACAACAATTAGTTTTGATTAACCAATTCAATAATTCATTACTTTATCTTAATATAATGTTGCGATCAATTGACGATCGCACCCTTTAGACATATCAATCATTGTAAATGTTTAAACAACAATTAGTTTTCAATAACCAATTCAATAATTCATTACTTTAACTTAATATAATGTTATGATCAATTGTCGATCGCACCCTTTAGACATATCAATCATGTAAATATTCAAACAACAATTAGTTTTCAATAACCAATTCAATAATTCATTACTTTAACTTAATATAATGACACGATCAATTGTCGATCGAACCCTTTAGACATATCAATCACTGTAAATGTTCAAACAACAATTAGTTTTCAATAACCAAATTAATAATTCATTACTTTAACTTAATATAATGTTGCGATCAATTGTCGATCGCACCCTTTAGACATATCAATCACTGTAAATGTTTAAACAACAATTAGTTTTCAATAACCAAATCAATAATTCATTACGTTAACTTAATATAATATTGTGATCAATTGTCGATCGCACCCTTTAGACATATCAATCACAGTAAATGTCTAAACAATAATTAGTTTTCAATAACCAATACAATAATATATTACTTTAACTTAATATAATATTGCGATCAATTGTCGATCGCGCCCTTTAGAGATATCAATCAATGTAAAGGTTTAAACAACAATAATTTTTCAATAACCAATCCAATAATTCATTATTTTAACTTAATATAATGTTGCGATCTATTGTCGATCGCACCCTTTAGACATATCAATCACTGTCAATGTTCAAAAAATAATTAGTTTTCATTAACCAATTCAATAATTCATTACTTTAACTTAATATAATATTGCGATCAATTGTCGATCGCGCCCTTAAGAATTATCAATCATAGTAAATGTTTAAACAACAATTAGTTTTCCATAACCAATACAACAATTCATTTCTTTAGATTAATATAATATTGTGATTAATTGTTGATCGCCCCCTCTAGACATATCGATCACTGTAAATGTATAAACAACAATTAGTTTTGATTAACCAATTCAATAATTCAATACTTTATCTTAATATAATGTTACGATCAATTGACGATTGCACCGTTTAGACATATCAATCATTGTAAATGTTTAAACAACAATTAGTTTTCAATAACCAATTCAATAATTCATTACTTTAACTTAATATAATGTTATGATCAATTGTCGGTCGCACCCTTTAAACATATTAATCACTGTAATTGTTTAAACAACAATAAGTTTTCATTAACCAATTCAATAATTCATTACTTGAACTTAATATAATGTTGCGATCAATTGTCCATCGCACCCTTTAGACATATCAATCACTGTAAATGTCTAAACTATAAATAGTTTTCAATTACCAATACAATAATTCATTACTTTAACTTAATATAATGTTGCCATCAATTGCCGATCGCACCCTTTAGACATATCAATCGCTATAAATGTTCAAACAACAGTTAGTTTTGATTAACCAATTCAATAATTCATTACTTTAACTTAATATAATGTTGCCATCAATTGTCGATCGCACCCTTTAGACATATCAATCATTGTAAATGTTTAAACAACAATTAGTTTTCAATAACCAATTCAATAATTCATTACTTTAACTTAATATAATGTTACGATCAATTGTCGATCGCACCCTTTAGACATATCAATCACTGTAAATGTTCAAACAACAATTAGTTTTCAATAACCAATTTAATAATTCATTACTTTAACTTAATATAATATTGCGATCAATTGTCTATCGCACCCTTTAGACATATCAATCACTGTAAATGTTTAAACAACAATTAGTTTTCAATAACCAAATCAATAATTCATTATGTTAACTTAATATAATGTTGTGATCAATTGTCGATCGCACCCTTTAGACATATCAATCACTATAAATGTCTAAACAATAATTAGTTTTCAATAACCAATACAATAATTCATTACATTAACTTAATATAATATTGCGATCAATTGTCGATCGCGCCCTTTAGAGATATCAATCAATGTAAAGGTTTAAACAACAATTAGTTTTCAATATCCAATCCAATAATTCATTACTTTAACTTAATATAATATTGCGATCTATTGTCGATCGCACCCTTTAGACATATCAATCTTGATTGTGTTTAAACATTAATTAGTTTTCAATAACCAATTTAATAATTCATTACTTTAACTGTATGTTATGTTGCGATCAATTATAGATCGCACCTTTTAAACATATCAATCAATGATAATGTTTAAAAAACAATTAGTTTTCAGTAACCAATTCAATAATTCATTACTTAAACTTAATATAATGTGGCGATCAATTGTCGATCGCACCCTTTAGACATATCAATCACTGTAAATGTTTAAACAATAACTAATCTTCAATAACCAATTCAATAATTCATTACTTAAACATAATATAATGTTTCGATCATTTGTCGATCGCATCATTGAAATATATCAATCACATTATATTTTAAAACAACATTTAGTTTTCAATAACCAATTACGTAATTCATTATTTTAACTTAATATGATGTTGAGATCAATTGTCGATCGCACCATTTAGACATACGAATCACTTTAAATGTTAAAAAAACAACTATTCTTCAATAACCAATTCATAAATTTAGTACTTTAACTTAAGATAATGTTGTGATCAATTCAATAATTTAGTACTTTAACTTTAGACATATCAATTACTCCAAATGTTTAAACAACATTTAGTTTGGAATAACCAATTCAATAATTCATTACTTTAACTTAATATAATATTGCGATCAATTGTCGATCGCACCCTTTAGACATATCAATCACTTTAAATGTTCAAACAACATTTAGTTTTCAATAACAATTTCAATAATTCACTACTTTAACTTAATATAATGTTGCGATCAATTGTCGATCGCACCCTTTAGACATATCAATCACTTGTAAACAACTTATCTTCAATAACCAAATAATTCATTACCCATCGACCCTTCGCACCCCCATTATCGATCGCACCCTTTACACATATAAATCACAGTAAATGTTCAAACAATAACGAATCTTCAATAACCAATTCAATAATTCATTACTTTAACTTAATATAATGTTGCGATCATTTGTCGATCGCACCCTTTTGACATATTAATCAGTTTAAATGTTCAAACAACATTTCGTTTTCAATAACAATTTCAATAATTCATTACTTTAACTTAATATAATGTTGCGATCAATTGTCGATCGCACCCTTTCGACATATCAATCACTTTAAATGTGTAACAGACAACTTATCTTCAATAACCAATGAAATAATTCATTACTTTAACATAATATAATGTTGCGATCAATTGTCGATCGCACCCTTTTGAACATATAAATCACTGTAAATGTTTAAACAACAACTAATCATCAATAACCAATTCAATAATTCATTACTTAAAATTAATATAATGTTGCGATCATTTGTCCATCGCACCCTTTAGACATATCAATCACTTTCAATGTCTAAGCAATATTTAGTTTTCAATAACAATTTCAATAATTTATTACTTTAACTTAATATAATGTTGCGATCAATTGTCGATCGCACTCTTTAGATATATCAATCACTTTAAATGAGTAACAGACTACTTATCTTCAATAACTAATGAAATAATTCATTACTTTAACTTAATATAATGTTGCGATCAATTTTGGATCGCACCCTTTAGACATATAAATCACTATAAATGTTTAAACAACAACTAATCTTCAATAACCAATTCAAAAATTCATTACTTTAAATAAATATAATGTTGCGATAATTTGTCGATCCCACCCTTTAGACAAATCAATCACTTTAAATGTTTAAAAATCAACTAATTTTAATAACCAATTAAATATTTCATTACTTTAACTTAATATAATATTGCAATCAATTGTCGATTGCACCCTTTGGACATATCAATCACTGTAATTGTGTAAACAACAGCTAATCTTCAATAACCAATTAAATATATCATTACTTTAACTTAATATAATGTTGCGATAAATTGTCGATCGCACCCTTTAAACAACAATTAGTTTTCAATAACCATTAAATAATTCATTACTTTAACGTAATGTTGCGATCATTTGTCGATCTCACCCTTTAGACATATCAACCACTTTAAATTTTTAAACAACAACTATTCTTCAATAACCAATTCAATAATTCATTACTTTAACTTAACGTAATGTTGCGATCAATTGTCGATCGCACACTGGAGACATATAAATCGCTGTAAATGTGTAAAAAACAACTAAGATTAATTAACCAATTTAATACTTCATTACATTAACTTAATATAATGTTGCTATCAATTGTCGATCGCACACTTTAGACATATCAAACACTTTAAATGTTTAAACAACAACTAGTATTCAAAAACCAATTCAATAATTCATTACTTTAACATAACATAATGTTGCGATAAATTGTCGATCGCACCCTTTAGACATATCAATCACTATAAATGTTTAAACAACAACTAATCTTCAATAACCAATTAAATAATTGAATACATTAACTTAATATTATGTTGCGATCAATTGTGGATCGCACCCTTTAGACATATCAATCATTGAAAATGTTTAAACAACAACTTATCTTCAATAACCAATTCTAGAATTCATTACTTTACCTTAATATAATGTTGAAATCAATTGTCGATCGCACCCTTTAGACATATCAATCACTGTAAATGTTTAAAAAATAACTAATCTTCAATAACCAATTCTATAACTCATTACTTAAACTTAATGTAATATTGCGATCAATTGTCGATCACACCCTTTAGAAATATCAATCACTATAAATGTGAAAACAACAATTGATCTTAAATAACCAATTAAATAATTGATTACTTTAACTTAATATTATGTTGCGATCAATTGTCGATCACCCCCTTTAGACATATCAATCACTGTAAAAGTTAAAACAACAACTAATTTTCAAGAACCAATTTTATACTTCATTACTTTAACTTAATATAATGTTGAAATCAATTGTCGATCGCACCCTTTAGACATATCAATCACTGTAAAAAACAACTAATCTTCAATAACTAATTCTATAACTCATTACTTTAACTTAATGTAATGTTGCGATCAATTGTCGATCGCACCCTTTAGACATATCAATCACTGTAAATGTGAAAACAACAAATAATCTTAAATAACCAATTAAATAATTGATTACTTTAACTTAATATTATGTTGCGATCAATTGTCGATCACACCCTTTAGACATATCAATCATTGTAAATATTTAAACAACAACTAATCTTCATTAATCAATTCTATAATTCATTACTTTACCTTAATATAATGTTGCGATCAATTGTCGATCGTGCCCTTTAGACATATCAATCACTATAAATGTTTAAACAACAATTAGTTTTGAAAAACCAATTCAATAATTCATTACTTTAACTTAATATAATGTTGCGATAAATTGTCGATCGCACGCTTTAGACATATCAATCACTATAAATGTTTAAACAACAACTAATCTTCAATAACCAATTAGATAATTGATTACTTTAACTTAATATTATGTTGCGATCAATTGTCGATCGCACCCTTTAGACATATCAATCACTGTAAATGTTTAAACAACAACTTATCTTCAATAACCAAATCTAGAATTCATTACTTTACCTTAATATAATATTGCGATCAATTGTCGATCGCACCCTTTAGATATATCAATCACAGTAAATGTTTAAACAACAACTAATCTTCAATAACCAATTAAATAATTCATTGTTTTAACCTAATATAATGTTGCGATCATATGTCGATCGCATCCTTTAGACATGTCAATCACTTTAAATATTTAAACAACAATAAATCTTCAACAATAACTTATTACTATAACTTAACGTAATTTTGCGATCAATTGTCGGTCGCACCCTTTGGACATATCAATCACTGTAAATGTGTAACCAACAACTTATCCTAAATAACCAATTAAATAATTCATTAACTTAACTTAATATAATTTTGCGATCATATGTCGATCGCACCCTTTAGACATATCAATCACTGTAAATATGTAAACAACAGCTAATCTTCAATAACCAATTAAATAATTCATTACTTTAACTTAATATAATGTTGCGATCAAGTGTCGATCTCTTCCTTTAGACATATCAATCAGTGTAAAAGTTTAAACAACATTTAATCTTCAAGAACCAATTTTATACTTCATTACTTTAACTAAATATAATGTTGAAATCAATTGTCGATCGCACAATTTAGACATATCAATCACTGTAAATGTTTAAACAACAACTAATCTTCAATAACCAATTCAATAACTCATTACTTTAACTTAATGTAATGTTGCGATCAATTGTCCATCGCACTCTTTAGACATATCAATCACTGTAAATGTTTTAACAACAAATAGTTTCCAACAACCAATTCAATAATTAATTATTTTAACTTACTATAATGTTGCGATCAATTGTCGATTTAACCCTTTAGACATATCAATCACTTTCAATGTCTAAACAACAACTAATCTTCAATAACCAGTTAAATAATTCATTACTTTAACTTAATATTATGTTGCGATCAATTGTCGATTGCACCCTTTAGACATATTAATCACTGTAAATGTATAAACAATAACCAATCTTCAATAACCAGTTAAATAATTCATTACTTTAACTTAATATAATGTTGCGATCAATTATTGATCGCACCCTTTAGACATATCAATCACTGTAAATGTTTAAAAAAATAACTAATCTTCAATAACCAATTCAATAATTCATTACTTTAACTTAATATAATGTTGCCATCAATTGTCAATCGTACAGAAATATCAATCACTGATAATGTTTTAAAAAAAATTAGTTTTCAATAACCAATTGATTAATTCATAACTTTAACTTAAAGTAATGTTGCGATCAATTGTCGATCGCACCCTTTAGACATATCAATCACTCTAAATGTTTAAACATTAACTTATCTTCAATAACCAATTTAATACTTCATTACTTTAACTTACTAAAATGTTGCCATCAATTGCCAATCGCACGCTTTAGACATATCAATCACTGATAATGTGTAAACAACAATTAGTTTTCAATAACCAATTAAATAATTCGTTACTTTAACTTTATATAGTGTTCCGATAAATTATCGATCGCACCCTTTAGACATATCAATCACTTTAAAAGTTTAAACAACAACTAATCTTCAATAACCAATTATATAATTAATAACTGTAACTTAATATAATATTGCGATCAATTGTCGATCGCACCCTTTAAACATATCAATCACTGTAAATGTTTAAACAACAATTAGTTTTCAATAACCAATTCAATAAATCATTACTTTAACTTAATATAATGTTGGGATCAATTGTCGATCGCACCCTTTATACATATTAATTAGTATAAATGTTTAAACAACATCTAGTTTTCAATAACCAATTCAATAATTCATTACTTTAACTTATTATAATGTTGCTATCACTTGTCGATCGCACCCTTTAGACATATCAATCACTATAAATGTTCAAAAAACAATTAGTTTTCAATAACCAATTCAATAATTCATTAATTTAACTTAATATAATGTTGCGATCAATTGTGGATCGTACCTTTTTGTTATATCAATCACTATAAAAGTTTAAACAACAATTAAATTTCAATAACCGATTCAATAATTCATTACTTTAACTAAATATAATGTTGCGATCAATTGTCGTTCGCACCCTTTAAACATATCAATCACTGTAAATTTGTAGACAACAACAAATCTTCACTTACCAATTAAATAATTCATAACTTTAGCTCAATATAATACTGCGATCAATTGTTGTTCGCACCCTTTAATTATATTAAACACTATAAATATTTAAACAACAATTACTTATCAATAACCAATTCAATAATTCATTACTTTAACTTAATATAATGTTGTGATTAATTGTCGATTGCACCCTTTAGACATATTAATCACTGTAATTGTTTAAACAAAATTTAGTTTTGAATAACCAATTAATAATTCATTACTTAACTTAATATAATGTTGCCATTAATTGTCGATCGCACCCTTTAGACATATCAATCACAGATAATGTAAAAACAAAAATAAGTTTTCAATAACCAATTCAATAATTCATTACTTTAACTTGATATAATGTTGCGATCAATTGTCGATCGCACCCTTTAGACATACCAATCACTGTAAATGTTTAAAAAATAACTAATCTTCAATAACCAATTCAATAATTCATTACTTTAACTTAATATAATGTTGCCATCAATTGTCAATCACACAGAAATATCAATCACTGATAATGTTTATAAAAAAAAATTAGTTTTCAATAACTAATTTAATAATTCATTACTTTAACTTAACGTAATGTTGCGATCAATTGTCGATCGCACCCTTTAGACATATCAATTACGATAAATCTTTAAACATTAAATAATCTTCAATAACCAATTTAATACTTCATTACTTTAACTTAATATAATGTTGCGATCAATTGTCGATCGTACCTTTTAGACATATCAATCACTGATAATGTTTAAACAACAATTAGTTTTCAATAACCAATTAAATAATTCATTACTTTAACTTTATATAATATTGCGATCAATTATCGATCGCACCTTAATGACATATCAATCACTTTAAAAGTTTAAATAACAACTAATCTTCAATAACCAATTAAATAATTAATTACTTTAACTTAATATAATATTGCGATCAATTGTCGATGCACCCTTTAAACATATCAATCACTGTAAATGTTTAAACAACAATTAGTTTTCAATAACCAATTCAATAAATCATAACTTTAACTTAATATAATGTTGCGAACAATTGTCGATCGCACCCTTTATACATGTCAATCAGTATAAATGTTTAAACAACAATTAGTTTTCAATAACCAATTCAATAATTCATTACTTTAACTTATTATAATGTTGCGATCAGTTGTCGATCGCACCCTTTAGACATATCAATCAATATAAATGTTTAAACAAGAATTAGTTTTCAATAACCATTTCCATAATTCATTAATTTAACTTAATATAATGTTGCGATCAATTGTCGATCGCACCCTTTTGTTATATCAATCACTATAAATGTTTAAACAACAATTAAATTTCAATAACCAAATCAATAATTCATTACTCTAACTAAATATAATGTTGCGATCAATTGTCGTTCGCACTCTTTAGACCTATCAATCACTGTAAATTTGTAGAGAAGAACAAATCTTCACTAACCAATTAAATAATTCATTACTTTAGCTCAATATAATACTGCGATCAATTGTTGATCGCACCCTTTAGACATATCAATCACTGTAAATGTCTAAACAATAATAAGTTTTCAATAACCAATACAATAGTTCATTACCTTAACTTAATATAACGTTGCGATCAATTTTCCATCGTACCCTTTAGACATATGAATCACTATAAATGTTTAAACAACAATTAGTTTTCATTAAACAATTCAATAATTCATTACATTAACTTTATATAATGTTGCGATCAATTGTCCATCGCACCCTTTAGACATATCAATCATTGAAAATGATTAAACAACAACTAATCTTAAATAACTAAATCAATTATTCATTACTTTAACTTAATATGATGTTGCGATCAATTTTCGATCGCACCCTTTAGACATATCCATCACTGTAAATGTTTAAACAACAACAAGTCTTCAATAACCATCACAATAATTTATTACTTTAACTTAATGTAATGTTGCAATCAATTGTCCATCGCACCATTTAGACATATCAATTATTGTAAATGTGTAGATAACAACAAATCTTCAAAATCCAATTAAATAATTCATTACTTTAACTAAATATAATGTTGCGATCAATTATTGATCGTACCCTTTGAAAATGTCAATCACAAATAATAATTAAACCACAATAAGTTTTCAATAACGAATTCAACAATTCATTAGTTTAACTAAATATAATGTTGCGAACAATTATCGATCGCACCCTTTAGACATATCAATCACTGTAAATGTTAAAACAACAATTAGTTTTCAATAACCAATTCAATGATTAATTACTCTAACTTAATATAATGTAGCAATCAATTGTCGATCGCCCTTTAGACATATCAATCACTTTAAATGTTTAAACAACAGTTAGTTTTCAATAACGAATTCAATAATTTATTACTTTAACTTAATATAATGTTGCGATCAATTGTCTATCACACCCTTTAGACATATCAATCACTGTAAATGTTTAAACAACAATTAGTTATCAATAACAAATTCAATAATTCATTACTTTAAATTAATATAATGTTGCGATTAATTGTTCATCGCACCCTTTAGACATATTAATCACTATAAATGTTTAAACAACATTTAGTTTTCATTTACAAATTCAATATTTCATTACTTTAACTTAAGATAATGTTGCGATTAATTGTCGATCGCACCCTTTAGACATATCAATCATTGTAAATGTTTAAACAACAATTAGTTTTCAATAACCAATTTAATAATTCATTACTTTAACTTAATATAATGTTGCGATTAATTGTTCATCGCACCCTTTAGACATATTAATCACTGTAATTGTTTAAACAAAATTTAGTTTTGAATAACCAATTCAATAATTAATTCCTTTAACTTAATATAATGTGGCGATTAATTGTCGATCGCACCCTTTAGACATATCAATCAATGATAATGTAAAAACAAAAATTAGTTTTCAATAACCAATTCAATAATTCATTACTTTAAGTTAACATAATATTGCGATCAATTGTCGATCGCACCCTTTTGACATATCAATCACTGTAAATGTTTAAACAACAATTAGTTTTCAATAACTAATTCAATCATTCATTACTTTAACTTAATATAATGTTGCGATTAATTGTCGATCGCACCCTTTAGACATATCAATCACTGATAATGTAAAAACAGAAATTAGTTTTCAATAAGCAATTAAATAATTCATTAGTTTAACTTAATATAATGTTGCGATCAATTGTCGATCGCACCCTTTAGACATATCAATCAATGAAAATGATTAAACAACAACTAATTTTCAATAACCAATTAACTAATTCATTACTTTAACTTAAAATACTGTTGCGATCACTAGTTGATCGCACCCTTTAGACATATCAATCACTGAAAATGATTAAACAACAACTGATCTTCAATAATTAATATAATAATTCATTACTTTAACTTAATATAATGTTGCGATCAATTGTCGATCGCACCCTTTAGACATATCAATCATTGTAAATGTTTAAACAACAATTAATTTTCAATAACCAATTCAATAATTCATTACTTTAATTTAATATAATGTTGCGATCAATTGTCAATCGCACCCTTTAGACATATTTATCACTTATAATGTTTAAACAACAATTAGTTTTCAATAACCAATTGAATAATTCTTTACTTTAACTTATTATAATGTTGCGATCAGTTGTCAATCACACCTTTTAGGCATATCAATCACTATAAATGTCTATACAACAATTATTTTTCAATAACCAATTCAATAATTCAATTCTTTAACTTAATAAATGTTGCGATCTATTGTCGATCGCACCCTTCAGACAAATGAATCAATGTAAATGTTTAAACAACGAATAGTTTTCAATAACAAATTCAATAATTAATTACTTTAACTAAATATAATGTTGCGATCAATTGTCGATCGCACCATTTACACATATCAATCACCATAAAAGTCTAAACCACAATTAGTTTTCAATAACCAATTTAATAATTCTATACTTTAACTTAATATAATGTTGCGATCAATTGTCGATCGCACCCTTTAGACATATCAATCATTGATAAAGTTTAAACAACAATTAGTTTTCAATAACCAATTCAATAATTTATTACTTTAACTTAATATAATATTGCGATCAATTGTTGATCGCACCCTTTAGACATATCAATCACTGTAAATGTTTAAACAATAATTAGTTTTCAATAACAAATTCAATAATTCATTACTTTAACTTACTATAATGTTGCGATCAATTGTTGATTGCACAATTTAGGCATATGAATCACTGTAAATGTTTAAACAACAATTATTTTTCAATAACCAATTCAATAATTCATTTCTTTAACTTAATAAATGCTGTGATCTATTGTCGATCGCACCCTTTAGACATATCAATCACTATAAATGTCTAAAGAACAATTATTTTTCAATAACCAATTCAATAATACAATACTTTAACTTAATAAATGTTGCGATCTATTGTCGATCGCACCCATTAGACAAATGAATCAATGTAAATGTTTAAACAACAAATAGTTTTCAATAAACAATTCAATAATTCATTACTTTCACTTAATATAATGTTGCAATCAATTGTCGATCCCACCTTTTAGACTTATCAATCATTGAAAATAATTAAACAACAACTAATCTTCAATAAACAATTCAATAATTCATTATTTTAACTTAATATGATGTTGCGATCAATTATCGATCGCACCCTTTGGACATATCCATCACTGTAAATGTTTAAACAACAACTAATCTTCAATAACTAATTCAATAATTCATTACTTTACCTTAACGTAATGTTGCGATCAATTGTCGATCGCACCATTTAGACATATCAATCACGGTAAAAGTCTTAACAACAATTAGTTTTCAGTAACCAATTCAATAATTCATTACTTTAACTTAATATAATGTTGCGATTAATTGTCGATTGCACCCTTTAGACATATCAATCACCGTAAATGTCTAAACAATAATTAGTTTTCAGTAACCAATACAATAATTCATTACTTTAACTGAATATAATGTTGTGATCAATTGACCATCGCACCCTTTAGACATATCAATCACTGTAAATGTTTAAACAACAATTAGTTTTCAATAACGAATTCAATAATTCATTACTATAACTTAATATAATGTTGCTATCAATTGTCGATCGCACCCTTTAGACATATCAATCACTGTAAATGTTTAAACAACAATTAGTTTTCAATAACCAATTCAATAATTCATTACTTTAACTTAATATAATGTTGCAATCAATTGTCGATCGCACCTTTTAGACTTATCAATCATTGAAAATGATTAAACAACAACAAATCTTCAATAACTAATTCAATAACTCATTACTTTAACTTAATATGATGTTGCGATCAATTGTCGATCGCACCCTTTAGACATATCCATCAGTGTAAATGTTTAAACAACAACTAATCTTCAATAACCAATTCAATAATTCATAACTTTACCTTAACGTAAAGTTGCGATCAATTGTCGATCGCACCCTTTAGAATATCAATCAATGAAAATGATTAAACAACAACTATTCTTCAATAACCAAGTAAATAATTCATTACTTTAACTTAATACAAGGCTGCGATCAATTGTCGATCGCACCCTTTAGACATATCAATCACTCTAAATGTTTAAACAACAATTTATTTTCAATAACCAATTCAATAATTCTTTACTTTAACTAAATATCATGTTACGATCATTTCTTGATCGCAGTTTAGACATATCAATCACTATAAATGTTTAAACAACAATTAGTTTTCAATATCCATTTCAATAATTCATTACTTTAAATTAATATAATGTTGCAATCAATTGTCTATCGCACCATTTAGACATATCAATTACTAATAATGTTTAAACAACAATTAGTTTTCAATAACCAATTCAATAATTCATTACTTTAACTTAATATAATGTAGCGATCAATTGTTGATCGCACCCTTTAGACATATCAATCACTGTAAAAGTTTAAACAACAACTAGTTTTCAATAACAAATTCAATAATTCATTACTTTAACTTACTATAATGTTGCGATCAATTGTTGATTGCACCATTTAGGCATATGAATCACTGTAAATGTTTAAACAACAATTATTTTTCAATAACCAATTCAATAATTCATTTCTTTAACTTAATAAATGCTGCGATCTATTGTCGATCGCACCTTTAGACATATCAATCACTGTAAATGTCTAAAGAACAATTATTTTTCAATAACCAATTCAATAATTCAATACTTTAACTTAATAAATGTTGCGATCTATTGTCGATCGCACCCTTTAGACAAATGAATCAATATAAATGTTTAAACAACAAATAGTTTTCAATAACAAATTCAATAATTTATTACTTTAACTAAATATAATGTTGCGATCAATTGTCGATCGCACCATTTAGACATATCAATCACCGTAAAAGTCTAAACAACAATTAGTTTTCAATTACCAATTCAATAATTCATTACTTTAACTTAATATAATATTGCGATCAATTGTCGATCGCACCCTTTAGACATATCAATCACTGTAAATGTCTTCACAATAATTAGTTCTTAATAACCAATACAATAATTCAGTACTTTAACTTAATATAATATTGCGATCATTTGTCGATCGCACCCTTTAGACATATCAATCATTGATAAACTTTAAACAACAATTAGTTTTCAATAACCAATTCAATAATTCATTACTTTAACTTAATATAATGTTGCGATCAATTGTTGATCGCACCCTTTAGACATATCAATCACTGTAAATGTTTAAACAACAATAAGTTTTCAATAACAAATTCAATAATACATTACTTTAACTTACTATAATGTTGTGATCAATTGTTGATCGCACCATTTAGGCATATGAATCACAGTAAATGTTTAAACAACAATTATTTTTCAATAACCAATTCAATAATTCATTTCTTTAACTTAATAAATTCTGCGATCTATTGTCGATCGCACCCTTTGAACATATTTATCACAGTAAATGTCTAAAGAACAATTATTTTTCAATAACCAATTCAAAAATTCAATACTTTAACTTAATAAATGTAGTGATCTATTGTCGATCGCACCCTTTAGACAAATGAATCAATGTAAATGTTTCAACAACAAATAGTTTTCAATAACAAATTCAATAATTTATTACTTTAACACAATATAATGTTTCGATCAATTGTCAATCGCACCCTTTAGACATATCAATCATTGATAAAGTTTAAACAACAATTAGTTTTCAATAACCTATTCAATAATTCATTACTTTAACTTAATATAATGTTGCGATCAATTGTCGATCGCACCCTTTAGACATATCAATCATTGATAAAGTTTAAACAACAATTAGTTTTCAATAACCAATTCAATAATTCATTACTTTAACTTAATATAATATTGCGATCAATTGTCGATCGCACCCTTTAGACATATCAATCACTGTAAATGTCTTCACAATAATTTGTTTTCAATAACCAATACAATAATTCATTACTTTAACTTAATATAATGTTGTGATCAATTGTCGATCGCACCCTTTAGACATATCAATCACTGTAAATGTTTAAAGAACAATTAGTTTTCAATCAACAATTCAATAATTCATTACTTTCACTTAATATAATGTTGCAATCAATTGTCGATCCCACCTTTTAGACTTATCAATCATTGAAAATAATTAAACAACAACTAATCTTCAATAAACAATTCAATAATTCATTATTTTAACTTAATATGATGTTGCCATCAATTGTCGATCGCACCCTTTGGACATATCCATTACTGTAAATGTTTAAACAACAACTAATCTTCAATAACTAATTCAATAATTCATTACTTTACCTTAAAGTAATGTTGCGATCAATTGTCGATCACACCCTTTAGACATATCTATCACTGTAAATGTTTAAACAACAATTAGTTTTCAATAACCAATTTAATAATTCATTACTTTAACTTAATATAATGTTGCGATCAAATGTCGATCGCACCCTTTAGACAAATCAATCAATGTAAATGTTTCAACAACAAATAGTTTTCAATAACAAATTCAATAATTTATTACTTTAACACAATATAATGTTTCGATCAATTGTCGATCGCACCATTTAGACATATCAATCACCGTAAAAGTCTTAACAACAATTAGTTTTCAGTAACCAATTCAATAATTCATTACTAAGTCTTAATATAATTTTGCGATCAATTGTCGATCGCACCCTTTGGACATATCAATCACTGTAAATGTTTAAACGACAATTAGTTTTCAATAACCAATTCAATAATTCATTACTTTAACTTAATATAAAGTTGCGATCAATTGATGATCGCACCCTTTAGATATATCAATCACTTATAATGTTTTAACAACAATTAATTTTCAACAACCAATTCAATAATTCATTACTTTAACTTAGTATAATGTTGTGATCAATTGTGGATCGCAATCTTTAGAAATTTAAATCACTGAAAATGATTATACAACAACTTATCGTCAATAACCAATTAAATAATTCATTAATTTAACTTAATATAATGTTGCGATTAATTGATGATCGCACCCTTTTGAGATATCAATCACTGCAAATGTTTAAACAACAATTGGTTTTTAATAATCAATTCAATAATTAATTACTTTAACTTAAAATAATGTTGCAATCAATTGTTGATCGCACTCTTTAGACAAATCAATCAATGTAAATGTTTAAACAATAATAAGTTTTCAATAACCAATTCAATAATTCATTTCTTTAACATAATGTAATGTTGCGATCAATAGTTGATCGCCCTTTAGACATATCAATCACTGTAAATGTTTAAACAACAATTAGTTTTCAATAACGAATTCAATAATTCATTACTTTAACTTAATATAATGTTGCGATCAATTGTCGATCGCACCCTTTAGACATATCAATCACTGTAAATGTTTAAACAATAATTAGTTTTCAATAACCAATTCAATAATTCATTACTTTAACTTAATATAATGTTACAATCAATAGTCGATCGCCCTTTAGACATATCAATTACTGTAAATTATTAAACAACAATAAGTTTTCAATAACCATTTCAGTAATTCATTACTTTAACTTAATATAATGTTGCGATCAATTGACTATCGCACCATTTAGACATATCAATCACTGATAATGTTTAAATAACAATTAGTTTTCAATAACAATTTCAATAATTCATTACTTTAACTTAATATAATGTTGCGATCAATTGTCGATCACACCCTTTAGGCAAATCAATCATTGTAAATGTCTAAACAACAATTATTTTTCAATAACGAATTCAATAATTCATTAATTTAACTTAATATAATGTTGCGATCAATTGTCGATCGCACCCTTTAGACATATCAATCACTGTAAACATTTAATCAACAATTAGTTTTCAATAACCAATTCAATAATTCATTACTTTAACTTAATATAATGTTGTGATCGATTATCGATCGCACCCTTTAGACATATCAATCACTGAAAATGTTTAAACAACAATTAGTTTTCAATAACCAATTCAATAATTCATTACTTTAACTTAATATAATGTTGCGATCAATTGTCTATCGCACCATTTAGACATATCAATCACAAATAATGTTTAAACAACAACTAGTTTTCAATAACAATTTCAATAATTCATTACTTTAACCTAATATATTGTTGCGATCAGTTGTCGATCACACCCTTTATACATATCAATCACTGTAAGTGTTTAAACAACAATTAGTTTCAATAACCAATTCAATAATTCATTACTTTAACTTAATATAATCATGCGATCGATTGATGATCGCACCCTTTAGACATATCAATCACTGATAATGTATAAACACTAATTAATTTTCAATAACCAATTCAATAATTCATTACTTTAACTTAGTATAATGTTGCGATTAATTGTCGATCACACCCTTTAGAAATATAAATCACTTAAAATGATTATACAACAACTTATCTTCAATAACCAATTAAATAATACATTAATTTAACTTAATATAATGTTGTGATCAATTGTCGATCGCACTCTTTAGGCATATCAATCACTGTAAATGTCTAAACAACAATTATTTTTCAATAACGAATTCAATAATTCATTACTTTAACTTAATATAATGTTGCGATCAATTGTCGATCACACCCTTTAGACATATCAATCACTGTAAGTGTTTAAACAACAATTTGTTTTCAATAACCAATTCAATAATTCATTACTTTAACTTAATATAATGTTGCGATCAATTGATGATCGCACCCTTTAGACATATCAATCACTGATAATGTATAAACAACAGTTAATTTTCAATAACCAATTCAATAATTCATTACTTTAACTTAGTATAATGTCGCGATCAATTGTCGATCGCACCCTTTAGAAATATAAATCACAGAAAATGATTATACAACAACTTATCTTCAATAACCAATTAGATAATTCATTATTTTAACTTAATATAATGTTGCGATCAATTGTCGATCGCACCCTTTAAACATATCAATCACTGTAAATGTTTAACCAACAATTAGTTTTCAATAGCCAATTCAATAATTCATTACTTTAACTTAATATAATGTTGCAATCAATTGTCGATCGCACCATTTAGTCATATCAATCACTGTAAAATTTTAAACAACAATTAGTTTTCAATAACCAATTCAAAAATTCATTACTTTAACTTAATATAATGTTGCGATCAATTGTTGATCGCACACTTTAGACAAATCAATCAACTTTAAAGTTTAAACAACATTTAGTTTTCAATAACCAGTTCAATAATTCATTCATTTAACTTAATATAATGTTGCGATCAATTGTCGGTCGCACCCTTTTCATATATCAATCACTGTAAATTTATAAACAACAATTAGTTTTCAATAACCAATTCAATAATTCATTACTTTAACTTAATATACTGTTGCGATTAAATGTCGATCGCACCCTGTAGACATATCAATCACTGTAAATGTTTAAACAACAATTAGTTTTCAATACCAAATTCAATAATCCATCACTTTTACTTAATATAATGTTGCGATCAATTATCGATCGCACCCTTTAAACATATCACTCACTGTAAATGTTTAACCAACAGTTAGTTTTCAATAACCAATTCAATAATTCATTACTTTAACTCAATATAATGTTGCGATCAATTGTTGATCGCACCCTTTAGACATATCAATCACTATAACTGTGTAGACATCAACAAATCTTCAATAATCAATTAAATAATTCATTACTTTAACATAATCTAATATTGCGATCAATTGTCGACCCCACCCTTTAAACATATCAATTATTGTAAAATTTTAAACAACAATTAGTTTTCAATAACCAATTCAATAATTCATTACTTTAACTTAACATAATGTTGCGATCAATTGTCGATCGCACCCATTAGACCTATCAATCATAGTAAATGTTTAAACAACAATTAGTTTTCAATAATTAATTCAATAATTCATTTATTTAACTTAATATAATGTTGCAATCAATTGTGGATCGCACCCTTTAGACATATCAGTCACTGTAATTGTTTAAACAACAATTAGTTTTCAATAACCAATTCTATAATTCATTACTTTAACTTAATATAATGTTGTGATCAATTGTCGATCGCACCATTTTGTCATATCAATCACACTAAATGTTTAAACAACAATTAGTTTTCAATAACCAATTCAATAATTCATTACTTTAACTGACGGGTGCCGAGTCCGTCAATAATTTAAATATCTTGTAAACAACAAATTGATTATAGTAGACAAGGTCGAATCTACATAGAACGGTTATCAATTGTGTATTGTATACTGACCAACTAATGTAAATGGGGGTTTGAAAAGTGGATTTGGACTGAATGCTAAAAACGCAAAATATTAACGATCAAATATATTTAAAGACCCAGCAAACTAATCATTTAGTTAATATATCGATCATTGATTCAAAAGATATCTCTATCAATTTAATAACCACAGTTATAGTTATTGACAACGTGCCTAACAACCAATCTTTTCCTTAGTTATTAGACTGACCGGGTACGACCCTTCGAATCAATCACTAATCTAACACGTAGATTGCATTATAAACTAGAAAAGACCTGCGATCATAGCCAATGAATCAGTACGACAGTTATTGAACTACGATTGTGGAACCTCAACTCTACCTAGGTCAGATTAATTATGAATTATCTAACATGCAGTGTATTAGCCTACTCAATTAACCAATCGCGCGCTCAATCATTTAATCAAATAAAACTAACATGACCTTAGTTGTGGGCACATAGTGACCTTAACTATGGGCACAGAGACTACACAAATATTAAAAGATAAAGCAACGAAGCAAAGATCTCACAACAGGAATTAATTAAACTGATTGTTTAGCTGGGCACACTAGTTTAGCACCACCTGGATGTTGTCAACATCATCGTCTATATTCTGAATTGAACGTAGCAGAATGAAGAAACAGAGTGTTTTATCGAAAACTAAAAAAAAACTCCCTCATTCTGATCATTCAGAGTAAATATATACTCTGTTACAAAACTGAAAATCCTTCAAAATCTCCTCAGAATCCCTATTTAAAACCTCTAAATTCAAAACATAAAATCCCAAAAAATCCTATCAGTTTATTTCTAAATAAGTCTTCAGATGACATCTCGTTGAGATTGACTATGCTTCAGCAATTGTTTCATTAATCCTAAAAAACCTTTATATTTGTATAATTGCCTCCAATCTGTCCAAAATTACAAAAACAAGCAAATTAATAGCAAATCTTCAATAAGGTCTAAAAATAATAAACAAAATAGTGCAGGAATAATGTCAATTTCATGCTTAATCAAATTCCCCCACACTATCTTATACTTGCTCTCAAGTATGCACATGACCAATGTTTAAAAGAAGACTCAATCGGTCTCACAAAACTGCTGCCAAAAAAGAATTAACCGTGTTCAACCGTGCCTACACTAAAAGTTACATCACTCAAAATAATGAAAAATTGAAAGAAAATGGAACTGTCATCAGATTAAGCACACATATTTAAATTTCATCTTTAATTAGAGCAGATGCAAGGAGAACAAACGATAATTCGCAAAAGAATTCACTACACCGGTACCACAAGCAAATAAGAAAAATAATCAGCTTTCTTCACAGTTTAAGCAGCAAATAATAATACAAAACTAATTCTAACAGCCACTGGTCGGGTATTTCTTTTTATTTATTTATTTTATTTTATTTATTTGACCCTAAACAACCAGCAAGACATTTCAAATCAACACTTCCAGTTATTTCTAGGTTTAATCGGTCCCAAAAAGGTACGAAACCTTCTCCAATCACTAGCTTCTCTATATATAAGCCACTTAAGGAGAATAAGTGTCGTGTCACCTATTCCGGCTAGCAAAGGAGAATAGAAAAACTAAAAGTGTTTGACTTTGGTCGGACTGAATTCGGCCCATAAAGAGGACAATCCTCCTACCATCTGTGGCTCCATATATACAAAAACTTAAGGGGAATTAATGCCGATCCACTAATCCCAACTAACGATATTGAGTCACATGATCAATGTCTAATTTTATTTTTCCTTTTTTTCCTCTTTTTTTCTCTTTTTTTTTTGGCTATACTGCGTACTAACTATTTGCCTTCTATTTTCACAAGTATCCTAGCATTGGTGAATTCTAAATTAAATTATCAGAAGCTCTAAAAGCATCTGCTAGTATCTTATGCACAAACAAAAATTAAGTCTCATATGTTACGCAGCTCCTAAATTAGTCTAGAAATTCATTATTAAGATTGAATCAACAAAAAGGCACAAAAATAATTCATCCTAACAACAGCAGTAAAGAAGAACCAAAGACTTGGAAAACAAGACTAAAACGAAAAAAATAAAATCCTAAAAGAAATAACCTAAAAAACCTACAAATCCTAAAAGAGAAAAAAAATCTAAACAACCTAAAAAGAAAATTAAAACAAATATGCAGATAATATCCTCCCACACACTTAGCAATTACATTGTCCTAATGTATAAGTCATTTTAGTAAAACCAAAGAAAAGGTAGACAGATATTTCCCCGAATACTGTGGAGGTAGGAGCTGTGGGCACAGGCTGGCAAACACAACTTCGAATTTCATCCGATAGCTATTGCATTATTAAATTGAAGCCAATCTGATATTCCAACCCGAAACCCTTTGTAATATAACTTCAAATTCGGCACCTGCACAACAAAGGGTAGTCGTAACTTAGTTATGGGCATAGGAAAAGGTGAACTGTTACATACCAGATGTTTCAACGTGTCCTGTTCATGAAATGTTTTACTGCCTTCATCATCAAACTTGTTGAAAGTTTCAAAATTATCTTTTTCTTCTCTGCCACTCTTGCTCTCTTCAAGTATCCCTAGAAATAATTGTTTAATTTCTAGGAATTTTGACTTTTCCAATACAACACGATCATTAGTTTTGACATTGATCTTTTTTTCCAACTGACCCCATTCACTGTGGGCATGGTTATTCCCCTGACTTTGGATTTCCACATTAATTTCTTCTATCTGCTCTTCGCTATGGGCACAGCGATCAGTTAGGGTTCTTTGTCGTGGGCACAACAATTAGTTAGGGTTTCTTTGCTGTAGGCACAGCGATCTTTCAATTCTTTTCCACTTTGCCAAGTAACCGCACTGATATTCTTTAGGTTTAGCTCTGTTTGTGATGGAAGCTCCCCTTGCGATTCTAACCGGCCTACAGTAGTGGCTAGTTGACTCATTTGCTTCTCCAAATTTTGGATGCTGACATTCGTCTCATGTTTAAATAGGAGCGTGTTAGTTGTCTATTGCTCAATAATATCAGCTAAAGAGTTACCTGGATATTGGTCATTCTGATATTGGGGAACTGGTTTATTTAATTGATAGTTCATTGACCCATATCCTAGATTATAGTAATTCGTCCATCCTTCATCATATGTGTTGTAGTAGAAATCATGATTGTAAAATCCTTTTGTATCAAATTATTTAGGACTATCATCTTGCCATGTTAGACACCCATCAATCGAGTGTCCAGATGCACTAGAAATTCCACAAAGCCTTATCTGTGGGCATGACTGTTGAGCTTCACCTGCAACCAATTGATAAACCGCAGCGGTTAATTCTTTAATCTGATTATGGAGATCACTTACCTCATTTGTCCTTAAGTCTGATTCTGGGAGCCATTCGTGTATTTCATTTATGTCAAACATCTTCACGATACGTGTTTTGATCTGACGCTATGGGCACAGGTAAGGCACGACAGAAAAAAAAAAGCTGGTCATAAACAAAAATAAATTTGATAAATACCGTTCCCCGGCAACGGCGCCAAAATTTGACTGGTGCCGAGTCCGTCAATAATTTTAAATATCCTGTAAACAATAAATTGATTGTAGTAAACAAGGTCGAATCCATAGAGAATGGTTATCAATTGTGTATTGTATACAGACAAAGTAATGTAAATGGGGATTTGAGAAGTGGATTTGGACTGAATGCTAAAAACGCAAAATATTAACAATCAAATATATTAAAAGACCCAGCTAACCGATCATTTAATTAATGTGTCGATCATTGATTCAAAAGATATCTCTATCGATTTTAATAACCATAGTTATAGTTATTGACAACGTGCCTAACAACCAATCCTTTCCTTAGTTATTAGACTGACCGGGTACGACCCTTCGAATCAATCACTAATCTAACATTATAAACTAGAAAAGACCTGCGATCATAGCCAATGAATCAGTACGATAGTTCTTGAACTATGATTGTGGAACCTCAACACTACCTAGGTCTGATTAATTATGAATTATCTAACATGCAGTATATTAGCCTACTCAATTAACCAATCGCGCGCTTAATATATTAATCAAATAAAACTAACATGACCTTAGTTGTGGGCACAGAGTGACCTTAACTATGGGCACAGAGACTACAAAAATATTAAAAGATAAAGCAACGAAGCAAAGATCTCACAACAGGAATTAATTAAACTGATCGTTTAGCTGGGCACACTAGTTTAGCACCCCATCGATGCTGTCAACATCATCATCTATATTCTGAATTGAACGTAAAAGAATGAAGAAATAGAGTGTTTTATTGAAAACTAAAAAACAACTACCTCATTCTGATCATTCAGAGTAAATATATACTCTGTTACAAAACTGAAAATCCTTCAAAATCTCCTCAGAATCCTTTTTAAAAACTATAAATTCAAAACATAAAATCCCATAAAATCCCAAAAAATCTTATCAGTTTATTTCTAAATAAGTCTTCAGATGACATCTTGTTGACTTTGACTATGCTTTAGCAATTGTTTCATTAATCCTAAAAAACCTTAATATTTGTATAATTACCTCCAATCTGTCAAAAATTACAAAAACAGACAAATTAATAGAAAATATTTAATAAGGTCTAAAAATAATAAACAAAATAGAGCAGGAATAATGTCAATATCATGCTTAATCATTAACTTAAAATAATGTTGCGATCAAATGTCGATCACTGTGAATGTTAAAACAACAATTAATTTTCAATAACAAAATCAATAATTAATTACTTTAACATAATATAATGTTGCAATCAATTGTCGATCGCACAATACAGATCTATCAATCACTGAAAATGTTTAAACAACAATTAGTTTTCAATAACCAATTCAAAAATTCATTACTTTAACTTAATATAATGTTGCGATCAATTGTTGATCGCACCCTTTATACATATCAATCAATTTTAATGTTTAAACAACATTTAGTTTTCAATAACCAATTCAATAATTCATTAAGTTAACTTATTATAATGTTGCGATCAATTGTCGATCGCACCCGATTCATATATCAATCACTGTAAATGTTTAAACAACAATTAGTTTTTAATAACCAATTAAATAATTCATAACTCTAACTTTATATAATGTTGCGATCAGTTGTCGATCGCACCCTTTAGAGATATCAATCACTATAAATGTGTAGACAACAACAAATCTTCAATAACCAATTAAATAATTCATTACTTTAACTTAATATAATATTGCGATAAATTTTCGATCGCACCCTTCAAACATATCAATCACTGTAAATGTTTAAACAACAATTAGTTTTCAATAACAAATTCAATAATTCATTACTTTCACTTAATCTAATGTTGCGATCATTTGTCGATCACACCCTTTAGACCAATCAATCACTGTAAATGTTTAAACATCAATTAGTTTTCAATAACCAATTCAATAATTCATTACTTTAACTTAATATAATGTTGCGATCAATTGTCGATCGTACCCTTTAGACATATCAATCACCGAAAAAGTTTAAACAACAATTAGTTTTCAAGAACCAATTCATTAATTCATTACTTTAACTTAATATAATGTTGCGATCAATTGTCAATCGCACCCTTTGGACATATCAATCACTGTAAATGTTTAAACAACAATTAGTTTTCAATAACAAATTCAATAATTCATTACTTTCACTTAATCTAATGTTGCGATCATTTGTCGATCACACCCTTTAGACCAATCAATCACTGTAAATGTTTAAACATCAATTAGTTTTCAATAACCAATTCAATAATTCATTACTTTAACTTAATATAATGTTGCGATCAATTGTCGATCGTACCCTTTAGACATATCAATCACCGAAAAAGTTTAAACAACAATTAGTTTTCAAGAACCAATTCATTAATTCATTACTTTAACTTAATATAATGTTGCGATCAATTGTCAATCGCACCCTTTGGACATATCAATCACTGTAAATGTTTAAACAACAATTAGTATTCAATAACCAATTCTATAATTCATTACTTTAACTTAATATAACGTTGCAATCAATTGTCGATCGCACCATTTAGACATATCAATCACAGTAAATGTTTAAACAACAATTAGTTTTCAATAACCAATTCAAAAATTCATTACTTTAACTTAATATAATGTTACGATCAGTTGTCGATCGCACCCTTTAGACATATCAATCACTAATAAAGTTTAAACAACAATTAGTTTTTAATAACCAATTCAATAATTGATTACTTTAACTTAATATAATGTTGCGATCAATTGTCGATCGCACCCTATTCATATATCAATCACTGTAAATGTTTAAACAACAAGTAGTTTTTAATAACCAGTTAAATAATTCATTTATCTAACTGAATTTAATGTTGCGATCAATTGTCGATCGCACCCTTTAGACATATCAATCACTATAAATGTGTAGACAACAACAAATCTTCAATAACCAATTAAATAATTCATTACTTTAACTTTATATAATTTTGCGATAAATTTTAGATCGCACCATTTAAACATATCAATCACTGTAAATGTTTAAACAACAATTAGTTTTCAATAACAAATTCAATAATTCATTACTTTAACTTAATCTAATATTGCGATCATTTGTCGATCACACCCTTTAGACCTATCAATCACTGTAAATGTTTAAACAACAATTAGTTTTCAATAACCAATTCAATAATTCATTACTCTAACTTAATATAATGTTGTGATCAATTGTCGATCGCATCCTTTAGACATATCAATCACTGTAAATGTTTAAACAACAATTAGTTTTCAATAACCAATTCTATAATTCATTACTTTAACTTAATATAACGTTGCAATCAATTGTCGATCGCACCATTTAGACATATCAATCACAGTAAATGTTTAAACAACAATAAGTTTTCAATAACAAATTTAAAATTCATTACTTTAACTTAATATAATGTTACGATCAGTTGTCGATCACACTCTTTGGGCAAATTAATCACTAATAAAGTTTAAACAACAATTAGTTTTCAATAACCAATTCAATTATTGATTACTTTAACTTAATATAATGTTGCGTTCAATTGTCGATCGTACCCTTTGAAAATATCAATCACTGTAAATGACTAAAAAACAATTAGATTTCAATAATCAATTCAATAATTCATTACTTTAACTTAATATAATGTTGCGATAAGTAGTCGATTGCACCCTTTAAACATTATCACTGATTGATATGTCTAAAGGGTGCGATCGACAATTGATCGCAACATTATATTAAGTTAAAGTAATGAATTATTTAATTGGTTATGGAAGATTTGTTATTGTCTACACATTTACAATGATTGATATGTCTAAAGGGTGAGATCGACAATTGATCGCAATATGATATTAAGTTAAAGTAATGAATTATTGAATTGGTTATTGAAAACTTATTGCTGCTTAAACATTTACAGTGATTGATATGTCTAAAGGGTGCGATCGACAATTGATCGCAACATTATATTAAGTTAAAGTAATGAAATATTGAATTTGTTATTGAAAACAATATGTTGTTTATACATTTACAGTGATTGATATGTCTAAAGGGTGCAATGGACAATTGATCGCAACATTACATTAAATTAAAGTAATGAATTATTGAATTTGTTATTGAAAACTAATTGTAGTTTAAACATTATCAGTGATTGATAAGTCTAAACAACATTAAGTTTTCAATAACCAATTCAATAATTCATTACTTCAAATTAATATAATTTTCCGATCAATTGTCAATCGCACCCTTTAGACATAGACAACAACAAATCTTCAATAACCAATTAAATAATTTATTACTTTAACATAATATAATGTTGCGATCAATTTTCGATCGCACCCTTTAGACATATCAATCACTGATTATTTTTAAGGGTTATTTCCAAAAAATACCCATTTTTTCAAACATTTGATTTTAAACACCCGGTTTTGAAACTTTTGGAAAACCACCCCCAAAATTAGAAAACAATTTGTTGTTTTGGTTTTTGGAGTGGTTTTGTTGTGGTGGGAGTGGTTTTGAAAAATTATGATCTTTTAATTATTTTAAATTATTTTTATAACTTCATTTAATAATTTCAAATTATATTATTTACATTTTATGCTCTTAAACAAATATTTTATAATTTTTAGCCATTTTTTATATTTTTATATTTATTTTTACTATACAAGGACTCAAAATTATGCATTTTAATTATTATACGTTAATATTTAATGAAATAATAAATATTTTTTATGTTTCATAAGTATTAATGTATTATTATAATTTTTATTTTTTATACTATAATGAAATACTAATAATATTATAGGTATTTTTAAGATAAAAATTTTTTAAATAAAAAATAATGTCGACGGGCTTGAAATTCACTAATGAAACTCTATTTTGAATAGATCTGGTTTATTCAATATGATTCTCCATTTTGAAATTTTGATACATAATTGATTAAGGAAAAACAATTTTTTTTCATCAAATTTATTCATAACTTTGGTTCGGTAATACAAAATGATTTTATGTAATTACTTAATTTTTGGAAAATAACAAATTAGAATTTAAAAATTATTAAATCTACCTCATTTCTATTATAATTGATTAAATTAAAATTTTAATAACAATGTTTTTATTAAAAAAAATCATAAAACAAAAATTATAAATACAACTCAACATCGTTCCAAATCATTAAATAAAAAAATATAAAATATTTCGCAAAATACACACTTATTAAAAAATATTTAAATTATGTAATATTTGGTTGTATTTGAATAATATTAAAAATATAAATTCAAAAATATTATACAAAAAGAATTTTTCAAAACCACCCTCAAAACTTCAAAACCACTCCAAAAACCAAAACCACTAATTGTTTTCCAATTTTGGGGGTGGTTTTCCAAAAGTTTCAAAACCGGGTGTTTAAAATCAAACATTTGAAAAAATGGGTGTTTTTTTTGAAAATAACCCTTATGTTTAAACAACAATTTGTTTTCAATAAACAATTAAATAATTCATTACTTTAACTTTATATAATGTTGCGATCAATTGTCAATCGCACCCTTTAGACATATCAATCAACGATAATGTTTAAACAACAATTAGTTTTAAATAACAAATTCAATAAATCATTACTTCAACTTAATATAATGCTGCGATCAATTGTCGATCGCACCCTTTAGACATATCAATCACTGTAAATGTTTAAACAACAACTAGTTTTCAATAACCAATTCAATATTTCATTACTTTAACTTAATATAATGTTGCGATCAATTGTCGATCACACCCTTTAAACATAACAATCATTATAAATGTTTAAATAACAATAAGTTTTCAATAACCAATTCAATAATTCATTACATTAACTTAATATAATGTTGCGATCAATTGTCGATCGCACCCTTTAGACATATCAATCACTGATAATATTTAAACAACAATTAGTTTTCAATAACAAATTCAATTATTCATTACTTTAACTTTATATAATGTTGCTATCAATTGTCGATCGCACCCTTTTGACATATCAATCACAGTGATTGCTTAAACAACAATTAAATTTCAATAATTCATTACTTTAACTTTATATAATGTTGCGATCAATTGTCGATTGCAGCCTTCTGACAAATCAATCACTGTAAATGTGTAAATGACAATTAGTTTTCAATAATCAATTCAATAATTCATTACTTTAACTTTATATAATGTTGCGATCAATCGTCGATTGCAGCCTTTTGACATATCAAACACTATAAATGTTTAAATGACAATTAGTTTTCAATAACAAATTCAATAATTCATTACTTTAACTTAATATAATGTTGCGATCAGTTGTCGATCGCACCCTTTAGACATATCAATCATTGTAAATGTTTAAACAACAATTAGTTTTCAATAACCAATTCAATAATTCATTACTTTAACTTAATATAATGTTGCGGTCAATTGTTGATCGCACCCGTTAGACATATCAATCACTGTAAATGTTTAAGCAACAATTAGTTGTCAATAACCAATTCAATAATTCATTACTTAAATTTAATATAATTTTGCGATCAATTATCGATCGCACTCTTTAGACATATCAATTTTTGATAATGTTTAAACAACAATTTGTTTTCAATAACCAATTCAATAATTCATTACTTTAACTTAATATAATGTTGCTATCAATTGACGATCGCACCCTTTAGACATATCAATAATTGTAAATGTTTAATCCACAATTAGTTTTCAATAACCAATCTAATAATTCATTAATGTAACATAATATAATTTTGCGATCGATTGGCGATCACACCCTTTAGACATATCAATCACTGATAATATTTAAACAAAAATTAGTTTTCAATAACCAATTCAATAATTCATTACTTTAAATTAATATAATGTTGCTATCAATTGTCGATCGCACCCTTTTGACATATAAACAACTGTAAATGTTTAAACAACAATTAGTTTTCAATAACCTATTCAATAATTCTTTACTTTAAGTTAATATAATGGTTCTATCAATTGACAATCACACCCTTTAGACATATCAATCACTGTAAATGTTTAATCCACAATTAGTTTTCAATAACCAATCCAATAATTCATTACTTTTACTAATTTTAATTTTGCGATCAATTGTCGATCCCACCCTTTAGACATATCAATCACTGATAATGTTTAAACAACAATTAGTTTTCAATAACAAATTCAAAAATTCATTACTTTAACTTCATATAATGTTGCTATTAATTGTCGATCGCACCCTTTTAACATATCAATCACTGTATACATTTAAACAACAGTTAGTTTTCAATAACCAATTCAATAATTCATTACTTTAACTTAATATAATGTTGCGATCAATTGTTGATTGCTGCCTTTTGACATATCCACCACTGTAAATGTTTAAATGACAATTAGTTTTCAATAACCAATTCAATAATTCATTACTTTAACTTAATATAAGGTTGCGATCAATTATCGATCGCACCCTTTAGACATATGAATCATTGTAAATGTTTAAACAACAATTAATTTTCAATAACCAATTCAATAATTCATTACTTTAACTTAATATAATGTTGCGATCAATTGTCGATCGCACCCTTTAGACATATCAATCACAGTAAATGTTTAAACAACAACTAATCTTCCATAACTAATTCAAATATTTACTTATTTAACTTTATATAATGTTGCGATCAATTATCGATCGCACCCTTTAGACATATCAATCACTGATAATGTTTAATCAACAATTAGTTTTCAATAACCAATTCAATAATTCATTACTTTAACTTTATATAATGTTGCTATCAATTATCGATCGCACCCTTTTGACATAACAACAACTGTAAATGTTTAAACAACAATTAGTTTTCAATAACCAATTAAATAATTCATTACTTTAACTTAATAAAATGTTGCGATCAATTGTCGATCGCACCCTTTAGACATATCAATCACAGATAATGTTTAAACAACAATTAGTTTTGAATAACCAAATAAATAATTCATTACTTCAAATTTATATAATTTTGCGATCAATTGTCGATCGCACCATTTAGGCATATCAATCATTGATAATGTTTAATTAGCAAGTAATTTCTAAATACCAATAAAATAATTCATTACTTTAAGTTAATATAATGTTGCCATCAATTTTCGATCGCACCCTTTAGACATATCAATCACTGATAATGTTTCAACAACAATTAGTTTTTAATAACCAATTAAATAATTCATTACTTTAACTTAATTTAATGTCGCGATCAATTGTCGATCGCACCCTTTAGACATATCAATCACTGATAATGTTTAAACAACAATAAGTATTCAATAACCAATTCAATAATTCATTACTTTAACATAGAATAATGTTGCGATGAATTGTCGATTGCAGCCTCTTGACATATCAATCACTGTAAATGTTTAAATGACAATTAGTTTTCAATAACCAATTCAATAATTCATTACTTTGACTTAATATGATGTTGCTATCAATGGTCGATCGCACCCTTTTGACATATCAACAACTTTAAATGTTTAAACAACAATTAGTTTTCAATAACCAATTAAATAATTCATTACTTTAACTTAATAAAATGTTGCGATCAATTGTCGATCGCACCCTTTAGACATATCAATCACTGATAATGTAAAAACAACAATTAGTTTTCAATAACCAAATAAATAATTCATTACTTTAAATTTATATAATGTTGCGATCAATTGTCGATCGCACCCTTTAGGCATATCAATCATTGATAATGTTTAAACAGCAATTTGTTGCTAAATACCAATAAAATAATTCATTACTTTAAGTTAATATAATGTTGCCATCAATTTTCGATCGCACCCTTTAGACATATCAATAACTGATAATGTTTCAACAATGATTAGTTTTCAATAACCAATTAAATAATTCATTACTTTAACTTAATATAATGTCGCGATCAATTGTCGATCGCACCCTTTAGACATATCAATCACTGATAATGTTTAAACAACAATAAGTTTTTAATAACCAATTCAATAATTCATTACTTTAACATAAAATAATGTTGCGATCAATTGTCGATTACAGCCTCTTGACATACCAATCACTGTAAATGTTTAAATGAGAATTAGTTTTCAATAACCAATTCAATAATTCATTACTTTGACTTAATATAATGTTGCTATCAATGGTCGATCGCACCCTTTTGACATATCAATAACTGTAAATGTTTGAACAACAATTAGTTTTCGATAACCAATTCAATAATTCATTACTTTAACTTAATATAATGTTGCGATCAATTGTCGATCGCACCCTTTAGACATATCAATCACTGATAATGTATAAACAACAATTAGTTTTCAATAACAAAATAAATAATTCATTACGTTAAATTTATATGATGTTGCGATCAATTGTCGATCGCACTATTTTGACATATCAATCACTGATAATGTTTAAACAACAATTAATTTTCAATAACCAATTAAATAATTCATTATTTTAACTTAATATAATGTTGCGATCAGTTGTCGATCGCACATTTTAGACATATCAGTCACTAATAATGTTTCAACAACAATTAATTTTCAATAACCAATTAAATAATTCATTACTTTAACTTAATATAATATCGCGATCAATTGTCGATCGCACCCTTTAGACATATCAATCAATGTAAATGTTTAAATGACAATTAGTTTTCAATAACCAATTCAATATTTCATTCCTTTAACTTAATATAATGTTGCGATCAATTGTCGATCGCACCCTTTGGACATATCAATCATTGTAAATGTTTAAACAACAATAAGTTGTCAATAACCAATTCAATAATTCATTACATTAATTTAATTTAATTTTGCGATCAATTATCGATCGCACCCTTTAGACATATCAATCACTGATAACGTTTAAACAACAATTAGTTTCCAATAACCAATTCAATAATTCATTACTTTAACTGAATATAATGTTGCTATCAATTGTTGATCGCACCCTTTTGACATATCAACAACTGTAAATATTTTCAGAACAATTAGTTTTCAATAACAAATTCAATACTTCATTACTTTAACTTAATATAATATTGCGATCAATTTTCGATCGCACCCTTTAGACATATCAAACACTAATAATGTTTAAATAACAATTAGTTTTCAATAACCAAATAAATAATTCATTACTTTAAATTTATATAATGTGGTGATCAATTATCGATTGCACTCTTTAGGCATATCAATCACTGATAATGTTTAAACAAGAATTAGTTTTCAAAAACCAATTAAATAATTCATTATTTTAAGTTAATATAATGTTGCGATCAATTGTCGAACGCACCCTTTAGACATATCAATCACTGATAATGTTTCAACAACAATTAGTTTTCAATAATCAATTCAATATTTCATTCCTTTAACTTAATATAACGTTGCGATCAATTGTCGATCGCACCCTTTAGACATAGCAATCATTGTAAATGATAAACAACAATTAGTTTTCATTAACCAATTCAACAATTCATTACTTTAACTTAATATAATATGGCGATCAATTGTCGATCGCACCCGTTAGACATATCAATCACTGTAAATGTTTAAACAACAATTAGTTGTCAATAACCAATTCAATAATTCATTACATTAATTTAATTTAATTTTGCGATCAATTGTCGATCGCACCCTTTAGACATCTCAATCACTGATAATGTTTAAACAACAATTAGTTTTCAATAACCAATTCAAAAATTCATTTCTTTAACTTAATATAATGTTGCTATCAATTGTCGATCGCACCCTTTTGACATATCAACAACTATAAATATTTACACAACAATTAGTTTTCAATAACCAATCCAATAATTCATTACTTTTACTAAATATAATTTTGCGATCAATTGTCGATCGCACCCTTTAGACATATCAATCACTGATAATGTTTAAACAACAATTAGTTTTCAATAACAAATTCAAAAATTCATTACTTTAACTTCATATAATGTTGCTATTAATTGTCGATCGCACCCTTTTAACATATCAATCACTGTAAATATTTAAACAATAGTTAGTTTTCAAAAACCAATTCAATAATTCATTACTTTAACTTAGTAAAATGTTGCGATCAAATGTCGATTGCAGCCTTTTGACATATCCACCAATTTAAATGTTTAAATGACAATTAGTTTTCAATAACCAATTCAATATTTCATTACTTTAACTTAATATAATGTTGCGATCAATTATCGATCGCACCCTTTAGACATATCAATCATTGTAAATGTTTAAACAACAATTAATTTTCAATAACCAATTCAATAATTCATTACTTTAACTTAATATAATGTTGCGATCAAATGTCGATTGCAGCCTTTTGACATATCCACCAATGTAAATGTTTAAATGACAATTAGTTTTCAATAACCAATTCAATAATTCATTACTTTAACTTAATATAATGTTGCGATCAATTATCGATCGCACCCTTTAGACATATCAATCATTGTAAATGTTTAAACAACAATTAATTTTCAATAACCAATTCAATAATTCATTACTTTATTTTAATATAATGTTGCGATCAATTGTCGATCGCACCCTTTAGACATATCAATCACTGTGAATGTATAAACAACAACTAATCTTCCATAACTAATTCAAATATTCATTTATTTAACTTTATATAATGTTGCGATCAATTGTCGATCGCACCCTTTAGACATATCAATCACTGATAATGTTTAATCAACAATTACTTTTCAATAACCAATTCAATAATTCATTACTTTAACTTTATATAATGTTGCTATCAATTATCGATCGCACCCTTTTGACATAACAACAACTGTAAATGTTTAAGCAACAATTAGTTTTCAATAACCAATTAAATAATTCATTTCTTTAACTTAATATAATGTTGCGATCAGTTGTCGATCGCACCCTTTAGACATATCAATCACAGATAATGTTTAAACAACAATTAGTTTTCAATAACCAAATAAATAATTCATTACTTTAAATTTATATAATGTTGCGATCAATTGTCGATCGCTCCCTTTAGGCATATCAATCACTGATAATGTTTAAACAGCAATTAATTTCCAAATACCAATAAAATAATTCATTACTTTAAGTTAATATAATGTTGCGATCAATTTTCGATCGCACCCTTTAGACATATCAATCATTGATAATGTTTCAACAACAATTAGTTTTCAATAACCAATTAAATAATTCATTACTTTAACTTAATATAATGTCGCGATCAATTGTCGATCGCACCCTTTACACATATCAATCACTGATAATGTTTAAACAACAATAAGTTTTCAATAACTAATTCAATAATTCATTACTTTAACTTAAAATAATGTTGCGATCAGATGTCGCCATAAAGGAAATCAAGAAGTAGGCGAAATAAAAGATGTATCGCCACAATCATTCGCCTGTACCATTTTAAAGAACTTACCAACCAGGCGAGAAATAAAGATCTCGCCTTAGTCAAGGCGAAAATGCTGGCGATTTGGGTCGTACTTCACCCAACACAATGTTTCATTTAAACCCTTGCAGAATGATCTGTAAACTTCAGAAGTCAAGGTGAGAAATGATTACACAATTAATGATTCCTCCTGTAGACACAACTCACATTGTTAGGGAAAAACAACACCTAACTCAAAACCTGAAAACTCTCTGTACAAATTTAAAACCAACAATCACATTACTCTTTTATCTGACAAAACAAAAGATACAGCTGCATTCACAATACTCTTGTATTCAAAAATGAAAAAAAAAAATTAAAAATAAAAGACTCAAGTAATCACATTACTCTTGTATTGACAAAGAAAACAAACATAACATATGAAGTTTTCACAATTACAAAATAAGAAAATTCAAGTAGAAAAAATAACTAAAAATCTTCCCAAGAAGGATCTGGATTTTGAGATTGCTGAGGAGATTTAGTGTTCAATCTCCTTCTCTTTGGCTTAGGATGAGAAGACATTGCTGGTCTGAGATTTAATACTCTAGCCACTATTCTTCTGATCTCCCTATCTGTTTGAAATGATGAAAGAGAACTTGAACTATGAGGCTTGACTTCCTTTTTCTTCTTCTGGGCTCCTACCTTGTCGTACTTTCTTTTCTTCTCTTTAGGCCTTGCATCTTCAGCCTCATCTTCACTAACTTCCTCAGTTTCCAAAGCAAGAATTTTCCTTTTTCTTCCTACAGTAGGAGGATTTATTGGAATTTAAGTTCTGCTGATGAACTCCCTAACCTGCTGGAAAAAATCAGTTCTATATTTATTTGGAATCACCAGAGTAGAAACTTTGTTCCATGGGGATTTGTTAAACTTCCAATCCCAAACAAAAATACAATTAATCTCTATAATAGAATCTTGAAGATCTATTGATACTGCCGTTGGTAGAGCTTCCAAAATAGGGCAGTCATCTTCATCATTGTCATCTCCCTCAAAAAACAGGAGCAAAAAAATGCGACCATTTCCGACTATTTCTCTCACCAACTTCTCTAGCATACTCATCCTAATTGAAAATGAAGTTAACTTCAATATCATCAAAATCACAGTCTGAACCAATGTAAGAATCAAACTCAGATGAATTTTAAATATCTTCAATATATGGCAGTTGAGAGATAGGCTCAGGCTGGTAGATTGGAACCAAAGCCATGGAATCAGCAGACTGATCCATAGTGATGTTATGAGAAAATGACCCCATCCTTGCCATATTTACCATCCTTTGCACCTCAGGATGCAAAATATGCAGCCTTGGAATATGCTCTTCAGTAGTCTGTAGTAGGGGTTTATATGTACACTGGACAAATCTAACGCTTTCAAGAACTTGGCAAGTGGCAATACATAATAATTGAGTTGTTCTATCCTCAGTTTGTTCTTCTTCAACAGGTAGGATTTCTACTTCTAACTGAAATTAGATCCTTCACCTGCCCCCTGAATTGATGATGGTTTACCTGCAGCTTCACCATAAAAAGCCAGCAATTTACTTTGCTCTTCAATCTCTGCAGTGTCAATCTCTTCACAATCCGAGGAATCAACATCTTCAGCTTCTACAAGTGTAGCTTCTACAACCACTGTTTTGCCCTGCTCATTTAATTTTTCATCTATGTCCATGATTTGACTTGCCCCTTTTTCAGTAGCTAGATCAAATTGATCACCTAAATTCCACTGTAGGTGATCCTCCTATAAAATCAGAGCTTCTTATTGATCATTGAACTCAGGTTGGCTATCCATCAACTCTTCTTGTTCAAATTGAAGACGCTGGTGGTCATCTTCTTCTCTTCCTTGCTCAACAGGTTCCCTAATGCTTATCCCTATGGCAAATTTTGCAAATCCCACTGGAGGTGCACTTTGCTTGGCCCTTTGTAGTTCCCACAACCTCAAAAATTCTTGTGGATCTGAGATGTTGTTGAAGAATTCGGCTATTCTCTCTTCAACCTTTCTGTTAACCATCTCAGAAACTATAACCTCTAGCTATTCCCTTGATAAGGGATCAGCTACCCTTTTATTCTCCATCCTTGAACTGTGAATAGGAGCTGGAGTAGACTCTTGTATTGATCTAGTAATTGGAACAGGTGAAGAAAATTTATTCTTCTTTTTACTTGAGCTTTAGGCATTTCTCACTGCCTTAAACTTGAGAACTCCCTCAACTGCTTCAGTACAGGTGCTTTCCTTACCACCTCTACTTTCCCATATTCAGAGTTCTAATCCACCAGTGTGAGGCTTATAATTTGCTAGCCACATATCCTTCTTTTTGCTCTGAACTCCATATCTTTCCAACAATTCCGTTATAAGAGATGGAAAATATAAAGTCTTTTGCCTGGACTTTTCCTTCCTTAGACTACACACCCTCTTCTGAAGCTCAAAAAATATCAGCTGTCCCAAATGGATAAACTCTCCTTTGTTGAAATCTCGCAGAAACATCTTCTCATCTGAAGTGAATCGACTACCTTTTTTTCTAGGCATCACATTATCCCTCAGCCATGTTAAACATATGGCTGTGTGAATGTCTAATTCAATAGCCAGGACATCATCTTCAGACCCTTGAGTTGGATGTTGAAACCTTCTGAGACACCTTAAGTCTTCAACAGTTAATTCTGCAGCATCCATTCCTCTATCACCTTGATGTTGAGCTTCCATTAGACCATAATAGCTGCAAATGGTCTCTGCAGATACATCCACTTGATGACCTCTAATGCTAAAAGGTGTATCTAATTCCTCTGGAGCTTCATTGTAGAATTCCTCTACTAAGGTGGCATTAACCTTTTTAGGTTGCTCCACCAATTTCTTCATGAACCAGCTGTAGAGGTAATTCCCAAACCTTTTATCTTCTAACTCATCCATCAAACTCCCCTTCTCCTGCCGAAATTGCAGGTTTTCCTTTTGTAGTGGGCTCTTACCCTGAGATTTGTCCTTGATAACCATAGGTGAACTAAGCTTCACCTTTTTCCCTTATTTACTAACCCCAAACTTTGCTGCAGCTTGTCTCTTAGCCAAAACTGATTTATCAATTGAAATACCCACTTTTCAGCATTTGGTGTAGAAGGGGTTGTAGGTGTATTTTCTAAACTCTTCTTCTTGGTTGAGCCAGATGAGCGAATCCGAATTCCCTTTTGTTTAAGACCTATAACCGATCCTGACCCAACTGACTTCCCTGATTTTTCTTTAGATGTCTTCCCCTTAACAGTAGTTGAAGTAGAAAGGGTCTTGGGAGTCTTCTCCTGTGATTTGGGTGAACAAGGAAGAATTACTCTGACCTGGTAATTCTTTTCATCATAGATCTTCGGCCTCGCCGAACTCTTTGCCTTCTTGCCCTTCATAGATGGGCTAAGATTACTGTCACTCTTTCTTTTGGCCATTTATATGCAATTTGAACAACATCTCAACAGT
Organism: Cardiospermum halicacabum; assembly: GCA_031304145.1. Taxonomy (NCBI): domain Eukaryota; kingdom Viridiplantae; phylum Streptophyta; class Magnoliopsida; order Sapindales; family Sapindaceae; genus Cardiospermum; species Cardiospermum halicacabum. The sequence continues at coordinate 18,200,139 of CM062391.1, read as the reverse complement.
TATAACCAAATATCAAATTGACAAAACTAAAAATCAATCAAGCAACAGCATTATCAATAATGAACAACTGACAGTATATTGCAACATAGTTTTAGCATTTATCAAGCACATATAACAATCAAGACCTTAAACCACATTTTACAGCTTAAACACTAACAACTACTGTCAACAACGCAATCAATTACATTCGCAAAAATGAAACACCCAGCTAAAATCATTCATGTTCATTTCAAAACCCATAGAGATTCGACCATTATTACCGTTAAACAATGCTCTATTAATACCCTAACAATTTTGATTAACATATCAACACAAATAAACAAAAGATAACTAACAGCTTGCAACAAACTGAGAGAGAAAGAAAAGAAACATACCTTATTTGGTTACTGTGATGAAAGTCGATTGAAATGCAGAAACGAACTGAGAAATTCACGATTTAGGGTTTTGGAAAAATTGAAAATTCAGAGAGCAAGGTAATAGTAACGGTAAAATCGAATTGGGTTTATAAAGAAATAAGAAAATAGGTGCAATGATGAAAGAACTGGGCAGAAGGCGTAAAGATCCTGCCTCGCCCCGTGTCATACAACGGTAATATTTGTGTGCGCCTACGTATCACCTAATTAATTCGCCACTTCATGAAATGCAAGCGATATAAGTGGCGAAATGTTTTATGTCGCCAAAAGTGTAGGTGTGATAAAATTCAGAACTAGGCGAGAAAGAATAAACTCTCCTTAAAATTTACCTAACTGGCGATATAAAGTGGCGACATATCTATAACTTCGCCTTCACAAAGAATTTCAGGCGAAAGAATGAGGCGAAAAGAGATTAGCTCGCCAAAAATATTTTCAAAGTACGCAATCATCCAGGCAAATAAATCACACTACGCCAAATTTAACTTGTTTCCAGGCGATGAAATTTGGCACAGTTAAAACTTAGCGCCAGAAAACATACCTGTTTGGCGAGATAAAATGACAATGTGTTGAATTCTCGCCTCAGTTTACTTGTCACTGGGCGATATAACAAGGCGAGATTCGTCCTTCCTCGCTTTTGCAAGAGTAAGATGGGCGAAGTATTTGGCATGTTTATCCTTTCTCGTCTTCACCCAGGCGACCATGCATGGCGACATCCCATAATTAGCCATCTTTAAAACATGAACTTGGTTAGTTAAAATCTTACACAATTAATTGAACATAGCATAATTCTCAGAGAAAAAAAAATAATTGTGTAAGGAGTATGCTTTGTTTAAGGTCGTTAGCATCGACCAAGGCAAGTTTGCTATTGATTTTCCATTATATCTACAAGATCTGATATGTAAAGGATATTTCTTGTCTTGTAAATATCTCCCCCCAAATAATGCTTGAGTCTATGTCCATTCACAACAAAGGAATCAGTAGACTTGTTATCAAACAATTCAATAGCTCCATATGGGGAAACACTGTTTGTTCTAAATGGTCCTGACTATCTAGACTTTAGTTTTCCTGGAAATAAGCTAAGTTTGATATTGTAAAGCAGTACATATTGTCCAGGTTTGAACTCTCGCTTGACAAACTTCTTATCGTGGTAATTTTTCACCTTCTGCTTGTACATCTCATGATTTTCATAAGCTTCAAGATGCCATTCATCCATCTCATCTAGTTGTAGAAGCCTCTGCTTTCCTGCTTTTTCATAGTCCATATTTAGAAGTTTTACAGCCCAATACAACCTGTGTCCCAACTCCACTGGCAAATGGCATGACTTGTCATACACCATTATAAATGGTGACATTCCGATGGGAGTTATAAAAGCTGTTCTATAAGCCCACAGAGCATCATCTAGCTTGAAGCTCCAGTCTTTTCTGGACTCGTTTACAGTCTTTTGTTGGATTCTCTTTAACTCTCTGTTTGAAACTTCCACCTGCCCATTCTCTTGCATATGATAAGCTGTGGTAACTTTATGGATTACTCCATACTTCTTAAGAACCTTCTCCAACAGCTTATTGTAGAAGTGAGACCCTCCATCATTAATTAGTACCCTGGGTATGCCAAATCTAGTGAAGATATTCTTGTGAAGAAATTTCTCCAATACCTTTCCATCATTTGTAACACAAGCAATAACCTCTACCCACTTGGATACATAATCAACTGCTACAAGTATATACTCATACTTGTTTGCTGGAGGAAATGGTCCCATGAAATCAATACCCCATACATCAAATAGCTCAACCTCTAGGATATAATTTTGGGCCATTTCTTGCCTCTTAGAAATATAACCCATTCTCTGGCATGTATCACAGCAGGCCACATAAGCATGTGCATCTTTGAATATTGATGGCCAATAGAAACCACATTCCATAATTCTGGTTGCTGTTCTTGTTCCAGCAAAATGACCAGCATATTCTGATGAATGTCAATGCTTGATGATGCCCAATGTTTCTTCATATGGGATGCAAAGTCTTAACACTTGATCAGCACATCTCCTAAACAGGTAAGGTTCATCCCATATGTACCTCTTAACCTCATGAAGGAACCTTTTCTTTTAATGACTATTTAAATCTTCAGGTAACACTTTATATGAAAAATAGTTTGCATAGTCAGCATACTAGGGATAAAATGTTACCTCACAAAGGAAAAGTTGCTCATCTGGAAATTTTTCATTGATGTCAACTTGAGCCTCCATATCCTTAATGTGCAGTCTTGAGAGGTGGTCTGCTACTACGTTTTCAGTGCCCTTTTTGTCTTTAATTTCTATGTCAAACTCCTGCAGCAAAAGCACCCAACTTATCAACCTAGGCTTAGACTTCTTCTTAGAAAATAAGTATCTCAATGCTGCATGATCAGTATGGATGATAATTTTAGACCCTAATATATATGATCTAAACTTATCCAATGCAAAGACTATTGCTAGTAGTTCTTTTTCAGTGGTGGTGTAATTTCTCTGAGCCTCCACCAACGTTTTACTAGCATAATAAATGACCCTAAATAGCCTCTCCTTTCTCTATCCCAGCACTGCGTCTACAGCAGTCAGATGCATCACACATGATTTCAAATTCAGAATTCCAATCTGGTGGAACTATGACTGGTGCTGAAACAAGCTTTTCTTTAAGCTGCATAAAAGCTTTCAAACATTCATCAGTAAAATCAAACTTCCTTTCTTTTTCTAACAAAACACATAAGGGTCTAGCTATCTTTGAAAAATCCGTAGAAACCAGCATTCCCTAAGAAACTTCTAATGCCTTTTACGTTGGCAGGAGGAGGTAAATTGGCTATCACATCAATTATTGCTCTGTCTACTTCTAATCCCTTAGCAGACACCTTATGGCCTAAAACAATACCCTCTCTTACCATAAAATGGCATTTTTCCCAGTTGAGGACTGGGTTAGTTTCCTCACATCTTCTAAGCACTTTCTCTAGATTATTCAAGCAATCGTTAAAACTGTCTCCTATAATGGAAAAATCATCCATGAAGACCTCTAGAAACTTACCTATGAAATCAGTAAAGATGGCTAGCATACACCTTTGAAACGTTCTTGGTGCATTACATAGTCCAAATGGCATCCTATTATAAGCAAAGGTTGCAAAAGGACAAGTAAAAGTTGTTTTATGCTGATCACCTGGAGCAATAGGAATTTGGTTATATCCAGAATAACCATCCAAAAAGCAAAAATAAGGGTGTCCTGCTAGCCTATCTAATATCTCATCTATGAAGGGAAGGGGGAAGTGATCCTTTCTAGTGGCATCGTTTAAAACTCTATAATCTATACACATACGCCAGCCTGTAATAGTTCTAGTAGGGATCAATTCATTCTTTTCATTCTTAATCACAGTAATCCCTCCCTTATTTGGCATATACTGCACTGGACTAACTCATTCACTATCTGAAATTGGAAAAATAATACCTGCATCAAGGAGTTTCAGTACTTCCTTCTTCACAACCTCCTTCATAGTTGGATTCAATCTTCTCTGAGGTTGGATCTTCGGTGTATGTTTATCCTCCAAGATGATCTTGTGTGTATAGAAAGTGGGGTTGATTCCTTTAATATCTGCTATCATCCACGCAATGGCTTTCTTGTCTTTCCTCACCACTTGGAGTAGGCTTTCCACTTGTTCATCTGTTAAGTCATTGGAAACCACAATAGGTAAACTAGAATCCTTAGAGTTAAGGAATGCATACCTGAGATGACTTGGAAGTGCCTTCACTTCCAACTGTGGTGGTTTTTCAGTTGAGGGAAGTGTTGGCTCGGCAGATGGTTATTTATCACTAATGTTGAGGACAAAATGAGAAGTCATGCATTCCAGCTCACCACTATAAGCACTTTCCTCTTGAATATCAATATCCACGTCATTGATTAATACATTGTTCAGTGGATCAGAACTTCTCAATGTGAGAATTTTATCCATCAACCCTGTATCAGCTACCAATTGTATACTCTTGACTTCATTAAAATCGTATGGAAATTTTAATGACTCCAAAAGACTAAATTTTTCTTCCTCTTAATTAACTCTGAGTGTGAGTTCACCATTTACCACGTCTATCATTGCTCTTCCAGTTCTCAAAAATGGTCGACCAAGTAACAAAGGTACGTCTTCATCTACCTCCATGTCAAGCACTACAAAATCCACTGTAAACATTAATTTGTTCACCGTGACTATCACATCTTCCACAACTGCCTTAGCATGAGTGAAAGATCTATCAGCAAGTATCAACAAGACATTATCAGGTCTGAAATGCCCTATTCCCAATCTTTCATAGATGGCCAAAGGCATCAAGTTTATACTGGCTCCCAATTCACAAAGAGCTATCCCTTTGAATCTATCGCCTATGGTCAAAGGTATGGTGAACTTGCCAGGATCTTTCTCTTTCCTAGGAATCTGGTACTTGACAAGTTGGCTCACACCCTCATTCACATTAATGCATCCCACATCAGCTAAATTCCTTCTATTTGACAACAGCTCCTTCATGAATCTAGCATAGACAGACATTTGTTTCAATGCTTCAATGAATGGGATGTTGACATGGATTTGCTTCATCATGTCTAAAAACTTCTCAAGCTGCTTATCCAGCTTCTTTCTATTCTCTCTTTGAGGAAAAGGTAAGGCAATCTTCACAGCCTCCTGTTCTTTTTCAACAGATTTGTTGATTTCTTCATTTTTCTTATTCTGTGCAGGAGGTTCATAACTTTTCTTTTCCTTAGAGTTCTCTAGTTGTTTCCCACTTCTCAGTGTAATAGCATGCACTTGTGCTTCCTCCTTAGATTTATCTTTAACCTTTGGGTTGAGCACAGTGCTCCTTGGGGTCTTTGATTCAAAACTTGCATAAGTTGCCCCATCTGAGTTTCCAAATTTTTAATTGAAGTGGTATGGTTGGTAACAACAGCATCAATCTCCTCCATGTATTTAATCAGAAGATCCTCAATACTAGGCTTATTCTGTCCCATTGGCTGATACTGAGTCTGTCCTTGTTTGTTGGTAACCAGGTTGAGGATTTCTTTGGTAATAACCCTGATTTTAATAAGGTTGGTTCCTCTGTTGATAGTATGGCCTGTGCTGGTTCCCATAATTATTATTCACATAATTTACTTGTTCTGACTCCTCTAGCTCATCGTCATCATCAGCAAATGCTGCTTTCTGAGCATAATTGCTAGAGTAGTCTTCTGTTTTTCAACAGAATTAACTGAAGTCTTCTTTGGATGGCCCTTATTGACTGCCATATAGTCCATCTTTTTATTCAACAATGCTATCTGAGCAGATAATGCATTGAAAGACTCCAAGTCATAAACTCCACATTGCTTTTTGTTTGCAGCATTTTCCCTTTCATTCCATCCAATATCATTGTTAGCCAGCAATTCGATGAAGTCATGAGCGTCATCTAGCTCCTTATCAGTTATTGATCCTCCAGCTGAGGAATCAATATGCATTTTGATCTGAGGAGGCATGGCACTATAAAATGTCATCACAATGCTCCAAGATGCTATGCCATGGTGAGGACATCTTCTAATCAGCTCCTTAAACCTTTCCCAACTTTCATATAATGACTCTCCATCCACATACTGAAAAGAAGAGATCATATTTCTCAGTTTCACCATCTTCCTGGGAGGAAAGTACCAGGCTAAAAACTTCCTAACTAAATCTTCCCACCTATTGATACATCCTGGTGGCAATGAGTATAACCAGGAGTGAGCTTTGTTACTCAGTGAAAAGGGAAATAAACGAAGTTTAACTGCATCCTCTGAGACTCCATTGTGTCGAAATGTACTGCACAGATGCAGAAAGGTGTTCAGATTCTGATTAGGATCCTCAGTAGCTCCTCCTCCAAACTTGTTCTGTTGAACCATTTGGATGAGTCCAAATCTCAACCCAAAGTTCTCGGTTGTTATTGCTGGTAAGTTGATGGCCTATGGCATGCCATCAACTGGTGGGATGGAATATTAACGAAGAGTCATCCTCTCAGGATCTCCTCGTACATCATTGTCATTATTTATGTTGTAGCGGTCTCCAGACATTATTACTCTTGACTCAGTTCTCGCTGCTGATCTTGTTCGTGATCTAGATTGTCTAACAATTCTTTCTAGTTAAGGATCAAACTGTAAGTCTTGAATACCTTTAGATCTTGTCTGCATACACTACACACTTGAACAAACAATTTTTAAAACTGAAAAAGAATTTAATAAATCAAGTTAGCGTAGTTCAAAATAAATCTTAATCTTCAAAGAACAATCCCCGACAACGGCGCCAAGAAATTGATGGTGGAAATTTCTACTGACAGTAATGTTCACAGCAGTCAGATAGAAATTCTATCAATGTCTAATGTAGTATTTTAGATATCGTCTCCACAGGGATTGTAAGCTAAGAAGCATGATTGAGACTATGATTTTAACTGAATTGCTAAAAGAATCCTATATATAAATTGAATCATAAGAATCATAAAATTGATGTGAAGTAAAAGATACTAGTGACATTCATTCAATTAAAACTCAAGTTAACACTCTATTTTGCAATTGATCTTAACAATGAACAAGTTGATTTGTGAAATCTGTTATCAATTAACTTCTCATGCAAGTTTCACCTTAAATCTCAGATTTACCTTCTAGATCATCATCAGTGATCTGTTAAATGATGTCTCAATAAAATTTAACAGATCTCAATTATATAGTTGCATATATCTCTATACTACAACCTATACAATTGATAAGCACAATCTGTAGAAAAACAGATTTGTAGTCTATCTCTAGCATTACGATCCTCTGTTCTTAGATCTGAAACCTAATCGCCATCTCTGGTCTAAATCAAATCTCATAATAACAATATTACGTTACTCTCATTCTTGTAATTCAAATATATCATTAAATCAAGTAGATCTGGCTATAATTGAACAAGAAACATTGCAATTGAAGTGATAATCAACATCAAAATTGAACAAATCAACAGAGCTTTTAGCTAGCACATCTACTTCAGCATATCCATTCAAGTACAAAATCATTATCGACATGCTTAAGATCTAAATCTTACCAAGAAAGATTGAAGCTAGACTCTGTCACAGTTGTTGCTTCATAATCTTCAAGTTAAATCTCAATGATCAATAGAAATAGAGTATAAGACTTCTTCAAGAAACTTCTCTGAAGATGTTGAATAATGCGTATAGAAGAATCTAGAATTTCTCTTAAAGTATAACAGAATGTCAAAAGTAAAATCAATCGTCTAAACTTTCTACTCTCTAAAAAAACTTCACACACCTCTACCTCATCTGAGCTCCTATTTATAAAGTTTGGCTCAGTGGCAATTTTGAAATAAAATCAACAAAGAAACACAAATTGGCGAAGTAACATTTTTTCTTCATTTATGTCGCCTGTTCCATCGCCTGAACCAAACGACTTCTTAAAATCTCGTTTGTCTTGATCGCCAAACTAATAATCTACTCAGGCAAAATGTTCCCAATATTGCCATAGTATTTCGCCTGATGCTTAGGCGAGTTGATATTCTTCGTCAAAACACTCTTCTAATTAAAATCTTCTAGGAGATGTCTCATCAAATGTTGCCTGTTATTATCCTTTGACTTGGCGACATTTCTCCTTTATTGTGTCAGCTATTGCCTCAAGGCAGGCAAAGTCCAACCTTCATCGCCTAAATTTTCTGCCAGGATGGCGACATACGAAGGTAAGGAGTGTCTGATTCGCCTCACATGTTTTAATCTTCGAGGCGAGATCTTCTTTATATCGCCTGCTTCATCGCCCTCTACTCCAATTCGTGGCGATGTCTTCAGGCGAATTCGATTCTCAGCAAAATCATTTCGCCAGTTTGCTGACTTTTGATCTTTTTTCTTTTTCTTCTCAATTTAATTTTCCACAACTTTTCCACAACTTTTCATCCAAGTCCCTGTCTCAACAATATAGCCTAGAATTAATAGAAATGTATTCAATATCTCATCATTTAAGCTCAATTTCATTACATTCAAGCTCATAAAGTATGCTAAAACATAGGTAAATTCTAGACTTATCACATATCGATTTAAAAGGTCATTACAATACTCCAAGAGGTTATGCCATGATGTGGACATTTCCTAATCAGCTCTTTGAATCTCTCTGAGCTTTCATAAAGAGACTTCTTATCTATTTATTGAAAGGAGGAAATCATATTCCTCAGTTTCACCATCTTCATAGGTGGGAAATATAGAGCTAGATACTTTTTGACTAGATCCTCTCAAATATTGATGCATCCTTGAGTTAATGAGTACAACCAGGCATAAGCTTTATTGTTCAGAGAAAAAGTAAATTATCTCAATTTTACAGCATCTCCAAACACCTCATTGTGTCTAAATGTACTGCAAAAGTGCAAGAATTTATTCAAATGTTGGTTTGGATCCTCAGTAGCTCCTCCTCCAAATTTGTTCTGTTGAACCATTTGGATGACCTAAGCTCAAATGTATAGGTTGTTATTGCTAGTAAGTTGATGGCTTGAGGCATTCCATCAACTGGTGGAATCGAGTATTGATGCAGAGTCTTTCTTTCTGCCTCTTGATCAGCCATTGTGTCATTATTCTAATTACTGCATACTCCAGACATGTTCACTCTTGACTCTGATCTTTGTTGTCTGATTAAAGTTATAGGGTCATGATTAAACTACACATTATGAGTCCTCCATGATCTTATCTACATACACTACACACTTGAACAAATAATTTAAAGTTGAAAAGAATATATAAATAGCACAGTTAGTACAATTCAATGTAAATCTCAATCTTAAAAACAACTATCCCAGGCAACGGCGCCAAGAAATTGGTTAGGATTTTTCTAAAACATACAAATCTGAGTCAATCAACGGAGCTATTAGCTGAGCACAATTACTTCTTTATATATAATACAGTTAAATAACATCTTCATCATACTCAAAAGACCTTAATCTTACAAAGGAAGATAAAAGTTGAACTCTGTCACCATTTTCACTTCTTCACTTCAAGCTATATCTTTGAGATCACAACAAAACAGAGCACAAAAACTTCTCCAAGAAACTTCTCGAAATGAGATCTAAAATGAAAGAACTGAAGAGTCCAGAAAATACCTAAAAATGTCAAAAGGTTCTTATTGCCTCGGCTGAGTTCCTATTTATAGAGTTTTCTCAATAGCAATTTTGAAATTAAACTAAGAAAGAAACACAAATTAGAGATGTAAAAAATAACTCCTTATGTCGCATGTTCCTTCAGCTGAACTCAAACGACATTCTGTCACTTCGCTAAACTTGTTCGTGAGATAACAAGTTTTTCAGGCGAAATGTTCTTTACCATCTTCTTCGATATTGCTACCATATAGACAATTAAGCTTCTTATTGCCTTCTGTATATTGCCTTATTAAAGATCTTAGGCAATATAAGTAAATTGTCGCCATCATTTATACTTCTTCCTCAGGCAATGTTCAATCATTTAGCCTTTGGTTTGTTGCCTGTGTGTAAGCCACATTTCGTTTTGCATGCTAAGAGAAGATGGCGACATTTCGTGGACGCATAATAATGTTAATTGCATATAATGAGTATAATTGGGACTTAATGAGTAACACACCTTACTGAACTCGTGAATAATGTGGAAATTGGGCGGGATTGTATTCTATTATGATTGATTGCTAGTCCTTAGTGCATTGTGTGCCAAAATCATACTTAAATAATTAAATAGACGCATTTGTCTGTGATGGTTTATAATTGTTGGAGTGTGACTTGCTAACCGGACATCAATAGCCTGACATTGTATTTTCTTCCATTTTCTTCTCTCTTTTATTGAAATGTGAAATAGGTGATCGAGCAGATTGAAGGTCCAGCATTCCACATAAAGCATGTCGAGTCTTCATGAAATTTGGAACTCTAGGTAGGATTGTCTTTCAATTGTTCATTTTTGGCTATTTTAAAAGAAAATGCAGACTCTTAGAATCACTTTGGGTCCTTATGTTTTGGACATATTATTTTGGAGATTTTAAAGTGTTATTTGGATGATCGTTATGAATTGTGAACATATTTTATTTCAAGTAAACTATTTTTATTGATTTATTGTTCTTGGATGACAGGTTTATAATGTTTATTTTGTAACGAACTTTCTGAAACATCAATGTTTTTTTTTCGCACTTAATGTCAATGAATGAATGATTGTAATGTGACGCTCCGGCTTCCGTTCGCAGCCCCGCCGTGGTCGGGATTAGACGTTATATAGATGAACGGTCATGTTCCCGAATTCTGTTCGCGAACTTATCTCTAGTTGTTTGGGTTGTCTCTCGTGAAAAGTTATTAACCTTACTAAATAACTAGAAAAGTTATTAACCTTACTAAATAACTAAAAAAGTTATTAACCTTACTAAATAACTAATAGACAATGGAATTGGCTACAACCTACATACATTGTTGGCTTGAGTTGTAATTTGGGACCTATTAACTTTGAGATCTTATGTCATCGCTCAGATGGCACTTGGCCATGGATGGCCTATTTGGACTCTACAAACTTCCACTAGAATAATGAACAATATGCTTTCTTTTAAAGTTTCACAACACATAAAAATTCCTCCGAAAAAGTTTCTTAGATCCGTGAATCTATCACGAAAGTTGTATTACTAAATTTAATTTTTTTTAAATTAATTTCAAATAAAATTGAAATAATTTATTAAATTAATTCAAAATTTAACTAAAAGTCAAATCATCCTATTAAAATATCTTTAACCAAAATATGTAATGTAAAAATCATCCATGTGAAACGAAAGTAGTTTACTTCACCTTTTATTTCATTAAACCAATTCAATCACCAATGAATTAGGCAAAGAAAACATAGTTCATTTGATCATCAATTAAACTAGTTTAATGAGATGAACTCATCATTAAAAAAATATAAATCAATTTTCTTTTAGCTGGTTAAAAAATAGATAAACTTGGTAAAACACGCTACACAGTGGATGGGCACCTTTATTTATAAAAATATCAACAATGACATGAACGCCTATTAGTTTGAAGAAAATGATAGGAACACGTAATAGGCTCAATTTCTATATAACATAGTTTCCGGAGAGCAAGTCTTCATTATCAGCAGCATGGATTTCCAAACAATAGTTATATTTCCACTCCTAACTCTGTTCATCATCAGTTTCATTGTCCTCTCAACCACAAAATCTAAAAAGTCTTCACCACCAGGTCCATTTAAACTCCCGATCATAGGAAACATGCATCATTTCTTATTCTCAATGCCTCATCACGCTCTCAGAGATTTATCCACCAAGTACGGTCCAATCATGTATCTGAAACTCGGAAACTTATCCACCATTGTCATCTCCTCCCCTGAATCAGCCGAACAAGTCATGAAAACCCACGACATCATCTTCGCCAACAGGCCATTTCTCCTGTCAACACATATTTTCTTTTACAATTCCACCGACATGTTATGCTCCCCATACGGTGAGTATTGGAGACAGCTGAGGAAAATCTGCATAACGGAGCTTCTGGGCCCGAAACAGGTGAAGTCTTTTGGTGCCATTAGGAAGGAGGAGGGGCAGAGAGTGGTCAGATTGTTGTGTTCGAATTCGGGTTCGGTTGTGAATTTGAGTAGGGTGATTTTTAGCTGGACATTTAATGTGGTGTCTAGAGCTGCTTTTGGAAGGAATTGTGGATATAAAGATGAGTTTCTGGATTGTCTGTTAGAGTTTGTGGAATTGGCTGGTGGGTTTTCTGTAGCGGATGTATTTGATTGGAGGTTTGTGCAGATCATTAGTGGGCTGAAGAGGAAGTTTGAGAGAATACATAAGACGATGGATCGGATACTTGAGAGTGTGATTGCAGAACATAGGAGTAAAGAGGTTGGAAGTGAGAGTGAGGATGGTTTGAAAGATTTTGTTGACGTTCTGCTTGATTTGCAGAAGAATGGGGATCTTAAGTATCCGTTGACTGATAACGTTATCAAAGCAATTCTTCTGGTAAGTAGTTTTGTTTTGGTTTCGAATGTGAAATGAATTTCTTATAATCTTGATGTTATGGTTTCAGGACATGTTAAGTGGTGGGATTGAGACATCGGCAACAACAGTAGAATGGGCTATGTCTGAAATCATAAAGAATCCGAGAGCGATGGAAAAGGCACAAGCAGAGGTGAGGCACGTATTTGGTGTAGAAGGAAGTGTTGATGAAAGGGGTCTTCAGGAATTGAAATATTTGAAAGCAGTCATCAAAGAAAGTCTCAGGTTACATCCCCCAGCACCCTTATTAATTCCAAGAGAAGGGAAAGAAACCTGCAAGATATTCGGATACGAAATACCAGCCAAGACAAAAATTACAATTAACGCATGGGCAATAGGGAGAGATCCCAAATATTGGATTGAACCGGAGAGATTTTATCCCGAGAGATTCATGGATAGCTCAGTAGATTATATGGGAAATAATTTTGAATTCATTCCGTTTGGTGCAGGCAGAAGAATGTGTCCCGGAATGTTACTTGCTATAATAAATGTTGAGGTTCCACTAGCACTGTTTTTATATCATTTTAATTGGAAACTACCTTATGGAAGAATGCTTGAGGAACTAGACATGACTGAAAGGTTTGGAGTAACAGTAAGAAGAAAAAATGAGCTCCGCTTAATTCCAGAGTATTCACCAGCAGCATGAGGATATTGGTTCTCCAATCAATCTTAAACCATGAATAAAGTGGTCATATGTATAAGTACTGTTTTCTTTTCAGCTTAATAATTATTTGGACTATTTATTGAGTAATGAATGGGTGAAAAGACTACTCTACCCCCGGCCTACCACGCCATCCGTGTTCTAACCATTCATATTTCTCCTTTCATTTATTGTTTCTCCTTTTAAACTATGACATTGGCAAAAAGAAGTTCTAGTTTAGGTTTTAACTTCTCCCTATGATATCAAGGAAAGTTGACAAAATAATAAGTAACTTTATATAATTTTTAAATAAGTCAAAGTATACAATAATGATATCCAAAATATGATGAATGGTGCTCCACGTGATAAATCTCCTCACCACACCCTTCGATACCTAGGCTCGATTACCTGTTATTACAATTCAAGTATAAAAGAAAACAACAAAATAAAAATACAAGGAAAAGGGGGTTAGACTATCGAAAGCCTAATTTATAGTCTCATGCCTTAACATAGACACACATATGATATTACTTCAATTGAAGTAGATCAACAAGCGTATGCAACTATCGGACCCTCTAAAGTCTGCTAATTTTAGAGAAGGCAAGCAAACAAGCATTCCTATAAATTACATACACATATGCATGTAGAAAACATGATACAAGTCTATTTCTAAGCTTATCCAATTAATCTTCTATGATAGAATGCATGAGGAGGTGACTTGTTCCACAAGTAATAGCCAAATATTTCCCTAAAACCAGAGTCGAGCCGATACATGCCTAGTGTATGCATTAGATTCGATATATGGTCTAAACAGTAAGCTTTATGCTCAAATGAACCTATCCAAACCCAAACAATGTCAATTGGAAAAACTATCTTAAGCAACTTGCTTGGCGACATGCATGTGGCTGAGCTAGCTTTTTTTTTTTTCTTTTAAACTATCTTTGGGTACCAAGCAACTGCTGCACGACATGCATGTTGCCCAGCTAGTCGTCTCACATAATGATGACAACTTTTAAATTTCAGACGACTAGATGTGCAACATGCATGTCACCCAACTAGTCGTCTCAATAGTCCATTTTAAAATTTTGTGGCACCTCACTACTTAATATGTGACATGCATGTCACCCAGCTAGTCATCTGGACTTTTTAAACCAATTTCAAATTCGACCTGTTGCGTGGCTAGCTAGTTACATGGCGTTGTGGAATCCAAATTATGAAAAGTTTGATTTTCAACAATCCTGACTAGTTTTCTAAGTGACTTTCTCAGTTAAAAAATATATACCTAATATTATTCTAATATCCAATCTAAGCACATATACATCATCTATGCATATCAAGCGTCATATATAATCAAATCAAACCAAAATCGACCAAACCAAATGGGTGAGCAAGAATGAACAAGTTGCTTACTTGGACAATCTATTACAGCAGTATTAAAAGCAATACAAGTACCTATTAGAAGTTCTAATCAATTTTCCTTTCATTACTAGGCTAAGTAAAACCATCTACCAACTTAATTAAGGCCAAGTTGATTAACAAACTATTATTGTGATCTAATCATGATGCGGATCGGTTGGCCTTAAATTTTATGGAAGACTTGAACCAACCGGGTCAAGATTAGAAAGAAGCCCTAATTATTTTAGGATTTATTATTTTAAAGTTTATTTCCAAATAGGATTTAGGATTTATTTTCCTTATTTGATTTATTTGTTTTCTTTTTAGGTTTTCTAAAATATAAGGAAATTCCTTCTTAAAAGGATTTCTATTTGTCTAGGTTGTAACCTCTATATAAGGGGCTTCCTTTCATTAATTTTATATCTTTCATCTTTTAACTTTTGAATATCTTATTTCTCTGAAACAGATTTTTCCCTTGGATTTGGGTTTATCTTCCCTTAGATTAGGGAGCTTCATCGTCCCGGCCAAACGAAATTGGTCACCTAACACTCATGACCGAGACTAATCAGTCTATCAAAACTCGTGACCGAGTCTAAATAGTCTTTATCTTTATTTTTCGCTTCCGTCCTGCGTCAGTTGGTATCAGAGCAGTGTTCATCCATGGGGGATAATGAAGAAGCAATAGAAGAGATGGAGAATTTTCGAGCATATTGTCACGTTGGGGATGCTGTTTGTAGGATGATTATAGATAGTTGCAGTTATGACAATCTAATTGCTGAAAAGTTTGTGGAGATTCTATAATTACCAACAGAGCCTCATCCTTCACCATACAAAGCCTTTTGGAATAAAGAATGTATGTTGATTGAAGTAAATCGAATTTGTAGAGTACCTATTTCGATGGGTAAATCTTATTCAGATACAGTTATTTGTGATGTTATGGATATTGATACATGTGGAGTCTTATTGGGGAAACCTTGGTTATTTTATCGGAATGTTGTATACAAAAGAGAAAATAATTCGTACAACTTCCGGTGGAATAAAAAGAAGATTGTGATCTAGCCTACTGGATTTGTGAAACCTTCTAAATTGGAATAGAAATCTACAATGACATCAAAAGTGTCAGGGGAGATCACGATCAAATCTGATGGTGATTTTGTAATCAAGAAGGATTCACCACAAGTTGAAGAGGAAGTAGAAACAAAAGCAGGCTCAATTTTGGTAGAAGCGAAAGTAAAATCTATTTTGCCAGTAACAGACGTGGACTTCGTTATCAGCCTTCCATGTACTCAAGCAAAAATAGGCTCAATTTTGCTAGAAGCAGATGTAGATTCTACTTTGCCAGTAGCAAATGTGGATTTCGTTATCGGCCTTCCATGTACTCAATGTGAATCAAACTCTATTTTTGTTACGATTGACAGCTTTTCAAAAATTGCGCACTTTATTTTCTACAAGAAATCTGAAGATTTAGATCATGTTGCCAAAATATTTTTTTTAAAGATTATTTGTATTCACGACATCTTCAAATTATTATTATTGAAGACAATATACATGTGGAAGAAAAGAAGGTGGAAATAATTTGACACTCTCCAAAGATATTTGATGAGAACTCGAGGACGAGTTCTTCTAAAGTGGAAGGGAATGATGCGGATCAGTTGGCCTTAAATTTTATGGAAGACTTGGACCGGGTCAAGATTAGAAAGAAGCCCTAATTATTTTAGGATTTATTATTTTAAAGTTTATTTCCTAATAGGATTTAGGATTTATTTTCCTTATTTGATTTATTTGTTTTCTTTTTAGGTTTTCTAAAATATTAGGAAATTCCTTCTTAAAAGGATTTCTATTTGTCTAGGTTGTAACCTTTATATAAGGGGCTTCCTTTCATAAATTTAATATCTTTCATCTTTCAACTTTTGAATATCTTATTTCTATGAAATAGATTTTTCCCTTGGATTAGGGTTTATCTTCCCTTGGATTAGGGAGCTTCATCGTCCCGGCCAAACGAAATTGGTCACCTAACACTCGTGACCGAGCATAATCAGTCTATCAAAACTCGTGACCGAGTCTAAACAATCTTTATCTTTATTTTTTGCTTCCGTCCTGTGTCAAATCATCTACCACATTAACCAAATAACCAATTTAGAAACCATTTAACCATAGTAAGCACCTTAGTACGTAACTACACAAATGTTCATAATCTTTATTAGTTACGAGTCCTCATTTAGTCATACATAGCCAAATCAAACAAACCAATATCAAATATTAACAAGTTCAACAGTAATCAATTTATCAAATTTTAACAAGAATGTTCATGACCATCACAATAGCTTTGAAAATGGGATTAAGATGGACCGAAGTCCCAAGATGGGCAAGTCCGTAGGTGGACCAAAGTTCCAAGTTAAGGTCCATCGAAAGCGCAAGTGGTCGTCATCCCAAGTTGGGTAAATCCGTAAATAACAATATGAAACCATCACCCCCTAAATCTGTGCCTACCATGCCATGATACTTTCATGGGTAGAAGTATTTCTATCCCTAAGCATGCCTTTCATTCTACTATCTATAGCAAGTTTATGGGATGTTAAATGAATACCAAGTATCATTACAGGGGACCAATTTCCATCACTTTACAAATTAAACCAAGACCTTTCAAGGGTGATATACTCAAGTTAGCCTTTGATAATTTTAGGCCATAATATTACTATTAATTCAATTATTTCAAACTTATTTACCAAGTCTCAATTATACCAGTAGTCATCCATGATCATCAACAAGCTACAATAATCATCAATGGAACTCAATCAAACTAGTATCAACCCATTTAGCGCATTCAAGCCATTTATCAGCAATTTAGCTACAATAATCTAGGTGTCGCAAATAAGGAACATAATTAAGGTTTCTAATACATCATTTCCTAATCTATACACACAAAAAAGTGAAAGGTAAATGGAGGAAGGTGGGAGAGTAAATGGAAGGGAAAAAGCTAAGGTTTAGTTTTGGAAGAAGAGGAAATCGTGAAGGGAGGGAGGTGCGAGATAAGGAGATTGAAATGTGTTGTTAGGTGCTGGTGGTGTTTTGTTTCGTGATGCCACTTGAGCCTAGCTTTGGATTGGGCCACCCTACGGGCCTAATCCAATTCCGAGTTTAATTTCAACCGAAACTCAATTCCTTCACTTTCATAATTCTTCCAAAATTTATTTTCACGTTTTTCATTAAAAACCACTATCGTTTTTGAAATTCCTAATTCCATGCTTAAAAAGGGTAAAGTGATCATTATGACCAAAAAATATATATTTTATATAAAAATTCTATTTTTCTAATATAAAAATAATTTTAACACTTACTTTTCATTTAATCTAATTGCCACTAATTTCTTGTGCGCAAGTTTTTAAATACTCGTATTTGTTCCGCTATCAAATTTTATAAGAGTGGAAAATTTTAAATAAATTTAATAAATACATTAAAAATACTTTCTCCGTCCCTAATTAATTATTACACTTACTAAAAATGGATGTCCTTATTAATTGTTACACTTCTACTTTTAGTAAATTTTTATAATTGAAAAAACAATATTACCCTTATACTTTTTGAACCACTCAACCCCACTAACCAATATAATATACCATTTATTCTATTTTTAAAACTTTTTAAATTCTCACACCATCTCATAACATTTTAGGTGGGCCCCTTCCATATTATATTCAATTGTAATTTATTTGTTGTTGTAAAAGTAAATTTGACAATTCATAATTTATCACACTACCTCACAATTTTCCAACTGTAACAATTAATTAGGGACGGAGGAAATATTTAAAATTTTAAATGAAAAATTTTGACCCAAATTTCGAACTTCACATCTTCAATCACACTAAATCCATTACCAAAAAAATTTGTGATGGCATGAATGAAAATTTAAAGTTAGAAATCGCAATTGGAGATATTTTAAGATGGATAAACATCTTATTTGTGAAGCAACATTAAATGGAGTAAAATTAGTTGGTATTTTTTATTTAATTGAGTAAGATTAGTTGGTATTTTTTATTTAATCTTTTTAAAAATAATAATTACGTGTTTTGCTGCCCAAAAACATTTTAAGCCAATAAGTCCTTTCAAGCTCAGGTTAGACTTATGAACCAGTCAACTGACCCGATATTTTCTGAATCCCTTAATTTATTAAAGATTAGGGCGTGAAGAATGTGAACTTCTCTCTATAATCTCTGACGGCTACTCCCGAACAACCTATTAATACTTCCTAAAAATACCATTTCGGGAATTGATTTCGTTAAGAAAAAACCCACTTGATAACTCTATATTGTTAATATTGCCTTGGGAGCCATACTTTTAAGTGTCCAAGAGTTACTTCCACATAAGCATTCTTTTTCCACTCCCTTTTTTCTTAATTTTAATTGAATATTTTGTTGATTTTAGGGGGAGTGTTTACGAAAAATACCACGCTAATATTTTTGAAACTTTCAAACCTCTTCTTACTGTGTTTACATGGTTAACATTTGGGGGCTTCTCGATACAAAACGGTTCATTAACTCAATATTCAACCTCAGCTATAGTCTTGTTAACTCTATATATATATATATTAAACTCTAAATTATTACATCACTCATTAATCTAATTATTAACACAAACACGTGTGGAAGTAAAATCATTGACTATATCCACCCATACATAGCTTTGTTTTTGGATGGAATTGTTTTACTATTCAAATCTGATCGCACATGTGGCAGGCCGAAATAGTTTACTTTCAGAACCCAGATAAGACAAAGTCATACTGGTTCAAAAAACAATTTAAAATAACATAAGGTTATATTTGTAAAAGTCAATACTATCCAATATCACGCGTAGGATTAGCTTTTCATATAAATATTCGAATATACCTTAATTTGACTATCTCCCATTTCAACCTAATGTTTAATATTTGAGATAATTTATTTACATATATTTATTCAAATATTTGATAGGTACCTTAATTTGACTATCTCCCATTTCAACTTAAACTTAAATATTTGAGATAATTTATTGAAAAATACGTGAACTTTATGTTAGAAACACAATCAAACACCGCTATAAAAATTACACCACAAGTAATATAATAAATACCAAAACGGAAAAATTAAATTACTACTCTTACAAAACTTGAGGAGACTTGCACAGTAATATATAATCAAGAGAACCTCCAAGCTCTATTTCTATAAATTCAGAGTCTGACAAAGAACGGATTTTTTTTTTCAAAAGGAAAGAAGAAAAGAAGTTTTATTCAAGTAAAAAACCTTTTATTATTTTCCTCTTATATATAATGAATCACAAGTGGTTAATGAAACCAAACGTCGTAACTGTTGGATAAGACACAACAGTTAATGTTGTCGATTCTGAATAATCATGAGTTTTTCGAATTTTAAAATATTTCAAAATTAGAAAACCTAATTGAATTAGGTAACAAGGCCCCAAGTGCCCCAATGCCCAAGGCCCATCTTTTGATAGCTCATATATGAATTACATCTCCTGTATCCTCACAAAAGCCCTTTACTCATGTTACTTGATCGTACCAATACATCAACCCATATATAAACACTTTTAACTTCTTTTATCTAAGCAATGTGGGATTCTTTTACTCTATTCAAACACATATTTTCTCAACAATATCCCACATTTGAATAGAGATGAAATTATCATTCTCACTAAACTAGTATCACTTATTAGGAAGTAGTCATTTTAACTTTGAACTTCTCTAATTGTAAATCTTATCAGGTCAACTTAGTGACATAGTGGTTCAATTACTGATGGCGGAAAACTCGACTGAAATTATCAATTACAGTATTTAGCCAGAAATCCTATCAATGTCTAATGTAGTATTTAAGTTATCGTCTCCACAGGGATTGACAGCTAAGAAGCATGATTGAAAACTAAGTTTTTAATTGAATTGCTAAAAGGATTCTATATACAAATTGAATCATAAAAATCAAGAAATTGATTGAGAATATAAACGCCGATGACATTCATTCAATTAAAACATGAATAAGTACTCAATTCTGCAATTGATCTCAACAATGAATAAGCTTAATGCTAAATTCTGTTGTCGATTAACTTCTCATGCATGCTTCAACTCTAAATCTCATATTTACTTTCTAGATCATCATCAATGATATGTTAAAAGATCTCTCGATTAAATTTAACAGATCTCAATCATATAGTTGCATATATCTCTATACTACAATATATACAATTGATAAGCACAATCTGTAGAAAACTAGATCTCATAGTCTATCTCTAGAATTATGGTCTCCTGTTTTTAAATATGCAACCTAATCGTCATCTCTGGTCTAATTAAGCTACCGATTAACAATATTACGTAACCCTCGTTCTTGTAATTCAATCAACTAATGAAATTCAAGTAGATCTGATTATAATCAAACATGAATCATGCAATCAAGGTAAAAATCAACATCAAATCTCAGCAAATCAACAGAGCTTTAAGCTAGCACATCTACTTTAGCATATTCAATCAAAGTACAAAATCATCATCGACATGCTCAAGATCAAAATCTTACCTAGGAAGATTGAAGCTAAACTCTATCACAGTTGTTGCTTCTCAATCTTCAAGCTAAATCTTAATGATCAACAGAAACGAAGTACAAAACTTCTTCAAGAAACTTCTCTGAAAATATTTAATAAAGCATATAGAAGAATCTAGAGTGTTTCTTTCAGAAATATAAGAATGTCAAAAGTTCAACAGATTCAATTCTCTCTCCTTTTTTTTCTTAATATGAGCTCCTACTTATAGAGTTTTAGCTCAGTGGCAATTTTGAAATAAAATCAACAAAGAAACACAAATTGGCGAAGTAACATTTTTCTCCATTTATGTCGCCTATTCCTTCACCTAAATCAAACGACTTCTTTAAATCTTGCTTGCCATGTTCGTCAAGCTAACCATCTTCCTAGGTGAAATGTTGCTTTTATCGCTCAACCATATCGCTTGCCATCAGGCGATATAATCTTTCCTCGCCTTATTAATCCTTCATTTGTAATTAATCAGGCGATGTAATGAACGTATCGCCTTTCATCATTTCTCATCTTGCCAACAAACAATCATGTTGCCTCGGCTTATCACCCCAAAGTATGACGAGGTTCAGCCTTCAGCGCCTAAATGTTCTGCTAAGGGTGGCGACATATGAAAGCAAAGAAATTCTAATTCGCCTCATATGTTCTAGTCTTCAAAGCGAGATCTTCAATATGTCGCCAGCTTCTTCACCTTTTCCTTTTAGCTTGTGGTGATGCATTCAGGCGACATCTTCTTTTCCAGAATAATCATTTCGCCAGTTCGTTGACTTTGGAAGAAATTCTAATTTGGCCCTTCTTTCTTCTGATTTTGCATGTTTTAGCTCCTTTTCCACAACTTTTCATCCAAGTCCCTGTCTCAGCAATAAGAATCTAGAATTACTAGATATCTATTCAATATATCATCTTTAAAACTCAATTTCTTTACATTTAAGCTCATAAAATATACTAAAATATAGGTAAATTCTAGACTTATCAATTCCATGAATTGTTCACTTTATAACAGTTGACCTAGTCAAATCGAGTCACACATGATATTGTTCTTTTTAATCCTTGTTCTTTATACGATGTTGTTCATTTTGGTTCTAAACATGTCCTGGTATTCATGATAACTTTAGAGAATTTAGCCAATTTTTCATTCTCATAAATACGACCCCATATTTACCATCATATAGGTGATATTAGATCTTTTCTTTATATCATTAAATGCATTTTATTGCATACCCTTGCGTCTTCATACCAACAAATCTTTGTCATAGGAATAGTTTAATTGGTTTGTGAGTTTCACTTTTCCAGTTTGCCTACTGAACCTAGTCTCTGGGATCTCCAATTAGTTAGGTTAGGTTTCCATCTAGATCGACTTATTCGATTGGCTTAAATCTCATTCCTCTCGACAACACTTTAAATTTTTCTATTGTGATTATTTCACTAAAAAGTATTTGTCTAACTATATTGTGTCCACACCTAATATGTCTAGGCTTTCCATTATACACTTTATTTTTGGCTCAAACTTGAGCCGCCATATTATCACAATGTATACATATTCCGCTTACTGATTTAGGTCGGACAGATATATCCTCTTAGAAATTTTTAAGCCATTATGCTTCTTCTGTAACTTTATCTAATGCGATAAACTCATATTCCATTGTAGATCTTGCAATACAAGTTTTCTAAGAGGATTTCCATGAAATTTCCCCACCTGCTAATGTAAAAATATAACCACTAGTGGATTTAGTTTGTGTATTATCAGATATCCAATTAGCATCACTAAATCCCTCAATCACAGGTGGATAAGTCTTATATACTAATCTAAAATTCATTGTATTATTTAAATACCTTAGAACTCATATAAACGCAGTCCAATGATCATTTCCAGGATTTTGTATATATCTATTGACCCTACTTACTGAATAAGCTTAATCTGGCCTTGTAGAGTTCATCAAATACATTAGGCTCCCAATTACTTGAGAATACTCTAATTATGAAACACCAATCCCACTATTTTTCTTTAAGCTACAGTTAGCATCAAAAGGTGTAAATGCAGGTTTACACTCAGATTTATTAAACCTTTTTAATATTTTCTCTATATAGTGGGATTATGTAAGGATGTACCCTTCTTCATTCTTCTTAACTTGAATTCCTAATATGAAATCTGCTACTCCAAAATCTTTCATGTCAAATTTGGAACTTAACATCTTTTTAGTGGAGTTAATT
Source organism: Cardiospermum halicacabum (assembly GCA_031304145.1). Taxonomy (NCBI): domain Eukaryota; kingdom Viridiplantae; phylum Streptophyta; class Magnoliopsida; order Sapindales; family Sapindaceae; genus Cardiospermum; species Cardiospermum halicacabum. Next base: position 18,176,890 of record CM062391.1, on the reverse strand, counting down.
GCATCCTTACTTGTTCCAATTATGAGCATATAATCAACATACAAGCATATGATAACACATGATTTTTTTCATTTCTTTGATGTATACATACTTGTCACATTCATTAATTTTGAAACTTTAAGAAAGTAGTGTGTGATCAAATTTTTCATGCCATTATTTTGGTGCTTATTTAAGTCCGTACAATGACTTATCTAATTTATAGACTTTTGTTTCTTGCCTTTTAACCACAAACCCTTCAGGTTGTTCCATATATATTTTTTCATCCAATTCACCATTGAAAAAGGCTGTCTTAACATCCATTTGATGAATTTTCATTTTATTTATTGCACCTATGGCAATCAACAGCCTTATAAACGTTATTCTAGATACTGGTGAATATGTATCAAAATAGTCTAACCCTTCTCTTTGCCGAAATCCCTTAGCAACCAATCTTACTTTATATTTATCAATGGTTCCATAAGTTTTTAGTTTCTTTTTGAAAATCCATTTGTATCCAATTGGTTTATTACCATGTGGTAAATCAACCAATTCCTAAGTGTGATTTTGCAAGATGGATTCTATTTCGCTATTAATGGCTTCCTTCCATAGGGTTGCTTCTCCAGAAGCCATTGCTTCCTTATATGTTTGTAGTTCTGCTTTGGTCAAGAAACTATTGAAGTCATGACCAAAATTCTTGGGAACTCTCAGTCTTTTTCCTCGTCGAGGCTCTTCATTTTCAATTTCTTTGTCCGATAAATTATTTTGGACTTCACTGAGTGTTCTCTTATTGGAAGAATCTGCTTTATCGATTTATATGGCAAGATATTTTCAAAATATTCTGCATCAAGATACTCAAATATAGTATTAATATGCATATCATGATGGTCTGACTTAATGATTAAGAACCCTTATGCATCGCTATTTTGGTCAAACCCAAAAATACACAATCCACTATTTTTAGTCCGAGATTTGTAATTTTTGGTATTGGTATCCTAACCTTTTCTAAACAACCCCACACTTTTAACCTTTTGTAGGTTGACAACCGCTTCTTCCATACCGCATATGGAGACTTATCAGTCTTTTTATGTGGAATTCTATTTAAAATGTGATTCGTTGTTAGTAAGGCTTCAGCTCACAATTTATGTGGCAAATCAGAACTATTTAACATGGAATTTATCATATCTTTTAAAATTCTATTTTTTCTTTCTGCTACTCTATTTTGTTGAGGATTATATGGTGCAGTTGTCTGATGAGTAATTTCATTTTGTGTATAAAATTCATCAAAGGCAGTAGATTCATACTCACCTCCTCTATCAGACCTTATTACCTTAATTTGCCTTTCCAATTGATTTTCTACTTCAGCTTTATAAGATTTAAACATTTCAAAAGCTTCGTCTTTACTGCAAATCAAATACACAAAAAAATTTAGTGCAATCATCTATAAAGGTTATGTAGTAATTTTTTCCACCTCTAGTTGGTATGGATTTAAAATCACATAAATCTGTATGAATTAATTCAAGTAATTCATTTCCTTTCTCTAGGACAGATTTATGACTTTTCCTAACACTCTTTGATTCAACAGAGATCTCACATTTATGTTTTATATCAACTTTACATTTAGGCAATAATCCTAAATTAATCATTCTATAAATGCATCTATTATTTACATGTCCTAATCTTGCATGCCACATATCAAATGAATCAATCATATAAGTACAATAGTAGTAATTTTATTAATCTGAGAAACCATTACATTTAGCTTAAACATCCCTTCAATGAGGTACCCTTTCCCAATATACATCCTTGCAATGGTAAGTACAAATTTATCAAATTCAAAAACCAATTTGAATCCATTCTTACTCAATAGTGAACCAGAAACTAAATTTTTTTTTCTAATTTCAGGAACATATAAAGCATCTTTAAGTGTAACAATTTTTCCAGAGGTGAATTTCAGCAAAATATTTCCTTTTCCTTGAACACATGATGATGACGAATTTTCCATGTAATGCTTTTCATCACCAGATCCTTCTATAAAAGTTGAGAATAGATTTTTGTCTCCACAGATATGCCTAGTTGCACCCGTGTCCACCCACTAACTTTTGACATTTACACCATATTTGTTTCTGAAATAACAGCAGCCAAATCTATTTCCATCTCAGTATTATTGGCTTGGTTTGAATCAGAATTCTGAATTTTTTATCCTTCCTATGACGACAGCCTTTTGCCGTGTGACCAACTTTCCCACATACGTAACAACTTCCTTTTATCCTCTTGGAATTCTTACATTTCTGTGCATGTGAAGGATTCATCCTCTTTATTTCTTTCTTCTTGTTATGCTTCTATTTTTTATTTTTGTTTTTCCTAGGATCATTTTCCTCCAGATTTGCTTTCAAATCTTTCTCACTAGATTCAGACTTGTCTCTATTTCTGTGATCTTCTTCCACCTAAAGTTGAGGAATCAAATCCTCCATTGACATCTCCCTTCGTTTGTGTTTCAAATATATCTTAAAATCCTTCCATAACCGAGGAAGTTTTCCCACGATGGCACAAACTTGAAAGTGATCATTCACAGAACACCCTTCTGCCTGTAATTCGTGAATTAACACTTGTAGTTCTTCAACTTGTTTAATCCCAAACTCATTATCAACCGTCTCGTATTTGAGAAATTTTCAATAACAAACTTTTTCGCTCTTGCAACATCTGTCTTGTATTTCTTTTCCAGTAATTCCCAGATACTCTTCGTTGTTTCACATTCAGAGTAGATGTCATACAATGTATCATCAACCCTGTTCAGAATGTAATTCCTGTAAAGAAAATCTGACTGTTTCCAAGCTTCCAGTGTCATGAAATTTTCTTTAGTCAGAGGATCTTCACTAAACACAAGAGCATCTTCTTTGATAATATGAGCCAATTCATGGTCGTCGTTCAGAATAACATCTTCTGCTACAAACGTTTGAAGTCCAAGCCTTTAAACTTCTCACATTTCTCATCGTTCATGGTTGTTATTTTATTGTGAATCCATAAATACCTTCTAAGAATGTTAGAGACGCAGTCAAACACCACTATAAAAATTACACCGCAAGTAATATAATAATACCAAAACGAGAAAAATAAAATTACTACTCGTATAAAACTAGAGAAGACTTGCACAGCAATGTCCTTATATAGTAATTGACCGCTCACAGAGTTGCTTTCAAAAAAACGATACTACCCCAGGATATAACCTCCAAACTCTATTTCTAAAAATTGAAACGTAGAAAATACAGAGTCTAACAAAGAAAAGAATTCTTGTTTCAGAAGGAAAGAAGAAGAGAAGTTTTATTCAAGTAAAACACCTTTTTATTATTTTCCTCTCATATATAATAAGTCACGGGTGGTTAATGAAACTAAACGTCGTAACTGTTCGATAAGACACAACCATTAATATTGTCGATTCCGAATAATCATGAGTTTTTCGAATTTTAAAATAATTCAAAATAAAACTTAAAATTAGTAAACCTAATTGATTTAGGTAACAAGGCCCCAAGTGCCCCAATGCCTAAGGCCCATCTTTTAATAGCTCATGTTACTTGATCATACAAGTACATCAACCCATATTTAAACACTTTTAACTTCTTCTATCTAAGACATGTGGGATTCTTTTACTCCATTAAAACACATATTTTCACAACACTTTATATTTATAACAATCGGTACTACCGAATATTATGGGTAGAATTAAATTTTCATATAAATATTAAAACATTTAATAGATAGACAAATTTCACCATCTTAAAATTTTAAATCGGATTTAAAATTTTTGAGATAATTTATTTAAAATGATGTAAGAAGATCTTTTATAAAACTCGACTCTTATGTAGAATTATCTTTTTATATAGAGCATTACTAAATCCTACAATACTGCATTCACACTTTCCCATTGTACCCTTGTATTGATCTACTAAATATTTTTATTTTTATTTTTTTAATTTTTGTAATAAAAAATTATTTTTAATTAGATTTTCATGACCACAATTTTAAGCATGCTAAATTATCCTAAATACATAAACATTTAAAATCATTCTAAAATCATATTTTAATATAATTTAACATCACTTGAAAAAAAAATATAAATTATATCCGTAGATGTATTTTCGGTGAGCAAAGAAAATTGCAAATAAAAATGGTTAAATTCTAATCCAACGAATGATTGATAAAATTTTTTATTAGACTAATAAGACGTTGGAGAATCTTTTTTCCAATAATAATAAATAAATATAAATATATATATGTATATTATCCAAAGTTAATTATTTTGATTGCGTATTGATTTAGAATTTGTATATTATTTAGATAAGAATTTTTTTTAATTAAAAATATATATTTATATTGCAAATTATGTACACTTCATTTTTTTTTATCAGGTGATTGAAAGCTTTTATCAATTTTTTACTTAAAAAAAAAAATTAAGTGAAAAGAAATTTGTACTCTGACGAAGGATTAAATTTGTATCAAATTCAATTATGAAAAGGTTATAATTGAAAACTTGCTGTATTTAACAAATATGTATGCTGCATTTAACATATTTGTTTATATAAATACTAAAATACTGTCTCTAATTATTATATCCAAATTTCAAGTTAGAGTTTAATTTTTGGGATAATTTATTTAAATTGACGTAAAAATATATTTATAAAACTGATAATATGGAATATCACATGTAAAATTACTTTTTCAAATAAATATTAAAATGTTTGATAGATATTCTAGTTTCACCATTTTGGAATTTCAAGTTAGAGTTAATTTTTTTGGAATAATTTATGTCAAATGATTCTTATAAAGTTTGACGTTAGTTTATAATTTAGTTTAAATTTGTTATCAAATTATTTTTTATTCACTTGATAGGCTTTTACTTCCAAATTTATATTATTTTTTATGGATGTCGAGTCCATCAATATTTAATTAACCTACAAACACAACAAAATTGTAGCAAATAGGATTGATCCACAGAGAACGGCAATCAACAGATGTGATTGTAATGACCAAATCAAACAAAATGAGGGGTTCGAGAATATGCAAATATTTAAACTAAAACTAAATCGGAGATTAAAAATCAATTATATTTGAGCATCCAGCTAAGTCGATTAATTTGAATTAAGTGTTGATCATCGAAACTAAAAATATCTACGCCGTATAATAGTCATAGTTATAGCTATTGACACTGTGCCTAATAACTAATCCTTTCCTAAATAAACTGACTGGGTATGACCTTTTGAATCAATCACTGATCTAACATAGACCTCATTAAGAACTAGAAAAGACCTGTGACCATAACCAATTGAATCAGTACGATAGTTCTTGAATTATGATTACGCCATCTCAACACTACCTAGGTCAAATTAACTACGAGTTATTTGACGTGCAATGTGTTAATCCTAATTAATCAATGAATTGCACACTTAATTAACTGATTTGAATAACATGTGCATTTAACATGCCCATAGAAAATAAAAAAAATATTAAACAACATAGCATGATAAAACAATTCCCACAAAACAAATAATTAAATATGACTTAGCAAGATAAGGTTCGTTTAACTCCTCATGGGAATGGTGAACATAATTAGCTCAAAATATATTGATCGGGGGAGAGAATAAAAACTGTAAGTGTTTATTCAATTATAATAAAAACTAAGAATGAGGAGGAACCACTCACAATTGTTCTTCGCGTAAATAAATACTCCCTAGAAATGTCTAAAAATGAACTCCTAAAATCTCTAATAAAAATCTTAATCGTTTTGATTTTACAATTCAAATTTGAGAAATTAAAAATAAAAGGAGTCTGATAACATCTAATTGACTTGGTCTTCTTTTGACTAGTCTTGGCGATTTCTACTTCAAGTCCCAAAAAATTCTTCATTATCCTACAATTGCCTCCAGACTGTCAATAAATACAAAAATAGTAATTAGATAGCAGATATTCAATAAAATCCCAAAATTATAAATAAAATAATGTAGAAATATTGTCCATTTCATGTTCAACAATTTTTATGTTATCTTTATTTACTAATGAGAACCACTCACAATCATTCTTCACGTAAATAAATACTCCGTAGAAATATGTAAAAATGAACTCCTAAAATCTCTAATAAAAATCTTAATCATTTAGATTTTACAATTCAAATTTGAGAAATTAAAAATAAAAGGAGTCTCATAACATCCACTTGACTTGGTCTTCTTTGACTAGTCTTGGCGATTTCTACTTCAAGTCCCCAAAAATTCTTCATTATCCCACAATTGCCTCCAGACTGTCAATAAATACAAAAATAGTAATTAGATAGCAAATATTCAATAAAATCCCAAAATTATAAATAAAATAATGTAGAAAGATTGTGCATTTCATGTTCAACAATTTTTATGTTATCTTTATTTACTAATGAGAACGTTACTCAAATAGATTTATGTTATATTTAATAGTCAAATGACTTTTCTATCCTTAAGAGAATAAAAGACCAAGAAATTGAAAGAACTCTTAAATCTCAGTATCAGCAATGTTCCATTACAATGAAAATGATATATATCCAAATAGTCAAATACAAATTCCCGAAATCCAATAATCCAAATACCGTTCTGAAATAAAAAAAAATGACGAAAACAGTAAGTAAATGTGCGGACGCCAATGCATGCTCGTGTTCCAGATGTCATAACAATCATCTTCTAACCTATCGATGTACCTGTACCTATTCAAGGATTTCACATAATAAATAAAAACAGAAAAAGGATAAATATACCACGTTAAACTATATTCAATCTAGTAAACAATTCATGTTCCTACATCCTCACACAAATGTCTCTAAACACAGCTCTAATCATGGAAGCACACAATACAAAACTCTAAGATTTCCCTAGAACTCATAATAACATAGATCACACTAAACAGAGCTACAACAAACAATTTATGATTTTTCTTAGTTAAGCCAATAGACATTTAACGATTTTTATTACCATTGATTACATAAGGTTAAGGTTAAGCTAACCGATATCTTATTTTTGGCGATTTGGAGTCCAACTAACCAATAGGACACCATGATTATGTAATCGGTGGTTCCACTTAAAATATGTAGTTTCTAATGAGAAAGCGATAGAAAAGAAGAACAATTTGTCATCACTTTGTTAAATTCAATTCATGCATACTACAAATTTATTTTAAACGACCTTTACAATCTCCCTTTTAGCACAATAGAGAACAGACATGCATGTAATCAGAACAACACACAGTTTAGTTTGATAAATTATCGAATAATGTCCATAGTAGCTGTAGTGAAAACGAGAAACATATTATATCAACATATATTGGCCAAAGCCCCTGTATGGCCGAAGCCGATCATATATAATTTTTCTTTGCTACTTCAAGTAGAATAATTCAGTTCCATACGAGGTACCTCTATCCGTAGGCATGTTATGAATTCTTCTATTAGGTTGTCCTAAGGGCAATTATTCATTACATATTTATTATTTTATCTCTGAATTCTGTACAGTTCAACAATATCCCAGTACACTAACCATATTTGTCTAATTTCAGCAAATTAATCAATTTCAACCCAATTAAAAGTACAATCAACCTAGGTAGCATTCTAGGGTTCGATTCAAACAAAATAAAAAGAACAGACACAACCAAATCGTATTCAGAAATAATCAACAACTAATTAATCCATATATGGGACTTAAAACGAATCTACTAACCTATTATAGCGCATAGCAAGCACAACACTCGAACAACCTACTCCTTTGCCTGATTCACCTCTTTTATAGCGTCTTATGCTAGAAATCAAGATGATAACAATCGCGTGTTAGTGACCAAAATAAGACCAGTACTATTATGACGACCAAAACCCCCAGAAAGAGCCCAATCCCAAAAACCTAACAGAAGACCGAATTACCTTGATAGCTACAATACAAAGCCGAAATCCCCCTTACGGATTTGGTGACAAAAAGACAGCAACTTACTCCTTACAATGACATTTTTCTTTCTTTTTCTCATGACCTTTCTCTCACACTCTCAGACAGCAACTTACCCATGGCTATTACCTTGAACCCCTATTTAGTTTAGGAAAATTAGGCAATCGGATACAATTAAACAAATTATAACATACTACCCCCTACAATGACTAGCCCCGAATTCAGTATGTGACAGGAAAACACAACTTTATTTTAGATTTCAAAATCACAAAAGTTCTTCTTAGTCGTTGTTATTTAATGGTCCTCATTCATTATTGTCCTTAGAGAAATTCTATACTTTTTTAGAGGTTCTATTTTGATGATGAAGCAGTGCGGTTTTTGTTTGGATTGAAGAGTGGTGTCGAAAAGTGGATAAATTGACTTGATTTAGCCATGGAAGGAGATATCATCTCTAGAGATTAGTGATGAATTGGGTTTGTTTTTTTATTTATTTTTATTTTTTTTAAACACTAAATTTGAATTCAAACTCTTCTTATTTGTCTTATTGAGTCCTCCTCAATTTTTGTTGTTATCATTCGTCTTCCAAAGACAGGTTCTCAATTTTCTAATCATAAATATTGGAGTCATCGAGATCGGGATCTCTTGTCTTAATACTCGAACGAATCTTGCAGCTATATGAGCTGATTGGTTGATGAATAGTTGTTGAAACTTGATAATGTCATAAACTATGCATTTCTTTCTATTTATTTATTTTTTTAAGTTAAAACTTAATAGAATAGTGGGATTGATTTGAGATATGTATCGATAGATTATCGATCCTTCTAGATAAATGGATTTCTATATTATATGATTTATACATTTTATGGTTTGTATTTGAAGAATTAGAGGATTTTAATTGTGTGTTCTCTTTTTAGGGTTTAAGGTTAATAAAGGTAGCACATTTTTTTTTTAATTTATCATTAATTTCGTAAACGATTAATGGGAGAATGTTATTTGACATTTTGATTTGTTGCAATTTCTTGCAGTTTAGTATTAAAAAAAATGAAGCTTAACTTTGTCTTTCATATGTTTATTAGTTTGATATTGGATAAATTTGAGAAGCAATTTTGTCAAAGTTTATGTTGTGGTTATGTGTGATTCCGCTTCTTGTTTTATTATCTATTGTCACACTTTTTTTTTCAATATAGCTTGTATTTTTGTAGGTAGTATTAATTTGAAAAAAAAGTGTAGTTGTAATTCATAGTTCTATTAATATTTTGCATTTGTTCTTAAAAGGTATATAGTTACTCAAATGATAGATAATAAATTAAATTGCCCTAATTTGTTTTGATTACTTTATTTTCATTATTGTTTTTGTTTTTCCATAATTTTCATTTGAGTTAATAGATTTGTAGTTATTTTTCATATCCTACAAAATTTTGATTTGGCCCCATATTCGTGTGAATTTAAATGAAATTACTTTATTTAGTATGATGTTAATATTTTTGCAACTCTATTGTAAGGCCATTGATCTGACTTATTTTCGTACATTTTATATTTAAATTAGAATATCTGTCAATATACATTTTAATATATAAAAAATGTGATGTGCCTTCATCCTTTTATAGATTGAATTAAAGTTTATTTGTATTTGTTGTTAGTTTTTTTCGTATATTTTACATTCAAAACATTGATTTGCACTTTTTTTTCTTATGCTTTGTAGTTTTCTTCTTTTTACTGTAATAGAGATAGAGATAGTGATAAAAATAAATATACTATAATATAGATTTTAGGTTTATATCAATTTTAAAAATTTAAAATCGAATCTAAAATCTGAAATATTAATAACTTTTATTAAAACCGATAGCGACAAGTACCTTTTAATTGTACAAAGGACACTAATGTCTTAAAGGTTGATATAAAAATTAATTCATTAAAAATCTCATTTATATAATAGTGGCGAAAATAATTAGTGAACTACTCTTCTAATGTGGAATAAAAATGAGTTGAAATATAATATATAGTAAAAAAAATAAAATAATATATTTTAGATGATAAAATAACCTAATGAATTAAATAATATTTATATGTTTATATGTATTTAAATATAAAATTGCTTACTTATTGTGTTTTTCTAATGCCACTTGTCATCACGTGGTTAATTTATATGTTTCTCTATTTATAACTAGTGAATATACTCGTGCCTGGCACGAGAATAATAATTTTTTAAAAATTTTAATATTTTAAGCAAACTAATTTTATTATAATTGGTTTAAAAAATTTAAATGATACAAAAACGATATTATTTTTTGAAAATTTATTCAAATTCAAAATTATAAAAAAAAAAATAAAAACATATTTCTATGGGATTGAAATGTATATATATATATATATATATATATATATATATATATATATTTAAATAAGAATACCCTATCATTTTATTTAAACTTTATAAATTTATAATATATTTTTAATTTTTTTTTTAATATATTACAATCAAATAAATGTTATGATTTTAATTATCCAAATATATAATAGAATGAAAAGTTAAGGTTTATATAAAAATAAATTAACAACTTTTCTTTTTCTTTGGATTCAAATAATAATTTAAATGTTTTATTAAAATTATGTCTCTTATGAATCATTTGCCGCATTGTGAAAAAAATCATTCAAAACACATTTCCTAAACATCTTTAAATTATTCCATTACATAGGATCTTAGTTTACTAATTAAAAAATATAATGAAATAATGGTGATAATATATTTCATTGTTAATGTTTAATTTTATGAATTCATTTTCTTAATATATTTATTAAAAATTAATAGCATATATATCTTGTTAATTATACTATTAATAATTATTAACTTTCAAACATGGTATAATAATTTTTTCAAATGAATGGTACATACATATTTTGATAATTGTTCGATATATGATTATTTTTTATTTAATAATTAAATGAATATTACTGTATATTTGAGCGATTTTTTTTTTCTGTATTTTCATTATAAAATATAATAATAATTACTATTAATAATAGCCACACTATAATGCATAGTTAAATTATTATTGTTGCGATATCTCAAACATAAAATAAGAAGAAGATGCAATAGGAAGCAAGTGCTCATTGGAAAGAAGAGTGAATTTCAAATAAAAAAATTCAGATCAAATAAATTAAAATTAGTACAAAATGGAAATGAAATGAGTTGTGTTCTTGAATAGCGTTGAAATGGGAGAATAGGTAACAACAATTGATTATAGACAGCAGATGATGGTAAAATGGCTCTTTTAAATTGAAAATTTAGTGGATGAATATTTTAAGAAGTGCTCTACACAACTTATTATATATAATTTCCTTCAATTAACAAATTTGATATTTTATAATTGGTTAAAAATTGAAACACCAATTAATTAATATATATTATGATTCAAAAATATATATTTTTATACATTCAAAAAATATATATATGGTTATTTTAAAAAATATATATATATTTATGGTTATTAAAAGGGAAAATTATATAAAATAAACCAAATAAAGTTTAAAATTCAAAACTAAACCAATAGAAGTTTATTACTATTTTTGAATCACTCAAACTTTGGTTTTCAAAAATAGACCATCACATATGTGAAGGTCCTCAGAGCACCTTCACACCTTCACACATTCATAGATCAGTGTAAAAGATCTTCACAGAATGATAAAATGGTCAATTTGGTTCATTTTTTAAAAGTGAAAGTTTGAAAGATTATTTTTGTAAAATTTTTAAAGTTGGACTATATGATGTAAATAAAAAGTTATAAAATAACAAAAATGAAAATAACCCTTATTAAAAATATAAAAAGTCTGATCTCACTAAATCTGAACAAAAAATCTTAAAATTATTATTTTAATTAAAATTATAAAATGAATTATAATCACAATTTATATAGAATTTGCTAAAAGTATCTTTTTAAATTTATATAATGTTAAATTAGATTCTTTTTAAATATACATATATTTAAGGTAATTAATAATATAATAAATTAATGTGTGGACTATTACATTTTAAAATATAATTTACATTAAATTATATTTTAAAGTTGTATAAATCTTTTTATAATAAAATTAATATTTTTATTATAATATATATATATAAATAAAATGAAAATTTTCTTTTTAGAGGGGAATAAAATGAAAAATATTTAAAAAATAGGAAAATAAAATTGAATATATATAATGAAATTCATAAATGAATATATAAAGTAATAACAATATTTATATTTCTTCTAAAACATCTTTTCACCCATAAAATTTATTCCAAAACATCTCTGCAGCCATAATTAGATAGAGCCACTGAAAAAGCAGTAAAAAAAAAAAGTAACCTCCACCTTGAGCCACTGAAATTGGGAAATTTTCCGAAGAGGTATCATCTCCATTAGAATGAGTACACCATCACCAATACCTATGCAGGTTCCAAGAGTTTATGGAATTTTATGTGTTTTTCAAATAATACCTAAGTTTCCCAGGTATTAGACAATTTGTCATTTGTTGGTACAGTTTCTCATCAGTCGACTATTGATTTGGGATTTGGTACAACGTAAAGGTACCACCTACATCATAAGCGAAAATGGGAGTTTGATAAGCTATCTCTTTCAATTGTTCAATCTTCAGTTATGGAGGCTACATATGAATACGTTATAAACAGAATAGTGCTTCATAACTATGAGCTTAATCATGTTATTGAATGAAAAGCAATTAACTTGAAAAATAATAATACATTTATTGTAGTCATCAGCAGTCAACACGACTGAAAATGTATTTAAAAAGGAGAAGACAGTGAATGTCTAGAAGATAAACCAAATATTTCTTCATCACTTTCATGGAGGCTAAGTTTCTGGAGGAGACAGTTTTATAAACATAAAGAGGTGAGGTATTGAGATCTCCCTAAACTACTCCGAGTCTTTGATAAGATGATGTAATAATAATTGAACATGACACTCTTTACATTCTGATCAGCAAAACAAAATCATACATGCCATCAGTAGAATGTCAAACGTAAACACTAACTTTCATTGTTGTACTATCCCCTCTTTTGTTGATCCAAGTTATACTAACATTAAACGTGACTACAATCTCTCAGGATCCTCAAGAATCAATCTTCTCGCATTAACTTCATGGAAATTTCCAAACTTTCCTTCAGACAAAATACAAAGCATATAATTACTTTAAAGAATTACACATTAAAATGAACCATCAAGCTTTCAATTTTTAAATCCACACCGTGTCATATTTAATAGAATAAAAATATACACAATTTCAACCTAAAAATCAAAAAGAGATCTCAAAATACAAACTTTAACACAGATTATACACCTAGGGCACAAATTGTTCACACTTTTTAAAGCTCTATAATAATAAGAAAATGGAAAACAAATTAAATCAATCTCTATTAATACACACCAAAATTATACCAAAACAATAAATTCGGTCAAAGAATACTGATAAACGACGAACCTGACAATGTTGTCAGTCCTTATTCGAATCAGCAAATATAAAATACACTTTTACATCCCCACTCAGTATTAGTCTAGTTGCATCCCCAATAGTAAATCCCTAACCACATTATCAAACAACACAACCATAAGCACTAAAACCTATTTATTTATCACATTCATCACGCAATCAGTAAATAACACTTTCTTATAACTCAAGATCACTCAAGTTTTATAACGGAAAGACGTAATATGCTTCCCATCAACAATCACATGATAACCCTCCAAATAGGTACTAAGAGTCAAGACGAATAGCTTCTCCTCCGTAAACGGAAATAACCAGTCAATAGTCACCTTTGTCTAACCTATCAATTGCTTCAACCACGACTACTCTGCTTGATCATCGTCATCACATATATTCAAACAATAAAAATAACCAAAAATCAATAAATCACTCTTAGAATTTGAGAATAATCAATGAAAGAGAGAAAACGAAACTCACCATGATTGCTTCCTAGAGATGATGATTGGTGAAGTTAAGAAACATCTCCTCAACTCTTACAATATAGTTCTCTCCATAAATGATACATTTAAGGAATTTCCTCACTAACAACCATATCAATATATATTTAAAAAAATTATTTTATAACAAAAAAGAAGAAAAAAAAAACCTGGATATGGTATACATGATGCATTTTAGATTGTTTGCAGTCTTTCACAATCCTCCTTACTTGCTTCAAACCTTTAAATAAGCTCATACTTGCAATTGTGTTACCCTATATAGTACACATCAAAAGTCACATTGCATTTAGATCAAATATTTCATATTCCGTCACAAAATAAAAACAAAATTATAGTTGAATTACCTGGACCAGAATAAAATAACTGACCGTTATCTCAAATGCCTGCATTAGAGAAACACAAAGAAATTATAGAAATGTGCTCACAGGCTGTATATAAAAAGCAGAAAATGGTAAAGTTAACATACCAATACAGGGAATCCTATGACAATAACTGCAGCAACACGGACTACAACAGCCACATTAGTGAAGACATAGAGCTGAAAGCATCGAAAATCATACCGAGCGCATAAGCACCAGCTCCATAAGCTCCTCCAAGCATAGTAACAGTCACAAGTAGATAATTCAACTGTGGTGGAACTTTGATATGCCTCCCAAAGGAATGACAAACCACCCTAATCTCTACACAAATAACTACCACACCCAATGCAATAGCACCATTACTACACTTCGATACATTGCAACTCGTTTACATTCTCAAAGAAAACACATATAAAATATAATTATTGTCTATACCATCATTTATACCTTCGTATTTTTAGTAAAGCTTATGCTTCTACTATAACCATCACTCCTCAAAATAGATGAATCAGAAGAGTACGATGATGATGAACCCACAAAACCATTTCATGTCTTGATACTATCATTCACACTTGCTCTCACCATGACAGCTTCTAAACCATCGATTCCCTCAATCTCTTCTGTTCTTCCGTTTTCATCAGAACAAAAGTTATAATCTCTAACTCACCATTAATATTCATATTAGAATCATCATTTGAATGGTTGCCCCTTCTGACTGTTCATGTTCATCCTCGGACTCGGACTCATAACTCTTGTAAAGGATCAATTTCTTTCTCTTTGGAGCTTCCTTATCAATCTTTTCATTTTTTCGCCCGTGATGGTCTACTATCACCATTCTTTTCATTACTCTACTGAGATTTAGTTACCTCTGCCTTTCTAATATCCTATTTGCAGCAATCTTAGACACACAAAACCTCTACAAATATGCATTTTGTCATCAGATGATTCGTTTAGCTGCTTGGGAATCACAGTACTCTTACTCCTACTCCCCTCCAAATTCAATAACATCAAGTTACATAATAAAATTAACCTCATTTGAAGGATTTTACTCTAGATGATTGTGAATGTTCACCAAAAGCCTTTAAGTTGCTCTATATGCAGGTCTTAACATCCACTCCTGTCCATATCCTTCCTTAATAATTGAATATTTTACCATAATCTACGTATCAACAAACATGGTAAAAATCAAGTGGGGTATAAATAAAAAAAACAATCAAGCAGAACATATAAGAATATAAAAGCATACCACTCTCACTTGAAAACTCTGCATTTTCTCTTCTCTTATTTTCTTTTTTCCTATCATTACTTTCACTGGCCGGGATCTCGTCAAATAAGCATCACTTTTCAATGTAACTTCATTGTTAGCAAGAAAAGAGAGAGAATCTCTCTGCTATGCATACCGTCGGCTGTACATCCATAAACCAATTCCTTCTTCACATCTCCCATGTTGTGTTCCTTCTCCATTTCAACCAAAGTATCATCAAAATAGTTAATTCAACATTTAGGAGAAGAACCTATATCCCTAGAGACAATCATAGAAGAACGCCAAGCATATTATTTACAACATGATATAACAATTAACATCAGCGAATCCAAATCCATTTTATATGACATTAAAAGAAAATTAAAGAAAAAATACCTAAAAAAGTTATTCTCGCACATTTCATCTAGATATCGAGAAAGTAAAAATTAGAGATATATTTGACATGTGTTGTGTAGTTAGATGAGCTTACTGAACCAAGTTTGACATTTAAATGTAGATATTGAGGAACCAATCTCCATTTGTTATTGAACTTAAAAAACCAATGAAGAGAATTAAAACTCACCACCTATACCGCCCATTAGTTTGACAACACCAGTACAATTTTCAAAGCTTTCTTCTTTAACATGTATTGTATTTATAGCTCGTTAAGCTTTCTTAACTGTAGAATCAAAACCAAAGAATTCATCACAAGCTGATATGAAACATAGAATCATAGTGAAAGATTTATAAGATCAAATACCAGAATTTTCCATCCAAAGATGAATATAATAGTTATACAAATATAGGTAAACAGGGACTGAGAAATACCAAAATATTATTATCAATGGTCTTGGGGATCTTAGCCACAACAACTTTAACGCCCGGTTATTAATCTCCTGCACAAGAAGAGAAACCTTACATTTAGTAGATGAAGAATCATTGGTATCTTTATGCGATTTATGTTGTTCTGATCTCTATATTCATCATTATCAAGATGTAACCTACACCTAGTAGAAATCTCATACCTTTTCGTTCTCCACAAAAGACATCTGCAAAAAAACACATTAATCACTATGAAACAAACAAACTATCACCACCAAAATCCGTAAATTGTAATACCTCCTGTATTGCAGCCCATATTATAGTATTCCTTTTTGCAGAACAATGCAATTCATGAATCTCCTCTTGCCTAACATCAAACTCGAACCATTCATCAATCAAACAAAAAGAAACAAACAAACAATCAATAAGCAAGTAAACAAATACCAAATCAGAATCTTTTTCTCTCAATTTCACATATTTAATTCAAATATTTTATCTTATAATCTAATTCATTCTATCAAACACACGAGAATCACGACTATTTCACAGTACACCAACATCAATTCCAAATTTGTCGAAACCCTCATCATCTTCCAATCAAAACAACGACCTCAAGAAACACATAAAACATAATAATACTGTTGCAAAAAATACCTGTAATCATGAAACTTAACTATAGACTTCTTCTCGACACCCAGGGGAGCCACGAACATCGATGAAGGAGTTTCTTGCTTCGTGTGGATACTCTAATGGAAAGAAATGGTCATTGAGTAGATTAATTAAGGGAAGAATAAGAGAAATGGTCATTGAGTAGATAGGAAGAAGAGAAAGAGGGAAGAAGAAATAGACATAGGCAGGGTAAAGGAACCGGACATAAACTCAAATGCCACGTGTAAGATTTTGATTTGTACAAAACCTTCAAACTCCAAAATCCTCTATTTTCGCCATTTTTCCATCCGATACTGAGTTCTCAGCGTGTTCACCTCATCTCGTGGGCCCGGTGGAAGGTTCCGCTTTATATAATATATAAATGATAAATATAGAGAATAGAGATGAGATAGAGAAGCTTTTTATTCAAGCTTCTTATTTATTTTGTTTGTATTGAATTGATTTGATTTCTAAGAATGAATTGATTTGATTTTTTAGATGCTATCATTAGGATTATAGAGAAATTTATTTATTCGTATTTTTAATTTAATAACAAAATTATTAAAAATGTTTAATTGAACTTTTTTTTTAAGAAGATTGTAAGTAAATTTGAACTTTAACCAAACATATATATATATATATATTGAAACAAATAACTTTTATTATTATATATTAACGTATTAACATATAAGTATTAATTAATTCATTAGATTATTTTGTCTCTTAAAATATATTTTTTTATTTTTTTATTCTATATGTTATATTTCAACTTTTTGTTACGTTGGAACCGTAACTCACTAATTATTTTTGCTACTATTATATAAATGAGATTTTATTGAATTATTTTTTATATCAACCTTTAAGACATTGGTGCCCTCTGTACAACTAAAAGGTACTTGACGCTGTAGGTTTTAATTAAAGTTTAAAATATTTTTGATTTTGGATTCAATTTTAAGTTTTTAAAATTGATACAAACACAAAATCAATATTATAATATCTTTGTCTCTATTATATACATGTATAAAAAAAAAGGAGAAACCTTACAACCGAATTAACTACGTGCTGACAAGTGGCACTCTAAAAAATCAAAAAATGAGCATTTTTATATTAAATTTAATATTAACACATAAGTATTAATTAATTCATTAGGTTATTTTGTCATTTAAAATATATTATTTTTATTTTTTCTACTATATGTTATATTTCGACTAATTATTATCCCACATATGAAATGTAACTCACTAATTATTTTCATCATTACTATATAAATGAGATTTTTATTAAATTAGTTTTCATAACGATCTTTAAGGCATTGGTGCCCTTTGTACAATTAAAAGGTACTTGCCGGTATAGGTTTTAATAAAAATTTAAAATATTTTAGATTTTGGATTAAATTTTAAATTTTTAAAATTGATACAAACCCAGTATTTATATTATAATATCCTTATTATAATAAAGAGAGAAACCTATCAAAGTGAATTAACCACATGATGACATGTGACGCTCTAAAAAAATAATACGTAAGCATTTTTATATTAAATTACATATTCACACATAAGTATTAATTAATTCATTAGTTTATTTTGTCATTTAAAATATGTTCTTTTAAAATTTTCTACTGTATGTTATATTTCAACTAATTGTTATCCCATGTCGGAAACGTAATTCACTAATTTTTTCGGCAAAACTATATAAATGAGATTTTTATTTAATTAGTTTTCATATAAACTTTTAAGGCATTGGTGCCTTTTGTATAATTAAAAGGTAGTTGTTACTATAAATTTTAATAAAAATTTAAAACATTTAGGATTTTGGATTTAATTTTAAGTTTTCGAAATTAATATAAATCCAAAATCAATTTTGTAGCATCTTTATTATAATAAAGGGAGAACCTTTAACAATTGAATTAACCACATGATGACAAGTTGCACTCTGAAAAAAGCAACACGTAAGCATATATTAATATACATATTTACACATGATTATTAACTAATTCATTAGGTTATTTAGTCATTAAAATTATTTTATTTTATTTTTTTATACTATATATTATATTTCATCTAATTATTATCCCAATTTGAAACTGTTACAAACTAATTATTTTCACTACTACTATATAAATGAGATTTTTATTGAATTAGTTTTCAAATAAACCTTTAAGGCATTGGTGCCCTTTATACAATTAAAGAGGTATTTGTCGCTATAGATTTTAATAAAAGTTTAAAATATTTAGATTTTCGATTCAATTTTAAGGTTTTTAAAATTTAAATGTGATCATGATAACTTTGTGAATAATATGTCAAATAAACTAAAATTTGTGTATAACATAATCATGGATAACGTGAGCAATTAAAAATGAGATTTGTTTTTCCTATTCAGTTACAGAGGTGCATGAGAGACTTTCGTGTGGATAGGTTTAGGTTCGACTCTAAAATTGTAGAATCAAATTATACAGATGACATCCCAAAGTGGAATTACTTCATTTCTAATTTCTGGAGAAAGATTGCACATTTGTCATTCTCCATCCTATTGAATATTCGATGTGCAATGTCCCTCTTAGAAGCCACGAGGTCGAGTTGCTTATAAAGGCAAAATTAATCGTATAGTATGAGGCACCGATGATACACAAGCATTGCTTCGAGGCAGTAGACAATACATTCAAGTATATTGAAAAAGACTGCACATTCGACATTATCCATCTCATTAACTCCTACTATGGATTCAATATATAACATCCATCTTGGAAGCCGCAGGGCCTAGTTGCTTATAATTGCAAAACTGATAATATGGAATGAGGTGCCAATGGTGCAGAAGCATTGCTTCGGGGTAGTAGATAGGACATTAAAGAACTTGATGAGGCGCCAATGGTGTATCAGCATTGCTTCAGAGGAGTAGACATGACATTGAAAGACTTAATGAGAATAGTTAACCCCAAAAATGAGAACCTACTGTTTGTGGCAAGACTGTTGTTTTAAGAGGAGATATTAGGCAGATTTTGTCTGCTATATGAAAGGTAGTAGAAGCTAAGTGGTCAATACAATGATAAATTCTTCATTTTTATATAAATTCTTCATTTCTATAGGAGTACTACATGATTCTGATACTGACTAAGAATATAAGACTCTAATAGCCCATAGAGTCCTCTGCTCTTAAAAACTTTATACGCTAGATTTTAAGCGTCGGTGATGGTACTATAGGAGAAAAAAAGAATATCTGAAATTGATATACTTAGAGATCTGTTGATAGAAGAATCTCTAAATATACTCGGTTCTGTAGTAGAAGCAATAAATCATTCATTTGATCGGTATATTAACAATCCTGCATACTTGCAGGAGCGCGCTATACTAACTCCGATGCTCGATTTGGTGAAAGAGGTAAACAATTACATGATATCGATGAATGTTAGTTTGAAAGGATTTACCACAGTTCGGATTTGGTCCGCCAATCAGATACGGCGATCAATATATTTACTGACCTTTACACTCTAAAATTTTTAAATAGAATTAAGTTCTTAGGTTTACCGCTTCATGAACTTAAACTCAAAGTTTGTATATCGGCGATGCTATTACGAAATATTGATCTCTTGGCGGGATTATACCATGGTACAAGGTTGATTCTTGCAAGTTTAGGAATAAGAGCCTTGTAAGTTAAGGTGATTCAAGGTCTAACTATTGGCTAGAAGATGTTGATACTGTAACTGACATTGACATTGTGGGATTCGATATTACCGCTCCAATTTAAGAGGAGACAGTTCCCTATCTTAGTATAATTTGCAATAACCATAAACACAAGAGTTAGTGACAATCTCTAAATAATATAAGTCTCTATCTCAAAAGACTTGTTCTCAGCCACAGTCAATTAAAAGTTGTTGTATCCTGAGCAAATAATCTTAAAGGTCTAAAAAAAATACTTATTTTAGACGACCATTGTGTAGTACTAAAAATTATAACTAAATTTGTATCCAAAGAAGTATTCCCAAACACTTGAAAAGGGTACAAATTCAACGTTCTTCGACACAAAGTTCATATAATTTATTTGATAAATTAAATAATTACACTTTCTTTTCTTAGAATAATAAAATTGCAAATACTAATATATGTATTGATTTTGATGAAGGGTACTTCACCGCGAGTCGCACCGAAGGAATTAAGAATAAGTGAGATTCATAATAATTTCACTAAATTTTGCATGATTTGATCTCAACAACACAAATGATTGATTAAGAGTAAAAAGAGATTTATGTTTAATTAGATCTGTATAGTTTTTTTTCATCTCTTGGTTTCGTTTGCTTTTATTGGTTTCTCTTTCTATTATCGATTGATCAGGATATCCTGTGATATATTATTCGTTTTGCTAGAGACTTTAAATTTAATTATTTATTGTTTACAAGAATTTTAAAAATTACATATTTAGTATATATTTTAACACCTGTGTGTACCGCATGGGTAAAAAATTCTAGTTAGAATTTATTACGGAATCTGTGAAAAATTTAAGAATTTATTAAAATGTCGAAATAATAAATTTAATTAATTAAAATTAAAGATTAAAAATATAATTTTATAAAAAATTTGATGTGCTGTAGGAAACCACTTGTCCGCATGTGGTTAATAAGCTTTGCTAACTTCCATCTTTTTATTATAATATATATTATTTATAGTTTTTAAATAAGTAAAGAAACATGTATTAAGATTTTAAGCGATGTAATTACATATGAATATGAATATGAATAATATATATATATATATATATATTATAATACAATTGTGAAAAAAGTATGATAAAATAAAAATATTAAAAGAAAAGTAAAAGACAAAAATAGTTTCTCCAAATTAGCATTATTGGCCATATCGTGAAGATAAAAGTCCAACTACCATTTTTCCATTCTAAAACGAGTCATTTATAGAAACTCTTCTAGCTGGTAAACGGGCCTGGGTTAAACTGACGAGTCGGTTTTTTTTTGTTTTTTGTTTCTTTTTTTTCATAATTTTTATTTTATGAAATAGGTTGATTTTTGACTAACTTTTTGTCTGGTCCGTGCGGGTTGTAGGTTAGACGGGCATGTTGTTATTATTATTATGGCTAAAATTATGGAACCGTGCGGGACGTACGGGTATTAAAATATTCACTAAATATGTATTTTTTAAAAAATAAATATTCACAATCAACAAATAATGAAACGTAAAGTTTATCACAAATCGAATAACATATCTAAACGAATATATAATAAAAATAATAATATCTAAATGAATAAATAATAAAATAAAATTCAGATTATTAAACTTATCAAATAAATGACACGAATGTCAAATTGGATAGCATATCGTTCGTACTTTTATGAAATGCTTTGGAAGAATTCTTTAAATACAACAGTGGTCATAATTTTCTGTAACGCACCGTGCTCGTCTAAAATCAATATTTTTAGACCTTCACGGTTAGTTACCCTAGATACACCAACATATAGTTGACGGTGACTGAAAACAGGTCTCTTGAGATACAGACCTACATTATTTAAATACTGACCCTGACTTTTATTTATAGTCATTGCGAATGACTCCGAGATAAGGAAATGTTTCCTCTTAATTTTGAACAGTAATTTTGAATCCGACGGCGTTAAAGTAATTCGCGGTATCAACACTTTCTGTCTAACAGAAGACCCTGAATGACCTTAGCTTCCAAGACTCTTCTTCCTAACCTTGTTAGGATTAACCTCGTACTGTTGCATAAACCCGCCTAGTGATCGATATTTTAAAAAAATAATTAAAATTTTAAAAATATAACTATGCAAGGAAATATTTTAATGAAAAATGTGTCATCTAAGCATTAAAACATAGTCTAATAGAATGAATCAATATAGATGAACTTTAATAAAAAATAAATAAATAAATAAACACTGCTCTAAAACATATATCAATTAAAACAATTACATCATAAATATTAAAATAAATCTAAAATTTTATAATATCATTTCTAATTGGAAATAATTTGATAAGACTTCTCTTTATATTATTTACTTTTTATCATATATTTGAAATTTTTTATTTGAAATATCTATCATATTATTAGCACAATAATAACGTCAGAATTTATTGGAAATAAATTAAATAAAACATTCTAAAAAGGAATGTTAGAATTTAATTTTAAATTTTAAATTAATACTGAACAAAATAATTTGAATCATTTAATCAAATAATATGAATATAATGTTGAGTGAAATGCATCTTCCAAATTTATATATCTAAATTTTGCGCAAAGCGCGAGTAATGTCTATATTAAATCATCTTAATATTAAACGATAATAGTTATCAATTATAATCGGAAAAAACTTAAAATATGAGCTAAACAACAAACTTTGCATTTCAGAAATAAAAATTTTTAAAATTTCAATTTCACAAAATGAACTTTGATTACATTTACAAAATAAGTCTTCATGACAGTTTTGGCTTTTACCATGGGTCGATAAGGTCCGTCAAGGACCTATAAAGGTTCTAAGATTTTTCACAAAGATTAATATAGTAGCATTAATAGTAGAGTTATTTTTTTTAAAAAAAATTATAAATTTTCTTAATTATAATTCTCCTAATTGTATAAATGTTATAAGCATAAATAAGTGCAAGAATTTAGTCTTATTAATAATATACATTTATAAATTATTATATGAATAGCACAAGTGTAAATAGTAATAAAAACTTAGTCTTGTTAATAGGTGTTAATGGAATAATTTTAGATATGCCACGTAGACGGATTTTTTAATTCTTTTATATAATATATATATATATAATAAAAAATTTATTTAGATAGTTATACAAAATATTTCTTAATTAGATTTTGCTATTGTAATTTAATTTTAATTAAAATTTAAAAACATATGTGAAATTATATTTGTTTAGAATTGGTTGTGATTTGTTTTTTAAAAATTTAGGTGTATATGTATTTATTTCATTTAATGTAGGCATAGTTTAGTAGATAAGAAAACTAAATAACAACTAAATTGATATAAATTTATGGAATAGAATATTAATTTACATTTTGGAATAAAACTATTAATTGACTAAAAAATTTGACATTGTGTATATAAGTTAACACTTGCCGTGATGTGGTTAAATTTTAAGATAATATTTTCCTAATATAATAAAAATGAATATATATTCAAAATGTTTAATTAAGCATGGGTTAATAGTTTTAACGCAAATGCGAACTAATCAACTAATTATAGTAAATCAGAATGTAATTAATCTTTAAAAATTAATTTAAATTATAATTTAAAATATGTTCATTTCCATTACAACAAAAGAAATTAAGAAAATATTTAACAATATCACAACCGCTTAATTGACATTTTGGAATAAAACTATTAATTGACTAAAAAATTTGACATTGTGTATATAAGTTAACACTTGCCGTGATGTGGTTAAATTTTAAGATAATATTTTCCTAATATAATAAAAATGAATATATATTCAAAATGTTTAATTAAGCATGGGTTAATAGTTTTAACGCAAATGCGAACTAATCAACTAATTATAGTAAATCAGAATGTAATTAATCTTAAAAAATTAATTTAAATTATAATTTAAAATATGTTCATTTCCATTACAACAAAAGAAATTAAGAAAATATTTAACAATATCACAACCGCTTAATTGACATTTTGGAATAAAACTATTAATTGACTAAAAAATTTGACATTGTGTATATAAGTTAACACTTGCCGTGATGTGGTTAAATTTTAAGATAATATTTTCCTAATATAATAAAAATGAATATATATTCAAAATGTTTAATTAAGCATGGGTTAATAGTTTTAACGCAAATGCGAACTAATCAACTAATTATAGTAAATCAGAATGTAATTAATCTTAAAAAATTAATTTAAATTATAATTTAAAATATGTTCATTTCCATTACAACAAAAGAAATTAAGAAAATATTTAACAATATCACAACCGCTTAATTGACATTTTAGAATAAAACTATTAATTGACTAAAAAATTTGACATTGTGTATATAAGTTAACACTTGCCGTGATGTGGTTAAATTTTAAGATAATATTTTCCTAATATAATAAAAATGAATATATATTCAAAATGTTTAATTAAGCATGGGTTAATAGTTTTAACGCAAATGCGAACTAATCAACTAATTATAGTAAATCAGAATGTAATTAATCTTAAAAAATTAATTTAAATTATAATTTAAAATATGTTCATTTCCATTACAACAAAAGAAATTAAGAAAATATTTAACAATATCACAACCGCTTAATTGACATTTTGGAATAAAACTATTAATTGACTAAAAAATTTGACATTGTGTATATAAGTTAACACTTGCCGTGATGTGGTTAAATTTTAAGATAATATTTTCCTAATATAATAAAAATGAATATATATTCAAAATGTTTAATTAAGCATGGGTTAATAGTTTTAACGCAAATGCGAACTAATCAACTAATTATAGTAAATCAGAATGTAATTAATCTTAAAAAATTAATTTAAATTATAATTTAAAATATGTTCATTTCCATTACAACAAAAGAAATTAAGAAAATATTTAACAATATCACAACCGCTTAAAAAAAACGTAAAAATTAAATTAAATAAGTAAAAATGTAAATCTAAGCGTCAGAAATTTTTTATTATATATATATATATTTTTTATATTATCATTTCAATTGTACCTTTTTATTTTGTCACTCTCCATTGCTATTTCCTTTTAAAGTCTTACCAAATCAACTTTTTTTATAATAATAATAATAATAATAATAATAATAATAATAATAAAATTCTTTTTAACTCAAATCAACATATATTTTGTACTAACTTATTTTCTTTTAATGAAATAATTTAAAATTATAACATCATTTCTAATTACAAATTGATATTTAAATTATTATCAATAAATTAATATTTAAAATTTTGTAACGTTATATTTCTTTTATAATCTTTCACAAAATTATTTGTTTAATTTATTAATTTTATTTATAATAATTGATTGTGATATATTAAAGTGAAAATTAAATGAGAATAATATTAATTAAATGTAATAAAATGGAAAATATCGCTTTCCATTATATAAAATTAAGGAAAAAATAATATTGAATTGGAAAAATTAGTACAAAATATAAAAGGAAAAACTCACCGAACTTGACAATTTGTTTAGGGAATTAAAAAATAAAACTCTATTATAATAGAAGGAACTCATCTCTACAACTACTGAAATGTTAACCAAACCACTTATTACTACACTTATTCGAAACACTAATATAACAATTAATTCAAAATTTGATATCAAACATACTCTAAATATTTATCATGCCGAAATACATAATATTGAAAATTGTACAATTTCTTTCATTTTTTTAAAAAAATTTTTTATTCATATCAATCAAAGTTATACCTTAATCCATTTAAGGTATTACACACTATAAATAAAATAATGAAAATCCACTTATCATATATCATTATAAAATGATGATATATATAAAATCTTTTCCAAAAAAGAATGCGTATTATTAAATCAAATCAATATAAGCTTACCACTAAAACTTAAATCTATATTTTCAATCATTATGTATCAATAACCTGTATCATCCTTGAAACAATCAACGAGAAAATTAAATTAAAATCATTAAAAAAAATCAAAAGTGATCAAATTAAAATGAATTAAACTCCACGTAATTAAGTCAAATTTGTCAAAACCATAAAATCGACAAATACTAAAACAATAATAAGTTTAAACTCTTTTGTTCTTGGATCCCTTTGCCAAGGAAAATAAAATAAAATAATACAAAAATTAAAATCAATTAAAGTTCATATAATTGAGTCAAAAAAATTTTTAAAATCATACGTGGGAAATACTAAAACAATTATCAATCAAACCTCTTTAAAATACATCAATTTCTAGTTGGATCATCCTTACAACTCCTTCAAGCGTCACTATTTTTTTTCACATCTAAATTTCACGGTTAGTGGTGTAGATTTGTGTGTCGTTCTCTACATATGTCCGCACCTCCCTTAAATAGTTACCCAAGAATCTCTTAATAATGACATGATCCCTTGGTCGACTCATATAATAATAAAAAAAATTCAATTTAGAATAATTTCTCAATTAATCAATTTAATTACGAATAAAGAGATATAAAATTTATCTTTTTTAAAATGTCATTAAATTTTAATATTTTCAACAAATAGTCATCGTTTAAAGAGAGTATATGTCAAGCATATTCCAATCTATCTCAATAATATTTCCTAAATAATAAAGGATCTAAACAATAAAAGTTTTTCATGAATTTGGAAAAATTTAAAATAAACCAGTCAAATTTTGATTCTTCCCAACCAACCAAGTAAACAAATAAATACAAATTAGCATCAATCATGGGATATACATAGATTGATTTTAATTAATTTAAATGTTATAATTAATAAATGATAAATAAATTCTAATATATATATATAATGTTTCAAATCTTAAAATACTATTTAAGTTACTAATTTATTAATAATTATTTCAATTTAAATTTTATATTAGAAAGGATATTATCACTTAAAATAATTTAGTTAAAAGAAAATAAGTTATATATATATATATATATATATATGGGAAGAGAAATTTAATTTTTTTTATATGACGATAAAGCATAAGAAAATAATATTAATTACATTTAATAAATTTTAAAAATATACCTTATAGTTATATAAATTTAATATACATTTTTTATTGTTCATAATTCTAGGTGTTAAAATTTCATTTTTTTTTTTACCAAATTTTAGGTGACTCTTTTTTTTTACTGTTTATATATATATATAAATAGAAAATTATTTTATAATAATTTAATTCACCACCAATGTTAATTTTAAAAATTCAAATAATGTAGCGTTAAGAAATATGTTCAATAATGCAGCACCAATTTTAATTTCAAAAACAGTCTTTTATATATATATATATATATATATATATATATATATATATAAATTCATTTATAATAATTTAATCTAACATCAAAGTAATTAATTCGAAACGACCAGACAATTGAGCATCAAATTAATATTTTCTATATTAAATAATTGGTAGACAAACTTAATTAATTTAAAAATTTGTATAATTTATTTTTTAGGCAATAATTTAGTAAACAAAGTAGCTTCTCTTTTCCAAAAGCACTTTTCACCGCAGGTAGTTCCATAATCTTTTTCATCCTAGTCTATGCTATAATCTTTCTAGCATAGACATTGTTGTTGAACATTGAATCGACTATATTTATGCGGCGGCTACAACGTGGAAAAAAATCTCTTATATTTTTTCTAATTTGGACAACTTTAAATATATCTAGCGAAGTTAAAATCTTGAAGCCATGGTTTGAGTTTTGTTGTTAATATTCTAGTAAGATTCCGTACACATAAGTTGCTTCTTGGTGACCGTTTTTATATGTCGTTTTTAATCATTGTAACCTAGATTCTTCACCTCCCCAAAAAAATTTTCTCATTCCAAATTGCCACGAAGCTTCTACATGACCACTTTTTGCACATCTTTTGTAGAATGATGTCCTGTTGTCACTCCATATAACATCTCAAATTTAAGCTTAGATACATGGTTGAGAACATACCTATCATAACTAAGGGATTGAAAATATTTGTTGACCCTTCTGGCATTCAATAGATCAATAACTGATTTTTCTCCGATGAAAGTAAAGATAATTTTTATCAGATCATTTGGAAGATAATTTTCTCATTCCAAAAAAAATGTGGAGTATATTTTTTTTTTATAAAGTTAGAATCCATATTTTGCTCCATGGATGTAGATTTTGAATTGGAGTTGAGATCTAGGTTTTGTGAGAATATAATATGGTGGAGAATAAACCTCTTTATGGATGTAGAATATTCTAAATCTATTTGGAAAATGTCAATTTTTTCTTAAGAGATGGAAAAAAATATTCTATATATATTTTAAGTATCAATAAATTAAATTTCTTAATTAACTAATTAATTAAATTTTCATCAATGTAATTATTTCATAATTACAATTACTATTATTATAATTTTTATTTTATTTTATTTTTTTGGTGATTATGTGGGCTGTTGTGTCTTGATTCACCATTTAATTAAAAAATTATATATATAATTATATGATGTTAGATTATTCTAAAATATTATTGTCAAGCTAAAAAAAATATTTATAATTAAAATTATTAAATTTATACAAATTTTCAAATTTTAATAAGTTTTATTACTATTTTTAGTTTTAAAAAATTATATTAATAAAAAATAAATTATATAGTATAAAAAATTATTATTTCATATAATTATTAAAAATATATGTATTTTAAGATAAAATATGACTTTAAAAATGAGCTTTAAAGATTGTATTTCTAAATAAATTTAGATTTAAATATTAAAAAAAAAAAAACTCTAGATGAGTAGATTGAATCTATGAGAGTGTCAAATAGATTTATAATGTTTATTAAGAATAGTTCCTAATTATGAATAAAAGAAAATAGGTACACATACAAAATATTAAAAAAATTGATTATGAAAACTATGAAATCAATTAATAAAAATAATAATGATATTTATAAAATACATGTGAGAATTGACCCACATTTATTATCCTTGCAAAATACATGTCTTAAATGAATAACGATGACATGTCATTAAAGTGTTAAATGACAAAAACAACTGAACATGTAAGAATCGATTTAATTAAATAAGATGTCAAAAATTTTATTTTGGAAAATCAATAATTATGACAAATGCTGAAAAAGCGTCGTGTTTATTAATTATCGTGTTAAATGACAAAAATAGCTTCACATGTAAGAATTGATTTAATTAATTTAGGTGTCAAACTTGTCATTTCATTAAAAATATATACGTAATTAAAATTAAAATTAAGAAAAAGCGTATTCAATTATTAAATTTTAAGGATGTGTGTGTAATTCTAATTGAAAACTTCGACGTGTCCTATTATTAGAGCGTCATTTGTCGCGCTGTGGTTAATTTTCTTTTCTAAGTTTCTCCTTTTATTAAAATAGAGATAATTATAGAGATAAAGATTTTATAATATTGATTTTGAGTTTGTATCAATATTAAAAATTTAAAATTGAATCAAAAAATTTAAAATACTTTAAACTTTTATTAAAACCTATAGCGACAAGTAAATTTAAATAGTAAAAAGGATGCCAATGTCTTAAAGATCGGTATGAAAACTAATAAATAAAAATCTCATTTACATTATAGTGGCGAAAATAATTAGTGAGGTATAATTCCAATTTGAGATAACAATTAGTTGAAATATAACGTATAGTATTAAAAAAAATATTTTTGAATGACAAAAAAACCTAATTAATTAATTAATACTTATGTATTAATATGTAATTTAATATGAAAATATCTACGTTTTTTTTTTTAACGTCATTTGTTAGCATTTGGCTAATTCCATTGGTTAGATTTCTCATTTTATTATAATAGAGAAGAGATATTATTATATTAATCTTGGATTTGTATCATATTTAAAAACTTAAAATTGAATCACCAAATCTAAAATATTTTAAACTTTCATTAAAACCTATAGCGGCATGTACCTTTTAATTGCCAATGCCTTAAAAGTGGATATGAAAATTAATTCAATAAAAATCTCATTTATATAGGAGTGACAAAATAATTATTGAGGTACGCTTTTGACATGGACTAACAATTAGTTGAAATATAAAATATAATAAAAAAAGATATTTTAAATGACAAAATAACCTCATGAATTAATTAATACTTATGTATTAATATGTAACTTAATATAACAATGTCTACCTATTGTTTTTTTAGAGTTCCACTTGTCACCACGTTGTTAATTCGCTTGATTAGTTTTTTTATTTTATTATAATAGAGATAGAGATAAGGATAGTGATAAAAATAAAGATACTATAATATAGATTTTTGGTTTGTATCAATTTTAAAAATTTAAAATCGAATCCAAAATCTTTGAATATATTAAACTTTTATTAAAATCTATAGCGGCAAGTACCTTTTAATTATACAAAGGACACTAATGCCTTAAAGGTCGATATGAAAACTAATTCAGTAAAAATCTCATTTATATAGTAGTGACGAAAATAATCGATGAATTACGCTTTCGATGTGGGATAAAAATTAGTTGAAATATAATATATAGTAAAAAAAATATTTTCGATGACAAAATAATCTAATGAATTAATTAATACATATATGTTAATATGTAATTTAATATAAAATTACTTATGTACTGTGTTTTTTTAACGTCATTTGTCTTCACGTGATTAATTTGCTTGATTTGGTTTTTTAATTTATAATGATAAATGTAAAGAATAGAGATGAGATAGAGAAGCTTCTTATTTATTTTGTTTGTGTTGAATTGATTCGATTTTTAAGAATGAATTGATTTGATTTTTGATATGCTATGATTGCGATTATAAAATAATTTATTTATTCGTATTTTTAAATTAATAAAAAAATTATAAAATATATTTGATTGAACTTCTTTTTTTTAAGAAGATGGTAAGTAAATTTTAACTTTAACCAAACATATACTATTATATATATATAATTATATATTTATATATTGAAAAATAAATCTATTATTATTATATAATTATAATATAGATTTTGGATTCATGTAAATTTTAAAATTTTAAAATTGAATCCAAAAAATGAAATAATATAAACTCATATTTAAATCTCTTGTGGCAATTAGCTCTATTTAATTTACAAAGAGTACCAATACCTTCAAGGTCGATGTGAAAACTAACTAAACAAAAATCTATTTATATAGTGGTGAAAAAACTAATTAACGACTTATATTTCCGATGTGGTATAAAAATTAGTGTAAATATAAAATTTAATATTAGAATTTATTACAGATTATGTGAAAAAAGTGAGAATTTATTAAAATGTCGAAATAACCAACTGAGTTAATTAAAATTAAAGACTAAAAAAGTAATTTTATAAAAAAATGATGGGTTGCATTTCTATGAAGCCACTTGTCAACGCGTGGTTAATTGACTTCATTAATTTCCTGCTTTAATTATAATAGAGATAGAGATGTAAAGAATAGAGATGAGATAGAGAAGTTTCTTATTTATTTTATTTGTATTGAATTGATTCGACTTTTAAGAATGATTTGATTTGATTTGATTTTTGAGATGGTATGATTGCGATTATAAAATAATTTATTTATTCAATTTTTAATTAATAAAAAAATTATAAAACATGTTTGGTTGAACTTTTTCTTTTAAGAAGACAGTACATATATTTTAACATTAACCAAACATATACTATTATATATAATTATATATTTATATATTGAAAAAAAAATTCTATTATTATTATATATAATAATTTAATGATAATATAGATTTTGGATTCATGTCAATTTAAAAATTTTAAAATTGAATCCAAAATGAAATAATATAAACTCATATTTAATCCTCCAGTGACAAATAGCTCTATTTAATTTACAAAGAGCACCAATACGTTCAAGGTCGATGTGAAAACTAACAGAACAAAAATCTATTTATATAGTGGTGGAAAAACTAATTCGTGAGTTATATTTCCGATGTGGTATAACAATTAGTGTAAATATAATAATTGAATATTAAAATTTATTACAGAACCGGTGAAAAAGGTGAGAATTTATTAAAATGTCGAAATAACCAATTTAATTAATTAAAATTAAAGACTAAAAAAGTAATTTTAAAAAAAAATGACGTGTTGCATTTTTACGAATCCACTTGTCAACGTGTGGTTAATTAGCTTTGTTAATTTCCTCCTTTTATTATAATAGAGATTATTATTTTTTAAAAAATTAAAATTACATTTAATATATATTATATAATAAATAATTTAATATTAATACTATTTAAATTCATTTCAACATTAAATTAATGTTTAATAATTTAATTTTGTTATTTTGATAATTCATAATTAAATAAATAATTTAGTATTGAATATTTAAATGGTATAAATTATAGCATGAAAAATTTGTTATATATATATGAATATAATTATTTATATTATAGAGTTAATTGTTTCAAAGAAGAACTATTTTTTTAATATGACAGATTAACAAAACAATTTGCAGGTTATACATGCCAGTCCCTATAAACCGGCGAGTTAAACTATTTAGGTTAAGGAAATTCATTTTCAGGCTGGTCAAAATTTCATTAACATTACATTTCACTAACCTAGATCCGACAAATATAGGTTAAACAGGCCCAGCCGTAATACACAATCCGTTTACCAGGTGTAGAAACTCTAACTGGATTAACAAATAAGATAAAACACGGAAGGAAAGTTAAGTCCATTAATATATTTGGAAGACGTATTATCGGAAAGAACACCTCCAAGACTTTATGTCCAATGAGAGGACTGACCTTATGTAAAGAGGCGAATGCTTTAACCATGAGGATGCCATTCAAAATCCTAATTCCTATTTTTAACATTCCAAGCTTCCTGACATATTCACATTCATTGAAGGTATCTACCTTCTAAAGGTATTTTGTCACTTCAGTTTGATGGCTACCATGGGCCTTCGATTGAATAGATATTTTGATGACGAAAAATGTCTTCCAACGACACAAAGGCATCTTCAAAAAATATACCGAAGTTGCATAATCTAAGAAATGTTATAAATGCGTATCTACAAACTCCATATACAAACAGAAATAAATAAAAGTAAGTACAGAAACTCCACCGTGTAATCGCTAATTGCAACCTGTTAGCTGCTTCTTGTCGTTCTAGACTTTTCAATCGACCGAGCCCCGACACGAGGCCATCCGTTGGATTGCTACTCCCTCACCATGAGACTGCAGCCTAAATACCAACTCTAAGCGGCAGTAGACCACCATTAAATTAATCTCTTTGCCGCCATCTATCAAGCTCCGCCGGCCTTGCTTCTCATTGCTGTCACAGTTCGCCGGATACCAGTCATAAGCCATTTAGAATAAGCATGGCAAAATTAAAGGTATCACCTATCCCTATCATATCCACATCTATCCTTAATGTATCCTAAAAAATTTAAAGTTATGAATATTAACGTGACTTTAAAATTAAATAAAGGTAGGGTAAAATTCTATTCTCAAAATTTTATGAAAATATTCATACTAGAATCCTTCCGATATCCATACAATATTCTTATAACATCTTTATAAGATTTTTTATTATAATTTATATATAATTATTCATATAAATTATTTAATAATTATTCTCCTATATTAATTATCTAATAGTCTTTTTTTATTTTTTTTATTTTCAAAATTGCTCAAAAAAATAAAAATAAAAAATTGATTAAAAATAAAATATAATTATTTTTATATAAATAAAATATATTCTATACTATTTTAGAGGTAAAAATAATTGAAAAAAAAAATAGGGTAAGAAATACAAATTTCTCATCAATACTACACAATAGGAGGTAAAACTATAAATTTACAAATTTGAACTGTAACGAATCTCCGGTGTTTGACTAATGGTGTTAAGGCGTCTGCAACATTTTTCAAAATTCGCTATACCTCTCAGCCAAAATGGCTAAACATATTTATAGCTGTCTATTTCTGAAAACTCAAAGTATCTTTGTGTAATTTTCCCCATCTTTTTAAAAAATCACAAATATGCATGGATGAACTATATAATATCCTTATTAGAAAATCACACTTATTCATGCTTGAACTATTATTTATCACGAATATTCATGCATTAACTATATGTATATTTGGTAAAATCCCAATTTAAAACCTAGACAAAAATTCACACCACACATCTTTCAATTTTAAATTTATTAATCAATTAATTTATCTATTTCATTTAATTTAATTTTCTTTTTCTTCTTTGATTTTTTTTTTGTACTTTTAAAATATAACTTTAAATTATATTTAGTTTTAATAAAATTATACATTATAAGAGAATAATAAAGTGATTTTTAATTTATAAATACATCATAACAATTCTATTATATGGCAAAATCTGAAATAATTGTTATAAATGAAATAAATAATAAATAATAAATAATTGATATAGGTTAAGAAAAAAATTAAATTCGATCTAATTGAATAAAAATGATTTTGATATTATATGATAAATCTAATCAAAGTACATATGAAAATCAAATAATATATTACAAACTACTTGAATCAAAATAATCTACAAATTTAACTTAAGATGATTTAATTTTATTTTAAAGACAAAAATCAATTAAATAAAAAAAAGGTTTTCAATGTGAGATGATTCAAAATAGAAATCAAATTAATTAAATTCAAATAAATTATAATTTTATTCAAATTAAGATGAATCCAAAATATAATTTAATTTAATTAGTTTAATAAAATTTGATTTAATCTAATGCATTAATTTCTTTTTTCTTTGTTATTACTTTATTATATAACTATTACTTAAATAAAATATAATATTATTATATTTATTATTTTAATTTCTAAACCTAGTAACTATATAAAAAAAATTATTTCAGATTATAAATTTATAGAAATATATTAAAAGTTAAAAAAAAATTGTGATAATTCATTAAATATTTATGTAAAAATATATAAAATACTATCATTTATTAGTGTACATTGTCTCAGACTTTCTTTCGCATTCTCTTATATATTAACTAGTGAAGAGATCCCGGGTTGCGCGAGATTTAATATTTTATATAATTTTCCAATTGTTGTTGTAATATTATTTAAATATACATTTTATAAAAAAAATTAATATTTGATCTTTAAAATTTAAAATTTAAAATTATTATAAAAAGTCGGGTACCAAATAATTAATGACATACCTTAAAAGGAAGAATGATATGATATTTTAAACTAACGACGTATGCAAATTGAAAATAAAAAAAATATTCACTTACAATATATGCAAATTGAAAAAATTCATAACATTAAAATAAAATTTTCAATTGAACGTGCAAAAGTTTCTAAAAATAAAATTATAATAAATTTAATTTAGTTAGAAGTATATTTAGTTGATTGTACTAAATTGGAAAAAAAATTGAATATGAAAAGTATTAAATACAGTTCAAGAAAATTAATCTATGAGAAGTGTATTTAGTTTATATACTCAATTGGGAAAAATAAATTGAGTACAAAAAATATTACATTTAATCTTTATAGAAAAGATGATATAAAGAGTTTTATCATATATTTAAATCTAATCATTGTAATTGTGATTTGTCTTTTCAATATGATTCCAATCAAATTAGTGAGGACAAAATTGATGAGAACTATAATTGTTTAATATATTTAAAAGCATCTCAATATATTAAATGCGGATTATACATTATTAAAAGAAAATGAGGGAGAGAAAGATAGAACAAAAACTCTCAATTTTGAGTTATTTTCAACCTAAAGTTCAGGTGCGATGGCGTAAAGTGATTTTCATAGTGAAAGTTTCTCCTTCAAATTACATGTTTGAAATTGGGAAAACTTTCACTTTATTTTAATAAATACAATATTTTTGGTTAATTATTCCTTTAATATTTATTCAATCAAATAGCAAATTATCAAATATTGAATTACGCTAATAGTTGAATTATGGTAATAGTTAATAATTATTATGTAATCTGTGGATTACTGATTAATGTATATATAAACAATAAAATCTAAATTTATATTATAATCATTAAATACATATTAAATAAAATAAATATAAGTCTAGAATGATGTCATACATTAAAATAAACTATATTTATTAAATAAATATATAATACTATAATTTAAAATATATATATATATAATAGAAAAGTAAATTGAATATAATAACTTGGCATACATCAGGAGAAAAAAAATCACTGTATCTCTTAACAATACATAATGTATCAATATTATTTTTTTTAATTTTTCTTTTAAAAAAAATTAATAACATAAGTTACATTTCTTTCATGTTTCCCATATTTTTGCAACCACCATTAACCTTCCAACCCTTATCCTCTTCGACTTGCAATCGATCACTCCAAACTTGCAATCCATTACTCCAATCATCCGTCATGATTCTGCCAAAATGTTACCCAAGTTGTTGACATCTTTGTTCGCATCAAAGGTGGTGAGGTTAAAGCCGCTGCAAATTCTCTCGCATCTAAAATGAATTCTCTCGATTTTTTCCCCCAAAAAGATAGGGAAAAACAACCTTATTTAAAATTAAATTTGTAGAATTGAAAAGATGAGAATGTGAGAGAATTGGGAGAGAGATCACTATTTATATAATTTTCATTCTACGGTTTATTGAGGGGAGGAAGATGAAGATGAAAGATGTATGAATCGAATGGATAATCATAAATATATGGATGGTTACTTAGAGAGAGATGGTTTAATAATAATCAATTTTCATTATAACTATTTATTGATTTTAATTATATGTTTTCAATAAAAACTTAAATATATCATTTATTAAGAAAGTGGACCATAAATTATTTTAGAATATATTATTTATATTATATGTGGGTCATGGCTTATTAAATAAAGAGATAGGTGAGAAAATAAAAAATAAAATCTCGTCAAAATATCGCAGTTTTTCAAAATCTCATCAAAATATCGATGGAAATTAAAATTAGCAAAAATCACTATTTTTCCACCCAATGCAGAACTCTCAGCGCGCCATGTCAGCTTCGTGGGACCCGCTGAGAGTATATATATATATATATATATATATAGATTGTTGCATTCTCTCCCTTATTTAATATTATTTAATAGGATTTAATAAGGTTCTCTTAAAACTATGGACATATCAATGTCCTATCCATCATCTCAAGGATTCTAATGGATCCGGATATTTAGCTCTTGTTTAGATGACTTCCAACTTGGTTTTATAAAGTATGGTTTAATATGGTATGGTTGGAAGCATCAAATTGTGTGGATATATGGTTTTATAAAGTATGGTTAGCACCATAGAATATTTTTTTTTTTTGGTTCGGGGATATGGTATGGTTTAATTATATATAAATGACGATGATAATCTTTCATACCTTTTATTTAATTTTTAATTTATATTTTTTGAATAATTATTTTTTTTCATAATCACATACAATATCACAATAAATTAAAAAAAAAAAACAAAAATAATATTAGGCCACTAAAATACAATCTTCATTAATATAAAATTTTAATGTATTCTTTGATAAACACAACTTAAAATAGTAGAAACATTAATTTTATATTTAAATTATAAATTATCCATACCAAAACAAATTTCAAATATCAACAAGTTTAAAGTTCATAAAATTAATGTTGATAAGAACAAAACAAATTTCAAAGATCAACAAGTCTAAAGTTCACAATATTAATGTTGATCAGGACTAATATGCAATCTGACAAATTGTTTTAAAAATATAGATTGCCAATTACCAATGATCTTAACTTAGTTATCACAAAATAGATGTGCAAATAAAAACCTTCTTTTTCGTTCCGCTGGATATCCTAGAAAATCC
The DNA here is from genome assembly GCA_031304145.1 of Cardiospermum halicacabum. Lineage (NCBI taxonomy): Eukaryota > Viridiplantae > Streptophyta > Magnoliopsida > Sapindales > Sapindaceae > Cardiospermum > Cardiospermum halicacabum. Next base: position 18,138,486 of record CM062391.1, on the reverse strand, counting down.
TTCAACAATTATTGATCTCGAATAAGCCTCATATATGCTTTATCTTCCATCTCGGGTTCCAATCCCTATTCTCCAAGTAAGGTTAAAAGTTCTTGTTCTGTGATCGAAGGCTTACTCACAAAATCTCTAATAGCAGAACTCACATCAGCGAATCCTTTCTTCATGATATCCAATGCAGTAGGATCCTTACTAATTTGTGTTACTACTCTTTTTCTTGGTCTGGACTTTGTTGCTTCATCTACTGCTTCTGAGGCAGGAGTATTTGAAGTCTGCATACTAGGAGAATTTATATTAACTTCATACAAGTTAAATCCCTCTAGAGTAGTCATATTCTCTTGCATCATATTGTCGATATCCTCAATTGTTGGTGTATTTTTTTCTAGTAGACTCTGCTTGTCGTTTTCATCTATTGATTGGTTGCTCACTATTCATTCCCGATGCTCTATCTTTTCCAAATAGCTTAACTAGTTTTTAATAGTTTCGAATGTGTTAGTCCTTCAATTCTGCAGCTGCAGTCTTAGCTTACAAAATAAACAAAAAATATCAATTTGTGAATTAACTTCATAGGATTTAAAAGAACTATAAAATGGACAGTTTCTTTCTCACATCAATCAATTTCTTCCAAACTTCTTCTTCAGCTTCCATCATTTCAGTTTGTTCATTCCAAGCAAATCCACTCGAGCCATGCAAGTGAAATATGTCATACCATTTTGCAAATATCCTTTTTAGATCTTTTGTTCGATTATGAACCCTGTCCTTATCCATTGGCTTGTTGGAAAAATTTACCTTTACCTCCTTAACAATACTTTCAATTGCATGTGATGTAAATACTCCATTAGCTCTATTACCAATATGTAATTGGTTCAAATATGCATCAACTAGCGCATCATCCATTACATCATTCTATGAAAAAACTTCAGTTGTTGCTTGAGATTTAGTAGTCATTGTCATGACACTACATATTAGTAATGCACAAAAAGCCATATAAATTTCGTAGTAAATATAAGAATAAAAATATAAAGTTATTAAGAAGAAATATTATCTAAAGAGAGAAATGTGGATACATGAAACATTAAAATTTAAAAAGAGAAGTATAAACTAACAAATCAAACATTACAAACTAATGTGACAATTAAGGACAAACAAATAAGATAAAAACTAAAAATGGAAAGCAACATAATCAACCCACATATGAGCTGCTATGAAGTCTCTAATTTGTTCTCCTTGCCTAGTCTCCTCAGCGTTATCCCTCACATTTGAATATGATACACATTCATTATCATTTTCTTGATATTGAGCTTTGAATTATGTTTAAATCTCATCATTTGGATCGCAACTCCTTAAATAGTTATAAAGAATAAAACATGCAAATATGATGAGATTTTCGGTTTTGATCCTATTAATAGGTTCAGTAGTACTTACTATTATAGAGAATCTCATCTTAAGTACTCCAAATGCTCATTCAATTGCATTATGCAGAGATGCATGACGATGATTGAATAGCTCACGAGGATTTCGAGATGAATTTTTTGAATACTCTGACAAGTAGTATCACACCCCTGTATAAGGCGTAATAAGTCCACTTTTAAGCATGAATCAAGCATCGACAATATAATTGTAAAGTCCTGCCCCCGCCCCCGGATGAACCCGAAGCGCGGTGGCAGGGCGCCATGTCATTCACAATCGGTCTTTAAGGCTGACCACTAGCCCCACAGACCACCATTATGCTTTTCAGCATGCTTTGTCCTCAGTCGCATACTTTTCGAAAAAACTTTCTAAAAGGTCACTCATCCTAAGACTGCTCCAAGCCAAGCACGCTTAACTTTGGAGTTCTCATGATCTGGGCTCCTTAAAAATAAGTTGCACATTGGTGATATGGGTAGCAATTCAATTCCTTTTAACTCTGTCTCAATATGGGATGTTACAATAATATTTACCTAAAGACAAAAAATTATACAATATTATAATCACAAGTTTAGGAATCCTAAAGACAGAAGGCCAAAAATCTAAATATTACATTGTGGAATTCTTAAGCCATATTCCTTAGATAATGCATCTTTAATTTTCCTTGAATCTGATGTTGTTCCTTCACACCCAGCTAGCACGTAAGTAAATTTTAAGTCAAATGCACAAGCTGCCAGTACCTTTTGTGTAGGAAATTCTTCTCCCACGGAACTTAGGAGCATCTTTTCTAGACACTTTAACACGTATATATGTGTCATCTATTGCCCTCACACAATCCTGTAAATTAAATATAATGTGAGTATCTTATAGGAAATTATACTAATTTTTAGTAAAGTTTTGAGACGAGTCGCCTTAATGTAAGGAAAAAATCTGGAGTTGTTATTTATCTCTGATGGAACCACCGAGCCATTCGGCTGTTTAAGGAATTTTTCCTCCAACTCTAATATAGCTTGTAACATGTTCTGAATATGATGACTTGTTGATTCTCAAGATCGGTGAAACCAAAAGGATAAAATGTAATATGTCTCACTATGTCCTAAGAGGTAGAGGGTTTTAGCAACTTGTTCTTCAACGGTTACGTGCATGGTTGGTCCAAGACATTTTTCTCTAACTAGTAAATTACAAAGTCCTATAAAAGATGAAGCTTTCATCTTTATCGTATTATGACAATATCGACTAGTTGTTAGAAATCTCATCAACTTGTCTCTGAATTTTTCACTTTCTAATCTAGTAATACGAGAAATGCTACTCTTATTTGGTTTTTATTTCTCCACTACAAACATCCAAAACCAACACATAACTAAACACATAAATTGTCCCACTAATTCTGCTACACATTTCTTCAACATGTCATCCATATACAATATTATTAAAGTATGATTCATATTAAATAACTAAATTTACCAATTAAATACAAACTTTTAAGCATACGAAATAAAACTTTTAAAAAATATACAAATAGAATAGGTTATAAATACATATATTTCTAAATATGGTAATCAATAGGTAGAATTAATAATTATAAAATTTAAGTATAAAGTTTAAATAAAAATTTATAAGTTAAGTTTTAATAAAATTGTGATAACTAAAGTAAGTTAGAGTATTTTTAAGAATATACCTAATGTCTATTGTCTAACATTTAATATTGGTAGGGTCACATGTGTGCATATCTATATTAGTTTAAATGTCCATCTCTAACTTTGAGGTAAGTTCACATATATGGTTTAAAGGCCTATAATCTAACTTTCAAGTAGGATCACATGTATGCATAAGGTTTAAAGATAAACTTTGTACGACTATAATATTTTAATACCATGATATTTTTCTATTTTGTTTGTTTAAATTCTATCACAATATTGCGCATCTCTCTTCTACAGTATGGTGCATATTAACTAATCTATATGCTCATGAAAATGCAGTTGATACTTCTTTATGCATCTACTTCAATATTTAATTGCTCCTAATTCTTCACCAAGCATCTCTATTTATGAAAATTTGATTAGAAGCAATTGAACAACTTTATTTTCTTCCTACCTTCTTCTTATGACAGAAAGTATTATTAAAGTATGTACAAATAAGGTCTCCTTAAATCAAGGAGATAAAACTAGAAAAAATATAATCCTATGGGAATAAAATATCTAGAATATAGATTGAAACAAATAAACAAATTCAATACTAAATATTCTAACACCCCCTCTCAAGTTGGGTGATAGATGTTGATCAAACCCAACTTGGAAATCTAGACTTCAAATTATTGCCGAAGCAAAGTTTTGGTAAATATGTCTGCTGGCTGACTTTCTATTGAAATATACTGTATCTCAAGCAGGCCTCTTTCGACTTTTTCTTTGATAAAATGTCTATCTTTGTCAACATGCTTAGTTCTATCATGGTAGATAGGATCCTTGATCATACTAATTGCTGACTTGTTATCAGAAAACAACTCGGTAGGTAGATGCAACTCTATTCCAAGTTCTTGAAATATTTTTTCTATCCACAAACCTTTGCATATGCCTAATGCAACTGCAATTAAATTCTGCCTCTGCACTACTTCTTGATACTACACTCTAGCTTTTACTCTTCCAACTTACAAAATTACCCCAAGCAAAAACACAATATCCTATTATTGACTTTCGGTCTACTGTAGAACCAGCCCAATTTGCATCAATAAAAATTCTGAGGTTTCTGTCTGTACTGTTCTTGAAAAATAATCCCCTGTCTGGATTCATTTTCAAGTACCTTAATATACGTATTAGTCCCTGCTTATGTTCCTTAGTTGGGCTGCTCATAAATTGACTGATAAAACTGACTACTTGACTGATATCTGGTTGTGTATGAGCTAGGTGAATTAGCTTCCCAACTAGTTTCTGAAATCGTCCTGTATCTACCAGAGTTCCTTCTTTCTTGTAGTTATTTCGAGCTGTAGACTCCATAGGTCTGTCCATTGGTCTACACTCCAGCATCTCAGTTTCATTGAGCAAATCTAGTGTGTATTTTCTCGGATTAACAGAGATTCCCGTCTGTGTTCGTGCTACCCCCATGCCAAAAAAATACTTGAGTGATCCATGATCTTTGATTTCAAACTCCTTTGACAAATAGGCTTTAATTTCTCTAATTTCATGCTCACGGTTACCCATTAGAATCATATCATCCACATAAACCCTAAGGATAGTGATCCTACCTTCTTTTATTTGCTTTACAAATAAGGTATGATCGCTATTCCATTGCTTGAATCCTATCCCTATCACAGCTTTTTTAAGTTATCCAAACCATGCTCTCTGTGATTGTTTCAAGCCGTAAAGTGACTTCAGCAATCTACAAACTCTTTTAGGTTGATCAATTCCAGGCGGCAAGTCCATATATACCTCTTCCTCTAAGTCGCCATTCAAGAATGCATTTTTTTTACATCAAGTTGATGTAATTTTCAGTCTAGATTAGTGGCCAATATTAAGAGAATCCTTATGGTACTCAATTTAGCTACAGGAGCAAATGTCTCTTCATAATCTACTCCATATGTATATTTATATTCTTTGGTCACCAACCTTGCTTTATACCTCTCAACTTGACCATCTGCTCCATACTTCATAGTAAATACCCATTTACATCCCACGATATTTTTTCCGTTAGGTAAAGATGTTATTTTCCATGTGTTGTTCTTCTACAAAGCATTTAACTCCTCAGTAACAGCCCTATGCCAATTCTCATCTTGTAAGCCCTCTTTTAAATTTTTAGGATCCAAACCTCATCAATCTTGCCTAGGAAAGCTCTGTATTTTCTACTAACTTACTTGTATGAAATGTTATCAGTGATTGGATATCTAGAATTCTCCCTACACTATATAACACCTTTCCGATACGCTATCAGTATAGATAAATCATCTTTTACACCTGTACTCCCATCTAGTTCCCTACTCTCATTTATTTTTGCACTATCTTTTTCCTCTAGTTGTTTTTCATCTAATTCAGTTTTAAATAAATCCTCAAGATTCTCAATATCAGAATGGTTATTTTGTTTAGAATCTTGGTATGCAGCAACTTGATCGGAATCTGCTCTTTTCCTTTTAGCTTTGCCCTTCCTCTTGTACACTTTCAGCTCAGGACTATTAGTTTCTTGACCTCTATTATCTTTTGAGTTAAAAGAATTAGGATTTTGGCCACCAACAGCCTCTGTTTCAGATTGTGTTTCAAGGTTTACACCATCTTCTAGGAAAGAAATAGGATCTGAGTTTGCACCATCTTCCTAGAAAGAAATAGGCTCTGAATATATTGGATTGCTTAGATGTATGAATAAGGTGGATTCATTGCTAGAACTCTTAAAATAGAGTTGGGTTTCATGGAAAGCTATGTCCATAGAAACATAATACCCATGTTTACCAGGTGAATAACACTTGTAACCTTTTTGTGTAGCTGAATAACCAAAAAAATGCATTTTATAGCTCAAGGATCAAGTTTGCTACGGTTATGAGAGTGAACATGCACAAAAGTTTCACAACCAAAAACCTTTATAGGCATATCTAAGAAGGTTCTAATTTTGGGAAAAAATTCCTTTAAAACATGATCAAGTGTTTTAAAATTAAGCACTTTGGATGATAGTCCATTAATTAGGTACGTTGCTGTTAAAACAAATTCACCCCAATACATTTTAGGACAGTTACTACTAAGTAATAATGCCCTAGCTACCTCTAAAGGTGTCTATTTTTTCTTTGTGAAATACCATTATGTTGTGGTGTATCCACACAAGAACTTTGATGTAAAATCCCTTTCTCAACCAGAAAATCTTTCAAAATTGAGTTGAAATATTCCTTTCCATTATTTGATCTTAACACTTGAATCCTCGTTTAAAATTGATTTTCAATCATTTTATAAAATTCTTGAAAAATTCTCCAACTTAAGATTTTTCTTAAAGTAAAAATATCCAAGACAATCTAGTATGGTCGTCAATGAAATATACGAACCATTTAGATCCATTGATATTAGGAACATTAGAAGGCCCCCAAACATCACTATGAATAATTAAAAAGGGTTTTGAGGATTTATGGCATTGAGATGGATAAGTGTTTCTAATATGCTTAAACATTTGGCACACATCACATAAAATTGAACTTGGTTTTTTATTCACGAAAAGATGAGGTAACAACTTCTACAAGTACGCAAAACTTGGATGACCTAATCTAGAGTGCCACAAAATTATGGAATCTTCTTTATTGAGACTAACCCTAGACTTTAAAAAACTTTCTAACACATGAGCTGATCATTTATAAAATTATTGCTCTGCTTTAAGTCAAAGTAGTCCATTCTGACTTCTAGCACAACCAATTGTCTTCCTAGTCACCAAGTCTTGAAATATACAACACCCATGAGAAAATTTAACACACCAATGCATATCACAAGATAACTTCCCTACTAACAACAAGTTGCATTCAAGATTTGGAAAAATAACTAATCTTAGAAACCAACCATCTTTAATTCTTACGGTTTCAATTTCTTCAACTTGTATAATAGAGCCATCTGCTATCTTAACATATATTTCATGTTTACATGAATTTAAATCACAAAAAATATGGATATCACCTATCATATAGTCACATGCACCCGAGTCCACAATCCATATTCCCTTTTTTCCACTTTTTACATTAACGACATGAGTAGTTTCACCTTTCAAAGCAATATTAGCACTGCTGGTTAAGGAGAAATTGGAGTTATTCTACAGAATGTAGTTCTGAAACATCTCGAGTAGTTCCTTATTGCTAGGAACATGTTTTAAACCTCCTGTCTCAATTGTTGAGACTTGGTTTGCCCTACTGTCTCTTGGTCTTAGTTCCTAGTCTGCTGGCTTGCCATGAATTTTCCAACATGTCCCACATGTGTCATGTTCTTCTACAAACATCGCACCATGGTCTGTTACCCTTCTTGAAATTTGAATTTCCTCCTTTATCCATCATTGCTGAACTTTCTCCAATATCAGCGTTCTTCCCCTACATCACTAGCTTCCTACATTCCTCTTTGCGTATCTCAAAATATGTACTCCTCAGTTTTTGTAAGGGTCTCATAGCCAACACTCTACCACATACTTCTTCTAGGTCTCGATTAAGTCTATTCAAGAATTTCACAATCCTTCTATGTTCCATCAGATTTGTATATCAAATTACATCATCTGCGTATCCCTATTCTACTATTTCATAAAGGTCTACAAGCTACAAGAAGCGAACCAATTGACTATAGTACTCAGTCACTGCCGATTCCCCTAGAACCAAGTTATGAATCTGACTTTCAATATTCAACATCCCAGATTCATTGTCTATGTTTGAGCATGACTCCTTTACAGCCTCCCAGATCTAAGTTGTAGTCTCATACATCATGCAGTTAGCCCCAATCTCGGTTGTCATTGAGTTGATTAACCACGACATAACAATACAATTTTCAATTTTCCATTTTTTGACAGCAACTGTAACTATGATGGGTAGTTTTTTAACAGCACTAGTGAGATATTCTAGCTTTCCTTACCCACAGACAAGGATTTTCACAGATTGAGACCATTGAAGATAGTTGTTCTCTGTTAACTTGTGACATGTAACGAAATAGAGATGAAGCATTTTTTATGTTGTTAGTTTGGACAGGCTCAAATTTTTCGGAAGTGGTCGAGGAAGTAGATTTTTCCATTTTATATTTAGCCGGTCAAGGCTCTGATACCGTGTGAAAATTTGATTAGAAGCAAACAACTTTATTTTCTTTCTACCTTATTCTTATTAGGGAAGGTTTTAATAGGGTTTGTACAAATAAGGACTCCTTAAATGAAAGAGATAAAATTGGAAAAAATATAATCCTAATGGGAATAAAATATCTAGAATATAGATGGAAACCGATAAACAAATTAAATACTAAACATTCTAACACTATTATTAGCTATTTAGATAGACATTTCTTATATTTAAAATTCTATCACAATAAACATTCTCCACCTTACTGCAACCATAAATTGTTTAGTTGGAATAAAACACATAAACAACAAAACATCACACAAACGACACTAGAATAACAATTTACAAAAACAAGTCAACTCTCTCGAAACAAAGCATTACTATATCTAGACCAAGTACTAGAAATTAACCTAATCTAAAAAAAAAAATCACATATTCTTAATGTTAAAATAACTATAAATCAATTAATACAAAATACTAACCTTGACAAAAATGAGATAAATATTTTCGAGATTGATGTTGATAAGAAGAAGAGTCATGATCCCTGTAATCATTTGAACATAGAGACTAATATATCAACAAAACTTGATAAATTAAGAAAAAAAATAAAAGAAAAAAAAAATAAAAGAAGAAGAAAATCCTCATAGTCAAGCGAGAACCCAAATTCAAAATCGAGAAGTGTTTTGAAATATCCGTGTTGTGTTGAAGCTGAGTGTTCGTGATTTTTTATTCTAAACCTAAAAATACTAAAGTGTAATTTTGTAATTAAAGCATATCATAAGGATAGTTTGGGTATGAAAAATATTTCAACTATGTCAACACACCAATTTGATGGTTGAAGAAAATGACACAAATTGAACTATGGTGAACAATGGAGAGCCCTATAAATAGGAGTGGAAGTGCAACCAAACATGGTGAGGTTTGGTTCTAACCAAACCATACTAAGACCTTCAATTAAAAAAAGGGATTAAGGATTTAAAATATTGAGATCGGTTTTTAAAGCAACCTCATTCACAAGGATAATTGTAAATTTTGGATTACCGGTTCTTTTTGCCATCCTTACTTTAGAAGACTTAGCATTCTTACAATTATGATAAGGGTGACCATGACTATTTAGGTCTCACATACATCTATATCAATATTTTTATTAGATAAAAAACATATTCAATTGGCCTACTGCAATATTTACTAAGCTTTATTGAAGAAAAAGTAAGTAGATCTGTGCAGTAGTATCTAATATTTTTTATATAAGTTTAATTTATATATTTTAAAAAATAATTCAAATTATTATTAGTATAAACATTTAAATAATAAAAAATAAATTTTTTTATAGTTGAAGAGAAAGCATATTATTGAATCTCATTTTGTTGTAATAATACCTAGATATAGGTGGGGATGATAATGGAATCGGGTGGTGCGGGTTTGGCCAAATCTACACCCTCCTCTACGAAAAATAATTGCATCCAAATTCTCATCCACATCTACGAAAATCCGCGGGTTCGGGTGCAGATTTTAATCAACGGGTGTTGATGCATCCGCGGATTAATCAACGAATTCATATTATTTAAATTAATATAAATCCTAAATAAATTTATAACTTTCATATTAAAAAAAATAAATCAATCCAATATTCATTACTAAAATAAAACCCATTAAAGTTTAAAACAAATGTATAATCAAGTCCTTATATCAAATCAATAAGAAATAATTCAAGGAGAAACAAACCCATTTTATCATTATTATTATTATTATTATACATATATTTTTAATTTTTTGCGGGTTTGCGGGTGCGGATGTGGATTATTCTTGACATCCACGCCCACCCACGAACCCTTTGCAGATTTGATTTTTAAATCCTCACCCGCCTGTAAACCCGTTTAATTAAATCTGCACCTACCCATTACAGGTGGGTATCCGCGAATTTGCGGATTTGCGGGTTCAATTGTCATCCCTAAGAATAGGTCAGGCGACCTTTCACGAGTCTACGACTTGACCTGCCCTGACCTATTTAACAAGTAGATTAGATTCAATCTTTTTCAAAAGTCTATTTAATTTAATATGTCAGGCTCAGTCTTTGGTAAAAACCTTCGAAACTTAATAGATCGGTCCATATATCATTTATATGTATTTTAATTTATTAAATGTATAAGTGATGGTTTTGCACCCTCTCTTATTTAGTATTTACACCCAAAAGTCAACAATGCCCTTTAATTAAATATAAAATATTTTAAATAAACTACATAATATTAATAATTATATTAAAAAATATATTTTATAAAAATTATAAAAATAATTATTTATGTTATAAATATTTTCAATATATAATTTTTTTAAAAAAATAAAATTATTAAATTATTTACAAATAATAATAATTTTAATGATATATAACTTTTTAGGAATATTTAATTATTTCCAATTTTTTAATTAATTAACAAAAGTGAAAAGTGTAATTGGAATTTTTAATTACTTTTTGAAAAAATTAGTTTTTTAAATATTTATTAATATTAAATAAAGAACATTCATTATTGATAAACTTTAATCATTCTTCTTCTTCTTCTTCTTCTTCTTCTTCTTCTTCTTCTTCTCTTCTTCTCTTCTTCTTCTTCTTCTTCTTCCCTTCTTCTTCTCTTCTTCTTCTTTCTTCTTCTTCTTCTTCTTCTCTTCTTCTCTTCTTCTCTTCTTCTTCTTCTTCTTCTTCTTTTCTTCTTTCTTTTCTTCTTCTTCTTCTTCTTCTTCTTCTTCTTCTTCTTCTCTTCTTCTCTCTTCTTCTTCTTCTTCTTCTTCTTCTTCTCTTCTTCTTCTTCTTCTTCTTCTTCTTCTCTTCTCTTCTTTCTTCTTCTTCTCTTTCTTCTTCTCT